>CAMZMU010000128.1:63482111-64082111 GCA_947311845.1 Poa pratensis | reverse complement strand
GGGGGGGGGGGGGGGGGCAATTGCCCCCACCCCTACCTAAACATAGCTCTGCCACTACCTTGCATAACAACCACCACACACTCACTCAAGCTCGCTTGCACTTCATATTTTCCTTCATTAGCTAGTAGAGGAGAGGAATGAAGAGGGTATGTACCACGGAATCATCAATGGCATACAACTTTACCGTATTTCACTTTCAATTGTAACACATTGTTGCCGCTGCATCAAACGATATCTTGCGCACAATGCTTAGTTCTGATGTTTAAGTATAAATGGTTAACCTTTTCCATCATTTAGGGCGAGCTAACAAAATATTGGACCATGTGCCAAATTCTAAAATAGGGCCTATCTCGCAAGAAAAATATAACTAATGAGTTATAGCAATGTATATTCCACATTATTTTACGTAGCAATTGGATATGTAGTATTGAGAATTGAACATATCCACAATACTTTTTACAACTAGGTTCATGCTTTCTACCATGATCGATTTGTAAAAGACATTTTGAAACACTAAATGTAGGAGATCCAATGAACAAAATTAAATCTTACATGTCAAGAAGAAAACGAGATTTTTGGTGTCCTATGTAAGAAATACAACACTTTGTGCTAACAAAGATTTTGATGAGACGTTTATTTTATACACAAGTTAGAAAAATATCGCTTTTCCACGAAACTTGCCGTGTGATATGTATAATGTCGACATGTGCACATCAATTTTTTGATTAGAACTTTTTGAAGTCTTAAAAAAATCCAGTGGCATAATTATATGCTCTACAAAGTAAATTTTACAAATATGAAAACATACACACCACATGTTTCGATTTCTGGACCTGCTGGGCCGTCAGCTCGTTGAAATTCGGGAGGTATGATATATCGCCCTGCAACAGCGCGGTGTTGTTACGCCGCCTAAAGGCAGTCCTTCTTGGGCCGCTTCAAAATAGGCCCAATAAAAAAGACACTCCTATTTTTTTACCCTTTGCATTTTTAAATTTGAATATTTTTAAAAGATTTTAAAATTCAAAAAAAATTCAAAATTATGAATTTTTAAAAACCTGAACTTTTGAACTATTTTTTAAAAGTGAAAATAGAAAAACGAAAAGATGATAAGAAAACAAAATACAAAAAAGACAATGAAAATAGAAACAAAAAAGAAAGAAGAAGGAAAACAGTAAAACAACTGAAATTCAAACCGCAAAAATGGGCTAGCCCATCAATACGCCGCTTCAGTTGGCGCGGCCGTCTAGCGCCGCCTACGAGCGATATATAGGATTCACCCTTAATTGGGTCTCTCGGACCTGCCGTTTAGGCTGCTTTGCCCCATGGCCCGACTCTGTCAAGAACCCAAAAGCCCATTAGCAAAAGTGGATCAGTTTCTAAGGAGATCAACCAAGACCCTAATCTGACGAGTAACAAATCTCTAACACAAGACAACACCAAGAAGATTTGCTCTTTTCTTTTACACTTTATTTTGTACTCGCTGTAGTCACCTCATTTATCTCTACCATGTATTATTCGCTACCATAATATATTGTGGTATTGATTGTCAAAAAGAAGAACATTTGTCAGAGCCTTAAAAAAATTTGTTTCACATTCCATGATCTCCAACAAAAATCTCCTTTGCCCTATATAGCCACACTGGAAAAGCAGTTGAGCAAAACCAAAGAAACTGCTAAGTAGCGTTCCATGAACATATGAAGCTTAAGTTGATATTTCGCTGTATACTTCACATAAGGCAATCAGCTTTCCTGAACAGACGCTACTGTGGAAGAAGGAGCTGGTGAACGTGCAGTGTGGCCTTCCAAACCAGACAAGTCCTGATTGCCTATTGGCCAGAGATGAAGTCCCTCGTAACTATAACGGATACGGTCTCACGCACAGCACATAGTTTGTGCTAGAGAGCATTTCTAAATCAGGCATACTATATAAACTGAGGATAAGGTAAAGATAAATAAGGTAGAAGTATAAGTAGGGATGAATAGGTTGCTCACAATATATTGAGCCTCCTTCTTAAGATGCTTCTGATTTGGAACTTGCAATATTCTACCTTGTCACCGCTGTCAATCTCGCCATCTTTCATTATCCGATCAAATACTGATTTTGTGTCGGTGTCCAGTGTCCTATGTCCACAGCCTCTCATGTATTATTGTCTTGAGACGGCATGCCTGCATACACTGAAAATGTCCATCTTCTCACTGATAACTTCCGAAGGCAGTGATTTTCGTATCGGCTAATTGAACTGCGAAAATTATAGTGACATTTCTCTGAAATGTAATTTATTTACCCCTTCTATATACGCAGGCGTACCACATAGGATATACGCGGTGCAAAACGTTCAATCATTGCAAGAGGCATTTCCCTGCAAGCAAGAAGCATCTCGGAAGGTCGGTCTACCCACAACTGTTCCCTCACCGTATAGTTGTTAGCCCGACCTTTTGATTATGCATGGGAGAGTTAATAAATCCAAACGGATGATAGCGCCAACGAACTATGGTCGGTAGATCTTGACCGGATGCCTCGTGTAAACTGACTTGGATCCAGCATTCCAGCATACCATCGCGCTTGATACCGAAATCTGAAGAACATTATCAACTGATCCGCATGCATATAAAACTTGAATTGTAGATAATGTTAATCGTATAGTAGTTAATTGCAAGTTTGTACTGATACATTTGCCCAATTAAATTGCATATGCATTTGTCCAGATATTTAACCAGGTCCAACAGAAGTACATTAGTTGTTTGTTGGATTGTTTAAATAATCGTAGATTCCTCAAATTATGTAGCAGCACGTAGCATATATTTATTCGGCTGGTCGGATGACTAGACACAAGTGTGTTCAAGAAAATCCACAACTGCGGTAACGTACACTTCAGTCCTGTCTATCAGGTATGACTGTACCAGAGACAAAGATAGCAGAAGAAAAGTTGCTCCGATAAAATGAAAAATAGAAGTGTCTGTCTCTTAGCAATCCTACACCTGGAACCATACCTCCTCAATTTGAACAAACAGATATGAATAAAAACGATAATTTTTTTTGCAGGTTCTGCAAAAACAATCTTTTCCTGCCGTGTGTGAGTGCCTGAACGCATACATCCATACAAAGAGACATGGAGCGCAAGCGGATTTCGTGGCGGTGCCGGTGCTTGCTTGCTCGGAGCCGGCACCATTTCTGCAGCAAGATTGGCATGTGTCTTGCTCCTGCCCCGTTATGATCCGATATCCAGTCCATCGAACGATAAATATAGCTACGTAGCTAGGCTGCGAACGCAAATGATCACAGCATGTGCGCAACCATCGGGGAACTATCCCATGCAGCACAATCACATTCGCAGGAACCAAACAAGTTCTAGTACCGGTTTACATGAGGCAGATAAAGAGATTTTTTTAGATAAGAGATAACAGCCCAAGGGCCAAAGGTTTTTAAGCAGCATATTACAACACTGAGAAACAAAACAACATCAGCTTCAGACGACAGGAGGAGCTAGCGAAGTACTGGGCGCACGTAAGCACCATCAAGAACGGTCTTCACCAGCTTCAACAGTACCTCCCGCATCGGGATGTCCTTACTTTTCAGGAGTGGCGCTAGTGCTAGGGCTACAAGAACATGTAAGTTTGAAGATGCAATCAACAGGCTGTTTTTCGGAATTTATTATCGATAAAGAATTTATTGTGAGTAAGCCAAAGTGCACAGCTTTCCGCGTTAATAAGTTTGAATTTTTATACTTGGATACTTTTTATTATTTATATAAAAGTTGTGTGCATCATCACGATGCAGAGCCTGGGTAAAACCCATTTCTAAAAAAATAGTCAAATGAGAGGGAAAATATTTGCAAAATAGTGAATAACTGGGAAAGTATGTTGGGTTCTACTAAATGCCAAGCATCTCACAAACCTGATACATTCGATCCGGATTTCAGATATACTCCCTCTGTTCCTAAATATAAGATGTTTTAGTTTTTGTCCACATTCACATGTATTAGATGTATGTGGACATGTTTTAGATGTATGTGCACATGTTTTAATGTGTATGTACACTCATTTGAGTTTGCACCTAGCCAACATGTGAGCTATGTAGAACATCTTATATTGTGGAACAGAGGGAGTAGTATATAGTTTTTTCTTTAATGACTCAAGATTTATCGAACCAGAAAGTACTAGCTTGGTAAGGTGATTTCTAACAATTTTAACAAAGTTTATATGCTTTCTATTTACCGGACCAATCTTGTTCTTTTTAAGGGGTTGTTTCAATGAATAAAAGTAGGCCAATGCGAAGGTTTCACCTGATGTTGTGCATAGACATATATGAGATAATAAGAAAATATTAAGTATTGCTATTGATAAAAGATTCATATGATATCAGGGATGTATGAGAGCAATGTGTTCTCGTACACCATGGCCAGACAATGTATGAGAGATAATTACGGATTCAGTTGTCCAATCTCGGCCATATTTCGTCATGTGGAGTTATCTCAGTTATTAAGATTAAAAATACCAAAGAGTCAAGTTCATGACATCATTGTTGTTTCCCAGAGGATGGGTTCCATCTACTGTACTCCCCTTGCACTCATCGGGGTTTGAATATAGCTTTCCGTTCTGTTCTGCTTATGTCTTTATCTTGATCACTCTTCAGGATCTTGAGTATACAAGTCCTATGAGCAATGTATAGACAAGAAAATATAACATACGCAACATATATGATTATTTAAACTAATTTCTCATCATTAAAAGTGCACATAATTTCTTTGAGGCTAGGCTTCAGCCATTAGCCCGAGTGAACTAATCACTTGTCACAATCAGATCAACAATAGAAAATATTGTAAAAATAGTACTTCAATATGAATATATTGTAATAAAAATACTTCGATATGAATGACTGATAATATTACAATGTCGCCAATTACAAAGAGATGAAGATTACAAGTATCATATGGCTATGGAGATGTCAGGGGAGATGGAGATGGAATACTGACGGTGGCGGCACTTCGTGGAGGAATGAATGGATGTCGGATCTCTTATGGCGGTTGTCTCCTCTCCTTTATATAGAGGCAGTGAATGTAATTAGATTTTCGGGACTCTTCGGATGGGAATCTGACGGAACCTTCTCCTGAAAGTTGCTCGGTTTAATCTGACAGAGCTACGACATACGGTACGATCGCGTGCGGCCGGACCACTGGTTTTTTAGCCTTCTGAAGTTTGTATTACTCGCTCCATTAACTTGGGCAGCTCCGAGTCAACCGATTCTTCGCATATTTGTTTTGATTTCATCATACATACATTCATATCGGTAAGAAATTTTCCAAAGAGATTTGCACAATTAATTAAAATTAGCGATTAGTGGCAGGTCTAGAGTTCATATCTTGCCATTTTCATGATAAATATACAATGTAAATATGGATAAAGTTGTGTGTATTCTCCACTCATCAACATTCCCAATTGAAACTTTGATCGTTCCAAGTAAGAAACAAAAATAACAATAAAATCGTTGTTTTTACCGAAGTAACTAGAAGGTCGGTTCAGTTACGATAGCAGTCCTATAAAGCACACCACCCTTTTATCTTAAAGCTTAGCATAGATAAAGTGGTGGCAAGATATCATAAAAGTTTTGTTAACCTAAGACCATTAAATAACACTTCATAATGAGATGAGAAACAATTATTCTACTCTCTCCGATCGGAAATGGATGAAACAGATTTGTCTAAATATGATTGTATCTACACACTAAAATATGTCTAAATACATCCGTATTTAAACAAATCTATGGCAGTCATTTTCGATCGGAGGGAATACTTCTTTTACAAAACACTTGCCTGCAGAGGAACACAAAATTTCTCGTGCATGTAACGAAATTCTATATGCTAACAAAGTTGTTTCACGAAAATCCGACATTTTTGGCATCGTGTGTAAAAAGAGAAAATTTGGTATAAAAAAGGCTTTCCACGTGACATTTTTTTCCCTTTTACACAAGTTACAAAAAAATTCAGTTTTCCTCGAATTATGACACATTTCAAGCTTGTACAACCAACTGTACCAAAACGTGCACCATTCGGCCATTTACCGTGCTTACATATATAGAAGCTCCACTACAGTCCCTTGGCAGCAAAACGGGGACTTAGTGTAAGAAGATTGGTATTGTGTTTTCAGGATTCATCGGGTGTATATCGGGATTCATCTCTGGATGTCACCCAACCCCATCGCCTCATGCCGAATTATCATCACTCCCGTATATCTAGCGTGCGTACTGTGCCCCATGAACTTCGGGCTACGTACTACCATGTTTGCCTCCGCGCCGCAGCAGCAGGCGCAGCCGGAGCCGGAGTGGTGTCAGCGATGGCGCCGTTCAGAGCAGAGACCACAGTGCCGCTGCGCGCTCAGGCGGCCGTCGCTGCAGCAATCCTTGTCGATATGGAGGTAGATGAAACTGCAGTGCCTGGCAGAGCAGGATCGAGAGCGGCAATAAAGGCGGGGAGATGGTAGAAGGTAGATTTCGGCCGTGCATCTTGGCATTTAGAGCTAACGAAGCTGGCCAAATCCTCTCAGGTCTCAGCTCCACCTACTGATCGATCCGCCTGCCGCAAAAACCTTTATTAAACTCACTGTTTGGCTGGCTGCGCCCAACTAACCGGGCCCCTCCCAGCAGGGCTAACTCTGACCAAGCATGAGTTGAGGAGAATGGAGGCGCAATGGCCTATGGCATGCATGCACCGTGTATATCGTGAGTAAAAGGCCCGGTGTTCATTACCAAGAACTGTTCCATTTTAAAAGGAATTGATGCATTTCAAACGGATAGCTGATTTAGACCAATAGGGAAGGTTCGAGTTTGCAACATTTGGATAATCTGAACTGTCAAAAAAAACTCTATTTTTTTAAAGGGGAACATAGGCACGGCCGCTTGCATCAATCGATGAACACCCTAATTTTATTGCATATAGTTTAAATATTGTACGTTTACATATCAGAGATCACACGGGTGGTACATGTAAACCAACCAGCAGAATAAGATGAACAAAAGGCGTGTATACATCATTCAATCGTCGGTCACCTTATTTGTTGATATCTCGAGCAACCAACCATTTATAGACAGTTGCATCCAGAGGGCATAGGCGTCTGCTTATTCGGGAGAAGGTATGACCATGTGTTGTTTCAGTGTGTAGCCATATGAATACCACTAAAAATGAGCATTTTCAACCTTGTTAAAGACCATGTCGTTTTGACAGTTTCATATGTCCCACACTAAAGCACAAAAACCCACATGGATCTATGCTTTTTTTCTCTCTCTATCCTAGTTAACCAATTATCGAACATACTGGCGATATTGGTTGGATTGATACCAAATAGGATAATTCTCAAGATAATACATGCAAAGGGATGTTAGTTTGCTTTGCTATTTGAGCAACTTAAGAACCTGGCATAGCCAATAATCATCAGCTCAAGTGTTATGATCTTAAGCTTGATTTCTTCTAATTCATCTTAGATCTTTCTGCCCTTCCTAAATCATGAGATGAACAAATGAGACGCTTGTCCCTCTCATCTCTTTGGTTGCCTACATATGATCCTTATATCTTGTTCTTCACGTTTTCTAGTCAGACCAGATTCTTGTGGCTTGTATCCTCCTCCTAGTTCAATGTTGATCCATGGTTTGTTTGTGGTGTTTTCTAGGAATAGTGGTTGGTTGCTGGAGAGGCTATTGTGCAGCCAGTAGGCTTCTTTTATGTTGTTGGTTGTTGTTATTGAAGCCAAAACCTCCTATGGTGAATCCTCGCTGTTAAGTTGCATGTTGTCTCCACCTTAGGAGCTACAAGTTACCAAGCTGGGTATTTCCCCTTGTGCAAGTCTGAAATGTTGTTGATATTACCCATGTGGCTTTATTTTTGTTGCTGCCAAGTGTTAATTATCTAGTGGACTTCTCTATGTGGGATTTGAATTTTAGTCGACTTTTGATAGTTAATCTGGGGCTGAATAATTCAGTGGGCTTACGTTCACTCTGCACATGTTAATTGATTAAGCATAAGCTTAATTGATATAGTGGATGATCTAAACAATATCATGTGTTTTCTTGGATCATATTGGTTCATCATACCAGTAGAGAATTTGACTTTAAAATGTGGACTTTCTTGTACATAGGAACATGACTAGATCGGAGGGAAAAGGTTTTGTTGCCTTGTTGCCTAAGATACCTAGATCAAATCATGTTGCCTTATTTCCCTTGTTGCCTTGTTGTTGTCTAGATGATTAATGTTGCCTCCAATGACCCCAAATATGATCCATTTGAGGCAAGTTGGTCCAAAGACCACAATGTTTCATAAGATAATATTAATCATTCTAGTAAAACTGAGCATGGGATTTGTTTGATGTTTTCCATAAGATATTTTAGTAAAGAGGGGAGCAAGGATATCTTATTAATCCTCCAAAATATGAATAAAATTGAGCGTAAGATTACAGAGGGGAGCAAGGATTGCCATGGGATTTGTTTTATAAAAAATATGTACAATTTTGGGAGGTGTTGCACCACTCAACAGATTATTGTAGCTTGAGGTTCCATTGCCCTATCATTGATGTCCTTATTCTTGTTCACTATGTAACTTTTTCCTTTTTTTTATTACCACCTTCATTGGTAGGTTTCTTCATACATCTTTTTTTTATAGTGGTACCGTAGGGGAAAGCCCCTACAGTGTAGACTCCTACATCTTTCTAGCATGTCATTCTCTCTTTTTATTTTTATTTTTTTTATTTTCTCATTTTCCTTTTGTTCATCAACACGTAAGATCTATATATGCAGGCGGTAATACTCTCTTATTATTATTGGTTTTCTACCTAAATTGTGGTTGTACCTGTCAAGTTCATGGTCACCCCACTTTTGTACTTCCTCACGAGCTATGAGCACAACCAAAAGAAGTTTTGAAGGTTTTGGCGTGGAAATGAGAATTTACGTGGTGTGTCGGTGAAATACGTCACATAGGTCAATATGTTGGACACAAATTTAAAAACTTAGCTTAAAGAAGTTTGGAGGTACAAGCAAACATATCATGCTTTGTAAAGGAAAGATGTTAGCAAGAGGAGACTGGCCGCTAAGTAGAACTCACAAAAATACCAGAGCACAGTTCAATTCGTATACCAAAATATTAAGTAACTACTAATTATTATAATGAGTAATTGAACATGTTTACAATCTATTATGACATTTGCAAACTCCAAAAATATCAACGATATGCATAATAAATACATGATCATACTTCAACCTTGCATTTAACCATTATATTTGCATACCATTACGCACAAAAAAATTCCAGCACCCCTAAACAAATTTAAAGATATAAAGCATGAAATTTTAGAGAAAAAAATGGTGGCGTTTCTAAAAACAAAAGGCAAACTAACAGCCTTTAATGAAAGCAGTAATGGTGCTTAAAAGGGAGTGAAAGTTTTGCAAACCGTTAGTGGGTAATGTACAGGGTCATTCCAAACATTAAGGTTTTAGATTTTTTAATAATACACCTATTTTTATATTACTTTCTCTTAGAAAAAGTCACCATCGTATTCTCTACTTTCATTTCCCGTGTAGAACCGTTAGTGTGAATATAATAGTATTTATCTACTTAATTCATATGTTCACGTACTCATCTCCATAAGTGTCACACTCTTGAAAATTGGACATGGCATGGGAGACTCCAAATTCTTCCTCGAAAAAATGTGCCATGGACTTCTTGTGAGGGAATTGGAAATTATATTCCCCACTATATCAATCCTGGCATTTACAGTTCTTTTCGACACAAAAATTGTGGGGTAAACCCCCACTATGTCATTTTTCATTAAAAATGAGGGTATATATTTACAGTTCTCAAAAGGCTCTTCCCAAGATTATAGCGCATGAAGGATCCCATATACATAATATAAAAATCCACATGCACATATGTCATATATAATTCTATATAACATCATCTATTCAACCTAAATACTAGTTGGTAGAAGAATCAACTAGATGCAAATTTAATGAGCTTGGTGACATAGCACCAAGATCACGCCATTTCATATACCATTTTGAAAATAACTAAAATACTAGAACCTAGATCACATAGAGCTTTCCTTATCTTCAATAGGTTCTATTAGGGTCGTGATGGTGGCCTAAGGAGAGTTGAATATAGGATCAAGAAAATATTTATAATTTGTAAGCTCATAATCGATACCTCTCAAACTCGTCTCCTTTTTATTCTTCACAATGATGGTGTTAGTCCCAATAGTAGCATGGGATTGTGATTTACCTGCCTTCATGATAAGAAGCATACCATGCGCATCAACAAACTTAGAGAGCGCTTTACCAATAGTAGATAGTTTGTTGCAAACCTTAAAGTAACATGCATAGCACTAATAGTTTTACCATGCTCATTGTGCCATTGAGCATGATTTGTCAAATTATTATCCAAAATACATTTTGCCTCCCGGAACTACTTTGGTCATAAATGCACCACCTCTAGCTGAATCAATCATACAACATGACATGTCATTTATACTGCTATAAAAGATTAAAGCATAATCACGTCACTAACACAATTGGATGGACACATATAAATGTAATCTTAATGCTTTCCCGAGAAGAAGGTAAATGTTCATTTCATGTTATCTTAATGAAAGAATGTTGTTCCAATTTTTTATATACTGCTATAACAGATTAAAGCATAATCATGTCACTATCACAATTGGAAGGACACATATAAATGTAATCTTAATTCTTTCCCGAGAAGAAGGTAAATGTTCATTTCATGTTATCTAAATGAAAGAATGTTGAAAATATATTATGCATGCGCATCAATGTATCCTTGTGAGCTGAACCTCCAAATTTCTCCTTCCAAATCAATCAAACTAGGGCTTGTTTTATAGGATTCTTCGGTAATCTCAAGGGAGGTAATGGGACTAGAAAAACTGAGCGTTTGGTACATTAGTGAACTCACATGACTTAATTGTGTTACCATGGGCACCCATAGTTGAAAAAGCAAAGCAACACAAGTTTCTGCTATAAACTTTTTATTTATGAAAGACAACTACAAGAAACAGAAACAAATCTAACAGTAGATACTAGAGTATTCGTCCTGGCAATGGTACAAAGTGTTTGTTTGCAATGACTATGACGTCTACCAACTTGCAAGTAATAATATTTTTGTGCACATATAAATATAAATAGTAAACTTATGTAAAGGATGATTCTTATATGAGAAAACACAGAGGGGTTCCTTTGTTCACTTGATCTCTCTCTCTCTCTGATCTCTTGGAAACATGTGGCACGAAATAACAAACATATAAATGGGAAAAGGCGTAATAAATAAAAGTTTCAAGATCACGATTGTCAAGTATGATAGCATGTGTATGGGCATCACATCCTAATATTAAACATACCTTGCATACATGAAAGTGTGCAGCTAATCCTCATCCTAAACTCATGTGTCCACACTACACCATAGTTAGGGTAAAAGTATAGAGTATTGCTTGAATCCTTGTCGTGAAGTTGAGCATTAGTCAGGTACTAAGAGCTACCTAACCCTTTTTTATCCCAAGTGGTATCTCAATAAGGTTTACAACAAGCCTAAGTAATTTTCCTATTACTTTCACCAAGCTAATCACGCCACAAGATCCACCCTAGCTAATGCACACAATTCCCTCTACCATTCTATCTCCAGATTGATGAAGGCTAGTGTCTAGAATGTAAATACATCAAAGACAGGCACGATAAAAGCTTACATTTGAATAAATCATGTCATAAGGTAAAAATCCCCCCCCCCCATTAATAATACATAATAATGACCATACTAATGCATGGCAACTCAAAACAATTATAACATATGGACATATTCGATCAATCAACTGTCAAATACACATAGTTAGGGGCTGGATTACGCCCTATGCATCACGAAGATAGTGGACGAGGTGATGGACATGCAGCAGGAGGCAATTTTGGCAGCTACTCCAACTCAAATTTTGCTTCATCGCTAGACCATTTTTCTCTAATTCGTGTAGTCTTTCATATCGTAGCTCTTGTCGCCAGGAAAAAAAATCTGAAGGGGTATACATAGGGGCTTTTAGGTCAAGATCTGAGTCCTCGGCCAAAGGGCAACACAAGTAGATGTTTGAAGGGGCCTATGGGCCCCAATACACGGTAGGGGGGTCTGCCCGACCGGTTGGTTCCCTGGTCCCTCCTCGGTGTCTCGGGCATTTAAAGTGTTGGCCGTCTTCTTTTCCGATTATAACTGCTGCAAGATTTTCCCCTAGTATGTTTCATGTTCTATCTTCCAAAGTCAGATAACAAATGAATGGCGTAAAGTAGAAAATCCCCATAATTAGGCAAAAGATTAAAGAAAACATTATAATGATGGTAAATATTTAAAAATTAATATAATAAACTTAAAAATGGCATTTATACGTTATGCACGTATCAAGAAGGACCTATGTACTTTCAAATAAAAAAATTGTTGTGTTTGATTTACTAGTTAGACATTTTCACCCCATAATCGCATCCACGGCTACGAGAACCCCAACTCGGTGTCAGGCTGGAGGTGGACTCAACGGCAAAAAGATCCTGATCACCTCCGAGAAGATAGCCACCATGTACTTTGTATAGATCGACTGTGATTTTGTGAATTCGCAGAGGAGTGACATTTCATCTCTTTGGGTAACTCCTCTGCCTTCCGTGTCGCTCCTCTTGGGCGACACCGGGGGCCTCCCAAACCCTAGCCGCCGCCGGCCTCCCCCTACTCCACCCCCCTCGTCGCCACCCGAGGAAGCTGCCGGGAAAGCCTGCGCGGCCGCCCGTGACGGTGGCGGCGGGGATTTCGCCGCTTCACTGCGTGGAGGGCTTGACTGTTGGGGCGGCGGCCTCGAGGTGAGGGCGGCGTCGGCCCTGGCGGCGGGGGGCGCTTGCTGGTGCTGTGAGACCGTCGCCCTCGGCTGCGCGGGCGGCGAAGGAGCGGTGGTTCGTGGTCACGGCGTGGAGATGCCTCGTCAGCCTCCGGCGCCAGATCTGAAGATGGAGGTTGCGACCCACGCGGATCCCATCTCGCCTTTCCGGGGTGGCTGTCAGGGGCCCTGCTGGGAGAAATCTTCGGCCAGCTTGGTGGTCGCGTCGTCGGCGACGTCTCGACGTCGCTCCCCTCCTTGGAGGCGACGATGAGGTATGGTCCTTGCCCGCTCTCCTCCGCTGTGCCTGGGTGAAAACCCTAGTTCCGCTGAACGGGCGACGGCGGCGCTCCGGCGTCGTGCCCTCCTTGGAGGCGTCGTCTTGGGCTGCGGGGAGGTGGTGGCGATGCGTGGTGTTTGCGGTCTGCTTGTGGCGGCGTGCTCTTGTGGCGAGGTGTTGTCCAGTTCGGTCAAAGCTCCCTCCTTTGCTGCTAACCTGCGCAAGTGGTCTGCTCTTCCGCGGGTCGGCGCCCTCGAGCCTGGGCGAGAGGGGAATGGGTTCCCCTCTGCGGCGGCAGCAGCCTGGAGATTTGGTTGAGAGACAGAGGCCAGGTTGAGCTCTGCCCTTTCTTGGCGGCCATTGATTTCTTTGTGTCGTGTCTTCGGTGTGTGCCCATGTCCGATAGCCTGCGTCTTGTCACGATGTCGGGACCGGCGGCGACGTCTGTGGGTAGTGCGCGGGTTGTGGCGTCCGTGCTTGGATCTGCTCTTCTGCAAATCGGTGTGTTTGCTCTTCATGCTCTCGGTGAGCTTCTCTACCTTCTGACGGTACGGCGTCCTTCGAGTCAGGACGAGAAGACAGGGGTCTTCTTCGAAGGTGGAGGCGAAGGGCAGTCGACAACGACAAGCAGGGGCGTGACGAAGGCGGGACTCTCCGGCGGCGTTCTTGTTCACGGTGTTCTCCCCTTGGTGCTGATCTTGTGGCGGACGGTGGCCTCGATGATCAAGCTGTGCTTCCAATTTTTTTCTTTGTTTGCTTGTTCATTCGTTGCTTGTATGTTGTTCTTGCAGCATGGTTGTAATGTGCCGTTGTAAACTCTGTGCTTTGTTAATTCAAAGCTGGGCTTATGCCTTTCTTCTAAACTAATAATAATAATTCGCAGAGGAGTGTGACATAGGCGGTCCTCAATATCTTTTGGTACTAGAAATAGCCGCAGCATTGGCACTGTAAAAGAGACAAGATCCAATGACCGTTGACTCAAAAACTAACATGACCTACTGACCGTCGATCAGGAGTATACATATACCACGAGCGTCATTTTTACATACCCACCAATACGGTTACTTCCCTCCCGTTTTCATACAAAACGGTCAACTACCTTCTCGTCCCCTTCTTCATCTTCAGTCTTCCCCTCCTCCCGTCTTCTCCTCTCACGGTCTCACCCGAGCACACCAACGCACACTCCAAGTCTCCAATGGCTAACGAGCACTTCTTCCGGGCGATTACTTCTCATCAGCGCCGTTCCTCGGCTCCTCCTACGTGCCGCCGTCCCGGCAAGGGCTCGAGGCCGCCGCCGCCGCCATGGCCTTCGGGATGCAGTGGGCCGACCAGCAGCATCCGGCGGCGGACTCCTCGGCGCACTTTGACTCCGCGCTGAGCTCCCTGGTATCCTCTCCGGCCTGCGGAGGTGAGGACGACGTGGCCATCGGCGACCTGATAGGCCGGCTCGGCAGCATCTGCAACGGCGCCAGCGCCAACAACTCCTGCTACAGCACGCCACTCAGCTCCCCTCCGCGCGGGCCGTTCCGAGGATACGGTGCGCTGGAGAGCGGCGGCAGGCTTTCTCGGGTGTCCAGCAGCAAGTCGCTCGGCGGAAACAACACCTCCGGCGCCGATACGAGCCCCAAGACGGCCGGTCACGCCGCCATTCCCGACCCGCCGACGACGCAGAAGGCTGCCGCGCGGAAGCGCAAGGCCGCCCCGGCGAAAGGCAAGGCGAAGGCAGAGCACTCTCCTTCGTCTTTACCCGCGGTACGGCCCATTTGCTCCGTCAGTTCCTTTCAGTGATCTCGACCCAGACCAAAGTTCACGTATGCCAAATAACTCCAATATAGACGGCGGCGATCAATGCAAGCCCCCCGAAGCGGCCGAGGGTCGGCGACGGTGGCAACGACGAAAATGCCGTGGCGGAGGTGGCTGCGTTGGAGTTGGAGGAGGAGAAGCCCGATGAGCCGTTCAAGGACTACATCCATGTGAGGGCGAGGAGGGGGCAAGCAACCGATAGCCACAGCCTCGCCGAGAGGGTACGGTACCTTAGCTAACTACCTAGCTTCCTATCCTAGCTACATACTCATTAATTTCCCAAAATGCAAATGCACGTCACTGTAATTTACGAATCACTGGAGCATAATTGTTGGCTAATTGACACTAGAACTACCTTGTTGTTGTTATTCAATTTGCACGCCTGTGAATACTTTGCTTGGTTGTTACATGGTAGGTGAGGAGGGAGAAGATCAGTGAGAGGATGAAGCTGCTGCAGTCCCTGGTGCCAGGCTGCACTAAGGTATGTACATGTGTGTATGAACACTCCTCAGCAGCCATTTTCCTGCAAGTCAAGTTCTCCCAACCTGGACACAGTAATATCTTGTAAAATGCAAGCTATACTTGGGAGACCGCACCCATGTCTAAACTACCTTTGGACAAACGAAATAGCACTTGATCTTCTTGTCAGCTTCCACTTGTTATAGTTGTGGTTAGCCACTAGTGAGGCATGTAGTATTTATAATTACTGGAGTTTAATAATTCCTAGTAGTTGGACTTTTTGGGACTATGGTTAGCAGCCACTATTCCTCCACCGAAAGTAAGAACAGGCTATAGCTAGCCATGGCCGGCGAAGCCTGGACTTTGGAGGCAGTAATTTAAATAATTTCGACCGTAGTGTAAGGCTCATGTGGTCCAAGCTATGCTAGAAGCTGCAGCAGCAGGAGTGCTATTAATCAGTTCTGCAAGGTTCCTGCTTTGCTCGAATGATGATTAGTTAATCAACCGTGGGTGTGGGTGGTTTAAGTGACGCGCACGATTAGTTTAGTGCCCAATTATTGCGGCGGCGGTCAAATTTGGCTTTTTATTTAGGTTGTTTATTTTCCCTTTGTGTGTTTTTTTTTGCGAAATCCCTTTGTGTTGTTTAGTTGGATAATTATTAACTATCACATGCTAATGTCCGATGGACAGATCACCGGGAAAGCTCTCATGCTCGACGGATCATCAACTACGTCCAGTCGCTGCAGCGTCAGGTCGAGGTAATCAGGATGCAAAATGTTTGCAAAGAGAGCAGTCGATCGAGCAGCTCCAAATTAACCGAACTTGCTTAAAGAAAATGGTTAACTAACATGAACTTGTTTAATGTGACTCAGTTCCTATCGATGAAACTGTCGACGATGAACCCTCAGTTGGAACTCGACGGACAGTGCATCCCTTCGAAAGAGGTGAGTTCATTCATATGACACATTCTCGTTTGATATATACTCCCTCCATTCTTAAATACAAGACACGTTTTAGCCTTTTACATATTCACACATGTATCTATATACGTTTTAGCGTGCTTGTTGTCTCATTTTAGTCTGCATATAGTCAACATGTGAAATATCTAAAACATATTATATTTAGAAAAGGAGTGAATACATCGGACGGCTAGAGTCGAGTGACGGATGAACCATGCTCGATCCCAGCCGTCGGTCTCCATATCAAAAAAATTATCAGACCAACGGATGTGTGATAACCTTGCACGAAAATGTTTGCAGATGAACCAGATGGTAATGCCGGACTACCCGTCCGAAGAACGGGCAACCGCCTTCTCCTACGCCGGGTCGCCGGCCGACCTGTTCGCCATCCCGGCCAGCCACCACCACGGGCAAGAGCTAGAAGGCACCTTCAGCTGGGAGCAAGACCTCCAGAGCATGGTGCAGAAGGCGGGATCCAGCAGCCACAGCCAAGACCCACAAGCTTTCTACGGCAAGTGAAACCAGATAGATCATCATTCCTTTGTTCCGGTTCCGAAATAGACCCATTCTAGGTTATTGTTCATGTTTTTCGCTGAGGTTTGTCATTGAATGCAGGCCAGTCGACGACAGTAAATCACATGAAGGTTGAACACTAAATGTGCCTGCCCCTTCTGTACAGACGCCAGCCGCCGGAGTAGTACTACTCCCCTCTGCAGGAGGAGGAGCTCGGAAACGAACAATCATTACCACATGACTTCCCTCTGGTTATCTCTCTGCATAAGAGGGGCCAACAGAGGAGTTGGCGAGCCCACAGGAAAAGAGAAAGTAAAAACTAGCAGTTTCAGGCTTCTGGGTGCAGATACAGTATCTTATTTTTTCGAAATGGGGTAGCCCCGGTCTCTGTATCGATAGATGCAGATACAGTATCTGGGGGCTCAGGGTGTGTCTTGTAGCATGAATTTGTGTATGTGAGTTGAAAATGGCAAATGGGGACAGGGGTTGTGCGATGAACTCCTGGTTGCATGCCCTAACTATAGAAAGGATTCAGTGGTAGTTTCTGTATTCTGAGAGCGGCCTAGGATGGCAACTTGGCAAGCATGAGAATGTAGAGAGGAAAGAAAGGAGCGAAGGTTACCTTCCCTTTTGGTGATCTCCTTTGTGGTGAATCTTTGTGGTGAATCCATGTGCTACAACAGCAGTGTCTTTGATCTCTTTGGTTCCTTCTCGATTTTACTACTATAATATACTCCCTCCGTCCTCAAATAAGTGTACATCTAGTTTTTGTACTAAGTCAATTAAAAGTTTGACTAACTTTATAGAAAAGTGTATCAACATATATAACATCAAATTGGTATATTTTGAAACTTCATTTTAAAACGAATCTAGTGATACTAATTTAGTGTCATAAATGTTGACACGTTGCCCTAAAAAGTTAGTCAAACTTTAATAAGATTGACTTAACAAAAAAGGTAAAAGTACCCTTGTTCGCGGAGGAAGGGAGTAGTGCTCTATCTTCCCATATCTATATTATCGCCAACAGAGGATCCAAATGCATTGTCTTCTAGGTCAAAGATCCTGCAAACATACGGTCAGATTGTGTGCTGTTACTGAATGACTGTAGCTGATCCTGTCACACAGTCGAACCAAAGAAATGGTTGCTTCAATAATCAATGCGACACCTACAAAAAAAGCAAGAGAGAAAAAATTACAGCCACTGGTAGGCATCACTTATTACAACCAGGATCCACTTGCATCAATCAGTAAGCTAATCATGACCTTTGTTACCTTCCGATTTGCAATGATTGGTAGATGGGTCTGTCTGTTGCCATATCCTAATCACGCCCCCTTTTCCACTGTGTATGTGTTGTGTACCTTGTGCGTGTGGAATCTGACCCGGACTTTTGGCTCACGGCCCCGAGCGTGGCTGATATCTGAACGGAGGGGAGAGCTTCGCGATCCGAGCACAAAGTAGCATTTCCGCATTTATTAAATAACGTTTATGGGCTATACGATCGAATACGGGGAGGAATACGGGGGTGGGGACCATACGATTTCGTCACGAAAACGGGTCTTGACAGGAGATCGTTCAGGGTTTACTGCTTGTCCTCGCATTAAATCCCTGTCCTAGCGTAGCTGTGCTCTGACCGGGCGGCATGGTGGTTAAGTGCGGGGAGACGTTGCTTCACTGTAATTACTGTTCAGCCGTCTTCAACCTCTGGACTATGGTAGAAGCCGTGTGGTGGCTGCGCATCGAACTGTGGGAGATCTTCGTCGCCCCCTACTAGTTCGTTTGCCGAAGGGCCTTGCTCACTGGCTGAGCTGGTTACTATGCAAAATGTTGGTTCAAGCAACAGGTGATGTCTTGTCGAGATTTGTTTTCTACCAGTTCTTAGATCTGGGGGATGGAATACTGACATTTTCTGCTTGTTCATGTTCTATTCTGTTGTAGAATTTTGGAAACGGTGCCTGAGGTCTCGGAAAACGATACGTTGGAGGAATCATCGAGCGATCTGAGGAAAAACACAGAGAAGGGGAAGGATATCGAAGTATTCAGAGACGTAGAAAGCAGCCTCTTGGAAGGGCCATCCCGCTCAAGCCCTGATAGTTGGCTGAAGAGGTAATTTTTTGGCATGATTGTCTCTGTAGTGGTTAGATTTGGTGTTCAGTTCGAAATCACAAATAAAGAACTTTAAATATACAGTACGCTGGAGATATACGTGTAGTAAGAATTTGGAAGAACTATGTGCAATCCATATATCACGTGGATTTTTTTTTGGGGTAGAATTAAAGTTGTTGAGGAGATATGAAATTAGTTTAAAATTGGAAGAAATACAGTCGTTGATGTCTGAACATTGGCATTGTAGAAGGTGACATGTTTTATTTGTGTGAGTTCTGTTTGGTGCATAATGATGAGTACAGATAAAAATGTCATATCACAGGCCCAGACATGGCAAGATGGGAGATGAACGCGACACGAGTGTGGAGAGAGTAAGTGCGCTTGAGCATTCTTTCCGGAGTTTTGCTGACAGGAAAACCGATCAAATAGTGAACCCATGTGTTGGAGTGACATTTGACTCGATCGGAGAGGCATACGATTACTACAACTTGTATTCATGGGAGTGTGGGTTTGGTATCAGATATGGAAAGAGCAGGGTCAATGTGAAGGGGACGAAATGCTTGCAAGAATTGTTGTGTGTCTGCTCGGTAATTTCTCATGTAGTTTGCTTGCTTACTTTAATTTTAATGTCTGAGTCAAAAATATTTAATCTAATATGTTGAAACTGATGTAGGGGAAGCCAAAACAGACAAACACGACGTCAAGCCGGTGTCAGTGCCCTGCAATGATAAGGTTGTTGCGGACAATTGACCATGGATGGTACATATGTGAGTCTAGGCTAGTCCACAACCATGCAATGCTGCACACCTGTGCTGAAAAGTTGCACTTCCCATCACATAGACACATAGATAAGTATACAAGAGAACTGGTGGCACAACTTAGGGAGAACAATGTGAATCTCAGCAAAGTTTACAGCATAATTGGTACATTTTTTGGAAGGAAGATAATATACCATTTACGAAAAGGTCTCTGAAGACGTTGTGTGGAAAGATAAGTAGGGAGCAAGGAGACGACGACGTTAAGAAGACGATGGAAGTTTTCTCTGAGCTGAAGGAAAAAATAGTGAGTTCACGTACACGGTTCAGGTAGATTCTGAAAGCAGGATACAGACTATTCTTTGGACAAATGGCAGAAGCAAGCTGCAGTACCATCACTTTGGCGATGTTGTCACTTTCGACACAACCTACAAGACAAATCTTTATGACATGCCTTTCGGAATTTTTGTTGGTGTGAACAATCATTTCCAGAGTGTCCTTTTTGCTGGTGTTTTGATGAGGGATGAGAAGATTGAAAGTTTTGAGTGGGTTTTCGCTGAGTTTGTGAAGATGATGGGTGGTAAACGGCAGTGACAATTTTGACAGGTGACGTGAATATCCAACCTTTTCCAATTGCTTTATTGTTGCAAAAAATCATTGTATGTGATATATTGTGGATTCCACAGATCAAGCAAGAGCAATGGAGGTTGCCATTGAGAACGTGTTTCCCGGGGTTACACATAGGTGGTGTAAATGGCATGTGTTGCGGAAGGCAAAGGAATGTCTTGGCACTCACTATAACAAGAAGTGTGGGTTCCGAAACGAGTTCCACAACCTTGTTGACGAGATGCTTACGATAAAAGAGTTTGAGGATGGTTGGAAGCAATTGGTGGAAAAATATGGTCTGGTTAGTAACCCATTCCTTATACAGATCTATGAGGTCCGTAGGAAATGGGCTAAACCATACTTCAGCGGCAAGTTTTGTGCAAAGCAGACCAGCACTCAACGAAGCGAGAGTGCAAACCATATGTTGAAAAACTATGTTCCACCAGCGTGTCCAATGAATGTGTTCGTGAAGTAGTATGGAAAGTTGCAGTACGACCGGGAGCAGGAAGAAGGGTTTCAGGAAAAGAGGACAAGGCTTGTAAGTAAACACCGGTCTAGATAAGTTTTTTTCTCTTAGAAAACATACCTGTAGTGAACAGTTCGATTTACGTTGACTTCGGAAAACAATTATTCAATGTTATGACTTAAACAGAGATAACTGTTTCATTCAACAGGCAGGTGTGTTCTGAAGAGCAACTTGCCTATTGAGAGGCATGCAAGCAAATTGTACACGAGGACAATGTTTGAACTTTTTGGCAGGACACTGTATGTAGCTGGGTCCTTTGTAGTGCAAGAAATTGAGCCGATGTGAAGGTACATTGCGTTGCATGTAAACCCATCGTCAAGACCTGATTGGTTTAAGAGTCGGTATGAAGTGTCTATCACGGAAAATGGCTCGCTGTATACTTGTGAGTGCGGCCGATATGAACACATGGGCATGATATGCTGTCATATCCTAAAGGTTAGTTATATATATGTCTTGTAAAGGACAATACAATATGCATCATATTTTGTGTTAGTATTGTGCATCAAAACAGTTTTGTAATACTTGATATTGACAGGTTATGATAACATTGGACGTACACAAAATACCGCATTGTCACATAATGAAGAGGTGGACTGTTGATGCAAGGGATGTGCTGCCAGATCATATAAAGCACTATCAGAAAGACATGGGTCCTCCTGAAGCCATAACATTCAGACACTCTACCATGTACTCCCTCCATTCGTTTTTATTCTACATCTTGGAAAATTTGAGACAATTTAGTCTCACATTTATTACTACTACTTTTCCACACCCAAGCATGCAGCACAATTACTTTCTCACGGGAAACAAAGCATCCCTTAGGTTAAACAATGCACAATTAATGCAGTACATGCAAATTCCACACACAAAACTACTCCGCTACTTGGTGATTGGGGGCGAACAGAGGGAAGAGGGAAAGACGATGGAGGTGCGTGACTTGATTTACTCCAGGGACCGCTGCCTCTCTCTACTCTTAATTATCTATTGCGGGTCCCACCTAGGATGTAGAATAAAAGAGAACAAAATCTAGGTCCAGGATGTAGAATAAAAACGAATGGAGGGAGTATATCACGGCGCTTGAGGTTGTCCATCTTGGCGACAGTAATCCAGATGCTTTCGAGTGTGTGATGACTGGTTTGTGTGAACTTAAAGCAAAAGCTCTTGCATTCAGCGATGTTAAGGATGGGAAGAGTATGTTGGAGAAGTCAAAAGCATCATCTCAAACAAATTCTGTTGGCTCAAGACATACAACATGCAGCAAAGAGCCGCAATCCGGTACACATACGGTACATGCTGAAGAGTCGTGCTCTGTAGGGTCGGTGGCAGGCGTGCAGGTTGGAATGGCGAATGAACATATGTCTGATGCAACATCCCAATCTCATGTGCCACCAGAAGAACTGCTCGCTCCGGAAAAAAGGCTAAAACGCGGGAGACCAACTACTGCTAGAGACAAGCCACCATATGAACTATCTGGTAAACGTTCTAGGTTTTGCAGTATATGTCGTGAGCCAGGACATAAGAGTACGCCGTGTCCAAAACGAGGTGATATGTCGGTGAAGCAACGAAAGGAGTCCCAATGCAGCAACTGTGGTTTGGCGGGTCACAGGAAGACAAGTTGTATGAAACCGATGCATAGTTTGATGCCTGGGTTAAATGTTTGATTACAAATGTTGTAATAGCTGATGTGGAATAACTATTTTTTGTATACCTCTGTGATGTTGTAATTTTTCCGATTCATATTAGTGTCCGATGCACCACTCAGTGTTGCAATTGGCAAATTCAGTTTGATATTTGTTGCATCAGTGTGATAATGATTTTCTCGATGTACTGAAATATGTTTTTTCGTTTGGTTTTTTATGGTTAAGTATATTAACGATAATTAGCATATATTACAATTAATGGCACGGTAAGTGTTCTATGGTTAAGTATGGGTAACATGATTTAGAATTCGAAATTTGAAATTATAACGCATTAAATGCCTTCGCCTGTCCTTGGGCGCCTATATCAACCCGTGAGGGCGAGAGTGCTCTGGAGCCTTGGAGGGATCAAGCAGCCCCGATTTTTGAACAAAAAATGGAGAAAAGCCCTATCTCCACAGATCAGAAGCTGCAAGAAAAATCATGTCTCGTGGGGCGGGTGATCAAGAAGTACAAATCGAAGGTTTGCATATCCATGGTTTCAGTCTCTCTATGTTTGCTGCCTTGAAAGGATGTTTTGTTCTATGCTCGGTACCAATAGAATTCATTTGTTTTTTGTACAAAGTTCCTTGCTGGGGATTGCACAGTCCTGGGCATGGTGGTGTTATCCGTGAAAGTGATGATGCGGAAGATCTAGTGGTACGTGTACATTGCATCCTATATTTGCTTCATTGATTGATATGTTTTGTTTTGCTATAATGGATTGCTCGGAATTAAATCAGGACTCAGCTGACTCTGGTGCCAAAAAAAGAACGTCGTGCCAGAATGATGAAGTTGTGCCTAAGGTTTGGATCTTCCAACTGATCTGAAAATTGGATAAAAATACGTCTTGACAATGTATTTCTCCTGATTTCCTACTGGTATAAAAAAGTGTGTAACATGGTTTCAGGTGCCTAGGCGTAATGTCGATGGTGTGGGCGATTTGCGTTGAAGAAATCGAGGGGAAATGTTGGGCTGATTCTGACATGTGTTGCTGTTGAAGCCAACCGAGCTGTTCCCAGATTCAGAAGACGAGATTGATTATTATGTCACGTTTAAGTAGTGAAAAAACATGGTTAACTGGTTTGTTTACTTGATCCATGAAGAGGATTTGGTTGATGCTTGTATCGGATTGCTTAGGAGGTTCGTTAGGATTTGTGTAGCCGTTTTTATGATTTGAATAAAAAAAGTCAGCTCCTTTTTATAAGAAAGGACTATGGTGTGGTGCGGTACAGTGAAGGGGGCGTGGAAGTAGCCCATGATGTACAGTAAAGTCCGTGCGTCTTGGATATTCGAAACGTGGTCGCTTGAGCTCGATATGAGACCGTTTGGGCCTCCGAGAGCAAACGGGACCCCCTGCCGTGCGACGTTGTCAACGTGCATAAAGCTGGAGCATTGAATGCCAAAACCTTGATTTCGTTTTTTTCCTTCGCTGCAAAGAGAAACTCCATGTTAGAAAATGGGTGTTAGTACAGGAGTGCTCTCCACGCGCCTGCACCGGCTGTACTTATGGCCAATTCATGGCACTGCAGTTCGTAGGTAGCTGGTTTTGCTATGCTTCTAGCTTATCTTTTTTTTCCAAGCTTGTGAGAGTGCAAGCAAACCGATGTGACCAGTGCGCAGAGGGCGGTGGAGCCGTTGTTAAAGAAGAGAGAGTAGAAAGAAGGGGAGCTAAGACGGAAGGTGCCAGTGCAGTTCTTGAGTTCGAGTGAAGAACAGCTCACAAAACAAACTCTCTGCTGCGTGAAAATAGTTCCCCTCCTCGAAGAATCACGGTGGAGGGAAGCCTGGTCCGAGTAGCAGGATTTCGCTGCACAATGGTGGGTGGCTCTGAAGTTTATCCTCACCTATCTTGCTTGCTTCTTGACCTTGGGAATGGAATTTGATTTTTCTGGCTTCCTGAATTTGTTTTCATCCTCCTTTTATTCAGCAAAGAACCAAGTCCCTTTTTGGGATGAAGGGTGGAGGTTGTTCTTCGTCTGTAGAACCTGGTGCAGCTGGTTCTTCGACTGAAGACAGAGTACCTGAGGTACAGGGTGGAGGCATCTGACCGATGAGCTCCAGCTGTCGCCTTCAGTTGGAAGAATGGCCAAGAGTGGGATGAGCACGGTGAACAGCAGCTTCGTGCCAAAAGATATGGTTGATGCAGTTGAATCTTGGTCTTACAGTGCTGTTACATTGATAAGGTCGATGGGTCTGGGTGGCTTGCTTCTTTTAGATCGTTTCACTCATTTCAGTAGGATTTCTCTCAGTTCTTGCTGCAGTGTGTAGATACTAAGTATAGAGGCTGGTGCTTGGCCGAAATAGGTTCGCACAGTTAAATGTGTCGTCCTTCAGTAGGATTGTAGGTTGTCCTGAGTCTGGATCTGTCGCCATCAGTAGGACAGCAGGCCCACCGACTCGGCAAGAGATCTATGATGCTAGGGATGTGCTTCGTCTGCCTGGTAGCGGTGAAATCAGTAGTTGGATGCTGCTGGATATTCTCAATGAAGATCAGTACAAAATGGGGGCGGTTGAAGACCCAAAAAGACTCATGGTTGCGTATGGCATGCTGGCAGTGTCCGTTTTCTTCAGCCCAAGAGAGAGAAGAGGCTATGTGCCGAGAGATGCATACCTGCTTGCAAGACTAACTGTGGAACAACTAGCCAATTTGGACTGGTCTGCTTATGAAGTTGAAGAGTTGATTGATGCTGCTTTCACTGTTCAGGAGGCAATAAGGAGTAGAGCAAGGTCAATAACCGTATATGGTGTCTCATTGCTTTGCAGGTGAGCTATACAGAAGTATCATGATTTGTTTTTTCAATGTAATATATGCATGAACACTTATTTGATTGTTGTCAAGGCTCGTGAACTAGGAATGTTCAAAACACTGATGTTTCATAAGTGTTTATGAAGCCTCATGATATTTCATAAAAAATGTAACACTGATAACAAAAAGTAAAAAATTTGAGCTTGAGTGGTTATGGTGGATTTATGTGGTTAAAACTTTGGATAGCCTGAAGAATGTGTTTTTTGGTGTGGGAGAATCAACGGTCGGTAGTACTTTTTTCAAACCAATTGATTTTGAACGTTACATGACAAGTTTGTTTGTTTTGAATGCAGTGTTTGTACTTTGACAACGTTAACACAGGAATATATGGTGTTGCCAAACATCTTGTTCCTAGGATACAGTACTACACAGCACCTGTCCTGAAAGCCTTATAGCACAAGACATGTTTCAGATGGAACATGAGAAAGTATTCGGCATGTTGAGGGTGAGGAAATGCTTAATGTATTTAATGTTTTGTGTTATCGTGTTGTGGACAACGATCTGTACTAACTGAATGTACATAACTGTGCAGGGCTTGGTTACAAGGAGTGAGCTTGAAGCTGCTCCGCCTATGTTTCCAAGCAGGAGAGATGCGGTGCCACGACGTCCGAGAACAAAGGGAGCTGGGAGGACAAAGGAGGACATGATGTTTCAACAACATCATGTGTATGGTGCGCATATAGTTGAGAGCTCGGCATGTGCACAAGGAGATGACAGAGTTACAGTTGTGTCTGATCAAGCACAGCTGGTTTCGAAGGTAGGCTGCATCACATCCGATGTATATTTTTCTGAATAACAATGAATAAAAGTGTTCTCTTCATAAAATGACTGGTGTTCATCATTCCATTTGAATGCAGGCTGGACAGTGGTTGAGGGATGGGTTTGCAGAGCTGAACAAGGCTGCAAAGATAAGAGAGAACAAATTCTACAGCGAGCTGGCAAGGTTGATGCCATCATATGATCAGGATGCTATTTCGATGGCCGACGAGTTTGAAAGATCGCAAGAACTTACTAAGATGCAAGGCATCCAGTATTTGCTTAACCATCTATCTGAAAAGGGTGTTGGCAAATCAATTCCTAGCCTTGATGTGCATCTTGCAAATGTAAACACTATTCTGTCTGGTGGGTTTCCTTGACATTTCCAAATGTTGGTTTCAAAATTATTTGATTCTGATTGAACTACTAATTTGATTAGTCCACGCACCTTTAAACAGGCATCGCTGGCGGATCAGAACGTCTGGTTGGTGTGAGTGAATTCATTAATAAGACGCTATCACCAGGTGAGTTTTTTATTTAGTTACTACCTTGTAGTATCTTGTAGAGAAGCATTTTATCTTTTGTTTTCTCATGTATCTGCTATGTTACAGATATACCATATATTGGCCACATTTCGTCTAGCCATGGGTCGGTGCATATGAAGTCAACACAGCCTGCATCTGGAAACCAAGACGGGACAATGATGGCTGGGCTTGCAAGCTGTGGTTCATACATTGGGCATGTGGCATCAAAACTTGATCTTCGAAATGAAGTTGTACTGAACGCAGGATCAGTTGTGACGAACCAAGGAGATACAGTAAGTCATGTGGCAACATGCTTTCCGAGGGGTGTGTACTGAACGCAGTCCCTCTACAATGTGTTCCAATGGACCCTAAATATGTGCACACTTCAAGCGATTCGTCTGGGAAAGCTCCCGGGATGAATGGTTGTTCATCATCCATTGTGGGACAAACGGTACCGGCCATGACGTATGCTGCATTCATAATAGAACCTAGGGGTTTAGATCTACAGCCACTCCGTTGTCTGGCTGATGCTGCGGCAGAGATTGGACCGAGCCGACCATTACGTGGTAAGAATGGTTAGCTATGTTTTGTTTTTATATTTAGCCCGATAACATTTGAACATGAGAAACAAATATTGAAATGTATTGTTTGTGTGTTTGACAATTTTATTGCCGTGCAAATATTTGGACACAGCGGTGGTGAGGGCAAATGAGATAGGGGACAACGAGGAGGATCAGACTATGGTGGAGAGGGGTGGCCGACTTGGAGGGAGTGGAGGTGATTGTTTTTTGATTCGGTTTAATAATGTCTTCGATATGAACATTACTGATACCGTTTTTTTAAAAAAAATTGCAGAGCGTGCCGCTGTCAGGAAGAGGAGCATGTCAAGTATTCTTCAGGATATGATGACCATGAGGTGATCGTGTATACGACAAGAGGTTGGTCCTATGACGTTTGAGTGCACATCGGTAGAAAAAAAATTGTCGTCTGCTAAAATATTAATTTGTGGAAAAAACAGGAAAGAGGGCTAGAGTGGTGGAGCCGAATTATGTGCTCGTTGAGAAAGAAAAAGGTTGGACTTCCAATCCCTGGTTTGTGCCCCTTCGCGCACAACTACGAGTACGACATGCCATCGGCAAAAATAGCAAACAAGGGGTACAGGAGCACAGTTAATGCAAAACGAAAGACATGTGCAGGTGTGTAGAAAATCTAAAACATAAAAACTTCAAATTGTTTGCTTTTAGCTTGATTGATGACTAAAATATTGTTTTTTCTTGACCGTAGGCTGTGGGTAATACACACATTCCCTAAACTGATTAAGATGTCTGGCCATGAGGTGGTGAAAGAATTTAACAAGATGGGACGCCTCGGTGATAAAGCATTTGAACTTACAAGTAGAATGCTAAGGGGGGTTGAAAATACATGGTATGCAGATGACGACAAGTCAAGGTTTAGACACTGCATGGGGAGAGAATGGATGGTTAGTTACATGTCTGTGTTCTCTTTGTGAAATGCATAATGGTACATACGAATATGTTATAAATAAGTTCGAAATGTATTTATTTGTCTCCGCAGGACGTCGTACTTGGAGGTGGAGATTGCACCGCAAGGGCTGGTGTGAAGGAAATGTTTTTTGGTCCAGACATTAGCTACAACATAGAGACCTGCCAGCTGGTGAGTGTACTGTCTATGGTATAATGTAAACTTTAATGTGATGCAAAAATGAAGTGATTCAACCTACGCAGATATGGATGCCACATGAGAGAGATGATGGTACTTACGTCCTTTATGGGCTGGACATGGATAATGAGTATGTCCATGTCATGGATCCAAAACGAACCTCCATGGGTGTTAATGTGCTGCGTGAGGTTCACAGTGAAAACTGTGTGAAAATATTGGATGCATTCGATGCATGTCTTTCAGCTTTCTATGAAGGTGGGAGATCAACAAGTCCTCATGGAGATTCAAATACCACGATTTCATGCATCCGGAAAGCTCAGAGTAAGATGCGCGCTGTATATATGGGAGATAATATCATGACAATAAGTGTTAAATAGATTATTAACAGTATCCTTAAAACTGAAAATACAGCAAGGATACGTCACTCTATGTGATCCACTACATTATGAATTTTGATGGAGAGGGATTTCTGGACTGTACCGATGAGGTACGTGTTGTCTTATTGTTTAACTATGCAGAAAGAAGAACTCATCCGTCAAATTAAGTAGAATGCATGACAGTGTTCTTGTGAAATCATGTTACAGGCCGGACTTGAGGATCTAAGGGCAAGCTGATGCACATGGTATTGAACATGGCTGGAAACAGAGGTCTGGCTCCATTCAACATAAAAAACCCAGACTATGCGGACAGTTCAACTTCGGGCGAAGGGAGTGGTGCCGAGTAACCGGACTCGATAGCAGTGTTGATGATTCGGAACTTGTTTCAGCTCTAAAATAATGTTGAACTTTTTAATTTGAATCAGTATGGTAGTGGATCTGTAATATGTTGAACTTATATTTGCTTTCTGGACCATGTAGTTGACATTTCGTTATTATCGGAGTGGTTGGCTTTTCATATCCTAAGGTGTTCAGCCAAAAAACACAACTGAAGTTGCAATTACACACTGCCCGAAAATGCATTTCTAGCTTATCCGTCGGCTACCAGAAACAAAAGATTGTGCATGTTCCAGGGGGGTTTGGGGCAGGGGTAAGCGGTAATAGATACCGTGAACGCTAAAAAGATGTTTGTTAGCTGTGTGGTGAGCAAAACTTGTGAAAAAAGTGATTGGATGTGGTATGTGTGGTGAACATGGTGGTAAATCAACAAATTGTTTCCTTTTGATACTGAATGTTTTAACAGGACAAATTTTATTCAGTACTGAATGGCAGTTGTGCGATAGATGAAACACTCCAGTTACAATTTTCATTGGAAATTAAGCTAGAAACCTAAACTTGTTCGGCAGCTTCAATAACATCTGCAGGGAATGCTGACATATTGTCCGCGAGACTGACCAACTGACGTAGCAGGAAACCCTTCTCCTTGGTAATACTTTCCTGATAAATGAGATCTATATGAGAAAAAACACAGAAAACAGCAAAGAGTGAGGTAACCCTAAATATCTCCGGGTGGATTACCTCTGACAGGTGTTCTTCCAAGGTGGAACCATTGAAGTGGCGTGCAAAATGAATAATGCATATTCCTGTCTCCTCGCTGAAAAACATTGCGACGAAATGTGGTGAGCAAATTAATATGGTATCGTAAATAGCTTGTAGTGTCACTGTGGCTTACTATCTGAAATGTGTAGAGTTCATAGTGTGGAACTTCTTCTTCCAGTTGATGCATTCTACAATCCATCCAGGGAAGAACTTGTAAATGCACATGAAAAGAGCGGAATGGATCTTGTTGGCGATTGTGGTGTGCATCTTTTTTTCTCAGCGAATGTGCCAGCTTGTGAGAGAGGATCGAATATGTGTATAGTCTTCGTCAGCATGTCCCATGCATATATTGACCATCCAGTCTGAATAATGAGTGGGACGTAGAACTGCAAAAACGATGAACATTAGGTGCGAAATAAAAAATGCACTGGCCATGTATAATGTGGCATGCAAACATGAAAATGAAACATACCATCCTGCAATTGGAAACGTTGTATGGGACACATGATCCGTAGAATTGGGCCTGAATTGACTGAACTTCCCATGCCTGTTCACCGGACAGTATTGAGGTCTGCATGATTGTGGTACTTAGTGTGGTTAGTGCAATATAACACGATGTTGAGTGGCGGGTAGGGTCTGTCGTGCAATCAGACGAATACATACCGCAAAGTCTACTTCGAAAAAATGTCTCCATACATCTGGGAGATCATGATACAGAATCCGGATGTCGATCTGGCGTATCCTTCGAAATATAATAGAGCATAGCTCGTGCTCGAGAATGGTGTTGCCGATGAGCTGATCAATTATTGAAGAAGTTGGCATGGATATGAATCTTGGTTTGACGTGTGTCACAAAACACCTGAGTGGTTTACCCCAAAAAGTCAGTATAGGTTGCATGTACATGTGGATGTTGTGCGATATGGTAACCAAAATTGTCACTAACCTTAATTTGTCGGCATCAGACATGTTGGTGAAAATGCGGAAAAGATTGTCTTGAATTGCGATTGATGGGTAGGGGATGGATTTCGATGCTGCCCAGTGTGATATGGCGTACTGACTGTGACGAACGTCGACATTGACGGTAAACTCTGTGGATGTTTGTCCTAATAGGATTGCATCAGAAGGAGGTGAAATGTCGTCGTTGTACATAATGATAGCAGATATTGTACTCTCTGCCCATGTTCTCAGTAATTGTTCATTTGACGAAGGAGTGCACGGTTTCATGTTCTCCGGTGTCAAGAACGAGGAAGGTCCTGTGTATGAGGCAGGCATTTGTGTGAGATGGATTCTGAATCAAAAGGAATTGATAGTGTAATAGTGGGGAGGAGGAATTAGGTCACGATACCTGGTGAGGTAGTTTGTTTCATGAGAACATGTGTTGCATCTCCTTTGTCAGCAGGAGAGATGGCAATCAGTGGCTTCAAAGTGATAGGTGTTTTGATGTTCGGGGAAGAATACGCTTCAGAAAAAATGGACATTGTGTTAGAGTATGTGGAAAAAATTGATCTTGCATGGGGCGTAAACTGGGATAGAAAATCATACAACTGGTCGGAAGAGGTGGACGGCGCGTAGGTGTCGTGTCGGATGACGATCTAGCCTTTTGTTAAAACTCGATGAAGAGCTCTCAACTGTTCGGAAGAGGTGGACGGCTCGTTTAGGATTAAATAAATGTAGATAACAATAGCATATAGGGAAACATTGGAATTCTTTTGTGTTTTCTTACCATCCGATTCATCAAGGTCCAGCCGTCGACGGAATACATTGCATGCATTTGGTGATATTACAGATGGAGGTTTCTGACCTATACATGGCAGTGACCTCAAGCTGCAACAAACGCATGACTCGGAGAGGGAAGACACAAACTTCTCGAGGAATCTCATGTTCTCTTGCGCAAGCTGGCTCTTCAACCCATTTGCTATCTGGAATGAAACAGCGTTGTGATGCTTCAACATCAACCCAACCTCGTTGGATGCCTGAAATGAAAAACTTTGTGTGAAGGGGGGTACAAATGACATGTGTACACTGGGTAGCATTGTATGGATTGAAGGTTCCTTACGAGCAGTGGGAAATTATGCTTCATGTAGTTTGCATAATCTGAAGCGTTGCAAGATGCTGCTGACATAAATTGGTGGTACGCGTTGGGGCACCAGATGTCGTACCAAATACCGTGTCGACAGGGGCGGTGTTCGGAACCTTGTTTCCTTTAGGTTCAGTGAGAGACAGTGCGTTGTGCTTGCCTCTCATGACGGGCGTGCCGAGATCTGGGCCAATGTCCCACATGCTTCTTGTGTAGCAAATCTGGTCGGCCTTACCTATATTGTGAGCGTGCAGGATAGTTAAGCTAATGTATGATATATGATATAAGGAATAGATATGGTTTCGATAGGAAACCGACCGTGCTGCTGCATAGTCTTCTGGTTTCTTGTTAATAGATACATTGGTTTATCATCCTTCTGAACTTGACGTCATCGAAGCATGAAATCCATGGCAAAACATCATGTTTCAGGTTGAAAATTCCAAGATCAAGATTGTCAAGGTAGAAAACCTGACAGTGAGACAGCATATATATTAGAGGGGAAAAATTGACAGTGTGAGCAAGTAAGAATAAATACACTAATATTTTGTCATTGTGTACCTGACAGAACAAATGGCATCCTTGTAAGTGTGTAACTGCACTTGTAGACTGAATGTCTGCTTTCAGTTTGTGTGCAGCTTTAAACAGGTCTTGGATAACATATTCGCACCAATTGAAGTCGGCAATGCAATCAGTGTTGGCAAGTGCACCCCAGAAATCAATAGTTGAGTAATCGACTGGTTGATGGGCATAGTAGGTGTCCGATGACAAAAATAACAAATGCCATTTTAAAACTATCCTTCTCTAGGTTGCTTGATGTTTTCTCGCACAAAGATCTGTTCAGTACCATTTCTGCGGCCTTTAGGATGTGCCCTCCTTTTTCAGACATCCCCAAAACTGACCTCATTATCTTAATGGTGGACTCACTTCATCTCGCGTCAGGATCTCCTATTAACCTAGACCCACAGGGAATGCTAAAAACCTTGTGCACATCGGCAGCCCAAAACCTGATCTTTCTTCTCTCGTCTATAACGATAGATCTGGTGTTGGGATCAATCCTACACATGACCCACTTGCTGACTTAAGGTTGAGCTTCCCTAAAGCTGGGAGTTTCAACAAGCCACTGAATCCAATCTGTTCTATTAAAAACTTTTTGTACTCGGACAAACCAGCAAGGAGAGAAACCACCTTCTGTACGTATGTGCGAGATGTGGTAGTGGACGAAGGTGGAATGTTGCTGAAAGCATCGTCGTCGAAGGCAGGTCCATTCACATCCATGCTGCCTGTGCTGGAATGCCCGGAGCCATCTTTTTTGGCCGAATTTGACATCGTGCAAACTGTTCAGTCGTACCTGGAACAGAGGAAACTGTTAAAATAAAAAAAATGAGCCTTCTCGAGTCCGGCATGAGAAGGAGAGAGGAGACCTATGTTTTGGAGTTCAAACCTGAACATGAACAGCACTGACCCGGGGGGAGACGACGGTGGTGATACGAATCTGGGATGTGGAAGAAGGATGAGGATGGGGTGGTGTGGAGCGGCTGGGGGAAGAGTAGGGTTTTTGAACCACAGACGCCTTTAATGCAGGATTTACTGCTGGAAAAATGGGCATTAAATAAAATCATAACAAACTGACTTTATTGACGATTGGGTGCTTACAGATAGGGACTGGATAATACATGCGGTGTTACCGCTAAACAGATACTAACCCTAATACGATTGCTAATAGAGTTCTTACATTCATAATCAGACCAGTCCTAACACCCAGGACACCTAAACCTTGGATGATTGAATGAACAAAAGAGCAGACAGAATAGCTAACACGACCCATAACATGTTCCTAATGTCTGACTGCATACGAAGAAGATCGTTGGTGATGCCGCCACGACGCTGTCCAGCAAAGATGTTCCCCCATCGGGCTTGAAGGTAGTCAATGTATGCATCCTCCCACTTCCAGAAAGTGCATGTGACGGGCTACTCGAAAAATCGTTGGAAATGACAGATCCATCAGATAACTGCATCTCGATGTATGCCACAGATCACGGAGTTGAAGTTTGGATACCTGGAACTCGCACTTGTAGAAGTGACTGCCTGGATTCTTGATAGTGTTGGAGACCCACCACTGAGTGACACCAACATTGCATCGAGGGCATCTGATGAGCGGGAGAGGGCAACGTCCTCCAAAGTTGGTGATGTTCCACCGCCGGCTGAGGAAACAGACCTTTCCATGGAGGTGGTGACCATGGAAGAGGAGATCTGTCGACGGAGCGGAACAGGTCGAAGCAGTAAGAAGGAAATGTGGAGGATATGATCGAGCACGGTGAGGTGGGGAAGAAGGAAGGGAGCGGATACAACGGTCGGGGCAGTTAAGAGGTGAGCATTAAGTTGTCCATGACGTCAGATCGTATTGTACTGCACATTTATACGGGCGGGGATACTGGCCTATTGAAAAAGGAGACGGAAAATACGTGAGCGAGATACGAATAGCGAGAGGATCGCGGCCGTTGCGCTAGAACGAGGCGGACGGGCAGATACGGGGTGGGAGCGTCGCCGGGAGCTCCACCGCATTTTTGGTGTGGAATCAAGCTATAGAGGCGGGGTCCTTTTCTTGGAACCCAGCTGGTCAGCCACCTCTCACTTTTGGACTTCTTCTACGTTAAGGACCTTCAAGGTTCCACCACTAAGTTCGTCGTTAGTTTCCCGTTAGATGCGGCGGCACGGACATGTGTCCAACTATTTGCCGAGAGCGTGAAATGTTTTGCCGAGTACCCTAAGGACACCCTCGACATATATATATACCAGCTTTGCCGAGTGCCATCAATGAAATACTCAGACTTACGGTCTTAGTTGCCGAGTTTCGGGTGGTGCCAGAGTGTATTATAGCTGCACCTGTGGTACATGCCGAGGTTTTGGATGCACACGTCTCTAGACGGTCTCTCGGGACATCTAAAACCTGGGTGGCTGGCGTCTTGCTAGAAGATTACATCACGCATATAGGCCTTATGTTTTTCTTCTTTTGCTCGATCATTTTTATGTCCACTTTGTGTGACCCATGATTTATAAACCTTAAACCGTCCAACAAAAAAGGCCATGTGCATCGATTTATTCAGAGACTGGGATCATTCCCCATTTCGGAAAAAAAAAACATGCTCAGTTGCCGAGTGCACGATAAATGGACTCGGCCTAAGCCGTTTCCAGTGGCGAAGTAGACGGTACAAAAGAAATCAACTAATTAATCTAGGTTTGCTCTTGTGTGTTCCGTTAGTTATACTGGCTATACTTTATGAAACAAGTCTAGACAAATTTATAAGAAAATGTTGGTCAAACTGACACTGAGATTTGTGCTAAGCAGGCCAGGTTGGGAGATTTGGAAGGTCTGGTCAAAGGATCCAGCAACGATAGGGTTTATGTATTGACAACCCAGTTTGTCACTAACGTATGTAATTAATTAACTCCAAGTAGTTGTTGTGATATCAATCATATCTGTTATTTCTAATCTTGCTATGTGCTCTCTACAAAATGTCACTTGGTTTTATGGATCATGTGGAATGTTATGCCAGAAGTTTCTTATGAAGACGAAAGAAAAATGTCTTGTCAAATGAGAGAATTTTCTGCAAGCCAAAAAAGATTAGTTGCCTTGGTGTTCTTATCTTGAGAACCCATAACATTTCCTCCACATGAAGAACCTATTTAAATTTAAGAATAAGATGGACATTCCATGGGTGAATCTTATTTGTCAAGCTCACTAGGCCAATTACCACAGAACTCTAGCCCTTGTGTGCTATTTTTGTGAAAGATTGTCTGGCTTTTCACACATTATTTGTCTTTTTTGCACATGTCACATATTATCATATGTTTAGATAAAACTTTGTGGGTGCACAAGGCACAACATAATCCATGTCCATGATTTATTTCGTAATTTTTGAAAACTTAAAAATGGGGCATCCGATAATGGGGTGCGGGTGCAACTAATTGCAAAATATTCGCACTTGGCTTTGTGGGACATCTTCATGAACCTAACCACTTTCCATGTTGGTGATGGACCTTCTATTCGGTTGTGGAATGATAATTGTATGGACCATCCATGAGAGAGAATTTTCCACATCATTTGTTATTGATCAAGATATATCATGCTATCTCACAAAGTAACGGTGAGGCTTTCGATGATATGTTTCATCTACCTTTGTCTATGATTTCTTCTCAACAATGCGGCGAACTTGTAACACTCTACAAGACGGAGGAAATGCCAAGGTTAGACAGTTGGTAGTTACATGGTCCCAATAACAGCTTCTTCGATAAAAGAGTTTATAATGCTTTATTTCCCATTGAGCTGACCCTTCTCCCATAAGATGGATACGGAAGTCATGTGTCCTTCCTAAGCACAATTCTTCTTTTGGCTCTTGCTGCATTTTTTTCAATAAAGGCTCTTGCTGCATAACAGACTAAATACTAGTGATCTTCTGGTCAAAATGATTTATTTAATGTGGAAGCTTCTCATTGTATCCTTTGCAATAGTGAGGACCTCTTTCATCTCTTCGTCATGCGTGATTTCGGCCAAAAAATGTGGAAAAATGAACTACAATTCTTTGAGATGTTATGGATGACAAGTCCAGATTCAATTTTTTGTTTTAGGAAATTCTCATTCTGGGATGTTGGAGTATATAAAATCACATAAACAAAAATTTCTTTCATGGACAGCACGTGAACCAGCAAGAATGTCTCTGATGTTTTTAAAAGATTTTTCTGCCCTGGTTATGCATAGAACAAACCCTGTCCTTAAGGAAGGCACGTCACAATGAGTTGACACCTTGTAATTTATTTTAAAAAACATCATATTCTGTTTTTATAAATAAAAATGGAGCGGTTTGGGCCTTTCCTACTGTCTACGCCCAAAATAAATTGCTATTTGCTTCATCAAAGTCTTTTTGTCAAAGTATTTTTATGTGTTTGCATATGGTTTATGTGGAAACCCCGTGTGAAATGTAGGAAGAAATCATGCATGATTGCATGGTTTATAGAATCTAACGTTTTGCCAACAGGAACTCCAGTCCAATATATATAATCTTAGCCAGCGAGTTTTCATATATCTCCACTAGCCCACGAAGTCGCCACACCCACACTTATCCCCACAAAGTCACAGTTCCCGACCCTTCTCTCCACCTCCTTGTTCTCTCTTGAGCGTGCTGCGGACCTCGTTGGATCCCCACCGGTTAGGCTTGGTAGTCGTGTCTCTCACCTTGCTAATGGTTTCATGTTTGTTCCTCTCCCTGTGTGGTCAATGATTTTTTTTCTTGTGTGGTTATTTGGTCGTTGTGGCCCTTGCCATTGTTAGAGGTCCCGGCTTTGTGCCTCCCGTTGTGGTCAATTCTTCTTCTCTTGTGAAGTGGCAATCAACGCTAGTTTTGATGTGGTTCCTCGTTGGTTCGTGCAGTTGGCATGCTCATCTTGTGTGTGTTTTTCATTCATCGCTTCTACCTTGTGGTATGTTTTCGTCCTTTTAATTTTTCGTTTATTAACTGAACGATTTCTTCTCCATTGAGCAGGCAAAGGTTTGCATTGGTTTGAACAAAAGATGTCGTGCGCAAAAACAAGTCTTAGCCTAACGAGTTTTTGTTTTGCAGCCGCACAAACAAACACACCTTGAGAGATAAGATAGCATATTCCCCCAAAGAAAAGCTTTGTCTATTGGATACCCTTCGCAGACAGTGCCAAATGACACCACAGCATTGCAATTGCGAACGCCAAACGGAGACGCGATGATCTAACGTGGCAAAAGATTCTTTGCTGCGCATCATTCGTCTTAATCTCAGGAGGATTACATTCTTAATGTACTGAGTGTGGGTGGAAGCATCCAGCTGCATTGAAACACCTGATTGTCACCACCCAAATAATTAAAGGCGTTGGGAAGGGGGAAAAGGGGCTGAAACCTCTACCAATGTCCTCTCTATGCGACGATGCCACCGACTTGCATAAGCTTTGTGCTCTCTTTTCCTCTTATCGTGGCAACTGGCGAGCAATAGCTTGAGACGTCCAGGACCATGCGGTCAAGCATTGCGTCACCAGTTCAGTCGTCACTTGGCGCCAAAAAAAAATTGCCAACTTAGAGGTAGCTGTTTTTAATTGGCAACTGTTGAAATAAAAAATTGAAACGAGACAAAAAAAATTACTAGTTCTATGAATTAAAATTAAGCAGAAGAGCTTTAACTGGTTAAAATAACGAAAATCGGGCAAAAAACTGATATAAACGGGACGAGCCTTTGAAGGGTCAAGTCCAAACACCACTCCAACAAGACCCGTCGACCTCGCACCAAATCCGAAGAGAAGATCCCATAACTGCTATGGGAAGAGCAGGCACGAGATGCACAAATGAAGATGAACAAGCCAACACACCATGAGAGCCGTGACAACACTACACCGAGGCAACCTCGTCGCCCATAAGATATGAGGTCGACGCCCTCAACACTACCAAACTTTTCTTAGAGGAAAACATTTTCCTCTCATATCTTCAAGACAAGACATGGCCAGCAGAAATGGCCCCGATCAGAGGTGAGGCGAGACAAGCTTCGAGCTACAACCCACGATGACGAGTATCCAAAGCGCCACGCACCAATCTAAAATACTTGAGAGTCATGCATGTATGTGTGAATTGACGATGCTAAGTTAGGAGTTTCACCACAGACAAGACGAGAGATTAGGCCCCTCAAGTTACAAATACTATAAAACTAACGTCTAACCATAGTGAGAACAACATAAGTGGTAACATACATGTCATATAAATAAAATAAGATGTGACCAGAGTTTGACAGCATGAATGCTCCATGATAGCATCAGAATAAAATAAGTAAAGGAGGCGATCAACAATTTGGATGATATGCATACTCTTTTTCAACTACCCTTATCCATGATAGCATCAGAACAGTTTGACAGCATGACTGCTCTGATTGATGAGCAGCAGAGCACACATGGAAAAGACACCTGGAATTTCCCATGGAACAACAGCAGATATTCTACCAAGAATGTGTATAATGCTCTGATTAAACCTGTGGATGCTCCCCCTCCATTTAAATTAATATGGAAATCCTCTTGCCTCCCCAAGCACAAATTCTTCTTCTGGCTAATGATACAAGACAGATTAAACACTAGAGACGTACTGGACAAGAAGCATTTCTATGTGGAATCTAAATCATGTGTGCTTTGTGATGAAGATGTTAGGGAAGATATGATGCACCTATTCTTCACATGTTCTTTTAGCCAGAGTTTCTGGAGAAGTTGGGGCAAGAATGGAATGCTGATTTGGGAATCATAAACATGATGTTGGATGTTAATAACAGGTCGACAAATCCTTTTTTCAAAATATCGATGATTGCAGGCTGCTGGAGCATTTGGAATCACGGGAATAAAATTATTTTCGAGAGCTTGCCTAGAAGTTAGATACCTGCTACTCTTTTTTCAAAGAGTCGGTAGAGGTTATAAGGCATAGAATAAAACCTAGTCTTCGAGAGGGCATGCAGGACTGGATTGATCACTTGTAATTTCCTTTTTTGAACTCAACTTTAGTTCTTGTAATTATGTGGTGATGTGATTAATAGAAAATGGAAAATGATGCAGTGGGGGTCTTCCCCACTGTCCGACGCGTCAAAAAAAATCAAATAAGATGTGACCGCTAATTAACAAGAGGGACAAATAAAGTAATATATTATGTTACCTGTTAGATCCATATGATACTCTATTCGGTAGATCAACGTGGAAAACATGTGTGTGTGTGAAAACAGAGAGAGAGGGGATCGGAGATGCAAACCTTGGCTCTGTCCAGAGGAGCTCGAGGAGTTGGCCATGGTGGTCGACGGTGGCAGCTGCGGGACAGTGGCGGCGCAGTGGTGCTTCCCGTGAGCACTGCGCTAACCCTAATCGGAAGGGGATGTCGGTGGGGTGGCTGGCAGCACGGTCAACCTCGTGATGTGTGCCCTGGCCCCCCACCTCTATATGTAGCGCGGGTCACAGGGGACCACTGTTCCATAACAGGAAACAGACGCCCCCGATTAGGGCGCAATCAAGGGAATTGATTTAGCCGTTGGGCTAATCAATACGTGATCAATCTCATCAATACGAGATCAACCTAACATTCTCCCCCTTGATCTCAACTTTTACTTTTAACTTTTCCTTTTACTTTACTCGTCATCACCGATTAGTACATAGAGCATGTTTCATCGTCACAGCTCAATTGCCGATAGAATCAGACAGCCACCATATACTTTTCAGTTTTGAAACAATAAACTATTACTTTTGGGCCTCTGTGATCCAGTGATCATAGGCTTTCCATTAATCCCATGCCGGCTATGTGTTTCTGGAACACATCGGGTGGTAAGCCTTTCGTTAGCGGATCCGCAAGCATTTCCTTTGTCCTTATATGCTCGAGACTTATAGTTTGATCCTGGATCTTATCTTTCACAACATAATACTTTATATCTATTGCCTTTGTAGCATTACTCGACTTGTTGTTGTGAGCATAGAATACTGCGGGCTGGTTGTCACAGTACATCTTTAGTGGTTTGTCAATACAATCTACCACTTTCAAGTCGGGTATAAATTTCTTTAACCATATCGCCTGTCCCGTGGCCTCATAACATGCTATAAATTCTGCATACATCGTGGATGCAGCAACTAATGACTGTTTGGAGCTTTTCCACGAAATAGCCCCTCCTGCGAGAGTGAACACGTACCCTGACGTGGACTTCCTATCATCTTTGTCTCCCGCAAAATCTGCGTCTGAATACCCTCTTAGTTCTAGGGAATCAGATCTTCTATATGTTAGCATGAGGTCTTTTGCGCCTTGCACATAACGCAATGCTTTCTTTACCATGTTCCAGTGTTCATGGCCTGGATTTTCTTGATATCTACCGAGTACCCCGGTGATAAAAGCTAAGTCAGGGCGAGTGCACACTTGTGCATACTGTAAGCTTCCAACAGCCGAAGCATATGGTACTGCTTTCATTCGATCGATCTCATATTGACTTTTGGGACATTGAAATTTCCCAAAACTATCGCCCTTGACTATCGGAGCAGGTGATGCGCTACTTTTATGCATATTATATTTCTTTAGAACCTTTTCTAAATATGCCTTTTGTGATAGTCCTAGCACTCCATTCTTTCTATCCCGGTGAATTTCTATGCCCAAAACATATGAAGCTTCACCAAGATCTTTCATATCAAAATTTGAGGACAAGAATTTCTTTGTTTCTAGTAGTAGACTGACATCATTGCTTGCAAGCAAGATATCATCCACGTACAGAATTAGGAAAATATATTTCCCACTTTTAAACTTTGCATAAATGCAGTTGTCCTCAACATTCTCTTTAAAACCAAAACTTTTAATTGTATTATTGAACTTTAAATACCACTGTCTAGAGGCTTGCTTTAACCCATAAATGGATTTCTTTAGGCGGCATCCCATATGTTCCTTCCCCTCCATGAAAAAACCGTGGGTTGTTTCATGTAAACATTTTCTTCTAAATCTCCATTTAGAAATGCCGTCTTTACATCCATTTGATGCAACTCTAAATCAAAATGCGCAACTAGTGCCATGATGATTCTGAAAGAATCCTTACATGAGACCGGAGAAAATGTCTCATTGTAATCTACCCCTTCTCTTTGCGTAAAGCCTTTTGCCACAAGTCGCGCTTTATACTTTTCTACGTTCCATTGGAGTCATACTTTGTTTTGTAGACCCATTTGCAGCCTACTGTTTTGGCTCCTTTAGGAATTTCCTCTAATCCCAAACATTGTTAGAACTCATCGATTTCATCTCGTCTTCCATGGCTTCCAGCCACTTCGAAGAGTGAACGCTTCTCATGGCTTCTTCATATGAAGTGGGATCTTCTTCCATATGAACTGTTTCTGTATTATAAACTCTATAATCACTAGAAATAGCTGATTTCCTAGCTCTTTTAGACCTTCTGAGAGTCTCATTCTCTGGCACATCATGTGTCTCAACGTGCGACTCTTCTTCTAAATGTGGCTGTCGTCGCTCCCTTTCATGCTCAACAACGGGTTGAGTCGGCTCCTGACGGACAGGTTCCGAATCTTGCCTCGTTGTGGTCACGGGTGGAGTTACAACAGGTGCTTGCACCACAACCTCTGGGATTATCGGTGCAGGTACAACAGGTAGGGCGAAAAATGGCTCATGGATCATCGGAAAAGGTGCACACACCCTCTTCTCCTCAAGATCAATTTTCCGGCCTACCATGCTCCCCCTCATCATTTCGTCCTCCAAGAAGACCGCGTGTCTCGTTTCTACAAACTTTGTGTATCTGTCTGCACAGTAGAAACGATAACCTTTTGATCTATCAGGATAGCCAATGAAATGGCAAGTTACTGTTTTGGGGTCTAACTTTGCAATGTGGGATTAAAAACTTTTGCCTCAGCTGGGCTCCCCCAGACTTTCAAGTGGCGTAGAGAAGGAACTTTCCCTGTCCACAACTCGTACGGTGTTTTGGGCACCGACTTACTTGGTACTCTGTTGAGAATGTGAATGGCGGTTTTTAACGCCTCCATCCATAATCCCAATGGCAGTGTGGAATAACTCATCATACTGCGCACCATATCCATAAGAGTACGGTTACGCCTTTCAGCTACTCCATTTTGCTGTGGTTCGCCCGGCATAGAATACTGGGCGACTATTCCATTTTCCTGTAAAAACCTTGCAAAAGGTCCAGGTACTTGACCATATGGAGTGTGCCGACCGTAGTACTCCCCCCCACGGTCGGACCTGACTATTTTAATTCTTTTATCATGTTGATTTTCAACTTCAGCTTTGAATATTTTAAATTTATCCAATGCTTCAGATCTTTCTTTAATTGGATAAATATAACCATATCGGGAGTAATCATCTGTGAACGTTATGAACGAGTCATAACCATCCACACTTTTCACCGGAAATGGTCCACATATATCAGTGTGAATAATTTCTAGTGTCGCGTGCTTCGGTTTGCACCCTTTTTAATTTGTTTTACGTATTTTCCTTTTATGCAATCTATGCATTGTTCATATCTGAGAACTCTAACGGAGGAAGAATATCATTTTTAACGAGGTTTTCTATTCTTCCCCTCGAAATATGGCCTAATCGACAGTGCCATAACTTCGAAGAGTCATGAGTTCGCTTTCTTTTCTTTTGTTCTTTGTTCGACAAGGAATTTGTTCATTCACATTACTCACAGAATGCACTTTTTCACGCAAGGATAACAAATAAAGCTTATCATGAAGTAAAGCAATACCCACACAAGCATCTTTAAACCATATGGCACACTTGCCATGACCGAAATAACATTCATAACTGTCTTTATCCAAACACGATACACTTATTAAGTTTCTGTGAATCGAAGGAACAAATAAAACATCTCTAAGCATAATATTGAAACCATCAGCTAGCTCCAAGGAGACGTCGCCAACAGCTTCAACTTCTGCTTGAACTCCATTTGCGACTTCAATGTGTCTTTCGCTTCTTTGCAACTCCTTGTCGAATGGAATCCCTGTAAAGAATTTGCAACATGAACAGTTGCACCTGAGTCAATCCACCAAGTAGATTTTGAAAACTGTGTATACAGGGATTCATTTACAAAAGAAACTGTGTCTGTACCTTTCTTGGCCATTATCATCTTGAGCCAATCTGGGCAATCTTGCTTGAAATGCCCTTTCTTCTTGCAGTGGTGGCATGTATCTTTGTCCACTTGCTGAAACTGCTGGGGACCTTTGCCATGTGGCTTATACTGGTGAGGACCTTTGCCATATGGCTTAGAAGGGGAACCGTTGTAGTTCCTGTTCTTGTTGTCCTTCACAAAGTTCAAGGAGCCCCCATTCTGGGACTTCAGCCTTTCCTCTTCTTGCGACAGCATGGCAATGGTCTTTTCAATGTCCCATTTTTCAGGCGACACATTGTAGTTGATGATGAAATTTTCAAATTGTGGTGGCAGTGAAGCCATCACCAAGTGAACTATGAGTGCAGGCTTGAGCTCCAGATCAGCCTCCATGGACTTAAGCTTAGCAGCCATGTTGCTCATTCTGAGAATGTGCTCCCTTATGCCATGTGAACCTCCATGATACTTTTCTGTCACCAGCTGTTGAGCAGCTGGGTAGCATATGTCTTTGAAGAACCAGTAAACTGGCTCTTTATCTTTTGGAGATACTCTCCCACAGAGGTACACTCTTCAATTGAGCCCACAATAGCGTTCTCAACTGTGTTCTTTATGAATGCCATGCACTTTTTGTTGGCGTTCACCCACTTTTGGTTCTCTAGGGTGTAACCCATCTCTACTGGACCATAGTCCAGCTGCTTTTTCTGCCAAGCAGAATCATCATCATCTGATGCTCTCACTGGCTCTGCTGGCTTGACTGGCTGTGGAGTACTCACAACCCAGTCGACCTCAGCGCAGACAAAAGCCAGCTCGACTTTCTTCCGTAGTTGTCACCCCTGAGCGTCGGAACGTCCTTGAGGCAACTCATCAGGTGAAAACTTCCTGAAACCACAAGGATATAAGATAACAAAAACAATTGCATGTAATAATCCAACGTTGGTATAAATTAAAACATACAACCGTTTGTGCAATTAAAACAATATTACCGTTGGGCAATAAAAAAATAAATGCACCTTTAAACAAAATTTTCGTTGGATAAATTTGGATAGGAAAAATAGAATTAAATTTGCCCAAAAAATGGACCAAAACAAAATAAAACTTGTTTCTGTTAAAATAACAGAAAAAACTTTTTCTGTGCGAAAAAAATTGAGGCCCATGGCCTTTCGCTATCTGTCGCGCGGCGCAGCCCTTAACCGCGGCCCATGGCCCGTCAGCGGCATCGCCAGCTGCCGCGCGCGGCGACGCAGCTCGCAGCCCATTTGGCCCACGGCCTGCCTCCTTTCGGCCCGAAGCCCAGCTGCGTCGGCTAGGGTTAACGCGGCGCTGCTCTGGCCGTCGGATTCAATCCGACGGCTGCCCGTGCATCTCGCGCGAACAAAAACGGCGACGCTGTTTCCGCCCCGAACCCTAGCCGCATTCCTCCTTCTCTCTCTCGCCCCTGTCCTCTCGCTCCGTCCGCGACGGCGGCGGAAAAACGCCGGCCGCTCACCGGAGACGGCCACGCCGTGCGGCGGAGACGACCGCGCCTAGCGCCGTGCTCCTCACCTCGCGCCGTGCGTGTTGTGCGCATCACGACAGCGGCTGGCCGATATCGCGCCGGAGACGGCTGCGCCGCGTTGCGGCCGCAACCGCGCCGTGCTCCCCGCGTCGTGCGCCTCCCCTTCTCCCCTCTTTTCCTCCCATCTCGCCGAGCAATTTTCCACGCGCGGAATGGCAAGACGGTGGCCGTGCTTGCGCCGTTGGCTTTTCCCTCGCCGGTGGCGCGTTCCCCTCGCGGTGAACGCGTCTCCGTCGAGCGGTTAGGCCGTGGTGCGACTTTGCCCCTTGCGGGGTTGCCCTCTTTGCCCCGTGAGGGGTATGTTCTTCTTCCGACACCTCGGCATGCCGATGCGCGTCGGATCGAGAGGAACGGCGCGGCCTTGTGGCGGCGCACACAGGTGAGTGGTTCTTTGCCCTTTCCCCTTTTGAATTAGGGTTAGGGTTCCCCGGGTGGGGAGTTTCTTTTGCTTTTTCTTTTTAAATTCTACCGAAAATAAAAAACTAGGATCAACATGCTCTGATACCATTGTTAGATCCATATGATACTCTATTCGGTAGATCAACGTGGAAAACATGTGTGTGTGTGTGTGTGTGTGAAAACAGAGAGAGGGGATCGGAGATGCAAACCTTGGCTCTGTCCAGAGGAGCTCGAGGAGTCGGCCATGGTGGTCGACGGTGGCGGCTGCGGGACAGTGGCGGCGCAGTGGTGCTTCCCGTGAGCACTGCGCTAACCCTAATCAAAAGGGATGTCGGTGGGTGGCTGGCAGCACGGTCAACCTCGTGATGTGTGCCCTGGCCCCCCACCTCTATATGTAGCGCAGGTCACAGGGGACCACTGTTCCATAACAGGAAACAGACGCCCCAATTAGGGCGCAATCAAGGGGAATTGATTTAGCTGTTGTGGGCTAATCAATACGTGATCAATCTCATCAATACGAGATCAACCTAACATTACCATCACATAACGATTCCCAATCAAAATAAGTCTACAAACTACTAATAAGTAAGAACATCTAAGATACTATCTTTATATTGATTTGCACTAGAAAGATAATAACATAAACTAGTAACATGTAGTAATATATACATGCTACTAGTCTAAATTATTTCTCACTATGGTCAGTCTAAGAAATACAAAGTGGTACAATTAAGGATGGAGATAATTCTTGTTATCTGTTGGGATTATACAAATGAATAAATGAAATAGCAGTATTCTACGAGTACATTAATACAATAAAATGTTGAAGTAGTAACTATATTAGTATCATGCACTATATATAATACTAGATCATCAATACAAATGAAATGTGGGAGGCATGGAGGAAAAGCCTTGTCCGGTAGAGGTGCCGTCGAGAACACATAATCGACGTGGATTAGCAAGTCGGGTGGGGGATTTGGGTTGGGGAGGAGATTTAGGTTTGGAGAGTTCCATCCTAGCAATCCGATCTCAAGCCAACTATGAAAATAGTCAAATTACTAGTTGATTACTCCTCTGAGCAATGAAACGCCCAGCAGCAGCTGTGCATTCTTTTATCTCAACGTCACACATGCTTTCTTTCGAAGTGGGGAACGAAGCCCCAGCCTCTGCATCTACCGATGCACATAGTTTTTCTATTACAAAGTTCAGAAAGATACAAAGATAACAAATCCGATGTCACATGCCTCGCAACATCACACATGTAAGAATGACTCCAACGGGGTGATGCATCGAGTCCGCGCGCATCCGTTCCTATCCGCGGGAGGCAAAAACATGGCCCAACGGGGCGACGCAAATGGACCGAGGTCTGTTTTTCTGTCCGCCACGACCCATTCTCGGCCCAAATTTCGGCCAGGTTTGCGTCGGCCGCGGACGCGCGGGAGCGCTCTTCTGTCCTCCCCTAGTCCGCCCCTGGCCCGCGTATCAGACCATTCCCCACCCCAATCTCCTCCTCCTCCCTCGCCCCTCCCGCCGCCACCCCGCCGTCGCCACCTCGATTTGGCACTGCAGGCCATTCCGGGGACGCCGTTTGCTACTCCTCTTCGGCGCCGTCACCGGAGCAGCTTCCTCCCCACCACGGCCGGTGAATCTTGCGGCCATATCTGTCACAGCGCCTACGACACCAACGCTGCCCACAAGGTGTTCGGCCATTCGCCCCAGGCAAAAAATTCAGGTACGAACTCGGCCATGGATAGCTCTGATGAGTGGTACTATAAGAACTACATCATGTACCAGTCATCATCGGACGATGAGAGTGACGGCCTTGTTGCCACCCTCATCATCAATGAGTACATAAAGAGGATGCGGCCGGTGTTCCTAGGGTCGTTGGCGGGCCGTTCTCCTGCCTTGGACCGGAACAGGTCAGATGGCCATGTCCAGCTCTATGGAGATTACTTTCGTCGGGTGAAACCCACATATCCTCCTAAGATTTTCCGGCGCAGTTTCCAGATGAGAAGATCATTGTTCAATCGTATCCGGTTGGGGGTGATGCATTTTGATTATTATTTCATATGCAAGCCAGATGCGTGTGGTGCCCTCGGCTTCTCGTCCTATCAGAAATGCACGGCCGCAATTCGCATGCTTGCATATGGAATTGCCGGTGATCTTGTTGTCGAGTACGTGCGGATGAGTGAGTCCACGTGCCTAGAAGCAATGTACAAGTTTTGCAGAGCCGTGGTGCAAGTGTTCGGCCCGTTGTACTTGAGGGAACCCAATGTTGCGGACATGACCCGGTTCTTGTCCATCAACGAGGCCAGATGCTTCCCTGGGATGTTTGGGAGCATAGATTGTATGCACTGGGAGTGGAGGAACTGCCCATTTGCTTGGCAGGGGCAGTACAAGGGCCATGTTGGGCCGTGCACGGTCGTTCTTGAGGTCGTGGCATCACAAGATTTATGGATTTGGCACTCGTTATTTGGCATGCCGGCTCGCACGATGACATCAATGTGCTGCAGCGGTCTCCGGTGTTCAACAGGCTCTCCAATGGCCTAGCACCCGAGGTGACCTATGAGATCAATGGTCGGGAGTATAAGAAGCCATACTATCTTGTTGATGGCATTTACCCTACCTGGACTACATTTGTGAAGACCATCTCCAATCCAAATGATGAGAAGAAGAAGAAGTTTGCCAAGGAACAAGAAAGTGCTAGAAAAGATGTGGAGCGTGCATTCGGTGCCCTCCAGTCTCGATGGGCTATTATTCGACACCCTGTTAGAACATGGGACATGGACACCCTGTGGGAGGTGATGACAGATTGTGTGATCATGCACAACATGATTGTGGAGGATGAACGCGATCAGGGTATGCATGATCAGGCATGGCAGTTTCAGGGTGAGTTGGTTCAGCCCCAGGGACCATCCACATTTGCTCAGTTTCTCGACTTCCACCGTGACGTTCGTGAGAAGGTGGCCCTGTTCGGCTCCAAAATGATTTGGTGGAGCATCTCTGGCAGCACTACGGAAACCAGTAGTTCCATTTGATGAACTACTGATTTCTTATTTATTTGATTTATAAGACTATGAGTGGAACAAATTGTTATTTGTGAAACAATTTGTATTATTTGCTGAATTATTTGGATTGTAATAAATATTTGCTGAACTATTTGAATTGTATTATTTGGTGTGATTGATTATTTGGTGTGATTGATTATGTTCAAAACCCTGGACAGGGCAAAAAAACATAGATCAAAACTCTAGCTGGGGAAAAAATGATCAAAACCCTGGCCGGGACGGACACAATGCGTCGGCTCATTGGACGCAGTGGCCAGAAAACGCGGACATGGGCCGGACGCGTGTCCGTTTTCCGACCCAAATGGACAAAACGTGGATCAAACGCGCGTCCGTTTGCGTCGGCCCGTTGGAGTCATCTTAACATTTCTTTCCTGAATCAGCTGCCTACATGGTCCGCATGCCGTCCCCACTCGGTGCGCATGACATGGTCCATGCTATAGTCATTCTATCTAGTGAGGCGGCTTGTTTCTTGCTAGAGTTGAACACACAGGTCAGACAAGCAAAAGCACAGTCGTTTCATTAATATCCATGTCGTCTTATTCACTGCGCGATGCGTCATGTTATTACGCACTGGTGTCTGCACCGTGCATCCATGATCCAACCCCGGCTATTCGTAATTAACTGGTGCAGAGGAAAGATTTACAGACATTTGAGGGTATAAACTGCAATCTTGTGCCATTACGAGGAGTACCTAAGGTCAGGGATGCTGATCGACAAAAATTACAACAGCCATGAATTGAGCCTTAAATGTCCAAAGGACCGATTTCGGAGAATTTCGTCTATGAACTTTCCAAAGGGCCTAAAAAATTTCGCGCACAATCACTGCCAGCAAAGGTGTGCAGTGGAGAAGGTGTAACTAGTTCATGGTCCATGTAGCCATGTACGGGTGTCCATTTGCCCGGTATTTATCGCTCTGACTATATGGCCGCCATGCTCCCGTAGAACATGCTTAACTGCGATATTTTGTTGCACTGCTTACCTTGGGATCTCTTTTTGACTGAGACCGTAGGCACGACAAGAGGATGAATGATGGAGGGATGAATATTTTTGCCATTTTTTAAATCCCATTTCGACCACTGGTTTGTTTTTTTACAAACACCACAAATTTCATTTCACAACCAAACTTGGCACGTATGTATAACAGTTGTACATGTTCATCATCAATTTGTTTCAGAACTTTTTGAAATATTTTATTATTTTCTGTGATTTTTATCCATACAAGAACGTATGGCATCGGGAGCCATTTTGGATTTCCGTCCCCTTCCACTGTCATGTATGTAGTGATAAAATCGGCAGGTGGGAGGCAAGGTACGTGGGATCAAGGTTTGCTCTATTCCGGCTAGATCGCATGGACGTTAGATCAAATACTAGGGACAAAAATTCTAAAAAAAACTAGGGATAAAATATTTGTGTCTCACACATTAATCAAGAACATTGTGGTCAACTAATATGAGGAAAATCAGATTAAAGTATATACTACAACATATCCAACAAAATCCTTAGTCAAGAAACCAAGATAACCTTACTGCAAAAATACTAAACCATGATAACCCAAGAACCCAAGGATTCTCTTCTCCTCCTCGATAAGCCCCATAAACATCATCCTCATTATCATCACTCTCATGACGCTAAGCATCTAGTGACCCTGACTTACGGTGAAGGGCTTGAATGCGCCAAAAACGAAGCACATCGATAAACCCCACCTTTGGTGGCATACCTAGGCCCCCTTCTTTTCAGCTTATTTTCCAGATTCTCCCAGAAGCTACCCTCCATCAGCTTCTCCCAGAATCTCGTTTTTTAAATTTGTTTAAACTTCTAAATAAGTATTGGGAAGACAAATTTAGAAGTTTAAACAAATTTAAAAAACGAGATTCTGGGAGAAGCTGATGGAGGGTAGCTTCTAGGAGAATCTGAAAAATAAGCTGAAAAGAAGGGGGCCCTAACTTGTTGAGTAGCCATAGCCACGTGGCTGTTGGCAGGCCGCCCTTGGGAACGCAAAATAACCAATGCATTGGAGAAGTCCTATACAACACTGATTTCTTTTCTTCTCAACTACACTAACACGTCGAAAATTTGTTTATAATATTTTGCTTAGAACTAAACATTGTGGATGGTCCAAGTTAATGTTTTGAGTATGTTGCATTGCAGCCTTTTGTAACAGGATTTATTACAAGCAAATTCAGATATAACCCTTAAGAGACAAATATATTGGTTGGTTGTCTCTTAGACTAAACTATTATCTAGTATTGCGCGTTAAGAACCAATAAATTGGAGGAGGCCAATACAACATTGCTTTCTTTTCTTCAAAACTACAGTATTACCTCAGCAATTTATTTATAATATTGTGCTAAGAACTAAGCATTGCGGACGGCATAAATTAATGTTTTTGACTCTATTGCACTGCAGCTTTTTAATTAGGATCATAGTTGTGTATATCCGAGAATGCAGCAGTCGGGAGATTTTACCATGGAAAGTAGCTCGTTCTTTCTTGTTGGCTGCAAAAGGTAGGGGTTTTGTGGCTTGATTGTTAGGTGGGCAGTCTTCGTCAAAGCGATCTAAGAACACAGTGCTCGTTGGGGCGACTGTCCTCCCCTAGCCATATATCACATCGACGTCCAAACAAGACAATTAAACACATAAAGCTAAGATTGAAAGAATGTGGAGCATCTATAACACACCAGCATCCTATTTTGGCCATGATTGCTCATTTGCCCTGCCTCAGCGTTAGAAATCTTCTATTCAACTGATTCTATCAGCTTATACGACTGGCTCTGTGGTCGAGGTTTAACAGTAGCAGGCAATAGCGGTGCTCGTTTTGTAACGCTTCCCTTCACGTTTCGATTCAGTATATCAAGTGCTCTGCATAACTGACTTTTCAATACCCACGGCTACTTCATGAGTAAGAATTTTCGGACAGTTAGTTTCACTGTCTCAGGCACCGCGGCTACATCAGCCTACACAGTATAGCTGCATCATATTCTAACTGACAATTATTCTGGCTGACAAGTAGTTCTGTAGTGGCAACGAGTATAGCTGCATCAGGTTTTTCTAAGATAAGATTACAATGCCAAATTACAAAAGCATCTCTCTCGCACCTAGAACGTAGTGACTGCTGGTGCCATCCAAATATACATGTGAGATAGTACAGCTTCCCGACGATCTGAAGAATTATGTACACCAGTTTCCTTCCTCTACCTTACAAAGAGAGAACAGAACATACAGAGCCAGCATCAATCAGATGTTGCATCTGTCATACCCAGAGAACCACGAGTTGAGGTCGGTGCTCTTGGTGACCTCCAGTGATCCGTGCTGGTGAAAGGCGTCCAGCTCCTCACCTTGCCATTGCTGATCACTGGGGCTATCACCAACAGTGTCATACCTGGGAGCAGACTCAAGATTGCTGGATGCAGCAGGCGGCAGTGTAGCATCATTGTGCTGGGAGCACTCTGCGAGGTGTTGACTTAGCGACACGATTTCCTGGTCGTAGTTCTTTTTCAAGTTGTCGATCTCCTGATAGGCTTTCTCAGTCTCCTGCTCTGCCAACAAGGCTCGGTTCTGCAAAAGTAAGGCAGATTATTGTACTACAACTGGAAAATGTAATCTCAGTAAACTAATACAGCACAATGGCAAACTCAAGGACAATGTAACCATCAGCCCACAAATACCGCTCTGCACTTGCGATGCGCATTTTCATCCCACAGTTTTCTCATCTACATAACCTTCAGCTATATCTAGGTCTAGCACATTTTCCATGCATTCACGTTATGTCTACCTAAACGCTATTAGATCTCCCTCAAATGACAGAAATGGTGTGTTATATCTGCACATGTGGGAAATTCGTACCTGGGCAAGTGTTGTCGCTTCCTCAGCCTCCTTCAACCGTACTAGCAATTCACCAGCTGCTTGGACAGCCTCAGCAGTATCCCTTAGCTGGTCCTGAAGGCCTTTGTTTTCTGCTCTCAGAACGGAGATTTCAGCACCAAGGGAGTTGATGAACCGTAGCTCGGCTCCTTTGACACCAGCTTTTGCAGCCCTCATCTTTACATCTTCGACACCATCACGGATCTTCCTGTGCATTGCAAGCAAACCAATATGCCTCTCTTCAAGTTCAGCGTACTGTTCCAAGATTCTAGCATGTCCCTGCATTGCTGTTTGTAATGCCTCCTTCAATTCCTCTGAACATTTTTTCTCTGAATCCAATTCCGACGTCAACTTTCTAACAAGAGATTTATTTGCTTCAAGGTCAACCCTGAGCTCTTCTGTGAGAGTAATCCATTTACTCTCAGCTTCAGCACAATCAGCAGTGTCCGCTATGTTAGTACCACCATCACCATCTTTCATTCCATGTGAAGGATTAATGCTCTGGCACAATTGTAGAGGAGGCCAGAGCCTGCGAATTGATGCAGACGACGAAAGCATATAATGCAACTGACTTTTCAGATGTTGTATCTCCTCTTGTAAAACTTCTTTCTCATCCATGTAATTCCTGCACAAGTCCAATTCCTGCTGGAGGACCTTCAGCTCAATTTCGACACGTAGGACTTCAGGATGGTTGTCATATTTCTTTTGGAGGATCTGCACTTGTAAGTTCAAGAAAATTAGCAATAAGAATGATGACCTAAAAAAAATATTGTTTGTTAATATAGGAGAAGAAATGGCAATTTCAGACAACCTTATGCTCATTCATAAGAGATAGGTACTCTTCGTGTATAAACTCATCAGTTGGTAAAGTTCCATCCATCAAGCTTTCAAGCCTGGCAATCTTTCCTTCCATTGTTTGTGCAATTACAGCATTGCATTCACGTTCGTGCTTATATTGTTGCACCTGGAATATCAGAATGGTTAGGAGTTAGGGGGGGAGAAATTAGTATATTGTTCCTGAAGAGAGAGAAAAACACTAACCAAACGATTTAGTTGTTGAATTTCTGCAGCCTGCTTTGCACACTGTTCATCACGTGCCATCTCTCGCCTTATCGATCCAGCCAGGACCTTCTCCACAGCCTACAGAAAAAGTTCAAAATGACTGATGCAGTTATTCTAACCAACGCACAAGAACTTCGTTTGTGTGAACTTACTTTGAGAATTTGCTGCTGCTTTAGTTCATCACAAGGTACTGCTCCATCAGCTGGTACTAATTGCAGATCCCTGCAAGCATCAGCATCCTTGCTCTCTTTTGCAGAAACCTCAACTAAACAAGTCGGAACAAGAGCCAGAGTGGTATCTCTTGCTGGAGATTCTTCAGGATCAGTCTGAGTCGCTACATCAACCTTGCAAGGCAGAACATCCCTGATTCTAGCATTTAACCCGACTGAGGCTCTCCTCCATGCACCATTATTTTGGTGACTCTCAATGACTTGAAGACCTCTCTGTATACTGGCAGCGAGGTTTAACTTGTATCTGTCATCTCCAAGTTTATTAACATCAGCACATGATCTTTTTGTAGGCATCAAATTGTTATCTCCATCAAAAGCATCAATCTGTGAACAACCAGCATTTGTCACCCCTGAAGCCTGGAACATTTTGGAATCATCATCTCCAGCAGGGCATATTAACATATTTTCATGTTTACTGGGCTTTTCAACATCATTCTCATCTATCTCCATTTCTTCGTCGCTATCTTCTTTGATAGCTGGAATGTAGTGGGGCGATTCAGGCTCATTTTTAGCAGATGCAAACTGCGCCTAGCATTCCATCCGGTTGAAAAGTTGCTGTTGCCTCCTTCCGAGCCTCCATTAGACTTCATGCGATGGAGTTCATCCTGCAATGAAACATTAGTGGTGAAACTCGAGCCAAAGAGCAAAACATTATGGAGAATTTTGTTGCCCATATGTACACTTGAACACTTAGCAGTTAGCACCTTCAAATGTCTGATCTGCTCATGAAGTGCATTTACATCTTCCTCTTTTTGTTCGTTGACAACTGCATTGTTTTTTATAGCTTTAGCGCGTTGAGCAAACCTAAGAGTGCTTAATGTTTCACTCTTACATCTGTATAGTAACACAGAAAATATATTAGTGAAACAACATCAGAAGAAAAGAAAAACGACTTCTGGTTCAACTTGGATGATACCTTTCTGAGGGCGAAACAGCGCAAATCATCGCAAGCATTGCATTACCACCCAGAGATTCTTGTAACAAAAATGTCAGCTTTGAGTCGCGGTATGGAATGTGCCTCTGTTTTCCAGATTGTGAAATTTCTGCTAGTATGTTAATCAAATTTCTGCAGCGACAAAAACATATCAATCAGAACCTTAAACTTCACCCCCATTAGAACATGTATGAACAAGGTGGTTTTTCATTTTACAGCAAACAATATGTACACGGATCAAGCAGCAAATATATCTGCCTTAAACAAATACACCATGTCTTACAAAAGAGGTCTCACAAATAAACATGTCTGTAAAAAAATTGCAGTTAGCAAAGATCCGACTTAATTTTTAACTTAGCGATTAGTACAGATAGAACCATACCCGAGTGCTGAGAGTGACCGATTTATATTTCCTGCTTCTTTCAGGCGATCACCAACTGCATGAGTTAGCTTTTGCCGCTCAGATCCAGCAAGATCCACTAAATTTATCCTGCTTATTCTGATGCTGTTTGAGCCATCTTCCCGATTCTATAGAACAATAACAAACCATTAATGAACTAAGAGATGTATGTCAGTTGAAACTAGCAATGATCAAAAACAACAATTATTGGGAATTTGGTGTAAGGATGGATATAATTAACGTATTTTCTATTTGTGGAATGGAATGAGATCGTCCATCACCACCTCCTCGCTCTTAAGCACAAGGTTAGTACGAAACTGAGAATGGAGTCATCGCACCAAAATCACTATATGATCCTATACGGACCAATCCATTAAATGCACCATTAACAATATATTAATATGAACAGAAGAAGGGAGTGCAGGAACAGATTTATCGTATTTATGTAGACAAAAAATAGTTGACTTGGTGTTGTTTTTTAGTAGAATTGAGACCTCCAGTTACAGTTTCCGGGCAAAGGAAGCAACTATGATAGAATAGTGTGTCCCAAGACAACAAATCCTATTAATAGGAACAGAAGAGAATGGGAGCTTGAGCAGAATAGCTTGTTTCCCATACCATTCAGAACAAAGTGCAACTATTCTGAATGTGCCTTGCAGCTATCATAGAGCACACAAAGCTCCTTTGTTTGGTACATACATTTGCAGAAATGGATTAAACTACATATTTACCAGGGCATAGCCGAAGCAGTAAATGCAGAATGAGAATAATAATCACTAGTAGAAGAAAGACAAGAAAGGATAGAGAATCACCGCCAAATGGACGGGAACATGTACTGCAGGTAAAATAGTTGCGCCCCACATAATACGATTAATGAAACTACAAAGTAATAAGCCCAATTCAGCAAATACTTTTGATTCCAATTTTATAACACTTGTAAAAACACAATGAGACCATCAAAAGTTGAGAACATTTGCTGGAGTAAAATAGATTATAGTGTAACATAAGTCCGACTTCAACAACTACCTTTGATTCAGATTTAATGACACATGTAAAAACACAATGCGAGCGTGAACTATCTGCATTCGCACTTGTTGACCCGGTTCTCCTGTTTGCCAGTCCCTGCACGAAGTACGAAATCAAATTAAGACAGATTATGATGCATAGATATGAGGGTTGCTGAAAAGTCCACTATAATCATGGTGAAATAAGTGTGCAGCTATTTGTGATTAGATTTTGCAGAAACAAGAGAATGCAGCATCTGTAAATGTACTGGCAATAAAAATCATCCAAGATAGTACTACTGTCTTCCAAACCGACCAGAACTTGTTTACATAAAAAATAGAGACATGCAAAAAGCATTGGCACATAGTCATTTGGAGAAGCAAATAGATAAAAGAGCTTGGACCAGGGCAACTAGTACTCTATTATTCCATAGACAGACGGCAAAGAAACAACATCTGGCACGGTTCTAAGTTCTACTCCTCCCGATGACTGGGCACTCATAACCTGTGGTGGGACCATGGTAGGCCTGCCTCCAATGTTAGTACACAATCCACATAATTGACAGAGCACAGTACACCACAAGATGTAATGCTAGGGAAATAAATCTAAGCTTAAGATATACAAGCTCATTAAGCAGTTAAGATCAGTTTACTGATAAGTGATAATACAATAATGTTCAGAATTATATTTGAGGAACTGAGAGCGTAACTGCGTAAGTACTAAACACAGCAATTTCAGTCAATACTCATCAGTGCAAATATATGAGACCAAATACATACCAGTAATTTTTTTAGATGTCAAAATCAAGATACACACACCTTCACTAGCAGCTGAGTTACATCCTTCATAGTGAAAACGAACTCCTTTGTCAATGATTCAACATAAACACAAGCAGTTTTAACATCCTCTCTAATCTGCCAACAAATAGGTCACATCAGTAAAACAGTAAAAATAAATATGCTACTATATTTCGCAGTTTGCATTTCACCTGAAGATTTTTTTGCATGGGATCTAGCAAATCAGTTATCTGCTCATTGTAGATCTGTACATAGCAATGAAGATGGATAAGATTTTCTTTCACCAACGAAAACAACAACTGCAAATATGTTTTAGGTACTAAGAATGGAAATTGCCTCGAGAAAAGAGCAGGTGCAATTGTATGTTAGCTCTTTGTCTATATGTTTCCCTTGTTCCTGCAGATGAGATAGTAGCAAGTTTTAGCTTCAAGTAATAAACTCTAGACACGAAAGACAGCTTAGGAATTCATCAAATTACTTCTTTAATCCGGGAGAACAACTGCTCAAAAACCCGGGGTGTCAGTCCCCTCTCGCAGCCCATCGAGTCTCCTGAAAGTGCAGAGAGAGGGCCCCACATTGTGTATGTCTTTCCACTCCCAGTCTTTCCAATATGATCAGGAAAACGATAAATTAGTCAATATGTTCCCAACAGTTAGTTATAAGATGATATAAATGTCAAGTTAAGGTAAAGTCACCTGGCCATAGGCAAATATCGAACTGTTGAACCCCGACAAGCAATTCTCAACAAGCGGTAGTCCAACAAGCTTGTATAGCTCTTCCTACATATTCCAAACAATTAGATCACACTAGTTCAGAAACTCACCAGGTCAGCTTTGAGCCCTTATCTCTTTACTTTGGTGATGGATGAGTTCACAGTGGATATACAAGGAGATATCCCATGGTGTATGCTCTTTGCGGATGATGTGGTGCTAATTGACGATAGTCGGGCGGAGGTTAATAGAAAGTTAGAGCTGTGGAGGCGGACTCTAGAATCGAAAGGTTTTAGGCTTAATAGAACCAAAACTGAGTACATGAGGTGCAGTTTCAGTACTACTAGGCACGAGGAGGAAGAGGTTAGGCTTGATGGCATGATAATTGAGTCGCGAGTCGCAAGTGAGTCGCCAACCCTCCGACTCGCTGTATAGTCGAGCAAAGTCGCTGTATAGTCGCGGCAAGTCGCTGTATAGTCGCGAGTCGCTGTGATTTTTGAGAAACGACTCGCTGTATAGTCGGCGACTATACAGCGACTATTCGGCGACTCAAATACCATGCTTGATGGACAGGTGGTACCTGAGAAAGACACCTTCCGATATTTGGAGTCTATGCTCCAGAAGGATGGTGATATCGATGAAGATGTGAGTCATCGAATCAAATCTGGTTGGATGAAGTGGCGCCAAGCTTCTGGCGTCCTCTGTGATAGGAAAGTACCACAAAAGGTAAAAGGCAAGTTCTATAGGACGGCGATTCGACCTGCGATGTTGTATGGCGCAGAATGTTGGCCGACCAAGAGACGACATATCCAACAGTTAGGTGTAGCGGAGATGCGCATGTTGAGATGGATATGTGGCCACACAAGAAAGGATCGGGTTAGGAATGATGATATACGTGAGAGAGTTGGGTAGCACCAATTGAAGAGAAGGTTGTCCAACACCGTCTAAGATGGTTTGGTCATATAGAACGTAGGCCTCCGGAAGCGCCATTGCATACCGGACGGATAAAGCGGGATGAGAATGTTAAGAGGGTCGTGATAGACCAAACTTGACATGGGAGAAGTCTGTTAAGAGAGATCTGAAGGATTGGACTATCACCAAAGAACTAGCCATGGATAGGGCTGCGTGGAATTTAGCTATCTATGTGCCAGAACCATGACCTGGTTTCGAGATCTTATGGGTTTCAACTCTAGCCTACCCCAACTTGTTTGGGAAAAAAGGCTTTGTTGTTGTTGTTGTTAGTTCAGAAACTTAGTAAAAAATGGAAGCACATAACAATTATGATCTACCAAGAAAAAAATATAGAAACTAAATTAACAAACTTAAACCCCCCAGCCCTACCCCAAAAATGTACTTGAACATTAACCGTAAAACTGTAAAAACAACAAATAGTTATTTCCAGTCAGACCACACGAGACCCTGACCGTAAACGTGCTAGCTAAATCACCCTAAAGACATTCTAAAACCAGCAAATAAATAAAATTTCTGGCTTATATCCACCAAGGAGAATGACCAGCCCAATTACGCCACTGCGGTATCGAGTCTTATCTGTCTCAGTTTTACTGTCATTCATAAGCGCGGGGCAGAAGAGTACAGCACAGGTTCGACGAGAGTCGGGGCCAACCTGTAACCGTGAACGTGCTAAATCCACCGAATAACACCAACATTTAGCTAACCCCTAATCCATACGGGCCCACAGAAAGCTTCACCACGCAGAAAGGTAACGCTTCTAATTAGCCTCAAACTGCAGCATCAACCTCACCTGCGTGGAGGCCGCGTCGGCGACGGCGTCGAAGGTGAAGTCCTGTCCCTGGATCGCGACCGAGTTGGTCGCCATCTGGCGCACGCAGGCCTCGGGGCCCCGCGCATCCTCCCCAGCCTCCTCCCCCTCCACCGGGCACGGCGGCCGTATCCTCACCACCACCTGCAACACCAAATCGCACGCGTACACCCCGCGTCAAGCCAGATCTAGCTAGCGGCGCACCGAATCCAAACAGCTCGAAAATCCTAGACCCTACCTGGACCCCAGAGTCGGCGGACGCGGGAGCGGCTTCGGGCGCCGGGACCACGGCGGCCCACGCGGGGGACACGTCGAGCTTCCTCTTGAGGGGATTCGACGACGGGGGCCGCGGGGGCAGGCTCCGGTTGCGGTTGGCGAGCGGCTTGGCCGCGGAGGAAGGGGAGCGGTAGGGGGACGCGTGGTCGTGGGGGTGGTGCGCCGGGGAGGAAGGGTCCACGTTCTCCTTGGGGAAGCGGCGGCGCGGCGGAACCTCGTCGCCGGAGACGGGGGGTGGCGGCGGCGTGGTTGGGTGGCGCGCGTGCTTGGAGAAGAGGGACCTCATGGCTGCGGGGACCAGGCGGAGAGGAGGAGGGGGGAAGAGACGTTGGGGATGAGAGAGGGGGGAGGGGGGAGATTTTGAAAATTTTCGAAGGGAAGAGGAAGGGGAATGAATAATGGATGGGTCCGATGGGATCTCGCCTTGGGCGCTGTGTGTGTGTATGCAAGTGGGTGGGGGCCAGCCAGTCAACTCGGCCGGGCGAAGCATCGGACGCCACGTGTGGGTCCTCCTGACAGAGCTGTCGACACCCGGTGTGTCTTCTGCAGTTCTGCTAGAGCACGTTCGAAGTTCGAACCAGCTTTTGAAATTTTCACCTCAGCAACTTTGAATTTTTCATATGAAGAGGATTTTTTTAGCAACTGATGTGTCTCAAAATGCAAAATACAGCGTTTACTACAAAGCCAACTAATAGCAAAATGGAAATGACAGGACAATTTGTCGCTCTATGAGCTGCACAAATAAAACAATGGATTGGTTTAAGAGCATTCCAACATCCGCTCGAAAAACGCCGCGCAAAATACCGGTATTTTCCCGCGCGCGGGGTCATTACGCGCAATATAGCAGGCGCGGGTAAAAAGCGAGCGCTGTGAAAACCGTCTCGCGCGCTGGCCGAAGCGCTACGCGCCACGTTATATATAGCGCCCCGTGTCCAGCGCGCTGCACAGCCACGCGCCACGCAACCGCCCTCTTCCCCTCCCGCGCGCATTCGGAAAGTTCCCCGCCGCTTCCCCGCCGCCGCCCGCCGAGCTTCCGAGCCGCCGCCACCATGCCTTCGCGCACCGAAGCCTTTCCGGATACCGCGGCGTCCGCGCGCACCCTAAACGGCACCTTCACCGCCGAGATCCGGTCCGACGACGACCGCGTCCCGCTCGGGTCATTCCCGACGGCGATAGAGGCCGTCCGCGCCTACGACGCGGCGGCGTGGAGGCTCGGTCGCCCGCGCGGCCAGATGAACCTCCAAGACGTGCGCAACGCGTAGCATGCGGCGAACATGGCGCCGACGCCGCGCCACATCACCGACGAGGACCTCCGCCGCCACCGCCGTCGAGCGACGTTCCGCCTCGTCATGGAGAGGGACGAGCGCGCCGTGGCGGACTGGTACGCGAGACACCCGCGCGAAGCCGCCGAGGAGGAGGAGTACTGGCAGACTCGGACGGGCGGAGCGGCGGGCCGAGCGCCGTGAGCTTCGGGAGGAGCGACGGGTGGCCAAGACGGCGGCAAAGGCGGAACTAGCGGCAGGCGGCGCGGATTGGCCCATCGGCGACAGAAGGTGGAAGGCGCTGGAGGACGACACCTCCGACGAGTCCGAGTTCTCCACCGACGACGAGTAGTCGGACTCGTCTTAGTTTTAGTTTAACTAAGTTTAAATTAGTTTATGTTTGTTGTTTGAGTTCGTGTCCGTGTCGAATTGTGTCAAACCTTGTCGAATCAATATATTTATATTTCCAGTCTATTTATTTTTGTTTTTTTATTTTGTTTTCATTTCAAAACAGAGCAAATACGTGTTTGCGGCTTGCTATTTTAGCGCGCCTAGAAAACCTGATAGTTTTCGCGCAAAAAATTAGCGTGTTTGCTAAAGCAGAACATGCGCCCACCACCGAAGCCTTTCCGGATACCGCGGCGTCCGCGCGCGCCCTAAACGGCACCTTCGCCGCCGAGATCCGGTCCGGCGACGACCGTGTCCCGCTCGGGTCATACCCGACGGCGATAGAGGCCGCCCGCGCGGCCAGATGAACTTCCAAGACGTGCGCAACGTGTAGCAGGCGGCGACATGGCGCCGACGCCGCGCCACATCACCGACGAGGACCTCCGCCGCCACCGCCGTCGAGCGACGCTCCGCCTCGTCACGGAGAGGGACGAGCGCGTCGTGGCGGACTGGTACGCGAGCCACCCGCGCGAAGCCGCCGAGGAGGAGGAGCACTGGCAGACTCGGGCGGCCGAGCGGGCGGAGCGGCGGGCCGAGCGCCGTGAGCTTCGGGAGAAGCGACGGGTGGCCAAGACGGCGGCGGAGGCGGAACTAGCGGCAGGCGGCGCAGACTGGCCCATCGGCGACAGCAGGTGGAAGGCTTTGGAGGACGACATCTCCGACACCTCTGACGAGTCCGAGTTCTCCACCGACGAAGAGTAGTCAGACTCGTCTTAGTTTTAGTTTAAATTAGTTTGTGTTTGTTGTTTGAGTTCGTTTCCGTGTCGAATTGTGTCAAACCTTGTCGAATCAATATATTTATATTTCCAGTCTATTTATTTTTGTTTTTTATTTTGTTTTCATTTCAAAACTATGCAAATATGTGTTTGCGGCGCGATATTTTAGCGCGTCTGCTAAAGCAGAACATGCGCCCAGCGCCGCTATTTTGGCGCTGCAAAAAAAATTTAGCGCGCCTGTTGGAGATGCTCTAAGCTCTGGCTAAGCACCGGTTTTATCCAATTGTGAGCGACGTCATTAAGGTGTCTCTTGATATGTAAAACCTTAAACACAGAGTTGAAGAAACTGATCCTTCGAAAAAGAGTTGAAGAAATTGTGCTAATACCCGTAGGTTGAGGAGTAAAACCACTAGTAGGAAAACGCGATTCTATGGAATGCTATTTTGTGGCGTACCAAATAAGCATGCGCCACAAAAAAATATTCTGTGGCGCACATGAAAACCACATGCGCCACAGAATTTTGGAATTCTGTGGCGCACCTGTCATTCTGTGGCGCACCAGGCACCTATTCTGTGGCGCACCTAAGCTAGTGCGCCACAGAATATTGCAATTTTGTGGCGCATGTTGCCTGGTGCGCCACAGAATGACAGATTTCTGTGGCGCATGCCACTATATGCGCCACAAAAAAGGGTTTAAAAAATTATTTTTTCAGATCAGATCTGAGATCTGGTCAAATCACCGGCCCCACACCACAGCCACACACGCACGCAATGCACGCACCTGACCTCCATCTCTCTGCCCACGCACCATCTCTCTGCCTTATCCTCTCCATCTCTCTTCTCTCCCTCGCACCACACATGCACGCAACACACAGCAGCACACGCACGATCCCCTTCTCTCTCTTATGTCTTCATCTCCTCCCTCACAGCGCTGCCGCCTCGATCCCCTTCGCCGGCCGCCTCCGGCGAGTCCTCGCCGCCGCCTCCGCGAACTCTTCTCCGACCGTGACTTCCGGCGACCGGTCCCCGCCCCCCTGCTTCCTTCCCGCGCCGGCGACGCGCGCGCGGAGCAATGGAGGTCGTCGGGAGGGGAACGCCGCTCCGGCAAGGAACATGGCTCACGGCCTGGGTCACTGGTCACCGCCGCGCCGGAGTTCGTCTTCACCGCAGCCCCTGCTCCCGGTCGGCTGCCAGCCATCTCCCGCACCGCCGCTCTTCTGCGTCACCGCCGCGTTGGAGTTCGTCTTTCACGCTGCCGCAGCACCTTCTCTCTCTCTTTCCGCAGGATTCGGTCACCGCCACACACATAGATGTTTCCTACTGCTCTCGCTCGCTAGGGTTAGGTCCGCCGCTACCGACGCCGAGCATCCGGAGCCTCTCTCTGCCCGTCGCGACTACCTGCAGGCCTAGAGCGCGACGACCTGCACCGCCCAGCCAGACGCCGACGACCACCGCGGCTGCCACCGGCAGCCATTTTTTTTAAAATTTTGAAAACACATTCTGTGGCGCACGGTTGAGCAGTGCGCCACAAAAATCCAGGTTTTCTATGGCGCACGGGCCGGTGCGCCACAGAATTGCATATTTAGTGGTGACAATTCTGTGGCGCATCCGACGTGCGCCACAGAATTGTTTTTAGGTGCGCCACAGAATGACTTTTCTGTACTAGTGAACGAGAAATCCACCCAGAAAGGGGCTTGCAAGAATCATGCAAGTGTATCCCTATAGTTTGAGCGTAGCACGGGATGGTCTAAACTCTAGGAGGTCGTCACTTTCATACTCTCTCCGTATCAAAATATAAGACTCTCTACCTATTTTCTGCATATATGGATCTGGACATATTATTGTGCAAGATTCACATGAACGTTGCACTAAACATGTCTAGATATATGTGTAGAAAGTAGATAGAGAGTATTATATTTTTATACGGAGGAAGTACAAGATTTTGGTTAAGAAAATATGGGCTATGAATTCGTAGGTGTTGCGCCCCCATTCCCGCATATGCTAATGCTTTGGCTTCCGCGTAGAACAAAGGGGAACAAAATGGCGCAAAGGCTTATATCATTACTTTGCACTCCTTCCCTTGCAGCTCAGCTCTGGTGAAGATTCCAATCCCCGTGGCCTGATTATGATCGTACCTCAGGATTGACCTTGCACGTGAAAAAGGACATGCCAAATTTATATCAGTTTGTATGGTTGTCCCTTGTTGTAGGCCTTGCTGGTGGGTTGGCGCTGCTTGCACCTTATTCTTTTCTTGAACCTGAAATCTTCGGAAACATTAACACACAGTTATAAGTTATAAGCGAGCGCTTGGGCGTAAACATTAATTTGATACGGCTCCCCTGATTTCGTGTTACAAAGGGGGGTCATTCCTACACTTCCAAATGCACCACATGAAACTAAGGATATTTTCAAGAGAAGCATGTGGATGATTCATACGTTGCAAGTTAAAATAATTTTGGTTAGAGAGGAAGAGTCTTGGACGATAAATTTAGTTCAGATTTACCATGGATGAAGATACCAAGGTGCTTTGACAAAGGGAAGGTAAACAATAGGTGAACGTCATTCTTCTCTAAACCGCATCCGGAACAAAACTTGCGGATATGCTTGGCGAATTTTCCTGCACTACCACTTGTGGGAAGGGCTTTCCGAAGAAATCGACAAGTAAAAGTTTGGATCCTTGGAATGTTTGTTTGGTCTTCCAAATCTGCTCCAAAAGTTGGGCCGCTGGTAATGTTTGTGCTGGTCTTTAGTTGCTCCTCCCTATATAGTTCCTGTTAGATATTGATCTCCCGTTGATTAGCCCAACGGCTAATCAACCCCTGTGATCGCGCCCTGATCGGGGGCGCCCGACCCATTAATGGTCGGTGGGCCCCTGTCGCGCTGCGCCATATAAAGAGGTGGGGGCCGGGGCACACGGTACGAGGTTGACTGTGCCGCCGCCAACCCCACCTACAACCCTAACCGATCTGGGTGACGCGGTAGCGACGGGAAGCACCACCGCCGCCACCACGCCACCATCGCCTCGGTCAACATGGCCACGGGCTCGAACTCATCCTCCCATGGAGAAGGTACTCAATCTCTCCCTCTCTCTCTCTGCTCAACATACACACACGCGCTGCACATGATGATCTACACGTGTAGTGGTTCTAGTGATCCTAACAATGGTATCAGAGCGTTTTTGCTCACCGGATCTTGCTCGTGTTGAGGAGAATCGAAAGAAAGAAAAAGAAAAACCCACCCGCAAAGGGAAAAGAAGCGCCGCCGATCCTCGGCCGCGCCCGTTCCTCTCGATCCAATCCGCATCGGCAAGCCGAGGGATTGGACGAAGAACACACCCCTCGCGGGGCAAAGCAAAGATTCCGAAAAAGAAAAGAAAAAGAAAGAAAAACCCTAACCCTAATCGCAGAAAAGGGGAAAGGGAAAGAATACTCACCGGCGCGTCGCCGGAAAGGTTGCACCGCAGCCAGAACCGTTCGACGGCGGCGCGCGCACCGCGAGGCGCACGCGCGACCGGCGAAGGGATCGGCGACGGATGCGCGTCGTCTTCTCACCGCTGCGGCTCGCCGTGATGCGAGTTGTGGGGCAAGGAAAGGGAAAGGAAGCGCCAGGCGCACGGCGCAGCACGGCGCGGTCGCCGACGACCGGCGGCAGGCGCGATTTTTTCCGCCGCCGTTTTTTGAGCTCGGGAGAGAGGAGCACGGGACGGGGAAAGGAGAGAGTGAAAGGCTAGGGTTAGGGTTCGTACCGGTTCGGTGGTTTTGTTCCAGCGAGAGCTGCGGGCAGCCGTCCGATGAAGATGGACGGCCACGATGCGTCCTCGTGAAACCCTAGCGCGCAGCCGGGCCAACGGGCCGAAAGAAGCAGGCCGTGGGCCGGCTTGGGCCGTGTTCCGCGTCTCCGCGTGCCGCAGTTAGCGCTGCCACTGACGGGCCGTGGGCCGCTGTTAAGAGCTGCACCGCGCGACAGATAGCAAAAGGGCCATGGGCCGAAAGTTTTTTCGCACAGAATAGTTTTTTCTGTTATTTTTTAACAGAAGCAAGTTTTAATTTGTTTTGGTCCATTTTTTGGGCAAATTTAATTCTGTTTTTCCTATCCAAATTTATCCAACGAAAATTTTGTTTAGGAAAACAGAAGAAAGAAAAGTGAATACTTGTTAAAAGTATAAAAGTTTATGAATTTTATTCATTTATTTAAAGTTTCCGCTGCAAATAGTTAAAAGAAATTGCATAAAAGCAATAAAGTGAAAATTAAAAGCATGATTAAAATGATATTAATGCTGATTATGATTCTGCTATTATTTGACCAACGTTATTAATAGCATTATTATGATTTAAAGTGAGAATTGAAAGCATGATAAAGTGATTTTAATGATGATTATGATTTTTTGTTAAATGACCAACGTTGTTAATAACATGATTATGATCTGTTTATTACTGTTTAAAGGTGCATTTATTTCTTTTATTGCCCAACGGTAATATAGTTTTAATTGCACAAACGGTTGTATGTTTTAATTTATACCAACGTTGGATTATTACATGCAATTGTTTTTGTTATCTTATATCCTTGTGGTTTCAGGAAGTTTTCACCTGATGAGTTGCCTCAAGGATGTTCCGACGCTCAGGGGTGACAACTACGCTGAGTGGTGGAAGAAAGTGAGCTGGCTTTTGTCTGCGCTGAGGTCGACTGGGTTGTGACTACTCCACAGCCAGTCAAGCCAGCAGAGCCAGTGAGAGCATCTGATGATGATGATTCTGCTTGGCAGAAAAAGCAGCTGGACTATGGTCCAGTAGAGATGGGTTACACCCTAGAGAACCAAAAGTGGGTGAACGCCAACAAAAAGTGCATGGCATTCATAAAGAACACAGTTGAGAACGCTATTGTGGGCTCAATTGAAGAGTGTACCTCTGTGGGAGAGTATCTCCAAAAGATAAAGAGCCAGTTTACTGGTTCTTCAAAGACATATGCTACCCAGCTGCTCAGACAGCTGGTGACAGAAAAGTATCATGGAGGTTCACATGGCATAAGGGAGCACATTCTCAGAATGAGCAACATGGCTGCTAAGCTTAAGTCCATGGAGGCTGATCTGGAGCTCAAGCCTGCACTCATAGTTCACTTGGTGATGGCTTCACTGCCACCACAATTTGAAAATTTCATCATCAACTACAATGTGTCGCCTGAAAAATGGGACATTGAAAAGACCATTGCCATGTTGTCGCAAGAAGAGGAAAGGCTGAAGTCCCAGAATGGGGGCTCCTTGAACTTTGTGAAGGACAACAAGAACAGGAACTACAACGGTTCCCCTTCTAAGCCATATGGCAAAGGTCCTCACCAGTATAAGCCACATGGCAAAGGTCCCCAGCAGTTTCAGCAAGTGGACAAAGATACATGCCACCACTGCAAGAAGAAAGGGCATTTCAAGCAAGATTGCCCAGATTGGCTCAAGATGATAATGGCCAAGAAAGGTACAGACACAGTTTCTTTTGTAAATGAATCCCTGTATACACAGTTTTCAAAATCTACTTGGTGGATTGACTCAGGTGCAACTGTTCATGTTGCAAATTCTTTACAGGGATTCCATTCGACAAGGAGTTGCAAAGAAGCGAAAGACACATTGAAGTCGCAAATGGAGTTCAAGCAGAAGTTGAAGCTGTTGGCGACGTCTCCTTGGAGCTAGCTGATGGTTTCAATATTATGCTTAGAGATGTTTTATTTGTTCCTTCGATTCACAGAAACTTAATAAGTGTATCGTGTTTGGATAAAGACAGTTATGAATGTTATTTCGGTCATGGCAAGTGTGCCATATGGTTTAAAGATGCTTGTGTGGGTATTGCTTTACTTCATGATAAGCTTTATTTGTTATCCTTGCGTGAAAAAGTGCATTCTGTGAGTAATGTGAATGAACAAATTCCTTGTCGAACAAAGAACAAAAGAAAAGAAAGCGAACTCATGACTCGTCGAAGTTATGGCACTGTCGATTAGGCCATATTTCGAGGGGAAGAATAGAAAGCCTCGTTAAAAATGATATTCTTCCTCCGTTAGAGTTCTCAGATATCGAACAATGCATAGATTGCATAAAAGGAAAATACGTAAAACAAATTAAAAAGGGTGCAAACCGAAGCACAGCGACACTAGAAATTATTCACACTGATATATGTGGACCATTTCCGGTGAAAAGTGTGGATGGTTATGACTCGTTCATAACGTTCACAGATGATTACTCCCGATATGGTTATATTTATCCAATTAAAGAAAGATCTGAAGCATTGGATAAATTTAAAATATTCAAAGCTGAAGTTGAAAATCAACATGATAAAAGAATTAAAATAGTCAGGTCCGACCGTGGGGGGGAGTACTACGGTCGGCACACTCCATATGGTCAAGTACCTGGACCTTTTGCAAGGTTTTTACAGGAAAATGGAATAGTCGCCCAGTATTCTATGCCGGGCGAACCACAGCAAAATGGAGTAGCTGAAAGGCGTAACCGTACTCTTATGGATATGGTGCGCAGTATGATGAGTTATTCCACACTGCCATTGGGATTATGGATGGAGGCGTTAAAAACCGCCATTCACATTCTCAACAGAGTACCAAGTAAGTCGGTGCCCAAAACACCGTACGAGTTGTGGACAGGGAAAGTTCCTTCTCTACGCCACTTAAAAGTCTGGGGGAGCCCAGCTGAGGCAAAAGTTTTTAATCCCACATTGCAAAGTTAGACCCCAAAACAGTAACTTGCCATTTCATTGGCTATCCTGATAGATCAAAAGGTTATCGTTTCTACTGTGCAGACAGATACACAAAGTTTGTAGAAACGAGACAGCGGTCTTCTTGGAGGACGAAATGATGAGGGGGAGCATGGTAGGCCGGAAAATTGATCTTGAGGAGAAGAGGGTGTGTGCACCTTTTCCGATGATCCATGAGCCATTTTTCGCCCTACCTGTTGTACCTGCACCGATAATCCCAGAGGTTGTGGTGCAAGCACCTGTTGTAACTCCACCCGTGACCACAACGAGGCAAGATTCGGAACCTGTCCGTCAGGAGCCGACTCAACCCGTTGTTGAGCATGAAAGGGAGCGACGACAGCCACATTTAGAAGAAGAGTCGCACGTTGAGACACATGATGTGCCAGAGAATGAGACTCTCAGAAGGTCTAAAAGAGCTAGGAAATCAGCTATTTCTAGTGATTATAAGTTTATAATACAGAAACAGTTCATATGGAAGAAGATCCCACTTCATATGAAGAAGCCATGAGAAGCGTTCACTCTTCGAAGTGGCTGGAAGCCATGGAAGACGAGATGAAATCGATGAGTTCTAACAATGTTTGGGACTTAGAGGAAATTCCTAAAGGAGCCAAAACAGTAGGCTGCAAATGGGTCTACAAAACAAAGTATGACTCCAATGGAACGTAGAAAAGTATAAAGCGCGACTTGTGGCAAAAGGCTTTACGCAAAGAGAAGGGGTAGATTACAATGAGACATTTTCTCCGGTCTCATGTAAGGATTCTTTCAGAATCATCATGGCACTAGTTGCGCATTTTGATTTAGAGTTGCATCAAATGGATGTAAAGACGGCATTTCTAAATGGAGATTTAGAAGAAAATGTTTACATGAAACAACCCACGGTTTTTTCATGGAGGGGAAGGAACATATGGGATGCCGCCTAAAGAAATCCATTTATGGGTTAAAGCAAGCCTCTAGACAGTGGTATTTAAAGTTCAATAATACAATTAAAAGTTTTGGTTTTAAAGAGAATGTTGAGGACAACTGCATTTATGCAAAGTTTAAAAGTGGAAATATATTTTCCTAATTCTGTACGTGGATGATATCTTGCTTGCAAGCAATGATGTCAGTCTACTACTAGAAACAAAGAAATTCTTGTCCTCAAATTTTGATATGAAAGATCTTGGTGAAGCTTCATATGTTTTGGGCATAGAAATTCACCGGGATAGAAAGAATGGAGTGCTAGGACTATCACAAAAGGCATATTTAGAAAAGGTTCTAAAGAAATATAATATGCATAAAAGTAGCGCATCACCTGCTCCGATAGTCAAGGGCGATAGTTTTGGGAAATTTCAATGTCCCAAAAGTCAATATGAGATCGATCGAATGAAAGCAGTACCATATGCTTCGGCTGTTGGAAGCTTACAGTATGCACAAGTGTGCACTCGCCCTGACTTAGCTTTTATCACCGGGGTACTCGGTAGATATCAAGAAAATCCAGGCCATGAACACTGGAATATGGTAAAGAAAGCATTGCGTTATGTGCAAGGCGCAAAAGACCTCATGCTAACATATAGAAGATCTGATTCCCTAGAGATAAGAGGGTATTCAGACGCAGATTTTGCGGGAGACAAAGATGATAGAAAGTCCACGTCAGGGTACGTGTTCACTCTCGCAGGAGGGGCTATTTCGTGGAAAAGCTCCAAACAGTCATTAGTTGCATCGTCCACGATGTATGCAGAATTTATAGCATGTTATGAGGCCACGGGACAGGCGATATGGTTAAAGAAATTTATACCCGACTTGAAAGTGGTAGATTGTATTGACAAACCACTAAAGATGTACTGTGACAACCAGCCCGCAGTATTCTATGCTCACAACAACAAGTCGAGTAATGCTACAAAGGCAATAGATATAAAGTATTATGTTGTGAAAGATAAGATCCAGGATCAAACTATAAGTCTCGAGCATATAAGGACAAAGGAAATGCTTGCGGATCCGCTAACGAAAGGCTTACCACCCGATGTGTTCCAGAAACACATAGCCGGCATGGGATTAATGGAAAGCCTATGATCCTGGATCATAGAGGCCCAAAAGTAACAGTTTTTTGTTTCAAAACTGAAAAGTATATGGTGGCTGTCTGATTCTATCGGCAATGAGCTGTGACGATGAAACATGCCTATGTACTAATCGGTGATGAAACGAGTAAAGTAAAAGATAAAAGTTAAAAGTAAAAGTTGAGATCAAGGGGGAGAATGTTAGATATTGATCTCCCGTTGATTAGCCCAACGGTTAATCAACCCCTGTGATCGCGCCCTGATCGGGGGCGCCCGACCCATTAATGGTCGGTGGGCCCCTGTCCGTTGCGCCATATAAAGAGGTGGGGAGCCGGGGCACACGGTACGAGGTTGACTGTGCCGCCGCCAACCCCACCTACAACCCTAACCGATCTGGGTGACGCAGTAGCGACGGGAAGCACCACCGCCGCCACCACGCCACCATCGCCTCGGCCAACATGGCCACGGGCTCGAACTCATCCTCCCATGGAGAAGGTACTCGATCTCTCCCTCTCTCTCTCTGCTCAACATACACACACACGCTGCACATGATGATCTACACGAGTAGTGGTTCTAGTGATCCTAACAGTTCCAATAAACAAGCATGGTAGGCACTCTTTTACTTGCAAATATCGTTAGTTTTTAGACTACGGCAAAGAAAGTCTTGGTTGTCGGAGGTAATGATAGGAGTTCCTTTAATGCTCATAGCCATGGAAGGACTGACAAATGAGACTAGATTGGCGTTTTAGAGCATGTTCAATAGTACAGGCAAGAGATGGATATAAGAGTTTGTCATGTCATCTATAACTAACCATAGTCAGCATGTACAACAATTAGTTATAAAAATGTGTTACTTTTTTTAGACATGGCCCATGACCCACTCTCACAATGTGCGTAGTAGCACGTGCTAGAGTTGTCTCTTGCATGAGAGCCCACTCCTTCTATCCTCCATGTCATCCAAAAAATATTTAAACCCTTATAGCATGCTTACATAAGCTTAGTTACTCTTAGGCTTTTTGATTAGGGAGCCAAAGATCCTTGACATTTGCATGATAGATATAGCTCGGATCATGTATGATTAGCTCATCATAAACTGAGGCCCGAAGAGCACCAGGGTGTACTCCAAAGAGATGTCGCCTCTATTCATTTGGTAATTAAAAGGAGTGGGCTTTTAGGATGGGCAATACATTGAGGATGGAGGCACAAAAAACAGATTTAGGTGCCTTGGGATTGGGCCGCCAAATTCAGGACTCGGGGAAATATTTGGCTTGGAGAGTTTTGTGTAGGAGGCCTTGAGGATTAGAAGCAATACGCCAAGATGATGTAATGATTAAGTCTCGATTAACTAGCTGTAAGTTCATGATTCCTAGACTCCCCTTCTTTCTTTGTGGAACATATTTGTTTCCAAGCTCTGAGGCAAAGGCTTCAGCTTGTCGATTCTTCCTTGCTCCATTCCATCAAAAGTTACTAACAATATAATTAAGTTTGGCAATGAACATTTTGGAGAACGGATGTAAGACATGCGATAGACTAGAATGGACTAGACAAATTGTTCGATGAGTTTGAATCTAGCTGTATGAGAAACCATGTCTGCTTTGTAGGAAATGAGGTTTGATTCGAAGTTGTCAAGCACAAAGTTCTAGGAAACACATTTGTCCTTCGCCGGTAGAATAAAAGGGTGCCCTAGGTGGCTACAGGAAGCATCCCGGGTACAAGAAATCTAAAGAGGTAAATCGCGAGACCCCAAGGAGGCCTCACAGAGTTTAGCACACGTCGGCCGTCGGATCGAGCAGTTACAGCGCCATCTCGACCGTCCGTTCCACGTCTTACTTTTTTTACTGCCCCAATCGGTCGCTGACGGTGGGTCCAAAAATCGTAGGGCCCGTTTTGCAGAGACACACCGCGTCACGTGGTCGGTACCGCTTCGGAGCAAGCGGTCGCACGCGTTGGCCGTGGGGCCCAGAACGCGTGGCGGCTCCGCATTCGTGCGGGTCTTCACGTCTCGCCTGGGTCGCTGTTCTGTGGGCCTGCGCTTTGTCTGGTCCACCTTCAGTCGCTGCGGCGTGCTCAGCGTGCGGTGCACGAGGTTGTTTCGTGCGGGGATAATATCTGCTTCGAGGGAGTAGTATCGGAATTTCATCGCACAGTGGGCAGAAAGTCTCGCCGTCCTCCTCGGTGTCGACCTCTCCATGGTTGCCGGGTACAACTTCTACAGTAATGGCGCCCTACTCCTGGACTCGATTGGGGAGAGGAGCAAGCACACCTCACTTTTCTCAGTCGCCTCTCTCTCCCTCGCCTTCTCCGCATCTTCCTCCCACCTACTGTTCCGATTTAGATCTAGCTTCAGATTCGCCGCCGCATCGCCGATTTTCGGCCAGGCCTGACGCTATGGAAGCCTTGGGCGGTGGTTTCGGGTGAGGTGAGTCGTGGTTCGCCCGTGTATTTCTTGCTTTCTTTCGCCCGTGGGATTCGGCTCGCTGGCTTTCTCTGCTTCTTATTCTTCTTCTTTGTTTTCTTTCGGTTCTAGGTTTTCCTTCTAATTTCGGTTGCTTCTTGCCCTTTGTTTCTATCTGGGATTTGGTCTTTTCCATGCTTCCAGGTTCTTTTCGTTGTCCCTTTCGGTCCGCTCGTGTGCTTTGGCTTTTTTTGTCTTTGCTTCTGTCTGGATGTTCTTCTTGCTCTGCTTTGCCTTCCTTCGCCTTTGATTTTGTCTGGATGTTCTTCTTGCTCTGCTTTGGCTTCCTTCGCCTTTGATTTTGTCTGGATGTTCTTCTTACTCCTTCTAGGTTTTGTGTTTTGGCTTTTTTGAGTTGGATGCTTCTTCTTTTCTTTGCCGGGTTTGTTTTTCCTTCTTTTTGGGGTCTCTCCGTTCTGTCCGTCCTTGATTTGTTGCTCTTAGGCTTTCCTGATTTGTTGTTTACCCGGTCTGTGCTATTACGTTCTTTTTGTTTTACTCTCACACATTCATGTTGTTCTTTGTATTTTGTGCAGGTCGTGCCAGGGTTGGTGATTGTTGACTGAAGATTGCTGCTGCAGCTAGATTAGTGATATATTTTCCTGCTGGTAAGTTCAAGAAATAAATGACAAATGTGTGATTTGCATATTAATAGATGTGGCCTGAGCAATGTCTACTTTACGCATTAGTAGATGTGGGTATGAGGAGTGTTTGCTATACATATTAATGGATGTGGGGCTGAGCAACGTCTGCTATACGTTTTAATAGATGTAGGGATGAAGAGTGTTTGCTTTACATATTACTGGATGTGGGGCTACGTTATGTCTGCTTTACATGTTAATGGAATTGGGTTTGATCTATATGTGTTTTACATATTAGTAGCCGTGGGTTTAATCTGTAAGTGTTTCTGAGCGACTTTATTTCTTATACTAAGATTGATTCCTGCTGATGTGCGTATTTTTGTGATTTTGTTTCCAGTTTCCTATTATTTTTGTTTCTTTCATGCAACTGATTCCTCTCTAATTTGTCATTCATCCATGTGCTATATGTCATGAGTTTGAGGAAGTAACTAAAATGTTACTTCTAATGTAAAAAAGGAATGATCTTTGACAACTGAAACAAATAAAGTAGCCAGTTGGTGGTTAGTTCATCAAGTAAATTGGTTATTACGTGTTTGGTAATTTTGGTGATGGCTTTTAGGAGAGGCAGCTGGTGGTTAGTCTGTGAGCTCGATTGGTTTTCATGCTTTGATAGCTTACCTATGGAAATGTTGACATCATAGATTTAATGTGATTGTTCTGATGATTATCAGTATGTTCTGGCGGTGCCAGTTTATCCTTCGAGGTCGTATAAGTGGCTTCTGTGTTCTTTATGTGAGTATCTATCTATGTTTCTTAATTTGTGTAACATGATCCCATTTGCTTTTTGATTTTGCAGGTGTTTTGGAACTGTCGGCATCAGTCTTTCTGTCAGGTATATGACTGTCCTCTTTCTGTATTTCCTTATTGTTGTTCTTATCTCATGTATTTACTTTAATATATTTGTGCCATGGTTGTGTTTATACCCTACTGTCTATAAGCGTGTGCCTTATCAGTTTTGTGTTTCCCAGGGGTTTTGCTATTGTGAGTGGGTTTTGGAGTTGTGAGCATCAGTCTTTCTGTCAGGTATATAGCTGTCATCTCTCTGTATTTCCGTATTGTTGTCCTTGTCTTATGTATTTACTTTAATGTATTTGTGCCATTGTTGTGTTTATACCCTACTGTCCATAAGTGTGTGCCTTACGGGTGTTCTCTTCTTTTTTGGGGTGTGTTTTTTTCGTTTATTTTTTCTACATATCTACAACAGGATGTTTGTTGTGTGCTCTTCCTCTGTTACTTTGCTGGAGATCATTGCGTCGCAATGATGTATGCCATACCATTCGTACCTACATGAGGTAGGTGGCGACGGCTCCGTCCTTGGAGGCGTGGAACTCGAGATTCGTGTTTTAGAAGATGGAGCCATGCCCACACGACTTTTTTTTGGGCCGCCGCGTCTGTTGGTTCGCGTTGTCCTTACGAAGATTCTGCCTTCCAAGCCCTATGTTTTTTACAAGTTGTTTATGGTTTGTAGTCCACGACTTCAATTACGAGGGAATGCTAGCTTATAGGGAGATCGCTCGGTCCGTTATATTACTCGCGAGCTCGCTAGCCTGTTCGGTTAGCAGCACGAGTCGTGCTTCTGTTTCTGGTAGTGTAGATGCCACAAGTGCTTCGATCCAGTGGCAAGTACTATGTAATCAGCTGCTTTCATCTGTGTGTAACATCTGAAATATTTTTTATTGAAGAGCGTAGATTCTTCAGTTCATGGCTATAAAAGAGATTTGTATTGGAGCTAATGTTGTTGGCAATAAATGGATGTTTTGTACCCTCTTGCTTCTTTTGCTTTTTTCGTATTGTTCTGTTTTTGTCTTCTGCCTTTTGTCTGAGGAACACGACTTCAAGCATCTGTTGTGGAATTAATATGAGCATCACTTTGTCCTTCCCTGAAAGTCAGGTGTATTTGTACCATCAAAACTGTGATTTATGAGACCTGGATGTTCTGTACTCTCTTTGCTTTTATGTATTACTGAAAGAGGATGCCTGACTGGATGCCTTACAGTGCCTGATTGTGGTAGACTCATCACAAATTGTTACTATGTGTTACTGATCGGGCATTATGGCTGACTGGTGTACAAGTCAGGCCAGGAATTTGTATTGTTTTAGCCTGATGTTATTGTGTTGTGGTCTCTTTGCCGACATTCTCCTTTTCCACTTCTGATTTCCGTATCACGATGGTCTGAGATATGTTTTGTCTCTGTTAGTGTTGTTTCTTATGGCACCTCGGCGTTGTGTGCTTATGCCACCGGTTCCTCGCTGGGTTCCCCTCCCACCAGCTGGTTTGCCAGCTCACAAAAGGAAGAGTAGGGACTTTTTCAGTTGCTTCTTCTCTATCTACTTCGATGCTTTTGCTCTTCTTCTATCTCAATTTTGCTTATGTTCTTTGATCTAGGGGATGGTTGGTTTCCTTTTCTCAGTTCTAATATCACTAAGCTAAATCGTAAAAGGCGAAGGCTTGCGGTTCGTCTAAAAAGGTCTAATTATGCATGTGTGGATTTTTGAATAGTGATTTACATTGTTTTGTTTATTTTTGGTTTGTTCTGTCTTTTCCTTACTTGCTTCGGTGTGCCCTTTTTCCACCGTAGAACATAAAATCAAGGGCCCGTTGGGCGACGATTGGACTGGTTTTGATGTTGCTTTTACCAAGAGTTTAAAAGGTAATTAGTTTGCTCTTTTTAATGGTTATTAGATATTTCTTTTTCCTCGCTGTTTTTGTTTGCCATTGCTAATATAGGATTTGTTTGTTTTCCTTTCTGTGCTTAGTGTCTTACGTAGGACGTTCATACCTTGGCCCCCTAGTTTCAGTGTCAGCTCTGTGGTGCGATGTTTTGGTTCGTGGAATGCGTGAAATCAAAGTCTGTTGTTCCGCTGCGGCGTGTCCTCTATAGTCTTTGCGTGAAGGGTGGAAAGGTCTACATTCCGCCCTTCAAAAACCACCCGCTTTCCTTGCTAAGTTGCTGCGTTTTGATGGTAACCGCCGTGCCAAGCGTTTTGTCTCTAAGATTCGATAGTACAACTGTTTATTTGCTTTCACCTCCATGGGCGCAAACATTGATCGGTCAATCAACAAATCGCATGGCCCTAATATTTTCAAAATCTTAGGTCAGGTTTCTCATCGGATGGGATCTCTTGTGCCGCAACAAAAAAAATCACCTAGGTTTGATGGGGAGAGAGAAAGCCCCAAGTTATGTGAACTGTATATATATGACACCAGTAATGAGGTTCACAATAGGATCAATGCTGTAAATCCGGACAATGATACCAACGCAAATTTAGATGAGGCAATAGTTGTTGGTTTAGTCGCGATGCTTAATGTCTGTAACCCTTTGGTCAAGAAATTCAGGATAGCTAGCGAACGGATTGAATGCAATGAGGATGAACATGTTACTATACGATTGGTTGGTCCTTCTGATGGTGATGGACCTCAGTATAATCTGCCAACAACTACTGAACTGGTAGCTTTGGTTGTTGGTGATTTTACTCTCGAGGCATCTTTACGTGATATTATTATTGACAATAAAAAAGAAGGGTTACAGCAAATATGTTCTCTACATCCAGCTTATATGTCCTTGCAATATCCTTTGTTATTTCCTTTTGCTGAAAGAGGATTCCATTTGGATATTCCGTATATAGGTGATGTAGCTGCTAGAGGAGGAACACGTAACACTTTGACAATGCAAGATTATTACTCTTTTGTGTGCCATTACCGACTAGACCAGTCCAACCCTTACTTGTGTTATGCACTTCTTTCTTCACAAGCTGTTGTCGATGCGCGTGTCGTGGGTTAGTCACGGCAGATGCCATACGGGGTGGTTTAACTCGGGTGTGAGCCAGGCGACGTAGGATTCACAGAGACGCAGCACACGCAGAATTTACCCAGATTTGGCCCCTCGATGTGAGGTAAAGACCTACTCCTGCTTGTATGTATTTGGATCTTGATGGGGTGTACAATGGTGTGCGTACCAGAGCTTGCGGGAGCTCCGGAGGCTATGGAATGAGATGAGTCTGCCTCTAGGGTTGCGCCTAGCCAGCTTTATATAGGGAGCCGGCTAGGGTTTACAGGGAAATGACGGGTGCCCTAGGCGGCGCTAGCTAATCTGCTATAGGTGCGGCTTCGTGGAGCGCACTCTTCGAGATCCGCAGATCACAAACTGATTCGGAGATATCCGATGCCGTCTTCTCGAGCCGGTGTACCGGGATCCTCGGGGACCCGGTATCCTGGAAGATGTACTCCGGGTGGGCTCCGGGCCACCCGGCCTTGAGGGCCGACTCGGGGTCCTGGGCCTACCCGGTTGGGCATCCCCCCATCATTAGCCCTCGAGTTCGTCAGGGACTCGTCTCCGGCTTGGTCTTCGTCTTGCGAATTGTCGGGTCGTGTCATTGAACGAACTCCTGAAACAGAGAAAAGAAAACAAAGGCTCGGAGTGGTGGATTGAGGCGTCAACGTCCGATCTAACTCAAGTTTTGTTTGATGTCGGCTTGTGCCCGTTGGGATGTTTTGCCGTGCCGACTCGCCTCCTTGCGGGTTGCCTCCTAGTATTCTCCGGATGATGTCACGGCATCTTTGACCGTTTGTCCTAAAGCGTCTGTCCATCTGACGCCAAGTCGATTAATGGGACGTGACGACGCATCGACTGCCTCCACCTCGGGATGGAGCAGAAGTAATGATGGCGCCGCAACCCGCACGCGTCTGATCTAACGGTTAGAAAAATGTTGCGGAGTAACGTGGGTTGATCTGGGCCGCGTTTTCTGGCACGCCTGCGCGGGACCAAGGCGTCGCGCGACGTGGGCATAGTGGGTGTCGTGGGTGGCGCCATTTACTGCAGTAAATGCCGTTTTCACTGTGGCTATTTAAGCAGGAAGAGAGTCGCCGAGTGATTTCATTCTCCACTCTTCTTCTCTCTGGCGCCCATTGCTCTTCTTCTTCCAGAGCCACTCTCGCACGAGCGCTTCACCGCATCTCCGCCGCCGTCATCGGGCATTCCTGTTCCTCACTTTCCCTTCCGGCGACGATGGTAGCGCCGAAGTGCCAGTGGGAGCGGTCGTCGCTGACGGCCCGCGCGCTGGAGCAAGCCGCCGCCAAGGGGCTACTGCCGCCGACGACAGAGGGTCGGTGGCGCATCGCCACCGTGGACCCGCGCTCGCGTCCGACGCCCGACGAGTTCGTTGCCTTCTCCGCCATCCTCGAGCGCGGGCTGGGATTCCCCACGTCGGAGTTCTTCCGGCGTGTTCTTGATTTCTACGGGTTGCAGATTCATGATCTGACACCCAACTCCATTCTCCACCTCGCCTGCTTCGTCACGCTGTGCGAGGGGTACTTCGGTTGCGCCGCCTATTTCCCACTGTGGCTGCGGATTTTCCACTGCAAACTGGGGAAGAGCGGCGACATGCGGCCTTGTGGCGGCCTCAACTTCCAGGTTCGTGGCGATGTCGACTACCTGGTTCTCGGCTTCCCCTCCAAGGTGTATTGGAGGAAAACGAGCTTCTACACGCGGAGCCGGCGCCCGACGGCGAGATCGGGATTCTCCCCTTCTCCGTGTCGCCGAGCCAGCCCCGCAATCTTCAGGAGATGCCACAGGCTGTCGACCTGCCTGTGGTGAACCGGCTGCTGCAGCGGCTCCAGGAATTGAAGGCCGAGAGCTTGACGGGTCTGAACCTCATCGCCACCTGGGTGAAGAGGAAAATCGCTCCGCTCCAAGCCCGGCCTTCGCTGATATGCGAGTACTCGGGCACGGCGGACCCGCAGCGCCACGACCCGGAGCTGTTCGAGTCGACGGAGCAGTTCACGCTCTGGATGAAGCGGATCACCGTCCACCCGGCCCCGAGTGGGCCGTGGGGGGCCTGAAGGCCTTCTTCGCGAAGAAGCCCGCCCCGAAGGTGAGTCCTCGTCTTCGATGAGTCATGTTACCTTCCTTCTCTTGGTCTTTTTATGTCGATCTCTTTTGTTTTTTGGGCACAGGAGTTTTGCACGCTCGTCGGGATGCCTCCGATCCATGGAGACGCTCCCAGGGTGCCAGCCGGCCCGAACGATGTCGTCGAGCGTGATTCTGATGACGAGGCTGACACCACCGCCGGGCTCGTGGGGCCAACTCTTCCTCCCGCCAGCCGATTCCCATCCCGTCCGAGGATGAGGGCGAGGCAGAAGAAGGAAGAGAAGAACGCGCTGGGTCGAAGGACCCGGCGCTTGACGAAGATGAAGATAGCGAACCCCTCCGTTTCCGGAGGAAGCGCAGGTCTGGGGCCGAGGGCGCGAAGCCTCGGTCCAAATGTCCGAAGTTGGCGGCCGTGCAGTCGCCGCCAGGCACCTCCGGGCAGCGCACCGTTGCAGCCGAGCGAAGGCAAAAGGCTCTGCGGGACATACAAGCAAGAGCTCAGGACTCCTCGCCTCCTGTGCCTCGCTCGAGAGGGATCCGGATTGCGACTCTCCCGCCTGCAGGCGACAAGTTGGTTTTTGCTTGTCGCCCGAAGTTTCGTTCACAACGTTATCTTGAGTTTGACCCGTGAAAATGTCGCAGGGCTGAGGACGCGTCCCTCAGCGACATGGAGGAGGCGCTGGGGAACGACTCCCAACGGGCGGAACCCGCCGCGCGTGCCACGGAGCCGTCGCAAGGGCGCCGACTCCTCCACCTCTGTCAGGTGGAGCCGATGAAGTTATTGTGCCCCCTCAACCCGAGGGGGCCACTGTTGATGTAACCGCGCCGGCTGGCATGGAGAATGTCGCGTCTGCGCCAGAGACGGCGCTGATGGTGACGGTGACTCGCATCGCCGCAGCGGCTTCTTCCTCGGGTGGGCTGACTGCTCAGCCCCCGAGCTCCATCCCGGGCGCGTCCAAGCCTAGGCTGAATTTCCGGGCCGCCATCCAGACAGCGATGGATGCGCACCAGGTACGTGGAATTTTTCTTGTCCCTGTTGCGTCCGTAGCGTATATGTAGCCCCCAAGGCCCGAGTCGTGTTCGTAGAAAGCGACTTGGGTCTTCATAGTCCTCTGGATGCGTTGTTAGCGAGTGGCGTAGTCCCCGGGATGCCAGTGTCAAAGTAGAGGCACGTCGGGGCGCAGCCCCCGAGTTTGTGACTCGGCATGCTGTTTCATCATATATTTTTTTCGGGCGATCCCCCGCGTTGCGAAGTGTCGATGTAGACGCAACTCGAGGCGCAGCCCCCGAGTTCCTGACTCGGCGTATGTTGGCTCGTTGGGGCTAGCCCCCAGGTTAGTGAATGTTGATGTAGACGTAACCCGTGGCATAGCCCCATACTTCTCCATGATTGACCATTGAATGTTTGTCAATGTTTTTGCTGCAGGAGCTGTCTTGGCTTCTTGAAGCCGAACAGCAAGAGATCCGCCGCCTGCAAGATGAGTTGAAGAAAGCGCGCGAGGGCTTCATCCCCATCGCTGAGCACCAGCGGCTGCTGGCCGCGCAGGAGAGCCGGCACACCGAGGCGTTTGCCGCGGTACAGGACTCCTGCGTGCGGCTTAGCAAGCAGAAGGAGGAGGCGGACGCGGCCCTCACCCAGGCGACCAAGGGGTACGACGAGGACCTCGAGAAGCTTGAGCGCAAGGCTGCCAGGGCCGAGCGCGAGATGAAGGAGCTGACCGACCCGCTCGCCGATCTCGCCATCGGTATCTGGGTGAGTGTCTGTGCGCCTCTCTTGTATTTGCACCGACTATGCGTTCCTTGTGTTGAAATTTTTTGCCTTGCATCAGGTGAGGAAGCGGGTGGCTTGACGGCGATGGAGCAGGTCCACTGGGTCGGCGTCTTCCTTCGTGAAGTGCGCGCCTTGATAAACACCGTCGTCGAGACACTTTCGTCCAAGGAGGGAGTCGCTGGACCCATCAGCCGGGTCGTACGCGCTCTCCAGCTGATGCCGAAGGTGATCACCTGGGTGCGGGAGTCGTCCGCTCGCAGCGGTGCTGCCGTGGCGCTGGGCCTCGTTCACGGCCGCTACAAGCAGACGAACATCGACAAGATCACGGCGAGCATCCCGACTGACGACCAGGGCCGGGAGATCGACCTCGCCCCGGTGTTCGAGTTTGTCGCTCCCTACGCTTGCTGTGCCACGAAGATGGTCGACCACAGCGAGTTCCTCTTCGACGAGGTGGTGCCCAACAACGACCTGGGGAAGGTGGCGGACCAGGAACCCGCGACGGAGTTTCTGTTCTCGAGGGCCGCAATTCTCCCGACGCTGGCTCCGAGATCCGAGGCGTCGACGTCCACGGCACCGGTGGCTCCTTCGTCGTGATCCCGTTCCCCTGCTTGCAAAGAGGGGTTTATTTATAAGTAGTTAGGTGTATTCGCCTGCGGGCGAAAGTCTTTTGTAATGAACAAGTATTCTATGTGTCGGGTCATGCGTGCGCCTCCGCGGCGTGCTTTAAGTTGAACCCGCACTTTTGATTATGTTCCTTAATTGTGCGCTTTTCATCACATGCTTGTTTTTCGCTTGTGTTGAAGCTAGTCGATCATGCGACCTCGCCAAGTGTGTCCTCGCGTGATATATTTCGTGGCGCGCGCGGTACCCATGGTGACAAAGTTCGATTGCGGCTTCATTGTCAAGTTAGGTTTGAACCGGCTGCACTACTTGTTCACGTTTGCGAGTTGTTGACGACTTGGGAGAAAACGAAGCATTTGAGATATTTTTGCTGCATGAGCAGGGAGTCCAGTGGTGAGTCACGCATCATGGCGTTCGGCTCTCTTTGACGACCCATCAATCATATAACGTGTGAGTAGGAAAATAAAGACTCGAAAGCATGTTTGAGACGAAACGGTAGCCCCCGAGCGTGTCGGGTGTGTACCGGCTTTATTTCCTTGATTGATTACACAACATTACAATGTATACTATGTATAGTAGGGGCGAAGCAGGCTGATGTTCCATGGACGCTTGGTCTCCTCTTCCGACTTGGAGCTTTGTTTGGCTCACGCAAGTCGACGAGGTGGTAGGAGCCGTTGCCCATCGCCTTGCTGACGACGAACGGTCCTTCCCATGGTACCGAGAGCTTATGCATCCCTTTCGACTTTTGGATGAGTTGAAGAACCAAGTCGCCTTCCTGGAAAGAGCGACTTCTAACCCGGCGGCTGTGATAGTGGCGCAGGCTTTGTTGGTATATCGCCGTCGTGGAGAGTGCAAGTTCGCGAGCTTCTTCCAGGAGGTCGACGCCGACTAGGCGGGCTTCTTCATTTTCTCCTCGTTGTAGAGGGCGACTCGTGGCGAGTCATGCTCGAGGTCTGTGGGCATGACGGCTTCCGCCCCGTACACCATGAAGAATGGCGTGTAGCGGTGGAACGGTTTGGAGTCGTTCTGATGCCCCACAGTACGGCTGGTAGCTCGTCCAGCCAGCAACCCGGCGTTCGCTCCAATGGCACTTGGAGTCGCGGTTTGATCCTGGCCAGCACAGTCTGATTCATTTTTTCCGCCTGCCCGTTTGATTGCGGATGGGCGACAGATGCCAAGTCGAGACGGATGCCTTTTTGTTGGCAGAAGGCCTTCATCTCTCCCTCGGCAAAATTTGTGCCGTTGTCGGTGATGATGCTATGTGGGTAGCCAAACCGGAAGATTAATTCCTGGAGGAACTTGGTTGTCATCTTCCCATCGAGTTTCTTGATGGGTTTGACTTCGACCAACTTGGTGAACTTGTGGACCGCGACGAGTAGGTGTGTCATGCCACCGCGAGCCGTCTTAAACTGTCCCACCATGTCCATCCCCCATACTACAAATGGCCATGTCAGAGGGATGGTCTTCAGAGCCACAGCGGGGAGGTGATCTTGCCGAGCGTACTTCTGGCACCCGACGCAGAGGCGAACGATGTCGACCGCATCTTGGTGGGCGGAGAGCCAGAAGAAACCGTGCCTGAATGCCTTGGCGACCAGGTTGCGGGCACCGACGTGGTGACCGCAGTCACCCGAGTGGATCTCATGGACGATGCGCCTTCCTTCCTCCGCTCGACGTAGCGGAGGAAAACTCCCGATGTACTGTGGTTGTAAAGCTCGCTGTTGATGATGGCGTAAGCCGAGGCCTGGCGCACGACTTGTCGCGCTTCGACTTCATCGGCTGGCAGCTTCTTGGTGGTGAGAAACTCGATGTAGGGTTCCCTCCAGTCGATGGTCTATTGTGTTACCGCCACCAGAATTGTATCTGATGATGGCGGGTTGGCGGTGTCGATTTCGGCCAGCGGTCGTACCGACGGGTTGTGCAGGTGGTCGAGGAAGAGGCCGGGTGGGACTCGGTCCCGCTTGGACCCGAAGCGAGAGAGTGCGTCAGTGATGACTCCCAAGTGCAGGAGATCAATTGTAGTACCTTTCAAATAGAAAAGGTTGTCGAACCCACGAGGAGCTGAAGGTATTGGTTAGTAAGATTGATAAACAAAGCAATGAAAGATGCAAGTGTTTTTGGTATTTTGGTTGTATAATTCCAATGCAGCAAGTAACAGTAGCAAGTGAAAGCTCTCAAAGAGAGAAAGCCCAATCCTCTTATGTGACAAGAGGACAAGCTCAAGTGATGTGTAACTTATATGTGGAAAACGTTCCCGAGGGCGGCATGGATATAGGCATAGAGATTTATTAAACAACACGTTGAATATCTTGTCAAGTTTTAATCTTTTTGGACGGAGCCATAATTCGGTATAGCTAAATAAATAGACTACAACCCCTTATGATGGATCATGTGGCCAAGTAAATGACTGCACAAGAATTATTAAGACATAAAGTCCCACCATAGCATTACACTCTAAGGTCCCCGATACTAATACCCTCATACTATAACTTCAAGATTCTCAGGTTTACGTGTCCTCCCAAGTCTCCTCAATTCATTATACTACGGTGTTCTCCTATGAGCCCATATAGGTGAAGTGTTGTGCAGTCGACGTTCGCACAACACCATCATAGAATCACATAAAAGATAAACTCTTGACAAAATACCAACACATGTCATATATAAATCATTGCCAATTCATCCTATGCCCTCAGGAACATACGGGAACTACTCACAACGTGCAAACATGATCATAATCAGTGGCATAAGTGGTACAACACAATCTGAAATTATAACTTCACCACCAAATAATGACAAGTACTCAATCACAAACATGAATAGTAGCACAAGACAAGTATCTAGGGTATAGCAACTCTCAAACTGCGAGGGGAACGGAGTGGATCACGGTGATGATGATGGAGATGGTGCTGGTCTTGATGGGGGTGATGATGTAGAGGCCTCCTCCCACGCCAAGGAGGAGAGGTGATGACGATGACGATGATTTCCCCCTTCTCCGGAGTTCCGGAGCAGCAGGATCTGACCCCCCTCGGAAGGGATCAGGAGTTTCGCCGCCGCCGCGACCTCGGATGGACTTGGAAAAATTAGGGCGTTACTTTTCGGGCGAGACGAAGGCGTCGATAAAAAGCCCCAGGCGAGGAGGTGCCCGAGGCCACTTTTGGGGCCCACGCGGCCAGGTACATGGGCCGCGTGGGCCCCCCCATTTGGCCCTCGTGGCTCTCCTCTCTTCGGTCTTCTTCCCTCTGCCTTTCTCCCGATGAAAAACTGACGTGTATTTTTCCTTTTATTATTTGAGTTCCTGTAGCTCCTGAAACATAAAACAAGAAAAGGGGTTTTCTGCCTCCCAGAAATTAAATACCAAAAATAGGGACTTTGTATGAAAGTCCCCAAAATCATCTAAAACATGTAAAACAATCATATAATCATGCAAATAACATTCTAGTATGATACTAAAAGTTATATAAATGATGATATAAAATGCACGTATCAACTCCCCCAAGCTTAAACCTTTACTCGTCCTCGAGTAAGTAAGGACATAGATCATTACATGCATCAATGGACTTATGGTTGATAAATAAATACGGGCATTGTATCATCATCATATTCAATTGCAAGATAAGATTAATGATAAAACTCATACATATGAGGGCAACATAAGTAGAACTCTAGCAATCACCCCTTACTTTTGAAAGCAAATAACCATTGTATGTTGGACAATCGAATCATATTTTCACATGCTTTTGCTCTTCATGGCAAGCATTATAATCTTTTATACTTTGCTGAAATTCAAAGACAAGATAAACTCTCATTGGATAACAAGTTCAAAAGAAGACAAATGAAAAGATAGATATAAAAATTGTTATCACCTTGCTTCTAGTAACTAGTGCAAACTTTAGTCATGGATATCTCAATCAAGTTCCATGCTCTACAACCTTTTCTTACACTTTCCATGGCTAGCTGAAATTTCAGGTGCCTTCCTTTCATTCACATTCAAGAGCATAAGTATTGAAATATCCATGATCATTAATTTGCTCAAAAGATACTAGGTTAACAAGAGTGTTTTATATCCTTTTCATTATCTTCTCAACTTTTATCCTACAAGACTATATCTCAACCTCAAACTATTAATTCCAAGTCTTTTTTTACTTATTTTATATGAGATAATTCTATAATTGTCCAACATACTCAAGTTAATTAATTTCAAGGCAAGATGTGATTGAAATTCTAAATACCATAAAAATCCCCAAACAAGAGAATCATGGATGACACCATACTTTAATATTCATTGATAAACCATAAGATAGAGATACATGATAATGCTCCATGAGCTCACACACGCCTAAGAGATATTGATAACTAATCGATAAAAGCAAAGCACACCATGACTAGATAGATATGATAGATTGATAAAGAGAAAGACTAGATGGAACTCCCCCAAGCTTGGGTCTTGCTAGAACTCCCTCTCTTCTTTCACATTGCCTTCATAATAATTATCTTCAAGATCCCCAATGATCTTCATCATGAGGTTGTAAGCTTTTTCGAACTCTTTTGCGGCTTCTCCCAGTTTTTGCATGAGATTCTTCTCCACCGACTCTTTGCAAGGCTTCCACTCCGGGCTTGGCACCTTCTTGTTGGGGATCTTGCGATCCCATTCACCAGGATAGTTCTCTTGAGTGGTGCGCTGAAATTCCCTGTCAATAAGAGTAGAAGCTACGTTTTTGCTCGCAAGGAAGCGCCTGGGAACCTTCCCTCCGGTCTGCATGCGCGCTGCCTCTTGTTTCCAAGAGAGTGGTTCACCCTCACGCCGGCAACAGCAATGGGTGATGGAGGTGCTGTCGCCAAGGGCGCGATGTCGACGGAGGGCTTGTGCTCTTCTTCTTCAGCTTCTTGCTTGTCCATCTCCTCTCATCAAGCTTGTAGTCTTCATCGTCGGAGTAGTCCTTCCTCTTCCTATTCCTCCTCCATATGGACGTGGGGCTGTACCCATCGAGTTCATCATCATCGTCGTCCATGGAGGAGCATTGGTAGGAGTCTCCCGAAGACATGGCTAAAAACCTGACAGGCAGAAACAGCAAAAGAAAGAATCGCTCGAGAACGCTCGGTGCGAGATTAGATCGACAGAGAGGGGTATATATTGAGGTTTTTGGGTCAAGGCGAAGCGTCGGGATCGAAAACGAGACGAAAAGGACTCCGAGGTGGAAAAGGAGTGGGCCCACGCGGCCAGGTACATGGGCCGCGTGGGCCCCCTCTTTCCTCCTCGGGTCTCCGTTTCGTCCAGTTTTCTTGTCCCACACGTTAATTTCCATAAAAATGACTTCCGTAAAATATTATGCAATTCCGAGAAACTTTCCAACACTAAGTTACCTTCTATTGATTTAGGGTTTCTGAAACTGCACGGTTTCTCTCAATTACCTCTCCGGTGTTTGTAAATTCAACTCCTCCACCTTCCGATGAAGCTCTTTCCTGCAATATAAGGTTTAAGGCGTTGTCCATTGACTACATGAGGTTTACCTTTCATGTCACCGTGAAGACGGATAGCTCCTGAACGGTACACCTCCTGTATCACTAATGGTCCCTGCCACTTTGAAGCTAGCTTCCCTGCAGAAAACTTGAAACGAGAGTTGTACAATAAAACTTGATCACCTACTTTGAATTCCTTTTTCTTAATTTTCTTGTCATGCCAAATCTTAACTTTTTCTTTAAACATCCTGGCACTTTCATAAGCTTCATTTCTCCATTCATCAAGTAGGTTTAGGTCAAGAATTCTCTTTCTCCCGCAGTTTTAAAATCAAAGTTCAGTTGTTTAATAGCCCATCTAGCTTTATGTTCTAGTTCAACAGGTAAGTGACAAGCTTTTCCATAAACCATTTTATAAGGAGACATTCCCATAGGATTTTTAAAAGCAGTTCTATAAGCCCACAAAGCATCATTAATCTTAATTGGCCAATCAGATCTAGACTTATTCACTGTCTTTTCCAAAATGAGTTTAATTTCCCTATTGCTTAATTCAACTTGCCCACTTGTTTGAGGATGATAAGGAGATGCAATTCTATGGTTAACATCATATTTTGCCAAAGTTTTTCTAAGAACACCATGCAAGAAATGAGAACCACCATCAGTAATTAAAACCTAGGAACACCAAACCTGGGGAAAATGATGTCCTTGAGCATCTTCATTGCTGTGGCATGATCTGCACTTTTGGTTGGAATTGCTTCCACCCACTTTGTAACATAGTCAACTGCAACCAAAATGTGAGTATGCTTTGTCTTTGATTCTGGGAAAGGACCCATAAAGTCAAAACCCCACACATCAAATGGTTCAAGTGGCAATGAATAATTCATAGGCATTTCATTCTCCTACCAATATTTCCTACTCTTTGACATTTATCACAAGATTTAACATATTCAGCACAATCCTTAAATAAAGTAGGCCAATAGAAACCAGATTGTAATACCTTTGCTCCTGTGCGATCTCCTGCATGATGCCCTCCATAGGGACTGTCATGACAATCTCTTATAATAGCCTGTTGTTCATGCTCAGGTACACAACGTCTAATAATACCATCCACACTTTTCTTATAAGGAAAGGATCATCCCAAAAATAATGTCTAAGATCATAAAAGAATTTCTTTCTTTGTTGAAAGTGAAGTGTGGAGGCAAAACTTTACCAACAATAAAATTTGCATAGTTGGCAAACCAAGGAGATGCAACTTTAGCACTAGAAACATTAACAATTGCAAGTTGTTCATTAACAAAGCTATCATTAATAGGAATAGGATCATCAGGTATATTTTCCATCCTAGAGAGATGATCAGCTACTTGATTATCTCCCCTTTCCTATCAACAATGTGTAAATCAAATTCTTGCAATAAAGTACCCATCTTATTAATCTAGGCTTAGCATCTTTCTTATTCATCAAGTATTTAATAGCAGAATGATCAGTATGTATGTGACTTTTGAATCAGTAATATAAGGTCTAAACTTGTCACAAGCAAACAGTACTGCTAAAAATTCTTTCTCAGTTGTAGCATAATTCTTTGAGCAGCATCAAGTGTTCTACTAGCATAATAAATAACATTCAGTTTCTTATCAACACGTTGGCCCAAAACAGCCCCAACTGCATAATCACTAGCATCACACATAATTTCAAAAGGCAATTTCCAATCAGGAGGTTGAATAATGGGAGCACTTATTAAAGCATTCTTCAAAATATTAAAGGACTCAATGCAATCATCATTAAAAGAGAAAGGAACATCCTTTTGCAAAGATTGGTTAGAGGTTTTGATATTTTGGAGAAATCTTAATAAACCTACGGTAAAAACCTGCATGCCCAAGAAAACTTCTTATACCTTTGAGTCCCTTGGTATGGTAGTTTTTCAATAGCTTCTATCTTTGCTGGATCAACTTCTATTCCTTTCCAGAAATCTTATGCCCAAGAACAATACCTTCAGTAACCATGAAGTGACACTTCTCCCAATTAAGAACTAAGTGTTGGTCTTCACAACGCTGCAAAACTTTGTTAAGGTTGAACAAGCAATTATCGAAGGAAGTACCATACACAGAAAAATCATCCATAAAACTCCATTATCTTTTCAATATAATCAGCAAATATAGCATTCATGCATCTTTGAAAAGTAGCAGGAGCATTACATAAACCGAATGGCATTCTCCTATAAGCAAAAGTACCATATGGGCAAGTAAAAGTGGTCTTTTCTTGATCATCCTTATGGACAGGAATTTGTGAGAAACCTGAATAACCATCTAGATAGCAAAAGTGAGAGTGTTTAGATAACCTTTCTAACATTTGATCAATAAATGGCAATGGATAATGATCTTTTCGAGTTGCTTTTTTAATTTTCTGAAATCAATAACATCCTATAACCAACTACAGTACGTTGAGCCACAAGTTCATCCTCATCATTTGGAACAACAGTCATTCCACCCTTTTTAGGAACACAATGAACAGGACTAACCCACTTACTATCAGCTATAGGATAAATGATACCAGCTTCAATAAGTCTTATTACCTCTTTCTTACCACTTCTTTCATTTTTGGATGGAGACGGCGTTGAAAATCAACAACAGGTTTTGCATCTTCCAGATTAATTTTATGCATACATAGAGCTGGGCTTATACCTTTAAGATCATCAAGAGAGTATCCAATGGCTGGTCGGTGAGCTTTTAGCACATCAAGTAATTTCTCTTCTCTTCAGCTGAAAGGTTAGCACTAATAATGACAGGATATATGCTCTTCTCATCCAAATATGCATATTTCAGATTTGCAGGCAAAGGTTTAATTCAAAACTAGGATCCCCTTTAGGTGGTGGTAGCACTCCTAAATTATCAGGTGGGATATGCAATTGTAATTGTGGTGGTTGTTGCCATAATATTTGTTCAAAGCCTCTTTTTCCTCATCATTAAATGGTTCATCTTGATTAAGCATATAACGTTCTACAACATGTTGAAGCTACAGCTATATGAGCAAGAGTTTCAATTAAATCTTCAGAAATTGGCTCTTTCAACATGTTTATCAGCAAATTTGGAAAAGTTGAATTCAAGTTTCTCACCACCACATTTAATAAACACTTTCTCTTTAGGCAAATTAATTTCAGCACCAACAGTATGTAAGAAAGGTCTACCAAAAATGATAGGACAAAATGAATCTTGAGGACAACCAAGCACAATAAAATCAGCAGGATATTTTATTTTGCCAACCAATACTTCAACATCTCTAACAATTCCAAATGGACTAATATAATCTTTATTAGCAAGTTGAATTGTCATACCTGTCTCTTCCATAACAATAGGATCAATATCAGGCTTGATTTCAAGATAAAGAGAATATGGAATGACACTAATACTTGCTCCAATATCACATAGACCATGATAACTTGAAGTCCCAATAGAGCATGATATAACAGGTTTCCCAACTTTGGCCGAATTACCTTTGATGACTTTAGTAGCATCTTCACATAGATAAACATCACAGGTCTTCTTCATTTAGTTGCTTGATAACAGAAATTTGAGTGTTGACTTCCACCTGTTCATAAGGCTGAGAACATTTTTTTACTTTGTTAGTAACAGCAATAAGTAAATTCTCCTTAACTTGGTTTGGATAGGTGGTGTTCAACATACTCCTCAATTGTCACAGATGACACCGGTTCAACCTGTTTAATAACTTTAGGAACAACAATAGATTGTTTAACAGGTTCAACATAAACTTCAAATCCACTTTTTGGAACACAGATATGATCAGCAAAATTTAGCTATCTCAATTATAACATAAGGATCAAGAAATGTATCACTCAGATTTTTAAACAGATAGAAGTAGAGAAGTTCTCTACACATGAATATCCATAATCAAAATAGGCTCATTACCTTTATCAAGATCCCAATGACTAGTATTTTCAGAAATAGTCTCCAATAAATTCCATGCTTCTTCTTCAGTATTGTTTGTAAAACTTCCACCAGATGAATTATCCAGAATTTCCTTGTGCTTCATAGGTACCTCACATAAAAGTTTATCAATATAAGTTTCCTTGTAAGATCATGACAAGGATTCTTGCGAAGGAGTTCCTTTAACCTCCCCCAAGCTTGAGTAATACTCTCTCCCAGATGTGGCCAGAAATTGAATATATAGCAGCGGTTCTCATAAGCTTCTTTAGGAGTAAAATATTTAAGAAAGAAAACCTTCCTCAAGATATTCCATTCAGTAATAGCTTCTTCATCCAGAGACCTGTACCAATCACGAGCATTACCAGATAAAGACAAATATAGTAACTTTCTTTTTACCTGATCCTCAGAAATACCAGGAAGTCTAAATAAACCACATATGTCTTCAATCAACTCCATGTGTTCGCGTGCAACTTAGTTCCATCTCCTGTAAATGGATTTTTCATAACTCTTTTAACATGACCATGGGAATTTTAATCCCACTTTAGGTACCTCAGACACAGTAGTGGCATAAGCACTTTCATATAGAGCAAGATGCAGCGAGGCACGATTCATAAATGCCATAGTAACAATGAGATAAAACAGCTTTCAAGTTTCCTTACCAAACTTCTTACCAATAGCGCTACGCTCCCCGGCAACGGCGCCAGAAAAGTATCTTGATGACTCCCAAGTGCAGGAGATCAATTGTAGTACCTTTCAAATAGAAAAGGTTGTCGAACCCACGAGGAGCTGAAGGTATTGGTTAGTAAGATTGATAAACAAAGCAATGAAAGATGCAAGTGTTTTTGGTATTTTCGGTTGTATAATTCCAATGCAGCAAGTAACTGTGAGGACCCCGGATTAGCTATCCGAGATACTCGTTATGTTTCCTGCAACAATCCCATGATCAGTCTGTTGTTGCACATAACTCGAGTTGGCATCACAGGACATCCATAAATACCGAATAAATATACTTACGTGATTGAAGTCGTAAGCTTCAACAGGTACTTTGCAGCGGAAATCACCAAACAACGTGGAGCCCAAGTCATTCGCCTTAACCCTACAGGCAGCTGACTGGGAAGCGCCCTAGTTCGCAAAGACGCCAGTGAACCCTTCTTCTTGGACTGCTCTTCTTCTAAAATCTGGCTAAGACAATAGCCATGGACGAAACCAATATGAGTACATTTGATTGTACTCGCAAACTAACCCAACTTGAGCATGCACTAGTTTTGATAATCTTTCATAAAACCTTTATTTAAAAAAAAACATCTCTATACCTTTATTGAAAAGGGAAGAGTAGATCTTTTAATCTTGTTGAAGACAAAACATTTTGGAAAGTAGTTTCTCAATATCTAGGTTGGAAACAACCCTTTTGCGAGTACAGGGTGCACGAGAGGAGCTAGGGGGTGGGAGAGCTAGGGGGTGGGTCAAATGGCGGGGTGTGGAGGCACGGGTGCGGGGGTGGCTTTTTATTGCCGAACGTCGGCGTGCCGTGGACAGGGTGCACGAGAGGAGCTAGAGGGTGGGAGAGCACGTCATTTGCGGTGGTACTGTGTGGTTACGGAGTGGGGTTGCTCTGCTGGGGCTCAGAAGGAGAGAGTGGTCACGTGTGGCTCGGGAGTGAGCTCAGGACGCACGGCATCCATGGCGGGTCAGCGGAGTGCGATGGGTCGATGGCGTCGCTGCAGGGCTCCAGAGGTGGTGTGGGCGTGTCCGCGAAGTTGAGGGGTGACAGGAGCGCGTCGGTGATGAGTCACACGAGCTGGGGTGCCGTGGTGGTGAAGTTTGGCGTCGGCGTCCACGCGCGGCCAGAGCACGGTGAGCGGCGAACGGCTGCAGGGGTACGGCGCCACAGAGTGCATGGTTCGGTCTCCTCCTGCCTGATGAGTGTGGTGAGAGGTGAGGTGATGGAAGACGCAGAGAAGGGCCAGCTCGGCTGCTCTCCTCGACACGCATCCATCGCCGGCACGGTGCAGTGCGGTGGCGTGCTTCCTTCGACGGCCACGGGCCTAGTGACCAAGTGGCACGCCTCCTCCTTGCTCTGGTGACTGAGTGATGTGAGTGAGGGAGATTGGGTGAAACAATTCGATGAATTAAGCACTAAATTCCTCGATTTGATTTTTGTTTCGAAGAATTGGGGAAGATCTCGGCAGTGTCCACCATGTGTTCGTTGAAATGCTTCAACGAATTTTAAATTCAGTTTTCTACAATTTTATTTTATAATTGGTTTCCTGTATATTGTCCAAGATTTATGGTATGGTGGTGAAATTTATTTGATATGTGCAACATAGCACATTTTGTGATTTGAATTTACTAAAGAAAGAAATGAAATTTAAATTCAAGATTTTTAGAAATATTTTTGGAGAGGGAAAAGAATGTAAGAGCAAAGTGGGAGTGATCCTTATGTCACCCCACTGAATTTGGTTGGAAAGATAAAATCAATTTCTCATTTGGAGAATTTTGTGACATTTGTCACACATGGTTTTATGTGTTGATGTTACTCATGATTTTATGTGTTAATCTTTTTATTTTGATTTTCTTTTCTTTCTTCAGGTCCTTGTTTAGCAGACAAACAACACAAGCAATCAATTGGGCAGGAATTAACAACCAACACTAGACAACCATGTATAAGTTTTCAACCAAGTTTTAATCACTTAGATAAGTGGTGGGGTGTGATCTAGTATCGTCCTGACAAGAATAAGGTGGAAAAGCTCAACTTCATAATTTGATATTTTTCCAAAAGGGTTGCTAAAATATATGGGCAATATACTTCCCACCTTTATTGTTTTCAAAGAAATGAAAGTACGAGTTTAAAATAAGGGCTACCAATACAAGGGAATTATCAACATATAATTTTGGAAAATACTTTTATTCTCTCAAGGAGTGGGTATTTTGGTTGTTGCTAAACAAAGCATCATTTGAGAATAAGTTGGTCCAAATAAGAGTGGAGGAGATATATGGAATATTTTGTTCTTGTCATGACATGATCACCAAGTTTAATATATGGTTATATTGGTTGGGTCTTGGATTTATTAGTCAAACAACTCAAACAACAAGTCACACTAGTTCAACCATAGCAATGGGAAGGAAAACACAATCCTCAGCAAAACATTTCAAAAAGTTTTTGTTGGTTCTGAATTTTGGGGTCTGGTAAAACTAAGTTTTTCTTGGTTCCAAAATTTGGGATGTTACAGATCCTTCCCCCTTAAAAATAAATCTCGTCCTCGAGATTTGCCCGGGGGTACAGGGGAGTACGAGGGCACGGGTTTTGGGGAGATGCAGGGGTTCTTTTATACCAAAATAACCGTGCCACCAATAATTGGCTCGAGGACACAGTGGGGATTGGATTATCCAGAGGGATTTCTTTTGCAAAGGATACTGGGAAAACGAGGGATACGATTTAGAATTAAAGGATAGAAGAACACGGGGTTCAACCGCTTACTCACTGACGTGTGGGTCCGAGGTCCACCTGGCAGTCTCTCCTCCCTTTCTTCTTTTCTTCCTCCTCGCTCACCCTGGCTTCGCACTCACCCAGCTCTTAGTGCGCGAAGCACTCCCCTGCGGCACTGCTGCGCGTGCGGTCCGTCGATGCAGCGGCAGACACGGCTTTAGGACTCGACGCCTAGATGGTTTTCGCGCCATTAAGGCGAGTACTGCTCGGGATTCCTCTTCTTTCCCTCGCAAAGCGGTGTCGAGGAGCGGCATCCGAGCTCCGGCTATAAATCAGAAATTTCCGAGGCTTTTCTCCTCCTCATCTCCACCATGAGTTTTATTCACGCCTTTTTCAAAGCCTACTACGAGATGTTGGAGAGAGCGGGCTTCATCGAGCATGTCATCATTGTCGTGCTCTTTGGGATCTCGTCGTCGGTGGTGACCGCACTGCTGCTTGCGGCGGTGGTCGTCTTGATCCTTGGCTTCTGCAGTTGGTGGTCTGACGCGGGTGGTGATGCTGCGGCAGTGGTGCCAGCTGCGCCGGAGGAGCCAGTTGCGGTGGAGGGGCCAGCTGCAGTGGAGGAGCACGCGGCGGCGGTGGAGCAGGCTATGGTGGAGGAACCAGTTGCAGTGCCGGTGGATGCGGTGGCAGATCTTCCCGCTGGAGGTGAGCCGGCTGCTCGAGTCGTTTATCGCCGTCGCGCGACTCGTGACTCGGCTTCGGGTGAGCCAGGCTCCTCCTCCGGGGGCGTTCTGGAGCTCGAGAGGGAGTAGGAATCTCTGGGGTGCCGTTGCATCCGTGCTGAGTACTGGCAGTGTTCTTCGTAGGAGTAGAATTTATATCCTCTGTTTTTTTCTGAAATTTCTCGCTTCTGTACTGAACTTAGTTGAGGTATCCACTTTGCCTCCTTGGATGAATTTTTAAATGAGACTCGTATCTCTGAATTTCCCTCAGTCATAATAGATCTGATCTTACAGCACAGATAGGATGCAGAGGTACTAGAATAATCTTGCTTTAGTGAGAAAATAGATTTTTTTTAATAACACTGCATTATATGGTCTCAACCATTTGCAGTGGTAGCATAACATTTCAACCATATAGGTTGAACACAACAACTAAAAACACCCTACAAGAAATCCTTCTGTGTTCCAGCGAGCATTGACACTCAGCAAGCATTTTAAGGCTTGTGAGGGTTACATCTCGTGGAGGGCTCGGGCCCTTTCTTTAACATGCAGAGTGCACAAGGTTCATATTGGGTGAGGAACCTTGTGACGGAGGCATGTAGGAGACCACACACAAAATAATTTGCATACTACAAAATAATCCCATTCAAAGTTTGCATTAATTCACAGGGGGGGTATATGCGTCTGGGGTCACATATACGGTTCCTGGTTTAAGTGATCTGTTGTTTCTTTTTAAAACTTTTAACTGAAGAAAGAGCATGACATTCCATCAGGTGTCAACCAAGTGGTTAACAAGATGATAAGAACACCAAGTTTTTATTTCGGGCTGATTTGACATCAGCCGGGGAACAGACAACAACCTTGCATTACAAGAAACACGAGAAAAACAAACAACAAACAAACATCCTCCTGCTTCTCACCTACCAACATACAAACGTCACTCAGGCTAACTAAACAGGGGTTCTACTCCGCTTGACGGCCTCTGGTTGTCGGTGGAGCGTGGCCGAGACAAAGAGTGGTGTCCACATCTCCATCTTCCACGGGGTGGGGAACTACAGGCACGCCTTCGAGGATTACACCTTGCTCTTGGGGTTGCTGCTGAACTCGGGCTAGAACTTGCGCTACAGATGCATCAAGGCTGCGGTCCAGCAATTCATCTGGGAACGGTTGTCCTGTCTCCTGAGCTTGCCCACGATTGAAAGTGGGTGGGTTCCTTGCTTGACTCAGTTTCAGGTGGGCACGACCAAGGTGGCGCCTTGTGTTCATGAGTTCCGCCATCAGGGAATGGAGGAATCTTGTCATTGCGGCTCCATAGGTGACCAGGGTGATTACGGCAGGGTCGACTTCCCTTCCGATGGGAATCTGAGCAGGCTCCTCTCCATGCGGGGAGTGACTGGAAGAAGGTGGAAAGCTCGACTCTGCGCCATTGCCGGTTCTGAGTACCGGAGATGGACAAGGCCTTCCCAGGCTGCTACCTGGAGGGCTTGATCCAGGGTCGACATGCTCCTACCATGGATCAAGTAAGCCTGACTTGTGCCCAACGGACACGAGCCGATGTGCACGTCGACTTGAAATTCACTCCGGCAAGCGAGAGGGAGTTCTCGAACACCACATATCGAGGGCGGGCAGGCCGACCAAGAATATGGCAGACGGCCTTCCAAAGCATCAGTGGAAATCCGCCATGCTCCTCGGCAGTGGTTTCCAGAATGACCCTGGGGTTTGCCATTGGGTTATTTTGGCTTTGGGTAAAGGATAAGAACGCGGGATTCCTGCCTCAAGAGAGTTGGGTTGCTACGGACGGTGAGTGAGGGTGGGGATAGATGGCAGATGGAACGGGGTCTCATATAAGCTAGGTTGTGTCGGCTCCTTTCTATGGAAGAACCTGGCGAGCGTCTCTCATGCAGTGGGGACAAGTCCTACTGCACCTTACTGTGGACCGACGCCTGGCCATGCCGGTTAGGCGGGGATGGGTCAAATCCGTCGGGCTCACTGTAGGGGAACATCACAAACAGACAATAAACACACAAGGTACATTTAGTACCGATGGGCGCCTAATACTCGTTGCAGTTGGGTAGTATAACTAAAGTTCCTATCATATGTTTTTCCTAGGGGTCGTGGGTAAACAGGGTTGGTGAAGTCTTCACTTTGTCGCCTTAGGCTTCAGCAGGAAAAATTGAGATTGTCGAGGTAGTAACTGAGTGGAATTGTTGACGTTGAGTTGAGGTCTTCGGAGGTCTCTTGCTTTGTTGATATCGACGATCCTGGTATTTGTAGATCGATCACCCTGATGTTGAATGTTGAATATTCAAGATGGATGTTTCTTCTTGTAGGTGCTAGCTAATTAGGTCTCCTATTGGGTTCATCGTCAAGTATTTTGAACAGGTACAAGAGAGTAGAAAAATCTTGGAAAATCTTAAAATAGAGGGTAAGACTCGGAAATATTTGAGAAGATGAGAAGAGTGGAAGTCATTTTTGGACTCCCCTAGATAAAGATATATTTTTGGTATTAATATATTTTTAACAAAATATTTTCTTTCCTAACTAACGTCCATGCTAACTAAGGTCTATTACAGTCAGGATGGCTCTGATACCAAGTCTGTGAGGACCCCGGATTAGCTATCCGAGATACTCGTTATGTTTCCTGCAACAATCCCATGATCAGTCTGTTGTTGCACATAACTCGAATTGGCATCACAGGACATCCATAAATACCGAATAAATATACTTACGTGATTGAAGTCGTAAGCTTCAACAGGTACTTGCAGCGGAAATCACCAAACAACGTGGAGCCCAAGTCATTCGCCTTAACCCTACAGGCAGCTGACTGGGAAGCGCCCTAGTTCGCAAAGACGCCAGTGAACCCTTCTTCTTGGACTGCTCTTCTTTAAAATCTGGCTAAGACAATAGCCAGGGACGAAACCAATATGAGTACATTTGATTGTACTCGCAAACTACCCCAACTTGAGCATGCACTAGTTTTGATAATCTTTCATAAAACCTTTATTTTAAAAAAACATCTCTATACCTTTATTGAAAAGGGAAGAGTAGATCTTTTAATCTTGTTGAAGACAAAACATTTTGGAAAGTAGTTTCTCAATATCTGGGTTGGAAACAACCCTTTTGAAAGTAGTTTTCTCACTAGTTTTGGTTGAAAAAGGTAAGAAGTCTTTTTAAACCTTTTTCTCGAAAATATACCCTTTATTTAAAAAGGTAAGAAATCTCTTTTAAAACTTTTTCCTCGAAAATCACCGTCTTGTCCATAGCCCCATCCTGGTCACTTATTTTCCAGCAACCTCATACCACCCCTCGGTATAGTTGCATAAAACATCTCCATTTTCTTTTCAAATCTTTAACTTTGTAAAACTTGCACATGGCCTTAGGACAGCCTCCCAACTGTCCATATCCGAGGACTCGGCTATTCGAATAGTTTTACACTCTGCAGAGGTAGCACGCTTTTCCCACACCCATCCGGTCACTCATCGTGTCAGCCACGTCCCGCCATACCAGAGGTATGCGAAGTTGAGTTCCCGGCCATAGCCTGTCCTTTGCTCATGCTAGTATAGGACCCTGCCTCTACGACACTTTCCATCGACACTTAAATCCTCAGAAACTAAGTGTGAGGACTCGTAGTTCTGCCCGGCGGACCCAAGGGAGCCCTTCAATCCTCTTTCTCTAATACGCTTATACCGGCTTCCGGTAGACTTCACTTAAGAGGACCCAGGTCAGGGGGTAGGTCCTCAGACCATCCCCTCATGGAACGAGGTTATCCTCGTTATTGAGGCATCCAGTGCTAACACGAGCAAATTATATGACTACGCCCCGCCCCATATGGGGGTAAATGTGGTCGCACAGGGTATTGGTTGGTCGTCATAGTACTAGGACACAATGTGCATTTTTCAAAAACATCACCATACTCCACTTCTCCATTTCATCACCGACATCTCGGCATACCATAATTCATCCAAGGATTTTCAAAGGAGTTTTGAATAAACAATGTTTTTCCCATCCTATAGTTTTATATAAACAAACTGATATTTCTACATAGAGTGGCAAAATAGTTTTTCATAAACTTTTAAAAAGGTTTTCACAATCATTTCCCATTTCCATAGCAAAATACTTTTGACCAAAACTTGGGTGGATCGTAATCTCACCAAAAGATTTTTAATAAAAGGCTTTTGAGTAAAAACAATTACATTTAGAAATTGCACATTACTAACACCTCTATATCGGGTGTCTCAATAATGTACTTGTATTTTGTAAAAGGGTTTTCAAAATCATAGCTTTAGTGGCAAACACCACATAAATCACTTATGCTCAAAACATGTGAATCAAAATAGATGTATATAGATGCAAGCTCAGTGAAGTAGCTTGCCTTGCTCCACAAAGTGGTACTGGTCCTGATCTTCTGGTTCAACAAATTTCCCCTCCTCGATAACTCCGGCAACGTTCTCGTCTAAACGTTAAACAAACAATACAAACAATCACTACACTAACTCAATCAACATCACAACATTACAATCGTAAGTTCTACAACCAGCCACTGCATATATCAAGCAACACCCTTTTGTTTCATTTTAATTGAATTCACCAGTCTTTAGTTACTTCCTAAATTTGGCAGAACTGGTTGTACATTGTTTAATTCACCATTTATTCTAGGTTGGTCACAAAAATCCAAACTAAGCCTCTATGGATAGCTACTGATGTGTAGGAGACAACCCAATTGGATTGAGGTCATTTGGAGTTATCAAACTCCCTACACATTTGTTCTAAACCAGAAACTCACTAATCAAGTTTTAGCCACTAATTAATTTATGATGTTTAAAAAAATTAAACCCTTTTAGGGGTAGCTAACCTTGGTTGAATGTGACCTAATAAAATTTGTTTCAGCTCAAATGGATCTACCATTAATTCACACTAATTGATTTAGTGCAGAAGGGTTTACTAAAGTTCAACCAAATGCTAAAGATTCTAAACTGTTCCAACAATTCTACCAAAATTTGGGGAGCTAAAGGATCCTAATACAAAGCTACCAAAACTGGTTTCAAGTCATTTGGACTAATATAACTCCAGAATCAAATGGTTTGGTGTTTCAAACCTTCTGGAGCATTTTTAATAATACATTTTTATTATTTATTTAAATGAGATGAGACCACTTTGGTGAGTTAAAGATTTTCATAAGCTTTCCAGAACATTTGAGTTTGATTTATTTGGATTCCTAAATATCGAGATATTGAATTTATAAACTAGGTCCAGTACTGAAATTCCAGAGAAAAAGAATTAGGAAATTCTTCTCCTCTGGATAATGTTGAAAATCCTGACATGTGGGGCCTACTAGTCAGTGACTCAGTGGATAATTCCCGCGTGTGGATAATGTTTAAACTTATGACAGGTGGGGCCAACCCTGTCAGCCTAACAGGAAATGAAACGGTATGTGGCCGTTGGATCTAGATCCAACGGCTCACAGAGCCCGCGATGATTAACACGTTACCCGCGGCGGCGCCGGAGCTCCGGCGAGGGTGGCCAGGGGGTGTACCTGGGTGTCCTAGGGACGAGGCAGAGGATGGCGTTCGACGGCGGAGGGTACGGGAAGGCTCGGGGGCGAACTTGTGCGTGCTGGGGAAGGCTGCAACGGCGTCGGTGAAGTTCTCCTCCTCCGCGGCCGTGCGTCAACTCCGGCGGGTCCTCCTCGACTCGTCTGTGCACGAAACAAGAGGAAACTGCGGCGGGTGAGGGTGGTGATAATGGTGGTGAGAATGCAGGCCAGAGAGGAAAGAAAGAGGGAGTATCGGGCCGGGCCGTGATCGACCTCCACCTTCGGCTCCGGCGAAGCTCGAGGAAACTCAGAGGCAAATGGGGCTTCGAGGGAGGGGCTCCTCCCTCCTGGAGGTGCACGGGGTGTGTGGGGAGTGCGGGAGAGGGAAATGGCGGGGTGTGGAGGCACGGGTGCGGGGGTGGCTTTTTATTGCCGAACGTCGGCGTGCCGTGGACAGGGTGCACGAGAGGAGCTAGGGGGTGGGAGAGCACGTCATTTGCGGTGGTACTGTGCGGTTACGGAGTGGGGTTGCTCTGCTGGGGCTCAGAAGGAGAGAGTGGTCGCGTGTGGCTCGGGAGTGAGCTCGGGACGCACGGCATCCATGGCGGGTCAGCGGAGTGCGATGGATCGATGGCGTCGCTGCAGGGCTCCAGAGGTGGTGTGGGCGTGTCCGCGAAGTTGAGGGGTGACAGGAGCGCGTCGGTGATGAGTCACACGAGCTGGGGTGCCGTGGTGGTGAAGTTTGGCGTCGGCGTCCACGCGCGGCCAGAGCACGGTGAGCGGCGCACGGCTGCAGGGTACGGCGCCACAGAGCGCATGGTTCGGTCTCCTCCTGCCTGATGAGTGTGGTGAGAGGTGAGGTGATGGAAGACGCAGAGAAGGGCCAGCTCGGCTGTTCTCCTCGACACGCATCCATCGCCGGCACGGTGCAGTGCGGTGGCGTGCTTCCTTCGACGGCCACGGGCCTAGTGACCAAGTGGCACGCCTCCTCCTTGCTCTGGTGACTGAGTGATGTGAGTGAGGGAGATTGGGTGAAACAATTCGATGAATTAAGCACTAAATTCCTCGATTTGATTTCGGTTTCGAAGAATTGGGGAAGATCTCGGCAGTGTCCACCATGTGTTCGTTGAAATGCTTCAACGAATTTTAAATTCAGTTTTCTACAATTTTATTTTATAATTGGTTTCCTGTATATTGTCCAAGATTTATGGTATGGTGGTGAAATTTATTTGATATGTGCAACATAGCACATTTTGTGATTTGAATTTACTAAAGAAAGAAATGAAATTTAAATTCAAGATTTTTAGAAATATTTTTGGAGAGGGAAAAGAATGTAAGAGCAAAGTGGGAGTGATCCTTATGTCACCCCACTGAATTTGGTTGGAAAGATAAAATCAATTTCTCATTTGGAGAATTTTGTGACATTTGTCACACATGGTTTTATGTGTTGATGTTACTCATGATTTTATGTGTTAATCTTTTTATTTTGATTTTCTTTTCTTTCTTCAGGTCCTTGTTTAGCAGACAAACAACACAAGCAATCAATTGGGCAGGAATTAACAACCAACACTAGACAACCATGTATAAGTTTTCAACCAAGTTTTAATCACTCAGATAAGTGGTGGGGTGTGATCTAGTATCGTCCTGACAAGAATAAGGTGGAAAAGCTCAACTTCATAATTTGATATTTTTCCAAAAGGGTTGCTAAAATATATGGGCAATATACTTCCCACCTTTATTGTTTTCAAAGAAATGAAAGTACGAGTTTAAAATAAGGGCTACCAATACAAGGGAATTATCAACATATAATTTTGGAAAATACTTTTATTCTCTCAAGGAGTGGGTATTTTGGTTGTTGCTAAACAAAGCATCATTTGAGAATAAGTTGGTCCAAATAAGAGTGGAGGAGATATATGGAATATTTTGTTCTTGTCATGACATGATCACCAAGTTTAATATATGGTTATATTGGTTGGGTCTTGGATTTATTAGTCAAACAACTCAAACAACAAGTCACACTAGTTCAACCATAGCAATGGGAAGGAAAACACAATCCTCAGCAAAACATTTCAAAAAGTTTTTGTTGGTTCTGAATTTTGGGGTCTGGTAAAACTAAGTTTTTCTTGGTTCCAAAATTTGGGATGTTACAGTAACAGTAGCAAGTGAAAGCTCTCAAAGAGAAAAAGCCCGATCCTCTTATGTGACAAGAGGACAAGCTCAAGTGATGTGTAACTTATATGTGGAAAACGTTCCCGAGGGCGGCATGGATATAGGCATAGAGATTTATTAAACAACACGTTGAATATCTTGTCAAGTTTTAATCTTTTTGGACGGAGCCATAATTCGGTATAGCTAAATAAATAGACTACAACCCCTTATGATGGATCATGTGGCCAAGTAAATGACTGCACAAGAGTTATTAAGACATAAAGCCCCACCATAGCATTACACTCTAAGGTCCCCGATACTAATACCCTCATACTATAACTTCAAGATTCTAATTCAGGCTTACGTGTCCTCCCAAGTCTTCCTCAATTCATTATACTACGGTGTTCTCCTATGAGCCCATATAGGTGAAGTGTTGTGCAGTCGACGTTCGCACAACACCATCATAGAATCACATAAAAGATAAACTCTTGACAAAATACCAACACATGTCATATATAAATCATTGCCAATTCATCCTATGCCCTCAGGAACATACGGGAACTACTCACAACGTGCAAACATGATCATATTCAGTGGCATAAGAAGTACAACACAATCTGAAATTATAACTTCGTCACCAAATAATGACAAGTACTCAATCACAAACATGAATAGTAGCACAAGACAAGTATCTACGGTATAGCAACTCTCAAACTGCGAGGGGAACAGAGTGGATCACGGTGATGATGATGGAGATGGTGCTGGTCTTGATGGGGGTGATGATGAAGAGGCCTCCTCCCACGCCAAGGAGGAGAGGTGATGACGATGGCGATGATTTCCCCCTTCTCCGGAGCTCCGGAGCAGCAGGATCTGACCCCCCTCGGAAGGGATCAGGAGTTTCGCCGCCGCCACGACCTCGGATGGACTTGAAAAAATTAGGGCGTTCCTTTTCGGGCGAGACGAAGGCGTCGATAAAAAGCCCCAGGCGAGGAGGTGCCCGAGGCCACTTTTAGTGGGCCCCACGCGGCCAGGTACATGGGCCACGTGGGCCCCCTCATTTGGCCCTCGTGGCTCTCCTCTCTTCGGTCTTCTTCCCACTGCCTTTCTCCCGATGAAAAACTGACGTGGTATTTTTCCTTTTATTATTTGAGTTCCTGAAACTCCTGAAACAATAAAAACAAGAAAAGGGGGTTTTCTGCCTCCCAGATATTAAATACCAAAAATGGGGACTTTGTGTGAAAGTCCCCAAAATCATCTGAAACATGTAAAAACAATCATATAATCATGCAAATAACATTCTAGTATGATACTAAAAGTTATATAAATGATGATATAAAATGCACGTATCAGTCAGCCGCCTCATTCTTCCTCCGCCTCGTTCTTCCTCCGGTCGCCGCGCTGACGACTCGGTTGGTCGCCGCGATGTAGAGAAGCATCGGCTCCTTCTCTAGTGGGGATGCAAGGATGGGTGCCTCGGCGAGCGTCTTCTTGAGTGCTGCCAAGGCGGCGTCTGCCTCGTCGTTCCAGGTGAACATGTCCGACTTCTTGAGGAGCCGGTACAGAGGCATGGCCTTCTCGCCGAGCCGCGAGATGAAACGACTCAGGGCAGCGACGCAGCCTGTGAGCCGCTGCACGTCCCGGAGGTTTTCTGGCTTCTTGATCTTCTCTGGATTGGCCTCGATGCCACGCTCAGAGACAATGAAGCCCAGAAGCTTGCCCGCGGGTACGCCAAAGATGCATTTTCCAGGTTAAGCTTGATCCTGTACTTGCGGAGATTGTTGAATGTCTCTGTCAGGTCGGCAATCAGGTCCGTTTTCAGCTTGGACTTGATGACGATGTCGTCCATGTAGGCATGAACGTTGCGGCCGATCTGCTCATGGAAGCAGTTCTAGATGCACCGCTGGTAAGTCGCTCCGGCATTTTTCAAGCCGAAGGGCATGGAGACGTAACAATACGCGCCATAGGGCGTGATGAAGGACGTCTTCTCCTGGTCTTCGGGTGCCATCTTGATCTGGTGGTACCCGGAGTAGGCGTCGAGGAAGCATAGCGCCTCGCACCCTGCCGTCGAGTCGATCAGTTGATCGATACGAGGCAGCGCGAATGGATCCTTGGGACAGGCTTTGTTCAAGCCTGTGTAGTCGATGCACATCTGCCATGTTCCGTTCTTCATAACGAGCACCGGGTTGGCAAGCCATTCCGGGTGCATGACCTCGGCGATGAACCCGGCAGCTAGGAGCCAGGCTATCTCCTCGTCGATAGCCTTGTGTCTCTCACAGGTGAATCAGCGTAGAAACTGCTTCACCGGCTTCAGCTTGGGGTCGACGTTTAGCTTGTGCTCTGTGAACTCCCTCGGGACGCCTGGTGCTAGCGCTAAGTTGACGAGGGAATATCTCCCCGGCAACAACGCCAGAAACTATGCTTGATGCGTGTAACGTCACACGTCAGTTGGGAACCCCAAGAGGAAGGTATGATGAGTGCAGCAACAAGTTTTCCCTCAGTATGAAACCAAGGTTTATCGAACCAGTAGGAAAACGAGGTTGCTTCGAAGGTGTTGGTGAAGGAGTGTAGTGCGGCGCAACACCAGGGATTCCGGTGCCAACGTGGAACCTGCACAACACAATCAAATTACTTTGCCCCAACTTAACAGTGAGGTTATCAATCTCACCGGCTTGCTGAAAACAAAGGGTTAAACGTATCGTATGGAAGATGATGTTTGTTTGCATAAAACAGTAGAGAACAATGATTGCAGTAGATTGTATTTCAGATGTAAAAGAATAGACCGGGGTCCACAGTTCACTAGTGGTGTCTCTCCAATAAGATAACTAACATGCTGGGTAAACAAATTACAGCTGGGCAATTGACAATTGATAAGTGCATATAACATGCATGTGCGAGTTGTGGTGTCTACTATGAGATTCATTTGGGCATTACGATAAAGTACATAGACCGCTATCCAGCATGCATCTATGCCTAAATAGTCCACCTTCCGGTTAACATCCGTACCCCTTCCAGTATTAAGTTGCAAGCAACAGACAATTGCATTAAGTAATGTGCATAATGTAAACAATACATTCATCCTTGAATAAAGCATTGTTGTTTTACCCCTAGTGGCAACAACATATCTACAACCTTAGAACTTGCTGTCACTATCCCAGGTTAAATAGAGGTTGAACCCAACTATCATGCATAAATACCCTCTCTTGGAGTCACAAGCATTCACTTGGCCAATGCTTCAACAAGTAACGAAGAGCATGCAAGATCACAAATGACATAGACAAGATAATATAATATTCAGCTCCACATAGGTATCAATATAAGTCAGATCCCAGCAAACACAACATGTAGCATTACAATAAGATGATCTTGATCATGATAGACAGCTCACAAGATCTAAACATGATGGCACAAGTGGAGAAGAGAACCATCTAGCTACTGCTATGGACCCATAGTCCAAGGATGAACTACTCACGCATCACTCCGGAGGCGGGCATGGTGATGTAGAGCCCTCCGATGATGATTCCCCTCTCCGGCAGGGTGCCAGGAAGAGCTTCAGAACCCCCCGAGTTAGGGTTGATGATGGCGGCGGCAGCGAATATGTTCTGGATGAAAGGCTCGGTGTTTTAGGGTTTTCACGTCTCGGGGAATAAATAGGCGAAGGGGCGATGTCGGCGGACCCTCGAGGGGCCCAAACCACAGGCTGGCGCGGCAGAAGGTGGGGCCGCGCCGCCAGGTGGTTTGGCCACCTCGTGGCTCCCCTTCGTCTCTCCTTCGGACTCCGTGTACGTGTTGGAAAAATAGGGACTTGGCCTTTTGTTTTGTGCAATTCCGAGAATATTTCCATAAGTAACTTTCTGAAACCAAAAACAGCAGAAAACAGGGAACTGACACTGTGGCATATTGTTAATAGGTTAGTCCCAGAAAATGCATAAAAGTGATATGAAGTGTATATAAAACATGTAGCAAATGGTATAATATGAGCATGGAACAGCAGAAATTATGGATACGTTGGAGATGTATCACCAGGGACGATGCCGTGGAAGGTGGTGACGGTGGGAACCAACTGTTCATCACGCAATTTCATGCGCTGGAACGTCTCATAGTAGAGGATGTCGATGCTGGATTCTCCATCCATCAGTGTTTTGGTCAGGATGTAGCCCTTAACCTGGGGTGCGACGACCAGGGCGAATTTGCCTGGGTAGTCGACGCGGGGCGGGTGGTCTTGACGGCTTCATGTGATCGGCTGCTCGGACGAGTCGAGCCACTAGGGCACGTCCGGCAAAGTCGCGTGGACGGCGCGCCGAATGACCTTCTCCTCCCGCTTGGAGTCGAGGCCGACGAAGGTGTGGCCCATGAAGCCGGCAGTGGGAGGCATGCCCTGCTGCTGCTCACCGTCGTCGTCTCCATCTGGTGCTCGCTTCTTGGCACCAGTCTTTGCTTTGACGATTTCTGCAGTCCAGCTGCAGTCGTTAGTCGTATGGCCGGCCGGCTTGCCGGGTAGGCTGTGGTACCTACACGGCATGGCCAGGATCTCCGTGGCGGTGAGCTTCTTTCTCGGGAAGTTGCCGGGTTGGCTCTTGAAGCCGCGGCCCCCTGATGCATGTAAAATGCATACATGAACTTTGCACTTTATCACTTATATTCTAATCATATTTGTATCATATAAGGGTTATACCACTGTTATTTAATGATTTTAGGAAATAAAATAATTGTTTCCTATTTTTATGGAATTAACTCTGCGCAGGCAGAAAACCCTATTTCTTTCCTTTTATGTTTCAGGGAACCAAACGTCGTCATAAAATTATGGAAAAATACAGGCATCGTTATTTTAGAAGGAAGAAGACGTAGGAGCGAAGGAATCAAGCAAACGGAGCCCGCAAGGCGAAAAGGGGGTGGCCGCGTGGGGCCCACTCATTTGGGCCTCGTGGCTCCGTTGCCGTCGATCTTTCGTCCACCGACTCCGTCTTGACCTAAAAACGCCTATAAAAAAGGTCCCCCGACGTTCTCTGGAAGGAGCGTCGCATAAACACAGAAACACCGAAACGGAGATCAGGGGCTGCAGATTGGAGGGGAAAACTACGGCGGGGCGCTGCCGGGGTGGTCTCCATCTTCTCCATCGACTTCTCCGCCGTCTCCATGATGAAGAGGGAGTAGTCCACCTCTGGACTATGGGTTTGTGGAAGTAACTTATGTATCTCTCCTCTCTTGAGCTTCACTAATTAGTACCGTATGAGCTGCTGAACATGATTACGGTCACCGTTGTAATACCTATGTGGTGGATCTTTCTATGAGTTAATATATGTTTGAGATTGCAATGTTTGTTTCAGTTATGAGTATAGATGCATATTATGTACCCCGTTCTTGTCTACTTGTTATGATCAAGCATGTTTATGAGAGCGTTGAAGAGAGAGGCGGCAGCGGTCATACAATCGACCGGGGTGCCGAAGACCGTGAGGTCGGCGTCGTCGTCGTTCCGCGGCTAGGGCTGAGGACGAGCCGGGTTCGGCGGCGGCTGCGGCGCCGGGGGCGGCATCACCAGGCAAGGTTGAGGCGGAGCTTGATTCGAGCCGCCGGGCTGAGCCCTGCGACACTCGTCGCGCTGCCTCTCCAGTTCAGTCTCGCGTGTGAAGGCGTTGTCGAGCACGCGAGTGGGCGCATCAGGGTTGAGTCGTGATTTGCGCCTCTTGTGATGCCGAGTGACCGCGGAGAAAGCGGTCGACTGAGCATCGACCTACAGCTCCTTCAAGCAGATCTCCTCCTGCTGGCGAGCCATCTTTCGGCGCAGCTGCTCGAGCCGCGTTGCCTGGTCGATGACGTTCGCCGGCGTGATCGGGGTGTTGAGCGGGTCAGCCACCCGACCTGCCTGTCCACGCAGGGCGGCAAGAGATTCGTCGCGCTGCTTCTTTTCGCGAGCCTCCAGGTCGCGACGTGCCTGGTCGCGCTGCTGCTTCTACGCGTCGGCCTCCGTTGCGGCAGCGTTTGCTGCCGCGGATTTTGCAGCGGCAGAGTTTGCCACCTCGCCCGTCATGTAGATGAGGGCAGGTGTCACCGTGCCGTCCGAGGCTAGATCGGTCTAACCCTCCGACTCATAGTCGAGGACAGGCAGGATCGATCCGGTGTCGTCATCGTCCGAGATCGGGACGGTCGCAGCAGGTGAAGCGGATGCGAGGTAGTTCGCACCGCAGTGTCGATGATGGCCTCGTCCACCGAGTCGAGCGGGGAGGAGGCGCCGTTGTCGCTGTTGGCGGCGCCTTCCTCGCCCGAGCCACAGAAGCTAACGTAGACGGTGACGGCGGTCCCGAACGGGACGGTGATCGCGCGGGTGATCGGGGCGTAATTGGGACTGCCCCAAGTATGTGGATCGGCGACGTAGCCGATCCCTCCGTGCTCGAAGTAGTTGCCGGTGACGATGTCACCGCGACCCGGCATGGCTTGAGGGCTGAAGTAGACGCCGGTGCCGGGTTCAGGACTCTTCATGAAGTAGATTCCAGCGATCGCTGGCCCCACGGTGGGCGCCAACTGTCGTGGGTTAGTCACGGCAGATGCCATACGGGATGGCTTAACTCGGGTGTGAGCCAGGCGACGTAGGATTCACAGAGAGGTAGCACACGCAGAGTTTACCCAGGTTCAGCCCCTCGTTGTGAGGTAAAGAACTACTCCTGCTTGTATGTATTTGGATCTTGATGGGGTGTACAATGGTGTGCGCACCAGAGTTTGCGGGAGCTCCGGAGGCTATGGAATGAGATGTGTCTGCCTCTAGGGTTGCGCCTAGCCAGCTTTATATAGGGAGCCGGCTAGGGTTTACAGGGAAATGACGGGTGCCCTAGGTGGCGCTAGCTAATCTGCTATAGGTGCGGCTTCGTGGAGCGCATTCTTCGGGATCCGCAGATCACAAACTGATTCGGAGATATCCGCTGCCGCCTTCTAGAGCCGGTGTATCGGGATCCTCGGGGACCCGGTATCCTGGAAGATGTACTCCGGGTGGGCTCCGGGCCACCCGGCCTTGAGGGCCGGCTCAGGGTCCTGGGCCTACCTGGTTGGGCATCCCCCCATCAGCGCGTGCGAGCATAGATGAGGCACGTTTGTGGTTCATTCTTAGGAACCAGGACAAGCTTAGAAGTGACCACTTTCAAGGCATTGCAGATGATGTTGGTCAGGGTTTTGTAGACGGTGAATCTGTTGGTAAAAGAACTATCAAGCCATATCGGAGGTCGTCGTTACTTCCAGGAAAATTTCCAAGATACTTTAGCTGTTTCACGTGTTCATGGTTGCCGGACATCTTTTCTACCTTCACTTGCAATCCAAAGTGGCCTGAAATAACTGAAGCCCTTTTGCTTGAGCCCGGCCAAAAGCCTTCTGATAGGGCTGATATTGTTGTTATTGTTTATAAAATGAAGCTTGACGAATATCTTAATGATATTAAGTCTGGCTGTGCGTATGGTATGATAAAAGCCGGTACTATTTGTTATTTCTTCCTTTTGGATTTAGTGTCCATACTTTTGTTTGGTGAAGTAGTTTGGGGCGTGTGCTTACTAACTTCTGACTTCTGTTTCTCGCAGTTCTTTATACCGTCGAGTTCCTGAAGCGAGGGCTTCCACAGGCGCATATCCTCACCTGGCAAGACAAGCAGCAGGACGTAGAGGTGTCTGCAGAGGTGATTGATTCCTACATCTCTGCTGAAATCCTAGATCCTTTAGAGGATCCCCTTGGTTATGTTTTAGTTTCTGAGTTCATGATGCATGGGCCCTGTGGACTGCTAAATGATAAATGTGTTTGCATGCAAAAAGGGCTATGTTCAAAGCATTTTCCAAAGTCTTTTCAACCAGAAACTGTCATCGATGAAAATGGTTTTGCCCTTTATAGACGTCGCGACAATGGCTGTCGTGTGTTTAAAAATGGTCACTGGCTTGATAACCAGTGGGTAGTGCCGTATAACATGACCCTGCTAAAGAAATATCAAGCTCATATGAATGTTGAATGGTGTAACAAAACTCAGGTCATGAAATATTTATTTAAGTATGTCACCAAAGGACCTGATTTTTCAAATGTGTACCTAGAGAGGGTTAAAGGGAAGGGTGTCTCCGAGGACAGTACCAAGCCTGTCAACATCGACGAGGTTCGAGAGTACGTGCGGTGTAGGTATATCTGTGAGTACGATGCGTTATGGCGAATCTATGCTTACACTATACATGGGAAGACTCCATCTATTCAAAGATTACCTGTGCACACACCTGATATGAATGTTATTATGTTCAGTGCTAATACGGACCTCACTAAAATTATTGACAACGATTTCTTAAGAAAGACAATGCTTACAGAATGGTTTGTAGCCAATACCTTATTTTCTGCTGCTAGATCATTAACATACTGTGATTTCCCAACAAAATGGACATGGGATTCAGAGAGTAGATCATGGCATGAAAGAGAGAGGTGCGATAAAATAGGCCGTATCTACTATGTCCATCCAACTGCTGGCGAACTGTATTACTTGCGTACACTTCTAATGATTGTAAAAGGAGCGACTTCTTTTGCCGACGTTGGAACCTTTGAGAATAAAACTTTGCCTATTTTCAAGGAAGCCTGTGCTGCTCGGGGTCTTCTTGGTGATGACACCGAGTGGTATCGTGCCTTTGATGAAGCTGTCATCTGGGATTTTGGTGCACGTTTGCGGCAGTTGTTTGTGACCATGCTTATTCATTGTGAGATGTGTGACGAAAGAGCTTTCTTTGAGCGGTTTTGGGTTGCTTTGGCCGATGATATGCAATATAGCATTAGGCAGGCTCTGGGCAAGAAAGATTATGTTGTTCCCGATGAACAGCTTAGAGATATGTTGCTTTCTGAACTTGGTGATGTTTTTGTTAAAAATGGTTCTAGGATAGGAGACTTCAATTTGCCACCGAGGACAACTTGCAGTGGTCCTTTTCATGAGAACAGTTTGGTTCAGGAAGAGATGGCTTATGACTCAGCTGCCCTTGAAAAAGAGGCGATTTTCTTATTTGGTAGGCTGAATACTGATCAACGTTCTGCTTTCCAAACGATTGTTAAGTGTGTGCTGGAACAAAACCCTGGTTTTTACTTCGTTTCTGGTTTTGGAGGGACTGGGAAAACATTTTTATGGAATGTCATTGTCTCCTTTCTTAGAGGACAAGAGAAAGTTGTCCTCACTGTTGCTTCTTCTGGAGTTGCCTCACTTTTGTTGCCCGGTGGTCGAACTGCACACTCGCGCTTTAAGATTCCTATTGATATTGATGAGTCTTCTTGTCGTGGGTTTGTCACGTCAGGTGTCATGGATGACTTCGTAGGTGTGGGATTACGCGAGACAAGCATCTCCAAGCTTGGGATCGCAGGAACAAAGATCAACACAGATTTACCCAGGTTCGGCCCCTCAATGTGAGGTAAAAGACCTACTTCCTGGCTACCCTAGATTGGTATTGATATGATAATCGAGGTGTTACAATGGAGGCGATCCGATCTGGTACTCGCCGTATGAGCTAGGGTTTAAGGGCTTGATAGCTTGACCCCGTCTAAGTCCTGCGAGTCCTCTTTATATACACAGAGGTTCGCTAGGTTACAAAGGAAACTTCCTCCACAAGGAATGCATCAACTGGAACCTACTCGGAGACTAACTCCTCCTCACGTCCTCCAGGATACGTCTTCTAGATCCTTCTCCTTGTGGCAGTTCGATGTTGGGCTTGATCCCATGTGGGCTTTTGTCCGTGCGAGTAAAGTAAGTCGCACTGGGCTGCGGGTTAGTCCAGAAAGTATTCCCCCGACATTAGCCCCCAAGATTGGTCAGGACTTTACGGTGAGAACCTTCTGACCTCTTGAAATGGTCGCTGAGCCGCACTGCAAACGTTCTGGCCAATCTCTGACTTATGCGATTCAGGGCCGCGACTTATCCGTGCGACTCATCTCCGCTTCTGGAGACATTATGTTCCCTTTAATTGTAGACCGTTACTCGTTTTGCGGGCGCAAATTGTGCCGTTGGTTGCGAGCGCAGATTGTGCCGTTAGTTGCGGGCCCCTCCAGTTATAAGCTGCGGCTGCCTAGGTCATTATTCACTTGCCCTTACAATCTCCTCATCCCTAGCCTCGCCGTCTTCTTCCTCAATCCAAGCTTAGTTCCCCGATCCAATCTCCTCTTCGCAATGGCGCCCAAGGCAAAGCCATCCACTGATAAGCGCACGATTTCCTGCAACTGGGAGGGATCTTGGGTGACGGAAGAGGTCCTCGCGGATCTGGCCACCAAGGGTTTTCTGCCGCCGAAGGAGAGCAACATCTGGCGGGCGCCAGGCAGCAAGATCATGCCGTGCCCTAAGCCCATCGAACTGGTGATGTTCGTGGAGCACGTGGAGCGTAGATTCACACCACCCGGCTCCCTCTTCTTCCGCGATTTGATGCAGCGCCTAGGCCTCCGTCTTCACGACGTCGGCCCCAACTCAATGCTCCAAGTGAGCAACTTTCATGTTTTGTGCGAAGATTATCTCGGCATAGCCCCCAGCATCGATCTATGGTTGGCTTCCTTCACGTGTAATAGCCAGCTCACCTCCAAAGGCGGGGCCTATGTTCAGGTCGGCGCCATTTCCCTGCAATGTCATCGAAACTCTGTTCTTCCCAAGCTGGCCCTGGCGAATCGGCCCAGGGCTTGGCAAAAATCCTTTTTCTACTGCCAAGATACTTCTCCGGAGGGCGAAACTCGTCTCCCCTCCTGGTCCAACACCACCTTCGTGCCTACCGAGGCAACTAAATCAAAGCCTCACGACTCGGCCATGGCTTTCATCAATGAGTCGCTGATCATGGTCCGCGCCCTAATAGGTCATGGTTTTACTGGCCTTGATCTTCTTTCTTGCTGGACCAAATGGCGCATCCAGCCCGTGAGTCCACGACAACGATCCTTCCTCGAGTGCACTGGCACCTCTGCTGATGTCGATCGCATCAAGGCTACGGACTGGATGCCTGAGGATTGGGTGGAATTCGTCACCCGCGTGACCGAGGAGAAAGACATCTCCTTTGATAAGGTGGGGCTTGCCCCTTTTAGTGTTGACAACAAGCCTTTTGAGGTAACTTCTCTTCCCTATCTTTTTGCCTTTGTAGTTGAGTCACATTCCTTTCTTAATACTGCGACTTATATTTTCCTGATCCAGGCTGATGAGAATTACTGGTCGCTGCCTGCGACCGACGCCGGCACTGCTGCTCCCAAGCGTGCCACAAGAAAGAAGTTGTTGCCCGCTCTAGAGGGCAGCGAAATTGCTAGCATCCCCTCTGTCGCCACTGCGGCCTCAGAAGGTGAAGAGACTAAACTGGACGAGGATGACAGTCTAGTGCCATCCACAAGTTCTGCTACCGCGGCTGGCCCAACTCCCCGCAGAGCCTCCAAGAGGCTATCCCGTGAGGGGCCAGAGCTTGATGCTCTGGAAAATCCTGAGGCCGCGAAGCGTCGCAAGCCTGCTGCGGGCGTGACCTCCTCCGCTGCCGGGCGTGTGTACAAAGCCACCGCCTCAGCTGAAGAAGACATGTGTCCCCATTCTGGTAATTTCTGCTGTCTTGACATCTTGACTGCTTATTCTTCTTCCTCTACTGACACGCAAACTTCTGCTCGTAGATTCTGGGACCCAAGGCCCGTCATCGCCGTCAAGTGATGACCTTATGGCCTCTGTGAAGATGGCTCCAGCGTTAGTGACTTTCCTTGCGCTTATAACACTTTTATTCTGGTTTATGTGTTTCTTCTTCACTCAATGCCCTTGTTTTTTGCAGAAGTGCGGTTAAATCCGCGACTGAGCCTGGAGTCATTTTTGAAACCGCGGTTGAGCCGCGCTTATCACCTGTGGCTCATACCGCCATGGTGGAGGGCGTGGCCACCACTGATGACTTGGCTACGGCCTCTGTTCCTGACACAGCTACCCAAGAGGTGGCTCTGGAGGACGGAACGGATCTCCTTATGATCCAAGACGTGGAGAAGGTCAACCCTTCCTCCGTAGTTGCAATGACCAAGGATGCTGATGCGCTGTTGATTGAGTCGCCAGCGGCTGATAACCAGCGTGTTGAGGTTGCTTTCTCCTCCTCCATGAGCCGCGCGGAAAAACTGTCAGAGGCCATCATTGCCTCAAATGACCAGCAAGCCGTGGAGCTCCGCAAGGCGCTGTCTGATCTGTCTGCGACTTACAAGGTAAACTTCTGTCTCCACTTATCTGTCTCTAGCCCCCAAGGATCAAGTTTCTTTTTTGACTGTAAAGGGAGACTTGATACTTCTCTTTAGCTGTTGATATGTACGTACTAACTGATGTACTCTTTGTAGGAGGAACTACGTTCCGTATCAGCCGCAAGACTTGCCTTGGAAAAGCAGTTGGGGAGACTCCTTCTGAGCTGGAGAGGCTGCGCGAACTCCTTGGCCAGCGTGACGCTGAGCTGAAGAGGAGGGAAGCCAGGATGGGCGAGCTGTCTGATGAGAGCTTTAAGTTATCTGAACAAGCCAAACCCACTAAGTTGCGGCTTAAGAAGGTTGAAGAAAAGTTCCAAGAGAGGGTCCAGCAGCTGGATCAGCAAATCAATGCCCAGAAGAACGCCCTTGCTCAAGCTAATGAGGATGCAAGGTTAAAGGCTGTTGAAATTGGCAATCTTGAGAAAAAATTGACCAAGTTATCTGACACCCACAACCTTGTTCACGCCAAAGTCTGTATCATGACTCAGGAGTTGGCTGGTAAGTGTTGCGACTCATGTCTGCATCTGTTTTCTCCACTATCTTTACTTGTATATTGTTGAGCTGACTGAGAAATGCCTTGATGTAGGTGAAAATGCCGCATTGCAGCGCAGCAGTACTCAAGAACAGCTGGATTATATCCGTGAGTTTTCGCGGAAAGCTTGCGATGCCATGAGATCGCTGTCTGCCTGTCTTCTGCCAAAAAAGCCTGCTCCTGCTGATGCTGAGGGACTATTGAAGAGACTGCTCAAGGCGCCTCAATATTTTTTGGACTGGAAGGAATCCTCAGCTCGCTCTGGTGCGGCTCATGTGCTTGCCTTGGCCAAGATGTACTACCCATCCTTTGATGCTGCCAGAGTTGCACAAGGCAGGCCCTCGAAGAAGGTGGATGGCACCGATCTGACGGCCTCAGAATATACGGCGACTTGGAAGAGCATGCGCGGTCACGCGACTGAGTTGGTGGATCTTGCGACCTATCTGGGGAAATATAACACAGATGGGAGCAGATTTGAAAGGTTACCCACTCCATCGACCAGCATGGCGGTTCAGCAAGAGAAGAACCCCTCTCCAGGTGTGTCCAGCTCTAAAGCTCCCAAGTCCGCGACTGAAAAGCCGTCCAGCGAGCCTGGAACTGCTCCTTCTGGCAAGCTTGGTAAGCCGCATATTCCTCCTTCCCACAAGCCAAAAGCTGCGCACAAATGAAGAAACAATGTGTTGATGAATTTAGCCCTTAGTGGCTTGTAATAATTTGTTAGTATTATGTATGTCAAAGACAATGTTATGGTTGTATAAGTACTCTCAGCAGTACATGTTTCGACCAATAGGCTGGTCCTTATGATTTGTCTCAGTTTTTCCTCACTTAGGCCCTTGCGCGGCTCAGTATTTCCCAGGTAAAAAGTGCGTGTTCAGGGTCGAGAGCGGCCATGATAGGTGATCAAACTCGATTGATGCCGCACCCCCAGTACTTTGGCCGCATAGTGCAAGTCGCATCCAAGAGAGGTTGAGTATAATCACGATAAATGCCACTCGTTTGGCGATCCCAAGGTAATAGGCCGCGCTAAAAAGCTGTCGCGCCCCCAAGGAACCAATGATTAAAGAATAAAAGACTGACAACTCAATTGGTAGTTTGAGATGCTTTATTTCAAAATCATTATATGATACATAGGGTCGGTCGCGCCTAAGTGGCGACCAGAAATGATGCTTGGGTCGGTTGCACCTAGGTGGCAACCAGAAATGGGTCGATCGCACTGAGTGGCGATCAGAAGTGATACATGGGTCGGTCGCGCCTGGGTGGCGACCAGAGGTGATACATGGGTCGGTCGCGCCTGGGTGGCGACCAGAAATGAAGTTGTTCAGCCCTGAGTGGCCAGCTTGATGACGTGAACCCTTGGTGGTTTTGTTGCGGCTGCTGATGGCAACTCGCAATGCCTGGGATGTGTCCTTATTGGCAATGGCTTGTAGCCCTTGACTTCCTTGCCTCCCTTGCGGCTGTAATCTGAAGTCGCAAGTCAGGTAGGTGCCTCTTGGCCTCCACGATGTCATCAAAATTCTCCTGCGACTCGCGCATGGGCGCGCTCTCTGCGATGCAAGCTGCTCTGGCCATGGCCTTGTCGCCTTCTTCGCATTCTTGAGCTATTCTTCTGTCGCCATTAATGGTGATGACTCCCCTGGGGCCTGGCATTTTAAGCTTCAGGTACACATAGCACGGCCTAGCCATAAACTTTGCGAATGCTTCTCTGCCAAACAGCGCATGATATGGGCTCTGGAAATCTACAACCTCGAACCAGATATACTCGCTCTGAAGTTGCTTTGTGTCCCAAAGGCGACCTCCAAGTTGATTCGCCCCAATGGCTGAGCTGATATGCCTGGCACGACACCGTGAAACGTTGTTCTTGATGGGTGTAGCTGCTTTTCTTGGAGGTTCATTCTTTTGAAGGTTTCGTAGTATAATATATTGATGCTGCTGCCTCCATCCATCAGCACTTTGCCCAACTTGTATCCTGCGACTTGAGGGGCAACCACCAGCGCGAGTTTGCCCTCTTCATTTATTTCTCCTGGGTGGTCCTCGCGGCTCCAAACTACTGGCTGCTCGGACCACTTTAGCCACTGTGGTACGGCTGGTACTATGGCGTTAACAGCCTGATTGCGTCGTCGCAGCTTTTGCTCCCTCCTTGAAGTATTGACCACAATGGTGTGATACTGACCCAACTGTTTTGGGAACTGTGGCTGATCTGGCTGTGGATTTGGGACAGCGTTGTTGCTGTTGTTGCCTCCGCCGTGGTTACCTCCCTCATTGTTTTGATGATTGTTGTTTGTGTTGAGTGGTTGCCCATCCTTCCACTTTTTGTAATGATAGCACTGTGCCTTTGTGTGGTTGGGTGGTTTCCCATCTTTTCCTATATGGATGTCGCAGGGGCGGTTAAAAACCTCTTCCAAGTTAACTGGGTGAAAATTCCTTCCTCTGCCGCTGCTTTGCTTGTAACGAGTGTTCGTATTTGCGACTAACCCGAGTTTCCTTCCTCGTTTTTGCGCTTGTTATAACTCGCATTAGCATTGCTAGCTTGCTGTTGTTGAGGCTTGCTACTGGCCTTCTTTCCCTTGCCAGTATTTTCCTCTTCCTCCCCATCAGATGCGTCCCTGGTTTTATCCGAGCTAGCATACTTGTTGGCCGCCGCCATTACCTCGCTTAGGCTCTTGACTTTGTCCTTCATGCGACCTAGTTTGTGGACCAGCGGCTCAAACTTGCAATTTTTCTCCATGACAAGGACTGCTGAACTGGGTGGTATGTTGTCTGAGGAATGTATGATTTCTGCGACCCTTCTCATCCAGTGGCGACTCGACTCACCTTCCTTCTGTACACAACGCTCAAGGTCCTCTATACTGCAGAGTCGCTTGCATGTTCCTTGGAAATTCTTGATAAAAGCTTCCTTCATCTCATCCCAAGAGTTTATTGAATTTGGCGGCAAATTCTGCAGCCATATGTGAGCTGCGCCTTCTAACATCATGTTTAGGTACCGTGCGCAGATCTCTTCGGATGCGTTTAGGATGCTCATGCCCATCTCGTAATTGTTGAGCCAAGTAACAGGGTCCATGCTTGCGTTGTAGTTGGCGACCTTGCGAGGTCCTTTGAAATCTGCAGGAAACGGTTCAGACCTGATTCTTTCGCTGAAACAGACTGGGCCTTTGAGTCGCGACGATAGATTGGATGAAGCTGGCCTTCCTATTGGATTAGCCGCCGCGCGCGGCTGCACAACTTCTATGGGTTGAACTTGCTGAGGTTGATTTTGAGCCGCAGGTTGATTTTCCCTTTGTCGCCTAGCCGAACTTGAAGTCGCAACGTGCGGCGACTCCGCGTGGATGCTTCTTTCCGCCGTTGCTCTGCTATTGTAGGGGGTGGAGTGCAGCCGTCCCGCGTGTTCGGACATGTTTGCCTGCTGTATTACTGCTGTGCTCAGCATCTCAATGGCGCGCCGCGCTCTCTGTCCATTGGTGTGTTTCCTGCTGGCGCTAACCTGGCCAAGATGTTCGTAGCCGCAAAGAGATTCTCCACTGGGCTAACATAATGTCCTTGCGGCGTGTGGAACCTTTGAGGCTGCTGTGGCGGCTGCTGAACAAAGGTTGGCTGCGGCAATGGCGGGGGCATGATGGCCCTGTTGTTAGCTTGTACTATGGCCCTTGATCCAGGTATTTCCGCTGCTCTTGGTGCTGCGAAGACGGAACCGCTGGTACAACTGATGGTACAGCGATCGCTTGAACCGCTGGCGCGGCTAATGGTGCCACGGACCGCATAACCATGGCAGACGGTGCCATGTGTGTGGGTACCGCGACTGATGGTTGTGCGACTCCTGACCATGCGACCGGGCGCACTGTGTTGGTGGCGACTGATGGGATCGCGTGGGTGGTGCCGTTACTGGCGTTTCAACCGCGGGAACCGCGATTGTTGGTCCAGCGGTAGGCGATTGGAACAGCTCCATAGGATTTACTGTTCCTGGCTGCAGGCGACTCGCATGGCGTCTGTGTGGCAAGGTGGCCTGTACTCCTTGCAAAGTATTGGTGTCCTCGATGAGTCGCTGTTGCTCCTGTTGGAGGCGCTGTTCCTCGCGCGCCAGCCTGGCTCTCTCATCTGCGATTCTCTGGACTTCATCATATAGCCCGATCCTGGTAGCCTCCAATTCTGTCACTCTAGCGGCCGCGTTAACCGCAGATATTGGCGAACAACACACTTCCCTGTGGCAGCGTGACCGCTGCGTCGGGGGCTACCCTTGACCCTGATTCCGGGCGCAACTCCGGGTGGAGTCTCTCTGTTTGCGACTCCTGAGGCCGCGACTCCTGGCGTTACCGCAGCGGATGCCGCGACTCCTGATGCGTCTAGCGCGGCTTGTTCTGCTGCTTCGGCGGCGTGGGGGCTAAGCTGCCTGGTGGCATGCCCTTCGTCCGCTTCTGTGGTCCTGTAGACCCCTTCCATGTGCCGATCTTCTACAGAGGGCGAGTCGCCATCCACAGGGCCTCCGCATAGCCTTTCCTCAAGGACATACTCAATGGATTGGCCTTCTTCGTCTTCAAGAGGTAGCGACTCGTAGTTGATAGATTCTTCTTCTTGGTCCACCGTTACCGCGACTCCTTCTTCTGAGTCGCCATGTTGCGATGGATCTTCTGACTCGCCGCCAATGAAGCCGACGAAGACATGGACAGATCCAAACGGGATGATGTGGCCGGTTTCCAGGTAGTCAGCTTCCGGCCCCCAGCTTGAATCGTCAATGAGGGGTGTGCCATTGACCGTGATGATACGGCCAACAACAAGATCTTCAGCTCCCTTCATGGATCCTGCGCGGAACGTGACGCTCTTGACCGCAGGCCCCACGGTGGGCGCCAACTGTCGTGGGTTTGTCACGTCAGGTGTCATGGATGACTTCGTAGGTGTGGGATTACGCGAGTCAAGCATCTCCGAGCTTGGGATCGCAGGAACAAAGATCAACACAGATTTACCCAGGTTCGGCCCCCTCAATGTGAGGTAAAAGACCTACTTCCTGCCTACCCTAGATTGGTATTGATATGATAATCGAGGTGTTACAATGGAGGCGATCCGATCTGGTACTCGCCGTATGAGCTAGGGTTTAAGGGCTTGATAGCTTGACCCCGTCTAAGTCCTGCGAGTCCTCTTTATATACACAGAGGTTCACTAGGTTACAAAGGAAACTTCCTCCACAAGGAATACATCAACTGGAACCTACTCGGAGACTAACTCCTCCTCACGTCCTCCAGGATACGTCTTCTAGATCCTTCTCCTTGTGGCAGTTCGATGTTGGGCTTGATCCCATGTGGGCTTTTGTCCGTGCGAGTAAAGTAAGTCGCACTGGGCCGCGGGTTAGTCCAGAAAGTATTCCCCCGACACTTCTTTCTGTGATATCAAGAGGGGTTCCCATTTGGCGGGTCTTTTGAGTAAAACATGCTTGATTATTTGGGATGAAGCGCTGATGACAGGTCGTGTGTGTTTCGAGGCGTTAGATAGGAGTTTGTGTGACATCTTATCAATTGACAATCCTAAACTTGCTGCTCTTCCATTTGGTGGTGTTGTTGTTGTTTTGGGTGAGGACGTGCGGCAGATACTTCCTGTTGTCACGGGTGGTTCTCGGCCACAGATTGTTGCTGCTGCAATTACAAATTCGTCTTTGTGGAGTTTCATCGCTGTTTTGACCCTAGCCGAAAACATGAGACTCTCTGTGCCAAATGCAGATGTTTCTCTTTTACAAGAGATTGACCTTTTTAGCATGTGGGTGCTCGCTCTTGGGGAGGGAAGGTTGCCAACGGTAGCGCGTGGTACTAAGGTTTCTCCAACTTGGATTGATATTGATTCACACTGATGGTGATCCTATAGCGGCCATAGTAGATGCTGTCTATGTAGACTTTCTCTCTAACTATCAAGACTCCATGTACTTGCGTCAACGAGCTATATTAGCGCCCACCAATGATATAGCTGAGGAGATCAACACACATGTGATCGCCATGGTGCCTACTGATGGTAGAGAGTACCTTAGCTCTGATTCTAAAGTTAGCCCTGCTGGTGCTGTCCAAGAAGATGATCTCTTTTACCCACCTGAAGTTCTAAATGCAATTGTTCTACCAAATTTTCCTAGACACAGGTTGTTTCTAAAGAAGGGTGCTCCAATAATGCTTCTTAGAAATATAAGTCAGTCTGCTGGTCTGTGCAATGGCACACGGCTAATTATCTTGGACCTTGCTGATCGTGTCTTGAAAGTAGTCATAATTATAGGGTCACATATAGGAGATGTGGTGTACATTCCTAGAATTGAACTAACTGCAAAGAAAACTAAATGGCCTTTTATTCTCCAACGACGTCAATTTCCTACCCGGCTTTGCTATGCCATGACTATCAATAAGAGTCAAGGACAGACTCTTACCTCTGTTGGTTTGTACCTAAAAACACCGGTTTTCTCCCACGGTCAGTTATATGTAGATGTTTCTCGTGTGACGTCTAGAAAGTTTTTGAAGGTATTAATCCTAAATGAGGACAAGACATGCGGATCACAAACAAAAAATGTTGTATATCGTGAGGTCTTTAAGGCCGCTGGCTTGACTCACCTATGAAACTCTTCACAACGAGATTTGTACATATTTTTCCGTTCGCTCATTTTTCTCCATGCTGTGTATAGATGTTTTGTTCGCTGGTATTTACACATGGTTATCTGGTAGTATATCAAGCTCTGTTTGTTTGTATAATCGCTATCCCATGTCTACTGGAAATCCCGTATGTCTTTTGTTCATTGGGTCTATTTTGTGTTACCCATGAGCCAGTAGTTTTTTGTCATGTATGTCCATATCTCGTTTTCTATCTGCTGTGATATATCAGTTCCCAACTACTTACTCACTTAACACCTTGCCATCTTTTTTTAACTCAAGATGGCGGTTAATCCACTGAGTGACCTCACCTCGGCCAGCCGCCATTGGATGGTTCGGGTTTATGTCTCGAGGTTGTGGCAGCATCGTGGAGGCACAGATCATGGACCGATAAAACACACGGACATGGTGCTCCTGGACACTCAGGTATCTATTTGTTTTGTTGTTGCTTTCGTTGGTTTACAGTTTTATTGTCTATTAAACGATACCCCATCATATGTTCTAGGGAAACCACATGTATGTTGAGATATCAGACATATGTGTTGAGCAGTTTCTTCAAAGGATTCATGAGGGAAAAGTTTATGAGCTAAAAGGTTCGTGGTGGCTGCAAAGAAACACAGCTATAGGCCGGTGGAGGGTCAATGGATGATGCGGTTCACCAGATACACATCAATGGTGGAGATTGATGATAGCATCATGGATTATCCACTATGTAGTTATGCCTTAACACCACTTGATGAGCTCCCAAGGCCTGAAGACATGCCAGAAAGATTTACAGGTATCCCTAAGTTTTTATCTGTTTATCCCTTTCTATGGTTATAAGGTTTCTGCTTTCTTTTAATGGTGCCAACATCTGTATTGATTCACTATCATTGTTTTATCATTTGTAGATGTACTTGGCATCATCACCGGTGTATCTTTGGCTGCCCTGTACCATAGTGCCTATCGCTCTACACCATCTACCAAGAGGATTGTCTACCTAAGTGATCTGAAGTATGCATATATCGTATAAGCTACTTAGTTTTGCTGTTTCATGTTCTCTGTTGGATCTATGTCTTCCTGAACCTTCTTCGTTCTCTTTGCAGCGGTTACAAGATTAGTCTTATCCTCTGGGGAGAGCGAGCGCTTGCCTTTGATGGAGAGAATGTGCTTCAAACTGCTGACAAAGAACCGATGGACTGCGACCTCATGGTGGAGAAACTTCCCATGGTCAATTCCTATAACCTTGCCATTTTTGTCAACGCAAGCTTTTATCCCAATGCCAAACTCCGATATGTTTTTAGATCGTACGATATTAAACTTTGTGGTGGATCTTTATGTTGCTATGTGGATACTAAAGTTAATTATCAGAACAAGCTATCCTAGGATTAGTTACTGTTGCTTGTAGTTGGCAATTGAGAATATCATTTGTTGTAGTAATATCTACAGGTGTGTTCATGCATTATTCAAACCCAATTTTCTTGGTTTATTCTGTTCTGAACTCCCAGTACTGTAATATCTAATGATCTTTCTTTCTAGCATTTGCTATGTATATTGGAGAACCTATTTGCTATGAATCCAACAAAGTTAGAAATCATTTCAGTGAGGTTTAACATTTGACCTGCCTCACTTTATGCTCTGCTTCTGTGTAATAATATGATCTATATGTTCAGTTATGTTGCTCATCTATACTATGTATTTTGTAGTTGCTGCACGAGGCAACCATGTACTATATTTTTCTATACACTTCTTACATGCAATGCTCACGGATACAAACAACTGTTTCTTAATTAGCACAAATTTGATCGGATACTACTAAGTTTTCTAAGTTTCATATCACTCGGTATACTAATATAATTTCCTTCGTGGGTACCCAACTTGCCGCCATAAGTATATCTGTTTGTAGAAGAGCTGTGTTGCAACAGGCTGTAAAAGCACTTGGATTTTCTATGCATGAAACAACTAGCCATTACAATGAATCAAATGAAGTGTTGGCCACATTTTGGATCGATGTTCCTCCACGATCGATTGTGCCTCTCCATCAGCTATCCGACCATCCGTGTTTGCCCTGCCTCTCCATCAGCCATCCCTGCCTACTTATTAGTACCAGTAGTATATATGTACTGATGTTGCTAATCGAACTACCTACTATGTCTATGCACTCTTACTACCTACGGCTACAATCTATGTGATGATCGAAATGTTGTAATTGTGAACCTACTTATCCTATAGACTTATCGGTCTGGACTATATGTATGTAAAAGCGGTGTGCTTCGTTCTAAACCCTAAATCTACTGCTATCCGTAACTACTGTCCTATATTAATGATGTTTATCATAGCGTTTTGCACACTTAATACCAGTGTCATCGGCAGGTGGCGCGCGGCAAGCCGTGCCAGGGGATCTAGTATGTGTTTAATGGAGTCTATCATATTTGGCTGCACATGATTGCTATAAATAATACCTGTCTGGGACCCGTTTTGGAGTTTGGCCTGACCAAGAGCAAAATGAGTCAAGGTTCTATTCGATGGTTATAGCCTCTTGGACATAAGCTTCCCCACAAATGAGGAGATCGTCATCAAAGAGTAGGGAATGAAGAGGTGTAATTTGGACCAAGTACCACCCATTGTAAGAAAAGAGTTGGTCATGGCATCTTGCAGGGCTAGCGACAACTCGTTAATAGCAAGGACAAAAAGGTACGGTGATAGGGGACATCCTTGACGTATACCTTTACGAGCAAGTGGAACAACAATGCAATCCCATTCTAACCAATCGAAAGCCTTATAAAAATCAACTTCAACATAAAGGATTGTTGTTTCTATGAAAAAAGGTATTATAGTGAGAATTTCCGAGGCAATAATAACATTGCTGCTAATGCGACACCCTTCAATAAAAGCTTGCTAGGAAGAATGGATATATTCAGGAAGGTGAGGTTTGAGTATATTTGCTAAGTTTTGGCGGTGAGCTTATCGATCACGTTACAAAGACTGATAGGTTTGTAAACAGCTGGAACCAACGCCACAAGTGATTTTTGGATCAGAACGAAATGAGTATCATTACTATGTTGAGACTTGACACCAGGGGTGATAGAAATAATTGAACATCGTCCCCAATACAGCTCCACGTAGAAAGATAGACTATAATGTTAAAACCATCGGGTCCCGGACACGTGTTCCTCTTCATTTCATGCAAAGTGTTCCAAAGTTCATGTTTGTCCAGTATGGAGTATTTGTAGTCTTTATTGTGTTGGGGTAGTTGCCAGTGTACAAAATGCTTGCCAAAGTTAATATTTGAGGAAGCAAAAATGTGACAAAAATAACTCACAAAAGTGCTACTAATCTCCTCTGGCATGTATTACACACCATCATTTTCATATTTGATGGAGACTATCGTATTCCGCCTTCTGCGCTTGAGAATTGCCCCGTGGAAGAACGTCGTGTTCCCATCTCCATCCTTGACCCATTGCTTCTTTGCACACTGCATATAGTATTCAATTAACTTTGTTAAAATTTTATCATACCTTGTAACAAGCAAGCTTTGCAGAGAATTTCTTTTGTTGTAACCGGTTCGGCTTGCAACTTTTAATTTAATCTTCCATAGCGTCAAGTTCCTGTTGCAACGACTTTTCTTGCTGCACCAGCTCGAGCCAAATTATGTTGTTCTGAGAGTAAAAGGTTTATGACAGGATTTTGACCACACTTCTTAAGCATGAGAATTGAAGTCTTGTTCTTTTAACCACCAATTTTCGAATATAAAGTTACGCTTTATTCCATGGATAGGACCATCAGTAGATAAAAAAACTGGAGCATGGTCACTTATCATTTGCATTAGAGGTAGATTGTACACGTTAGAATCAGAGAAAGCACCACATCAGTTAGCATCTACAAGATAACGATCAAGTCCTGGAAGAGGGTTAGATAAAAACAGCTTATTAGTCCAAGTGTAAACATGGCCACTATATCCGAGATCAAATAAACCACATTGTTTAACAAGAGAATGAAAAGCATTCATGCGAGAGCGATTCACAACAGGGAACTCTAATCCATATCATATTGTAGTTTATTCATGCCCCCTATACAGAGCATCAACAAGTTCTCATTATCATACATAAAAAAGAGGCAATTTGGTTCCAGATGAAAGCAGTTTGTCGATGATAGGGATCACCATAAATACACCATACCGAACTTTTGACTAGTATTTCTAACAATGGCATTGGCTAAATGGGATAAAAACTATCAATATCTTTTTAGAGAGTACGCAATTTGCGTACCTTTATTTCATAGAAGAGAGAGTTTGCATTACAAGAACTTGACAGAGACGAGTCTGTCAAACACCTCACACACCACACACCACACCACCCACAACCTAGTGAACTACTCTCGCAAATGAGCTACTCCCTCCAAGCCCAGCACTCCTCCAAAGGTTCCAATCGGCAATGATTTGCTCGAGGAGACCTACCACAGGGAATTGACCCCTCGCATTTTGAAACACCCGAGCGTTGCGCTGCTTCCAGAGCCTCCAGCAACCTAGGATCACAAACGTATCAAAACCTCTGCGGTCCTTCTTGATAAACCTCCTTCTTTCCCTCAGCCACCAAGTTTGCAGGCTTTCAGTTAATTGCGGCAGACCCACCGCAACTTGCAGCCTGCCAGCACACTCGAACCAGACCTGGCGTGCATAGGGGCACCCGGCAAGGATATGTTGCACTGAATCCTCCGCCTGCAGGCATGTGTAGCAAGCAGCGACTGCATCCTCCAGTCCATGCCTCCACCATCGTTCAGACGTCCAAAGTTGGCCTTTTAATGCCAACCAAGCAAAGATTTTACACTTTGCTGGCACCCAGCTGCGCCAGATACAGCTCGCGCCTTCCATCATCTCAAACCCTTGACACAACGCCTTATATGTGTCCCTTGCCGTGTAAGTCCCACTTGGAGAGCAGCTCCATCTGAACTGGTCAGGGTTCGCCTCATTCCTCTGGAAGTTGCAGATTCTGACGAAAAGATGAACACATTGCACAATCCCCTCACTCGTCAGAGCTCCATGGATATCCTTGTAACGGACCGATTTTTGGAGTTTTCAAAAAACTTTTATTCAAAAATGAGGGCTTGAAAATTTCGTTTAATAAAATAAAACTTAACTGGACTTTTCTTAAACATGAAGCTTTAAAATGAATTTAGCATAAACTTGAAAATTGATTTGTATTTTTCTTGTAAAATATCCTCTTTTGGGTTTGATTTTGTTTTCATAAATTCATTTGATATTATTCGGAGCTTTAAAGCATTTTCAGGATTTCCCTTAAAAGGAAAATCTATTTCTTTTACTTCTTATTTTATTACATCCAAAATCCTATACATGCTCATGCTCATGCTCGTGCATGCATGCCTTTGGTGGCTGCACCATCACGTTACTAGCCTCTCTTTCTTTGTGTCCTTCTTCTATCTATTTTCTTTTCCTACTGATGCACTAGCAAGTCGCTAGTTCCTCTTCTCGCCTTTTTTTTCTTTCTTTCTTTTCCTGCTAATCACCGGTCGATCCTTTCCTTGTTTCTTTTCTTTCCTTGTCCAGCGATATGCTGCCCAGTCTCCACACGATTTCTACATCGCGCCAGCCCAAACGCCCAGCCCAGCAAGCACGAGTGGAACCATCCCAGCCGAGCACTCTCTCGCTCGCATGTACGCCACAGGCCAGGTTTTCTCAGCACGCCCAGTCCAGCGAAGCGTCGTACTCCTCTTCCTTCTCCAGCACGGACGGACACATACAGCAAACAGAAACCGCAGCTTGCACCTGAAACTGCAGCATCAAATTCTCTTTACTCTGGGCATTCATTTTTCAGTCTCTGTGCGTCACAAGAACGCTCGAAACGGCCACTAAGCCAAGCGTCGTTGCCGCCTCGCCCCGGACTATCTAAAGTTTCCATTCAGTATCCCTTTCTCTCATTTTTCCATCTCGCCGCCATCACAATTTCTAGCTCGCCCCAGGATTCAATATCCTGGAGCTCCGATCGAGACCACCGTTGGACGCCGCCCGGGTTGCCGGCGAGTCCGGCCACGCCATGACGAACTGCTACGACAGAAGTACTACGAGAAGCTGGAGGACCGATTCAGGTGACTAGAAGCTGGATTCGTTGATCACAGCCAACGAATTTTGCGACCACATCTGCTGTGTTCATCGACTTCGTCGGATGAATTCATCACGTATGGTGAGAATCAGATCGATTACTTTTCATCGTAATCTCATATCATGTAGAACTACTTCCTAGGCAATCTTTTACTCCTCATATGTTCCATTGTTCGCACAAACTCTTGACCATGCCATCCAATGTCGACGTGGTTACGCCATCCCCAATTTCCAGCACAATTCTTTGAAATCCTTTCGCGTCAGTTTGTGGAAATCATCTTTAGGAGTCCAGAGGAGAAGACGGATCTTCAATCCGACCACCAGAGGGAAAACGCCATTGATGCCAATTCGTCAAAGACCAACATCAACATTGTCTTTTCATTTCATATACTGTTGATCTGTAGGTTTCGTAGACCACATGTTAAAGTGTTTAGTTGACCCTATAAACCATATGGTGGAATTTTATTTTATATCTAGTGGGTAGAATTTAAGTTAGGTTTATATATATTTCAATTTAGGTCAAATTCAAATGTTATTTGATTTGTGTGCTCGATTTTATGTGATTTATTCTGCCTAGATGTATCACATGTATAGTTGTTCTCTGTAATTTGCATGTATTTACTTGGTGTTATGTTGAGATGGTCATTTGTATTTAAATAGTAGCTTATGGTTTATTATTGTAAATAGAATTGCTTGTGTTACTTTTTAATTATCACTAGCATGTTTAGGGTGATATCTGGTGTGATGTTGATCCATGTTTAATTAGTATGTTATTATGATTTGTTACTGCTAGTTTGTCTTGTTAATGCATGTTTAGCTATGAGCTTGCTTATTAGTCTATTACTTATTTCGTACTTTTGTGAAGTGAATTAATCCTTTATATGAAGATGTCATTCTTTGATTCCTGTTATTGTTTAGTAGCTCATGCATAGACTTAGTTTTTATATTCAGGCTACAATTAGCTCATCGTGTTATTGCACGAGTGTTGTTCGTCTAGTTATCATCTATGCTTCGCTATCTTTGTTTCTTATGTACCATTTGTTATATGAAGCTTAGTTATATCAGTTCTAGTAGCATATCTTTGTGCTAGCATTGTGTTTATGCCCTCTATGTGTGTTTAATTATGTATAATCACATTACATGTCTTTTCCCATATATTGGTTACTCCTTTGTGTTTTGTACATAGATGTTTGGATCATTCTTATGTTGTGTTACATGTTATGGTACTTTGTCTTCGTGTAAGCTAGCATAGACTTGCTTGTTGACTAGATAATAATATGGTTTAGTGGTTGTTTGGTTCTAGATGTATATAGTGTGTCTCATACATGTATGTTACCTTGCTAGTTGTGTGTTACTTGTTGTAGTATATCATCTCGTGCTTATGGTAGGTTGTTGCATAATAATATATCATTGTGTATATGCTTGTGAGCATGTGCTTTCTTGTGAGTATAGTGTTGATTGGAATGTGTGTGATCTTGTAGTATGTACTGCTTGTATGCTTTGTTATATCATGCTGGTAATGTCAAGCTTGATCGTTATGTAGTACCATATGCTATAGTATCTCTCAAATGTGTAGTCTTGTATATCCTTCGTGATTACTTATAGTTTTATATTATGACCTTGCTTAGTATATATTATGCTTTGTTGCTATATGTTTTGTAATGATATTCTTGTATATAATGTGCTTAGTACTTTACACGTGTAATGTTATGATTCTTATGAAAGGTATTTGAGTTGTTCATGTATAAAGCATGTCCTAGTTTGATATTGTTATGGCACGATTCATATGTTTTAGATGTTGTTACACCTTGTTTAGTTCCTAGCTTATTATCATTGAAGTTTAGCTATGGTAGTATTTATTTATTGTTTATGTCAACCTTATATATTGTGATTGTTAGTGTAATGCATGTGTTCATAGTATTAACTTTAGCTTGCACTGGATGTTGTTTTCTGACGATGTTTAGCTTAGTTTTTGTATTGCTTATATGGTGATGTTAGCATGCTAGATAATCCTGGCTATTGTTTATTCACTAGCATGATAGGTATTGTTTGATGATTGCAAACTAGTATGTTATGGTTCGTTGATATGTCTTGTTTGATGTTGCTAGTTATCTAGTTATGCTATAAGTTGTTATATGAGTTTATTGTGTTACACGTGTATGACAACTGTGTTAAAATCCTATTGTCGAGTTTGGAGTCAGATAGATTTAGTAAGACCGGTCCATATATATTATCATAACATTCTAGTCTGATAATTTGTCCACATATCTAATCCTAGCTCTTTATCGTGATAATCTATCCTAGCATCCTATCCATACCATTTGATTCATACCTGAGTTGTCACAACTCACTTTCACAATTCTATCAAGTTGTTCTATCCTATTCTTCAACGACTACTCCTTTCATTTTCATTTGTATTTCATTTGAATTTGGTACTTATTGCTTTGGTATTTGTTTGGTCACCTTTTGCCATCGTTACGATGAGTAGGGAGTGACGTGGTTGGACGTGGATATAATCAGCTTATTGAAGAACATCGATATAATCAACTTATTGAAGAACATGGATATGATCCGCTTACTGAAGAAGAAGATGATTCGTCAACGAAGGCATGCCCCCCTCTCATGTTTTATCCTATGTTTTTAAAAGGGGCATTATTTTATTGTTTTACAAATATGCATGCTATTTTATTTACTGGCGTGTCGATTGACACACCAGACTGATCCGCTTGTCGCCTTATATACTTGATACCCTGAGTAGAAATTATATAGTAATCCTGTAGAGTAGAAATGCTTAGCCATGCTTAATATCCAGTAGGATATCTTTATCTTGCCTCTTTGGAGGAATTGGTTGACCTTAGGGTCACAAACATCTTTCTGAACTTGATGAGCTCGTTGAGCTTGGCTGATAAGCCGTTGTTGCTTCCTCTACTCTACCTTCTACTCTGGGTGAAACTTACCATCTAACACTGGCACGGTCGACTGCTGGATCAACTGATGAAGGAGCGATTGGCTGCCCTTCACAAGCTGAAGGGGGCAATCCGTCATCCGTGCCGCATACGGGCCCTAATAAGTCTTGGATTTGAAGATTGTGACCACCGTACAACCACATGCTATATGGGCTCTAGCTGGGTCAAGTAAGTTAGTCAGCCTATGATGTCGATGTCGCCGTACCGCAGATGGGGTGTCTGCCTACGGGAGAACCTTCGGCACAGATGGGGGGACCGGTTTGGGGACGTACTCTCAGTTCTGGTGCCATACCCGGTGGGCATGTCACATCTTTGGGGGATCTAGCTAAAAGACCTTGTCACGAATTCTTTATTGCTATGCTAGCGACGGCTGGTTGCAAGTAGGCGAGTTTGTGACGTGTGGTGAAAGTGTACCACCTCTGCAGAGTGTAAAACTATTCGAATAGCCGTGTCCACGGTCATGGACGACACATGAATATTTCTTGACATACATGAACCCTGTTTTGCTACTTCCCTCTACCCCTATTCTGGAATCTTATGGAGAACGTGAGGTGTCGAGGACACTCACAATGATGAGAAACATTACACTGAATACAAAACCTGTTTTCATCTAAAATCGTTTTTATCAAAACTACTACATATGGTATTGCAAACAAAATTAGCTTTTATGCAAAAGAACCATATAGCCTTTCTTTGAAGCCACATGTAGCTATTATAGGTTATGCATGAGGGGGCACGCTGAGTACATTATTATGTACTCATCGCATTGCTTTTGTTGATTATTCAGATCACTACGAAGAAGAAGAAGACTACGACGATGCTTAAGAGTGAGGCCTCGTGGACTACATCGACTGCCTGTGGCTAGATGGAGTCACTTCGCATTTATATTTCCGCTGAACTTTCTGATTGTAACAAATGTCACAAGACATTTCGCTATTGCTATTCAAACTATGTAACTGTACTTTTTGTACGTTCTGCAATTGTATCATTTTGCTGTGTTGTCAACATTGATCTTGGGATTGACATGATTACACAGGAGGTCTGGAAGTGTAATTCCGGTCCTCACAATCCTTGATCCAAGTGTGCTCCAGCAATGCAGCCTGCACAGTTCTTCGACTAGCACAACCATCACTGACTGCCGCCACCGCCAGGGGAGCGAGCTCCTCCACTGATCGACCTGATAACCATCTGTCTCGCCAGAACAAAGTAGAAGCACCCTCGCCCACTTCAAATTTGACCAGATCATTGAAAACCTTAATGGCTTCCCTATCTGGCAGTATGAATAAACCTTGCCACGGCCTCGATGGGTCAGTGCGACGAAGCCACTCCCATCTAACCCTGAGAGAGAGTCATTGCCGATGAAGATCTTTAACCCCAAGGCCTCCATATTTGATGGGTTTGCAAATTTGTTGCCACGCCACCAAACACTGCCCTCCATTCACCTCCTCCTTCCCAGCCTAGAAAAACGCTCGGAGCCATGCGTTTGCCTCCTCAAGCAGCCAAACTGGCGCATCCGCAACCAGCAAATGATGCACTGGTCTTGCCATTATTACTGACTTGATCAGGGTTAGTCTCCTAGAACGTTGAAGCAGACCTCGCTGCCAAGCAGGCATTAGATTGAGAAACTGATCAAGCACCGGCTGCCATTCAACCTTTGTTAGCTGCCGAATTGCGAGCTGTAATCCCAAATATTTGCAAGGAAAACTTCCCAGCTCACATCCCAAAATGTGCTTCACTGTCATATTGTCATGTGCCTGACCACGAATGACAGTAGCTGTGGATTTATTATAGTTCACATTCAGGCCAGAAACGGCACCAAACATCCTGAGAATCTCCTTTGTTACCACCAAGTCATGCGGCTCTGGTTTAATGAATAACGCAACATCATCTGCATAGATCAAAATCCTCTGCAAGCTAGAGCATCCACGGAGCTCAGACAGCAGACCAGCCTCCTGGGCTTTCCTAAAGAACAGAGTTAGTACCTCCATGACAAGCACAAATAGCTGCGGCGAAGTGGGGTCGCCCTGCCTTAGTCCTTTTACATATCTGATGCACTTCCCCGGTACACCATTGACAAAAAATTTCATGCTAGCTGTAGATAACAACACAGCCACCCATTTCAACCACAGAACTCCAAAACCAAGCGCTCTCATAACTTCAAAAAGGAAAGGCCAAGAAAGGGAATCAAAAGCTCTAGATATGTCTAGCTTGAGAAAAACCCCTTTCTTTCTTTTTGCATTGATTGTTCTAGCCACCTGCCGAACCAAAACAAAATTGTCGTGCAAGCTCCTTCCCATAATAAAGGCCGAGTGGTTTGCACTCACCAATTCTCCCATCCGCTTCCTTAGCCTAGTTGCCAGCAGCTTCGAGAAGAGCTTTGCAAAACTATGCACAAGACTAATAGGCCTATAGTCGCCCACCTCCTTGGCATCCGGTTTCTTAGGGATTAGAGTGATCAGGGAGTTGTTTAGTTTACCAAAACCCCTGCCATCTCCCACCGCAAGCTTAAGAATTGCTGCCATAATGTCAGCCTTGATGATTGGCCATGCTTTGTGATAAAAAGCCCCTATAAACCCATCTGGACCAGGCGCCCTGTCAGCCGGCAACTCCTTGATAACCTGCCACACCTCCTCCTCAGTGAACAAAGCTTCCAGATCATGCAAATCAAGTTGTTGCATTCCAAGGGCCTGCAAATCCACCGTGTACTCCCTGCTGTTTATCTATCCAACAAGCGCAGAATAAGCACCATCAAATGCCTCCTGCTTATCATGTTGTTCAGTGAGCAGCTGCCCTCCTTCCTGGATTACTGAGATGAAATTCTTCACTCTCCTTCCATTTGCGACCATGTGGAACAACTTGGTGTTTGCATCACCATCCTTTAGCCACCTTATCCTAGATCGCTGACGAGCTATCGTACGTTCCAGAGAAGAAAGCCCCAGTACCGTAAGCTTTAGCGTATTCCTCAACCACCGTTCCTCCTGTGTGAGCTGCCTGCTCTCCTCTGCAACATCAAACCGCAGGATTAGGATATTCGCCATGGCAATCTGCAGCTTCACATTTCCCACAGACCTCTGTCCCCAAGACTGAAGCGCTACAGCTGTAACTCTAAACAAATGATTGAGCCTTTTGAAAGGATCAGCAATCCAAGGATCACAAACCCATGCCTCCTTCACTACATCAAGAAACCCAGGCAACTTAATCCAGAATAGCTCAAACTTGAATCGCTGCTTGGGCCTAAAACCTGCATTGAGTGTCAAATGCAGGGGAGCATGATCCGAAATGTTTGATGCCATAGCTTGAAGTAGCGCATCCGGATGAGCCAAATCCCAGTTAATGGATACAAGCACTCTGTCAATACGAGTGAGAGTAGGATTTTCCCGCACATTACTCCAGGTAAAACGTCTCCCGTGCATATACAGATCTTTGAGCTCATGAGCACTGACAAATTCCTTGAACCTCCTCATCAGGCCCCTGTCAATATTCAGATTATTCTTTTCTGACGCATTGAGTATCAAGTTGAAGTCTCCTATGACCATCCACGGCCCCGGGCATAACGTCCTACGCTCCGCTAGCTCCTGCAGAAATTGCAGTTTCCGATCATTCCCCTGTGGCCCATACACCACCGTGATCCGCCAACTTCCAGCACTCAACGTATGCACCTCTGCATTCAGCGAAAAAGAGTCAGTTGAGATACGCGACAGCGACATGATCGACGTGTCCCATCCCAACAGAATGCCTCCCCTAGTTCCATCTGCTGGCAGGTAAGCGAAACTGTCCAGCTTCGGACCCAGACACTGCAGCACCACCAGACTATCCACAACCTCCAGCTTAGTCTCCTGCAAACAAACCAGATTCACCTTCAGCATGCAGACGAACTCCCTAACTACATCTCTCCTTGCCGGGTCATTGAGCCCCCTGGCATTTAGGCTCAAAATCTCAGGTGTATAATCCATAGAAACACTCGGAACACCAACACCAGCAGTGACAGTGTATCACTGCACTGCAATCCCTCCCAGACCCGGTGTCAAACAGCTTGCCGGCATCGCCTTGCCAAAGATTGCCGCCATAGCACGAAGATGCTGCTCTCTCACTGGCGAGTCAAACAACCCACGAAACTCTTGCATAGCTGAGTCATCCACATCCAAACTCGGCTGCGAAATCCCCAACGCCTTCAGGAGCATGGAATCCGCCGCCGAGGTCTTCTTCTTGCGTGGCGCCGAGGCTGGAACCGGGGGATTTGGCGCCCCCGCGGCGCGCGTGACGCGCCGAGGCGTGGCCGCCACCTGCGCTGGCACGGGCGCACATGACTCGATCTCACGCAGAAGTGGGGGCGCCAGCTTCTTCAAAATCCCGGTGCAGAAGCGTCGCATGTTCGACATGGCGGCTTCCTCCTCCGCCGCGATCTCGGTCCTGCGCCCTGCGTCCATACACACGCCTTGCATAAGCTCGTTCGGCCCATGAAACGAGACGAGCGGCTCGATTGAGACGCTTCCCGCACTCAGCTCCTCACTAGCCCCATGAGCCTCATGGGCCTCAGACTCCACCCTCGATGGGCCTCCAGCCGGCCCAGTCACAACATCCTCCAACGTACCGCCAACCGGACCAGAATCACCAGAAAGGAAAAATTTGAAAAAACCCCGCACTGGCCACCTCTTCCTTCTCCAGCTGCACCTCATCCTCCAATGGGGCCCCCGCCGCAGCGTCACAGGACACGGTCAAGGAGACCGCACTGAGGGCTGGCGAGTCCTTGTCCTCAAGCCTGCGCGCCAAGATTTGAAACTGGTGTAACATGAGCAGCTTTTCTTGCCTTGTCCACATCTCCGCACTCCTGTGCCTTACTCCCAGCTGGCACTACCGGATTGGGGTCGGCCGGCGCTACAGGAGTAGCAACTTCCTTGTCCGCACCAGCACACTCCTGTGCAACTATCCCAGCTGGCAGTTCCGGATTGGCTCCAGCCAGCGTTGGTGCCGTTGTGTCTAGCACCACCGATGCCGCCCCACCACCATTATTGGCCACCGCCGTCACCTGGGGCCCACATGGGCCTGCCACGACCGGCCGTACCGCGATCAGGTCAGTCAAGCCGGGCAAGCCCCAGTCAGACGACTCACACGCCGCCGTCGTGGCCGCTCTACCGCCACCGTGTAGGTTTTATAGCGCCGCAATTTCCAGTTTGATACATTCTCGTACGGAATTTGTAGTGGCAGGCAGTGGCGGACCCAGGAATTTGTCGAAACCTGGGCGCGACACAAGTTAACTAAAAAAATTCCCGGACAATATAAGAATCACATGAAGCAAATATTGTTTCGCAACAGTTTTAAGGCAGAAACACATATACAATACAAAACAAGTTCACAAGACATTCAAATGTTCGTAAGTTCGCAACACAATCAAGGGTTCACAAATTTACTACACATTCGAACGTCCATAAGCTAAATTTTTTTTCAAATATCCTATGCGATAATAGTAGATATGCTAGCAATTAGGGGACAATATCAAAGAAGACTTTGGAAACTCCGACAATCGACGACAAAAGTTGAGTGTCCAAATGTCCACAAGTAGACTCTACAATATAAAAAAGGAAAAATGGATTGGTGTTCAGGGGTTTAAAAATAAAAATGAATACCAAATGTCCAAGCAGGCGATATATGGGCCCTATTCCAAACTCTTTAAGGGTCCTATCTTAGTAGAAAACTAGATGTGTTATGGGGTTCAATTTTTATCGAAATTTCGTGAAAAATTGTGTTTCGAGGGTCAGTGAATTTGTGGTGTTTCGTTCAAAACATTCCATTACCTTTGAAATTACGTACAGAAAACAACTTAAATCAAAACTAGTATAAAACATGGGTGGTTTTTGATTTTTTTCTTGTTTCTTTTGGCTAGTGAGTTATTAGTTTCACTCCCAAGTTCTCCATTTTTTCGTTTATAAATTACACGTAGAGGAAAGTTTTGCTAAAAATATAGCACCATTGAGATTTGAACACGGGTATCTTTATCTTTACTATTGAATGGGAGTTCGTACGTTGGTACCTCCTCCCATTTTCTGCCACCGTGGCATGTTTTGCACTTACGCCCCTTCAAATGTAGAAAATCAACCCGCAGTCCATAGGCAGGCGCCGAACCGAGCCGACCGCCCGACCCTGATTCCCTTCGCATGTCTATCCCGTCCGTCCCTGCTCTCGCGACGCGGCTAGGGTTAGCTCCTGCGCCGCCGCCGACCTCCGGCTAACCGCCACCCCGCACCAAACCAGACATCAGCCATCATCGTCCCGTAGATCCCTCCCGGCGGCGACCAACCACAGCGCGCCGTCCCGGAGGCTGGCGGAGCAGCAACTTCCGGAGCCCAGCAGTACATGGCGCTGGTGACGCAAGGGAGTTCTCCAGGTCCACGTGTTGAGTGGGGAGATCGAGAGCTCGGCGCCGCCACGCCCTTCTCGAGATCTCTAGCCAAGAAGCCATGGTGGCTGCACTACATCGAGGCTCACCAGTGGCCAGACCTAGCGCGACCATGCTGATGGCTGGAGGGCACCGGAAGCCGACGCAACTTCCTTCTCCAATCCGGCGCCGGCGGAAGCCCCACAAGAGGATCCCTCGGCCCCTGTCCGCTCCTGCTACTCCACGGCCAGCGGTACTGCCTTCTCCGGAGGCAAAGAACGCGGCGGTGGAGCAGGACACCACCACCACCGCCGACAAGTCTCAGCCCTCCAGATCAGACTCTCCAACGTGCGTGTATTACTCAGTACTCACAACTACGAGTTTGGCAAGTTTCCTTGCTTGAATTGTAGTAATCTTTGCAGTATGTGTCGTCTGCATCTGAATTTCTGTATTTGAAAAGTGTCTGTCTCCTAAAATGCTCAAAGTATTAGAGAAGTGATACTGAGTGTAGGCCTTCTATCGCTGATATACCTTCCCTATCCAATTAGAGAAGTGATACTGAGTGTATGCCTTCTAACGCTTGTTTGTTTGACAGATTCAATCATTTCTTACAAAAGTGAGAGCATTGTCTCATAAAGAATTTCATTACGGTTCATATGCAACGAATGAGCAGGTAAAATGATGTCTTTTAATCACTAACCAGTTGTTGGCTATCCTTTCAACTTATTATTAATATTTGCATCCAATTTCTGTTCACTCTAGGCCCTATGGAACAAGACTGGATTTGAGGTTATTGCTGCAAAAGGCGTTTTCCACCTCGAACAAGCTTCCCAAGGTCTGTCTCTGTTCTGTCGACGCAACAAGCATTCTTGTTGTTCGTCTCAATTAAAGTTACTGCTGAAGAATGCAGGATGATCGTAGGCCACATTCTAATGTACTCATATTATTATTGTGTTCTGCAGGATCCCGACAAGGTTCTTCTGTCACGACCAGGAGATAGAGCAAGCATATGTTAATGTTCTGGATTCGTTGAAGTAGACTCTTGTTTGATGCTGTAGCTACAGGAGGTTCCGTTACCTTCCCTTTTTATGCATCAATGCTACATTATAGTAGTACATACTTTACTTTTCGAGGTTTTCTTACTATATGCAATATGTATGCTTTCCGAAACTTTCTGTAAGCTTTACTAGAGAGGAACCAGGCACCAAAGGGCCTGAATGGTATTAGAAAGACCGTTCCGTCTTTCTCATTCTGAAAGATGTCTCTAGATGGTCGTTAATCACAACTTAATGATAGATAAGCTACCTGACTCAAATGGAGAAAATGACGAGTGTTTGCAATGCATACGTACAGTACACATTAGACAATAGTATCTATCCTTTTTTTCTCCAAAGAGAGAGAGTACGTAGTATGTACCATTTTTATGAGGTACCAATTATTATGAATCCATATTTTAGGAAAGTAGAGGTGAAGAAAAATAAAACATACCTCAGAAAGCAACATGCCTGAAAGTGTGTTGCATTCGAGTAGGCAACTAACTGGCTTGAAGATTTTCTTTCCTGTAGCACTAGAGTACCAGAAATTGAAAAATGAAATGCTCCTTTTATGATAAGAGACCATGTAATAAAGAAGATAAGTATTAGTGGTCCATCTATCGGTGAATTGTTCCAGTAAGAACTGAAGAAACATCTTACACTTTAGTCACGTTGAACTCCCAAGTATGTGGGCCTTCCGAGCTAGCTCATATCGTAGGAATGCAAACTGAACTTGATACTTTTCATCGATTGAGTCAGAGTTACAGTACAAGGTTTAAATAAGCAAAGACACATAACTGACACTTACATGTACATGATGGCACGATTGGTGCAAGAACCAGGACTTTGTCTAAGCACTACAAAGTAGAGAACATGGATCACACAAGACACAAGTGCGTATCCTTAGAAGCCACCAATCCATAAGCTAAGTTGCATGAAACATCAACCAAAAACTGAGTATCAGCTGACACCAACATTGATTTTAGCTTTTGAAATGCTTCCTCATATGCAAATTGTGACATTAGCTTTTTCGTTACAAAATATTGGGTGAAGTAGCACCACATTCGCATGTTTCTGTTTTCAATTTTCTTGTTACAGAATATTGAGTGAATTCAGTCTGTAGACCAAGCGTGCAATATCTAAATTCGTCTCATATAACTGTAGGTTCTGTGGGCATGAAGTAGTCAGGGGTGATGCTTATTTTTGTATTTAGATGACATGAAAAATTGCTTCCTTCTGAATCCCTGATTGATCTATGAAGAACATGGGCTTGCAGGTTCAGGGAAAGTAGCTACAAGCAAGCAACTTGAGCTATGTTGTGTTCTTATGAGATTATGGCGATGACACTTCTTCTGAATGAACATCAAATCACTTTGTTGTCAGTGTTCTGTACAAGGATTATTCTCTCAATAATTTCTGTTATGAGAATATTTGTACTGTAATCCCTGATCAATTGTTCATGTGTGGTAATATCGCCTGTAAGTTTGGAAGCCTAATGTCGGAGTTACGGAACATGGTTTATATAAGCAAGGACACCTGTGTAATGATGATTTCATGTAGATTTCAACTTTGACGTTAATGCTAAATACAATTGATTGTTATTTATGTTTTGCCCCTGCCCAACTTTAAGTTTGATGTGCACTAGAATGCTAAAATTATATGGTACACATGATTAGTGTTGAACTACTATATTATTTCTATCCCGTACCCCCGTAGCAACGCACGGTCATTTAACTAGTCTATATACATGTAGGAGTAGGATGAGCGTACCATGACTAATCCGCAGACCAAAGCGAGTCTGCTGCTTTTTTTTAGAACATGTCGAGTCGCAGGCTCGCAGCAGCCAGCAGCGCTACATGTTCCTTGCACGCAGCCTAATGCCTCAAGGCCCACCATGCTGGCAGCCTGGGCACGTGCACACAGCAGAACGGTTGAGCGGACATGCCCATCGAGACTTCTTTGACACTGAAAACGCACTCACGGGTGAAGCGATCGACAGCCAAGCCCGGGCAAGCGTCGGGACACAGGGACGCTGGGTCCGCCCATACTGGCAGGTGGGTAGAGAAAGAAAAGCCGGATGAAACTCGATTTCTTTCGCATTCACCTGCCCAGGACCGTCTAGAAGCCGTGTCCCAAAAGCATAACGATCTGCAGCGCGACACCTGGCGCCTTCCACCTGGCTTGCTATCGAGATTTCCCGCGACAATAAAACGGTGGAACACAAAGATAAAAAAAATATAAAAAAATCTCCGCATCTTCCGAGAAATCTCTCCCCGGAAACGCCAATTCCCCAATCGCCGCAAGCAGAGGCGTCCCCGTCCATCACAGCACTCCCTCCCCTCCAAAACCTCTCGCGCCCGCGCGAGAATTCGGGCGCGCGGTGGTCTTGGCCGCCGGATCTAGGGTTTCCGCGCGATGCTCTCGCTGCGCAGCGACGCGCGCCACCTGGCGGCGCCGGTGGTTCGCGGCGGGGATGCCGTCTGGCGCGGGATCAGCGGCGGGGCGGCGGCGGCTCCCGACGGGACAGCGCCGGCGGCGGCGTTCCTGCTGCCCCCGGTGTCCTTGGACGCGAGGACCAAGCAGCTCGTTGCGGGTGAGCACCCCTGCTGATCCCTCCCGCTGTTTTCGCTTTTTTTTGAGACTCGTGGTGTTGTACCGCTGCTCAGTAGTTGAGATTCTTCTGGGCATGGAAGTTCCTTTTTAGGTTTCGTTCGCCAGCTTTGCCAGGAAATTTTCATTTCCTTCTTATGTTATGGTGCGAAGGATCTTAGCTCATTTTTGTTTGCGAAGGATCGAGCTCTGAGTTGTCAGTTGTGTGCGCGTGTGTGGGGTCGTGGCGGTGTATTAATCTTGCTTAAATTTACGTGATCTGGTGCTGGGTGTTCGTGTTCGGATTTCTAGGAATCGGAGAGCTATCGAGTCACTGAACTTATGAAAATTGGGGCTTTGTTTAACTAAGTAGGTTCACATAATCAGTTTTGGGCGTATCAAGTTAAAAAAATAGATACAATTGAATACTCAATAAGTCAATATGCTTCTCTGGCAGGACTGTACATAAATTCGAACGTTTTTGTTACATCAGATGACAGAGAGCTGAATTAATCATAGTAGGACCAAGCGCGCTACTGCCCTTTGATCATTGTTAATTGTATTTTTGTCTTGTTTATAATAAAGGAGTGAATTCCACTCTTTACCCCACAGTTGTACATTTGTGATACTTATTACCCCATTTAGTGAAACAAAATCAGAAACACACCATATATAAACTTTTGAACATGGTTTTACCCCATTTTGGCATTCTGCATGTTTGTTAGAATAGACCGGCATGTAGATCTATGTGATGCGAAAAAATATGTGAAGATTGGAGGACGTCATCAACGATAATGTCGGGCCTTCTCTTCACCATCTGTTCAATACTTCAATTCCTTGTTGTTGTCCTGGTATTTTGAGTCTCAAGTAATCAGACGATTTTTCACTAGATGGGGTAATTAGTCTCACAATGGATAACTAGAGGGTAAGATGTGGAATTCACTCTTAATATGCATCCATTGCAAAAGGGAGCTACCATCGTATAGAAAATACTACACCGCTGTTTTGGCAGCCAACCCAGTACTCCTTAAGCGCCTATAATCCGTACAGTTGAAGCAACATCGGCATATTTGGATAGTCTTTTCGGATGTCTTGCTTGTGTATGTTGGCTGTAGTCATGTGGGTTGAGGCGATAGCTAGATTGGGCTATGAAGTGCTGGTCTCACTTGCTTCAGCCCATTTGAGTCACTCCTCTATAATTAGAACATTTCTATGGCCTGCTCCGAAAAGGATTCCCTCATAGGAATTAGGAACCCAGTGGTTCTACTTTTGATTCAGCCCTAGTTTTGCAATATTAAATGTGTAATTTCCCACAACTATCTACGTAGTAGTCTACATTAGAGCTTCAATTTGATAATTTTATACACTAGTTAGATTTATGGGTGGGCTGTGTTACTCAAAACCATCATCTTTTGTTTTCCCATGTTAGCTGTTAATATCGATCTGTAAACCATGTGATGTATCTCTATTGGTATGGTAGTGCACTTGGCAATAAGGGTATTCTATGTGAATAACCTGGTCAGATTTATAATAGTATTCTTTGTCAGTACCCCTGGCAGATTTAATATACTGATAATAGTTTGAACTTTGCGGAACACCTATGCATTTTAGTGCCATAAAAGTTAATTTTCCTCACTATTTTTTACTCCCCACCTCTCCCACTTGTAGGTTTATGAGTTGGCTGGAAAACAAATGTTTGCGTAATTCATGATTTGTGGATTAGTACACGATTTGAAGTGTAATTTGTGCAACTAGTGTCAAACCTACACATTACTTTGGAATTTTTTGACATTGTATCAATTTGATTGGCAAAGCTAGCCCATGTTAAACCCATCGAAATAAATTTATGGTAAGTATGAAGTATCATGGATAAGTAGTTGTGAGCATGATTTGATCCTACATAAATTCAATGAAGTGATGTGCTATAGCTCTGCGAAAGGGCTGTGGGAGCAAAAATAACGAAGTTACTATATCTTCTTGACGAAGAGACTCCACTCCACATAGATTGATTTCGTTATTTCTACATTATTTTTATGTGACAATCATCACACAGTTCTTCCCTGACTACCAGAAAACACATGGTGCTATGATATACTGAAGTTGCAAACACATAGTTCTGTAACTCCTTTTTCATAAGTTCAATATTGTTCAAGAAATTTCAAAATCTGTCAAGACGGAGTAATATAATGTTTGTCCCTCCGGGAACTATTTTTTTAAGAGAAAACCGGAAAGCAGACTTCCCAAGTTTGTGTGAAACTTACCATTTACTTGAGTTGATGAAGTGAGAACAGTGTGTTTGGCAGCATGTTGGTGTTGGGAGCCTGCGGTGGGGGTGGCCGCCGTCTAAGTGTCAATCTATTGAGAGAAGCTAAATTGCCTAGATTTTTCTTGTTTGTTAAGATGGTTGCTTTAAATTGGGAATTGAGTGATGCATTGTCTGGATCTACTCCAGTTGATACCTTAGTGGCAAAGCTTCTTGGAAGTAGGAACTTAGAAATCATGTATGCATCTGAATCCCAGGGACGCACTCCATTGCTCAACACTCAATATAGGTGCATGTACCTATCCGGCCTGTTAATGTTATATTCTAGATCGTCGTTATTCATTGTTCCCGTCCAAAGCAAGCAGCAGGGCCCCTGAAATGGAAGCGTGAAACATGCAGAACATGTTAGAACCGATCGAGAGGGATTCACGCAATTTGGAATGAAATAGAGGCACCTTTGTGGGTGCAGGAGCAGTTTGTTTGTCGTTGACAATACAATGCATGGCGGCTCAGCGACCTTTGCGTCAATTTGTATGCAATTACAGTTAAAGCACGCTGGTTCTCTTGTTTACGAGAACAGCTGTCAGTTTTGATTGATCCAAGACATCGGCGCAGGGGCATCTTGGTAGCAACGTTTCCAAACCACAAATTGCATTTGTTCTTTCAGTTAGATACTATGGCTTAGAACTCCAGATGTTCTTCTAATTAATCTGATGGCTATTATTTGAAAAATGACTTGGCTCAGCATGTAATTAGCATTATGTGTCAGTTTTAGAATAAAGGAGGATGAGGTAATGAGCCATCTCCTTCCACTATTTGTAGTGTTTTGATGCAATTCACCTTTTAAATTAGTTATTTGTGTGCAAGTGGGTGCTTGCTAAGTTTGTGTTCTAGATCCAACATTTTGTTGGGATTCTGTCGTGAATAATGAAGGTTTCGTATGAAATTTCATTTTTCCCCATCGATTGTATTTGGCACTTTTTTGGAGTCATGAGTGTGACGTTCACATGACTATTTCTATTTTGCAAGATTTACGTTTTAAGTCACAGAATTTTGATCTGTGCATGAGTACGTTGTGAAGGTGGAGGCAACCTGGTGTACCTTATTAGAAATCTGACGCTATTGGAGTGTACTTGTTGCATCAGCTGAGATTAAGTAGTGTGGCTATGTAAATGAATATCCATGTTGAAATTGACTGTTTGATATAAATTATTCACCTTCGCAACTATCATAGATCTGTACCTTCTAAATTTTACTAAGTCTTTTTTCGATATTCTCACCTCGTTACCTTGGTTCTTCTAATGTTTTAGTTGATGAAGAGGGGCACTTGGCTCTTGCACATCAGAGCTACAGATCAGGAAAATATAGTCAGGCACTAGAGCATGGAAATGCTGTTTATGAGAAGAACCCACGTCGCACTGATAATCTACTTCTTCTTGGGGCTATTCATTTCCAGGTTAGTACTATTGTGATGCTTTGGCATGTTTTTTATTCTTCCAAGACCATCACTGAAAGTTTTGTTTCCTCTGTAGCTTCAGGATTATGATCTGTGCATTGCAAAGAATGAAGAGGCCCTGGTTATTGATCCACAATTTGCAGAGTCCTATGGCAACATGGCAAATGCCTGGAAGGTACGTTGAACAGTAAGAAAATCTTTCGAGAATGAACACGATTTTTTAACGGTCCCAGAAATTCATGGAGCAACGCATTTTATTTTGTCATGCAGGAGAAGGGCGACACTGATCTTGCAATTCGTTACTATTTAATGGCTATTCAGGTGTGTTATATTTTCCCAGCTTTAACTTCTCTTATGCTTCCTGCCAGTCTTTCGCCATTAAAGAACATTGCCTTATATCAGAGCCCTGTTATGTTGTTGTTTTGGGTCTAGCCACCACATAATTTTCTGAGTCTGCAACATTTTCACTTCATTTATGGAGGGGATTGCATTACAGCTCACTGAACTTGTCATAATGGTTCAACTAGCTGACCTCCCAGACTTCAGAGTTTAGTAACGGTCTTTTCATGTCATACCCTGCCCGTCTGGTTCTAAGAGCATCTCCAATAGGTGATAGGTGATGTAAAATAGCTTTTAACCGGTTTTTACATCACCTGGGGCCAAAAACAGGTCTCCAACAGCTGCCGTGATGTATATTTTGGCCAAATGTTTTTACATTGCGATGTATATTTTGCCTCTTGTGATGTAAATATACATCACCTGGGGCAGTGATGTAAACCGGATGCAGCTGCGCGCGCGTGTAACCGCCAACTGAAACTTCCAAATCCTTCACCCGCCCACGATCCTCCGCCATGTTGCCGCCGCCCACCCTCCCCGTCGCTGCTGTGCCTGTTGCTGGCCCCATTCCTGCCGTTGGGGCGTCCTATCCCGTCGCCGCTGCCGCCTCCGTCGACCGTGGTAGAGGAGCTGGATTTGCGCCTACATGGCCATCCACCGCGGCCGGGCAGGGCAAGAAGGCCACCACGCCAAGGGAATAGGCGGCGGCGCCGCCAAGGCCACGCCCCGCCACGGCCGCCACCTCCGACGGCCTTGGAAGAGGAGTCGTCGATATCGATATCAACGAAGAAGATGTTTGAATGATTAAAATAATCACCTACTGGGGACCTCGTGCCCTAGAATACATCACCTGTTGGAGTTGGACACTTTCGGTGATGTCAAAATCACGTTTTGTTGATGTATATTGTGGAGCAGGGATGAGAGACTAACCTGATTAGGGTTTCATTGGCGGCTGTGGTCTGGGACGTGAGAGCCTTCTCTTCTGTACAGGATAGAAACCTTTATATAGGTCAGCTTCTGGGCTGGGCTTGATGGGCCACATAGAACTTAAGGAAGACCCAGCTACGTATCTCCAACAGTTATCCAACACTCCCCCTCAAGTACAGTTATCCAACACTCCCCCTCAAGATGGGTGATAAATGTCGATCATTCCCATTTTGGCACATGCAAGATTACACTCTTTTGTTCCCATCAAACAATCTGCCACTTGTTGTCCAGAACGCACATAAGCCAATGATATAATCACTGCATCAATCTTCTCCTTAATAAAGAACCTGTCTATCTCCACATGTTTGATTCGCTCATGCTGGACAGGATTATTTGCTATGCTTATAGCAGACATGTTATCACACCACACTTTCAAGCTTCCTTCCCTTGGCACTTTCAGTTCACTTAAGAGGTTTCTTACCCACAACATTTCACTCAAGCCTTGTGACATAGCCCTATACTCTGCTTCAGCATTTGATTTTGAGACCACAGATTGTTTCTTGCTTCTCCATGACACCAAGTTTCCTCCAACAAACACACAATAACCTGAGGTGGATCTTCGATCATCCAAACAGCTAGCCCAATCTGCATCACAATAGCCATCTACATCCAAATGACCATTACTTTTGAACCACAGCCCTTTCCCTGGAGTTCCCTTTCGGTACCTCTAGATTCTCTGAGCAGCTTCCCAATGTCCATCCATGGGATCATGCATATAGCGGCTTACTACACTCACTGCATATGGTATATCTGGTCTGGTGTGGCATAAGTAAATTAGTCTTCAAACAAGTCTTTGATATCTTTCCTTGTCTACAGAGTCGCCAGACTCTACAGTTACTTTGTTATTTTGGTCAATAGGAGTTGAAGCTGCCCGGCATCCCATCATGCCCATATCATCTAGAAGATCTAAGGTGTATTTTCTCTGAGATAGTACTATTCCTTTTGATGATCTAGCAACTTCTATTTCGAGGAAGTATTTAAGTTTTCCTAGATCTTTCACCTCAAAGGCTTGACTAAGGCACTCCTTTAGTTTTACAATTTCCACATCATCTCCCGTGATGATAATATCATCAACATATACTGCAAGAATGGTGATTTTCTGCTGAGCATGTTTGTAAAATAATGTATGATCTCCATTGCATTGACCATATCCCGTGCCACACACAGCCTGTCTAAATCTATCAAACCAGGCCTGGGAGATTGTTTTAGACCATATAGTGATTTCTTCAGCCTACATACCTTTCCTTTAATTTCAGCCGAAACAAATCCTGGTGGCATCTCCATATACACCTCTTCTTGTAGATCACCATGCAAGAAGGCATTTTTGACATCAAGTTGGTGCAAGGACCATCCAAAGTTTGCAGCACATGAGATTAATATTCTAACGGTGCTCATTTTTGCCACTGGTGCAAAGGTCTCATCACAATCAATGCCATAAGTCTGACTATATCCTCTTGCCATAAGTCTTGCCTTATATCTCTCAATCTTCCCTTCTGAATTTTGTTTTACTGTATAGATCCACTTACAACCCACCATGGATTACGAGTCGTTCGACAAGTCGCGACTTGTCTAGCGACTTGTCTACCTATCGCAACCCTGATGTCGACAAGCAGAACGACTCGACAAGTTGAACTTATCGATCGACAAGTTCACTTGTCTACGTTAAATCGCGACAAGCCCATGTAGGCGAGTCGAGCGACAAGAAAAAAGGCCCATCCGTGAAGGCGCAGTGGAGGACGGGCGCGCGAGCACGGCCGAGCACGGGAGGCAGAGGAGGAGGCGCGGCGGAGGGGCGTGGCGGCGCGCATGGGAGACAGAGAAGGAGGGGAGGAGGAGGCGCGGCGGCGAGCTCGGCGGCGAGGGAGACGAGCGCGGCGCGGGCGGCGGCGAGGGCGCTCAGGGCCGGGAGGCTGCTGGAGTGCTGGGTTACCTACGGCTGCGAGGAGACTGCTGCCGCTGGTGCAGTCCAGGCGTCGCGGGCGGCGGCGGCGTCGAGTCCAGGCAATGGCGGCTTCGATCCAGGAGGTGGCGGCTCGTTCTGTGCGACCTGGGAGGCAGAGAGCAGCTCGTACCTGTGTGAGAGCGTGCGGGAGCCTTGCAAAATAGGGTTAGGTATTGGGCCGAGCCTGTTTGTTGGGCCAGGCCGTATCCCAAACGTGTCCCTGCAAAATAGGGTTAGATACTACACCCTGAAAACTGATCTGCACCCTGAAAAATTACTCCTGATTACATATCGACAAGTCTATGACTAGTCGCGACTAGTCACGACTTGTCTACTTGTCGGTACCCCAGCGACAAGTTGCGACTCGTCGACTCGTAATCCTTGCAACCCACTGCCTTCTTTCCTTCTAGAGATATGTCAATTCCCATGTTTTATTTTTCTTCAATGCCTCTAATTCCTCCATCATTGCATTGCACCATCTTGGGTCCTGCTTGGCTGCCTTCCAATCTTAAGGAACAGAAACAGCTTGCAGTGATATAACAAAAGCCCGAAATGAGGGAGACAAAGCCTCATATGAGATATAATTTCCTATGTCATGGTTATCATAACCCAATGGATGTATTGGATTAACTTTTCGTACCCCTTTTCTTATTGCGATTGGCAAGTCTAGACTATTATTAGATGTAGTATGAGATGGACTCTCTTCCACAGATTCCACACTTGTGCTCTCTTGTTGTTCGTGTTCAACTGGTTGCTCACCCTGCTCATTTACTGTTCCCTTGGAACTCATCTTCTGGAGTAGACACGTGGGTTCGGTAGCCATCTTTATGGTGGTGTAGGCCTGTCTTGAATTTCAGGAATCTGCGCAACAATAGGAAGCTGCTGCTGGTCACCATGCTGCTGGGAATCATCATTGTTTCTAACCTTCTCCCCCTCTTGAGCATCACCAAGATGGTCAAGACCCTGGAACAAGTCACTGAGATCATTTGCATCGCCATAAAAAGGTTCTGACTCACGAAACGTGACATCCATGCTCACAAATGTCCTCCGTTCTGTTGGACTCCAACATTTGTACCCTTTCTGTCCGGAGGAATATCCAATAAAAATACATTTGATTGCCCGATGATCAAGTTTGCCCACAGATGGCCTGTGGTCCCTAACAAAGCATGTACAACCAAAGATTTTGGGTGGAACAACAAAGTCGTTCATAATTAGAAGGAGTTGGCACGGAGATTGCATACCCAATATTTTTGAAGGCATTCTGTTGATCAAATAAGTTGCAGTCATGACCACCTCACTCCACTTCACAGGAACTTTGGTACATTCATGGTAAACATGAGAGAACGAGCAACTTCAAGAATGTGTCTGTTCTTCCTCTCAGCAACTCCATTTTGGGGAGGAGTATCAGGACATGAAGTCTGGTGCAGGATACCCTGTGAGGATAAGAAAGTAGCAAATTTTTTGTTGACATATTCAGTACCATTATCAGTTCTAATCATCTGCACTTGTACATTGAACTGATTTTTTACATAGGCACAAAAACTCTGAAAACAGGTGAACACTTCATCTTTGTGACGCATCAGATAAACCCAAGTCATTCTAGAATAACAATCAATAAAATTCACAAAGTACTTCATACCACTGACTGACACAACTGGACAAGTCCAAACATCAGAGTGCACAAGCGCAAACGGGGATTCACTTCTTATCCCCTTACTAACATAAGAGGTTCGTGTATGCTTAGCATACTCACATGAATCACAACTTAATTTGGTTCGGTCCACCCCATTCATAACATCAGGGAACACTTGAAACATTTTATCAAAAGCCATATGGCCCATACGACAATGATGCACCAGTGCCATATTCTCCTTTCCTCCTACAATCGCAGCAAGTATAGAGTTTGTCTCATGTCCCATCTTGTCACGATCCATGCGCCAAAGACCTCTATGCCTGGTTGCAGTCCCAATCTTCCTGCCCGTCATCCTCTCCTGAATGAAACACATATTTATCAACCACATAGGGCAGTCATGGACACCAAATTTACTGGAAAGGCAGGAACATGTAGTACTGATGATAGTTTTATGTTGGGTGTACACTGAACCGAACCCACCCCTTTTATAGGTTGTGCTGTGCCATCGGCTGTTTGGATTGTGCCTCTATGTGTGAGAATATGGACTATAAGAATCAAACTCTCTAACATTTCCAGTAACATGTTTGGATGCTCCAGAATCTAGGATCCACTCTGAATCAAAGCTATGTGTGGCCATAGACACTCTGTCAACATTACCTTCATTCGTGTAGACATACTGGGCAAAGTTTCCAAACGTTGCCTCCTTTTCTCCTTCCTTTGACTGTCCTTGTGATGTACTAGTCTTGGTATCTTCTGTTGCAGCCATATGTGCCTTGAAAGGTGCAGCATGTTGATGTTCGTATTGCCGTCCATACTGTTGTCCACCACCTCTGCCATACTGATGTCCACCACCTCTGCCATACTGATTTCCATATTGCTGTCCACCACCTCTTCCATCACCTCTTCCTCTGTAGCTTCCTCTGCCATAAGCATAACTTCCTCTTCCCCTACCAGCTACGCTGCACGGATACCTTGCTCGGAGCCCGTGTCCGTGTCGGATACCGTATCTGATACCAATTCGGACATGATACCTCTTCGATACCTATTGGCAACATATCGGTAAATAAAGCATTTAAAAGAATTGGTGATACCCCTTGCAAGTCACAGGCAGCCAGCAGCACACTGCTTTCTCAGCCTCCTCTCTGATGCTCTCACCAAATGCAAATATAATTTATGTGATCACGTTGGCACCTCTAGCTACTACATGTATTTATTTATTTTAAAGACTATGAAAACGTATCCTCGTATCGACGCTTTTTCAAAATGTCGTATCTTCGTATCCGTATCGGTGCTGCATAGCCTACCAGGTGTCACAGTGGAGGTACACTGATGCTTCAAGTGCCCTCTCAGTCCACAAGTAAAGCAATCTCTCAGTATTGTAGAAGGTAGGATGAGGGATTGAATCGCTTCCTTTGTCATCTTCAGTCTCACTTCCTCTCTGGACATTGCAGCGATGGCTTCTTGGAGTGAGGGAGTAGTGGTTTGATGCAGTAGAGCAGCCCTTCTACCCTCAAATTCTGGATTAAGACCTTTGAGAAACTTCATGACTCGCCGGCGTTCAATCCAGCTTGCAGCAGCAGTCACACATTCACCATGGACCAATTTAGAGGATCAACATGGTCTAAATCCCCCCACAAATGCTGCAGTTCAGCCACATATGCCATCACCGTTTTATCTCCTTGTCTAAGTCATGTACCTTATCCTCAATCTCAGCATCAACATAATGTTCCCCTTTCCAGAGTAGAGATTCAATAGGGTATCCCATACCTCTGAGGCCTTTGTGAGTGCCTCCACCGAAGCGGCAATATCAGGACCAGGGAGTTCAACATCCATGCCACAATCAAAGAATTTATGGCACTCCACTTCTTCCATTGAGGGCTGGTCGTGTCTGGTGGTTCCGCAGCTCCCCCGCTCACTTGCTCATCCAGCCCTTTCGTCTTCATGATCAACAGAGCCCTCATAGTTGGACACTCCTTCTAACTTGATGTCATTTGGCATCAGCTCGAGCCTCTGAACAGCTTCAGTATGAGGAACCATTGCTCCCCCTGCAGCAGATGCTGCTCCATCCCCTTTGATAAGGTCTGCCAGCTTCTCTAGAGCCTTGGTCAAGCTCTCGGTGTCCCCCATGCTTGTTCTTCACTGCAGGAAGCCCTCTTCCTCTCCTTGCCTGCCACAGCCTTCACCTCCTCGCCGCTGCAGCAGCCTGCTCGCTCCTTCCGCCTCCTTGCTACCGCAGTAATCTGCTCACGCCTCTAGATCCACCACTTCTACTCACATCACCCTCATGCTCCTTGCTCTGATACCATGTGGAGCAGGGATGAGAGACTAACCTGATTAGGGTTTCATTGGCGGCTGTGGTCTGGGACGTGAGAGCCTTCTCTTCTGTACAGGATAGAAACCTTTATATAGGTCAGGTTCTGGGCTGGGCTTGATGGGCCACATAGAACTTAAGGAAGGCCCAGCTACGTATCTCCAACAGTTATCCAACATATATTTTACATCAAGCAGTCTTTTGGCTGTTATTTTACATCACCTATTGGAGATGCTCTAATTGGTGACAAATGCCACAGTGGGGTGAGGCCATGGAAGGTGCAGATAAAGTGCCATGTCCGGATAAATGCCGGTCTGACTGCAATGGTTTTACTTTTTTTGTGTAGGCTCAAGGATTTAACAAATATAAATGCTATCTCATCTAACAAAACCATGTAACAATAATAATTCAGCAATACTCATTATCTTGAACCAAGAAATCGGAAGAAGCACTTCTTGGGACAGAACTAACTAACCAAGAACTTACCAAAGAATCAAGATTCCATCAACAAACAAGAATGACCAAGAATCATCAACAAGCAAGATTTTTTCAAACTATCAAGACCAATCGACAGCCAAGAATTGACCTAGCAAAGAATTGTCATCACGTATCCAAGCAGTCTTGGCCAAAATTGACAAGGTCCATGGCAGGGAAACAGAGAAAACAGTCATTCTGTGAATAGGGTCTACGAATGTACTATTCACACCGTGATCTGCCTTTTTGTTATGGTGTGCTGTGAATAGGGTCTACCAGTGCACTATTCTCAGCCTGATCTGCCTTTTTGTTTAATGGTGCGTGGAATGAATTTGGATTTGGATTTTTATGCTGAGCTAGACGTAGCCAAATTTCAGAATTTTGTATGACCGTCAGTGACGCTAATTGACCCTCTAGTACATTAGTGTGCCTCATGTGGATAGTGCACACAACATGCCCCTGCTCTTTGCTCTTTCAGTCCACTAAAATTGTATACCTTTTGGCCATTTCTAAGATGAATTATCAATTGCAACATTGTAAAAGAGATAGGATGGTCTAATTGTGAATTTCTTTTGTTGTAGCTACGTCCAAATTTTTGTGATGCATGGTCAAACCTTGCAAGTGCATATACACGCAAAGGGAGATTGAATGACGCAGCACAGTGCTGTAAACAAGCGCTTGCCCTGAACCCACGTTTGGTATGTGTATTCCAATGTTACCAGTAATTCTTTTTCACTTTGTGAACTGACATTTTGTTATTCTATGATTTAGGTTGATGCACATAGTAATCTAGGGAATCTAATGAAAGCCCAGGGGCTCGTGCAAGAGGTAAGCAAGTTGTGTTCTAAGCTTCGGCAACAAATGATACCGTTGAATGATCCTTACAATTTCATCTTATCGCATCTTCAGGCATATACTTGCTACCTTGAAGCCATACGAATAGATCCACACTTTGCAATTGCGTGGTCAAATCTTGCCGGCCTGTTTATGGAGCTTGGGGACCTCAGTAAGTCTATGCAGTATTACAAGGTAAATATCACAATGGTGCGAGCTTTTGGTGGAAATTACAAATATATACTAGTATGTGTATTAAGAATACTCCTGAATTATGTATACTTCAGGTCAATGTATGTGAATAAAACAAATGTATGTTGCCACCTTCTTTGGTTAATAAAGTTTGAGCTTTAGTGGTTTTAAATGTTCTTCAAGTTTCTATGCACACTAGTTCATTACTATAGACATGTTGTAGAACATTACTTCAAATCCGGGAGTGGGAAGAGGAGTATATCATCCACTCCCTCCAGTCCAGAAAAATTGTCGTAAGTACAGCTAACGATTTGTACCAGACAAGTTCGTCTCCCAGTCACTTTTAGTGGATCGGAGGGAGTACTAACATTGTCTATGTGGGTGGTCTAACAGCCGAGTGTGTTATTGATACATTATTGAGTGGCAACATAATGAGCCCAACCTGCCTTTTTAAATTTGTGAAAAGTAATCTCTAGGTTTGTGAAAAACAACCAAGCTCATATTTAGGCTCTTATTAAGTTCCCAAGTGCCACTGAGATGTTCAGTGCCTCATGAAAGAAGAGAACTTAAGTGAGGAGGTGAAATGAAAGAGATCATGATTACTATACTCTTCTTAGTCTTAGACTTAATTTTATGGGCAAGATTATGTTTACAACTGTAAAACTTAAACCCTTTAGGTCCTTCCTGGATACTCTATATATTCTTTGAGATGCCATCCACGGGGCAGTGCCCACTAGTATTGCAAGCAGGCGATGGCCTTTTTTTTTAAAATACCGTAAGAATAAAGATAGAAATTATTTTGAAGATATATGGTCCAATCGGTTGCAATTATAATTCCTATTCCTCCTAATCATCTAAAATGAAAATTGCTTTATGTTTGCCCATTAGTATATAAACATTCCGTAGATTGGTGACATTAAATTTGTATCAGGTTCGTTTCGAATATGCTGTCATGGTTTACATCTTGAATCATTTGTAATAACACATTTGAGCTAGCTTATAGAAAATAAATCGAGGTATAAATTAGCAGTCAAAGTATGAAAGTACTGCCGTGGAAACTGAAAATACTCAAAATATATTATTTGTTCGAAATAAATTACCGTACAGGGTCAGGCCCAACATTGTTGGTCCTTTTCCACTTATCCTTATTTCCGCTTCTCCTTAATCTGGACAAGTCCTGTTTTGAGTCCACATGCCCCCTCCCCTTTCATCCCCACTTTCTTGCTTCCAACACCCATATCGACCTGAGTGCACTTCCCTCTTGCACTTTGTTCACATAACTGCCTGCAACCATCCTGAGCACCCATCCTCCATTCCCCCTTCCACTATAAATGCTTGGTTCCTCCAATATTTTGGTGCAAGTAAAGTCATAGGGGAAGTGTCCGTGATTGGTGCTAAGTAAGCAGATCAGCGATGGGATTCTGCATCCTGTTGACCTTGATATAAGAAATGTACCTTCTTGGCGGCACAAGCTATAATATTCTTCTGGTGCGCCATCCCTGGGCATTTGTGGTGTGCTGTCATAGCTGTATTTCACCGCGTCAAGAGTTTTTGATTCCTATCTACACACCAGATTAATTCATAGTCTTTTGTGGCATGTTGAGGCTGCTCTGATGGGATTTCAGTCCCTGGTATGTTTTTTATTTTCCTTTTAATTTATCACGTACTAGATTTTCCCTTTTTTACTCAACTTAAAATGAATTTGAACCAGAAATTTTACATAGGTGGAGTCAATTGACCAACTCCATGCTGTAGATTTTTTGGGGAATTTTCCTTGTTCATGAATGCCTAAACCAAAGACAATTGCATGAGTGCGGAAAACGGTGATTGCATAGCAAAGTGTTGTGTGTATGTATGGTAGCTCCATGCCACCATATGTTGCTTGCTTGTTGTATTCTTACAAAACATATGGTTAATTTCCTTTAACCTAACTGACTATCTTCTGATCGGTGATGTCCAATGCTTTGAGTGGTACCATTGCTTTATTTTGGTTAAAAAATCTTGCAGGAAGCTGTTAAACTTAAGCCATCTTTTGCTGATGCACATCTTAACCAAGGGAATGTGTACAAGGTAAGTCTTATGAACTATGGCAGTAGCGTATGACCTGGGAAGTTGTCAACAATTGGTTATGAAGCAAATGCTTTGGTTTTTCCAGGCTATGGGAATGCCCCAGGAGGCAATTGCTTGTTATCAACGTGCTTTGCAGGCGCGCCCTGACTATGCGATGGCTTATGGTACGCAGTCTTGCTTTATTATCTATGTGCAAGAATGTATGGTAGGTTTGGTTTGTGTCCAACAATTACAATTCTAATTGCCAAGTATGGTAGGTTTGTTTTGTGTCCAACAATTTCAGTTCTAGTTGTTGGCAACTCATGGCTGAATTTTCTTGTCCATAAACCGAGTGATACCACTCGTTTTGGAATTAAAGTATTTGCAAAAAAAATTCTAGTTTCACTTGCCATGGAGAAATCAAGAGGGGAATTTGGTTCCAAAAGTAGGTAGAATAATATCAGGCAAACTTAATATTAATCAACTACCAACCAAGTATAGATTTCAGTTGCTGTGATGGAAAATAGGTATGGTAGCTGTTGGATACTGACTAAACCTACCATTAGTTCTTTTTCTTAGGATATTGCAAATTTTCCGAGTGCAAATACTAATTTAGTTACATTTTCCCTCTCGAGTCCATTTATTTAGATGTTCATCATGGGTGAGATATGTACAAGCTTTCAAGAGAATGGTCCTTTCTTTACCTTCAAAGTAGAGCCTTAGTATAGCTTGTAATGCAAAGGGCGGGGGGACATTTTCATGCAGGTAATCTTGCTACTATCTACTATGAGCAACGCCAGCTTGATATGGCAATTCATTGTTACAATCAAGCTATACTGCGTGACCCTCGATTTGTGGAAGCATACAATAATATGGTAAGTTCTTGAAGTACTCACTGTTTATAAGTTATAACTGATGGCGGTGTAGTTATGTTGGTAACTTGGCTAACGTTGTCTATCTTTGATAGGGTAATGCACTTAAAGATGCTGGGAGAGTAGAAGAAGCAATCAATTGCTTCCAAGTATGGTTTACTTCATTGCTGTGAGTTTCCATATTTTGTTCTAGTTCTAATCCATTCACTTTTCTTGGGTGCAGTCGTGCCTTATGTTGCAGGCAACCCATCCGCAGGCTCTTACTAACCTTGGAAACATCTACATGGAGTGGTAGGATTTCCATACTTTGTAATATTTGATACCCACAACGTTGATGTGCTTTTACTAAATAGACTGAATTTTTCTTTGCAGTAACATGATAAGTGCGGCTGCTTCATTCTACAAAGCCGCAATTGCTGTTACATCGGGGTTGTCTTCTCCACTCAACAATTTGGCAGTCATATACAAGCAGCAGGTACTAGCTTGAAGATTTTGTTTTATACAATTTATGTACTGGATTGCACTTATTACTTTTGTTGTTTTGACATATTTTTGCATCCTCAATTTTTGACCCAGATTTTGGTTACAGTGCGTGCAACTATTTGTGTCTACCCTTGTTTTTCTTCTGATATTCTTTTTCTTTGTGTGCAACAGGGAAGCTATGCTGATGCTATTACATGTTACACTGAAGTACTTCGTATAGATCCTACTGCAGCTGATGCCCTAGTTAATAGAGGAAACACATTTAAGGAGTTTGGAAGAGTAGCTGAGGCAATTCAGGATTACATACAGGCTGTGACAATCAGGCCAACTATGGCGGAAGCTCATGCGAACTTAGCCTCGGCTTATAAAGATAGGTACTATTTAGCAATCAAGATAATGTTACAGCTTGGTATTACGATCCAGTTTTATTGTGGTCATATGGTAAATTTTACCTTTTTTGAAATGTGATCTTTCTCCTGTAGTGGACATCAAGAAGCAGCTATAGCTAGCTATAAACAAGCTCTTTGTCTACGTCCTGATTTTCCAGAAGTAACTTGCAACCTTCTGCATACTCTACAGGTAAAATCTATTCCACATAATTATCTAATTTGTCCAACAAAACACAGAAGCATACAATCATCTACTCCCTCCGTATCAAAATATAAGTCGCACTAGTCACTTACCACACATATGTATGTAGACATGTTTTAGTGTAAGATTCATGTAAGTGACTAGTGAATCTTGCACTAAAACATGTCTACATACATGTGTGTGGTAAGTGACTAGTGCGACTTATATTTTGACACGGAGGGAGTATAAAACTTGATACACTCTTGACGTGTTAACAACACCACGAGAGCTAATTTTATATCTTTACTCTCTTAGCATATTTCTTGAAACCAAAGTGCCCAGAAAGTTAGGACGGAGCTTTTATTTATTAGTTTGGATAATTCATGTTTAATGTGCCCAGAAAGCAGGTTTCATACAATTGCAGCTATGCCCAGGAAAAGATACTAACGAAAAAAGTGATACCCATGTTTGTTTCACTGCAGAGTGTTTGTGACTGGGAAAACAGAGAGACTATGTTCCATGAAGTTGAAGATATTATTAAACGGCAGATTAAGGTGCCCCTTTGTTATAAATTTCATTTCACGAAGTAATGGTAGGAATAAGATAAAATTGAATAGTGTACATATCCTGAGTCATGACGAAGCTTTGGTTATTGTTCAAATAGATGTCACTTCTGCCAAGTGTGCAGCCATTTCATGCTATTGCTTATCCTATTGATCCGTTGCTCGCCTTGGAAATCAGGTATATATCCCCTTGGCTCTTCATTCGCAAAAAAAAAATCATGTTTCTTACTGTTGCTATTTGCACTATTGGTGGTATTTTCTACTTCGTTATTTGCATCATATTTTTTTGCTTTGCAGCCGTAAATATGCAGTCCAGTGCTCGTTGATTGCTTCTCGCTTTGGGTTGCCACCATTTGTCCACCCACCCCTTTACCTGTGAGGGCAAAGGGTAAACATGGTCGACTCAGGGTTGGGTACGTACCCAAAGGCACTTCTATCATATTTGTTCGGTTCCATCACAACTGGGTAATAGGCATCTCATGGATTTTGCAGATATGTTAGTAGCGATTTTGGTAATCATCCGCTTTCCCATCTCATGGGTTCAGTGTTTGGAATGCATGACCGTGACAATATTGAGGTTATCCACTTCCTTTATTCTGTTTTTACACCTTATGGATTTATTGTACCAACAACTCATCAGTTGGTATACCAGATTTTTTGCTACGGATTGAGTCAAAATGATGGCACTGAATGGAGACAGCGCATCCAAGCTGAGGCAGAGCATTTTATTGATGTGTCTGCCATGACATCAGACGTGATTGCCAAAATGATAAATGAAGACAAGATACAAATTTTAATCAATCTTAATGGTTACACAAAGGTAATGCTTAGACTTCTCCTTTTCACAGCCGTATCTTTGTTCTCATGCTCACTTCTGTCCAGTGACAAGCTCATGCTATTACTCTGATATTTTCCCTGAATTTTTGTCTTATAATTTTATTTGCATGTATTGTATACTCATATTTGGGTGGCCATGTGCAATTCTTGAAATTGCTAGGTGGTATCACTAAATATCTTGAAATATACAATCTAGCGTGTTTTTAAACAAGCGGCTCAGCAGCTTTGTGGGCGCTCAAGCAGCTCTTGTTCGGTTTTATTAATTGTCATTCTGTTAAATGCATTTAACTTTAACAGGGTGCAAGGAATGAAATTTTCGCGATGCAACCAGCACCTATTCAAGTCTCATACATGGGGTTCCCAGGACAACGGGCGCTTCTTACATAGACTACTTGGTTACGGATGAGGTCGGTATTTTTTTAATAATAATCCGACTTTTGATGCGCAATAGTTTCTTAGCTTTACATGCACTAAATTGACTTTCTTGTTGTTTAACAATGTTTGCAGTTCGTTTCTCCAACTCGCTATGCACATATATACTCTGAAAAGCTTGTTCATCTCCCACACTGCTATTTCGTCAATGACTACAAGCAGGTTCACTTCATGTTGCACTTTGTTAATTTTTGCTCTCTTTCATTCATGTTGTTTCTGACTGACTTCTATCCCAGAAAAATTGTGATGTCTTAAGTCCCGTGTGCCCACATAAAAGATCAGATTATGGATTACCTGAGGATAAGTTCATCTTTGCATGCTTTAATCAGCTTTACAAGATGGATCCTGAAATTTTTGACACATGGTAACTTTCTGTCACCTTTACTTTTTTCAGCAGTTTGTCGAAAGCATACATTAGATTCATTATGCTAATGTTTGTTGACTCTCTTTTGAAGGTGTAATATAGTCAAACGTGTTCCAAACAGTGTGTTGTGGCTTTTAAGGTTTCCAGCCACTGGTGAAATGAGAGTAAAAGCACGTAAGCAGATTTAATATTTCTTTGTTACCTGAGCTTTTCATCTGGAAAAGAATAATCACATGAACCAACTGATCTCAACATCCGTAACACTGAAATGCTATTTTATACAGATGCTGCTGCAAGAGGAGTGAGCCCCGATCAGATTATATTCACAGATGTGGCCATGAAACATGAGCACATCCGAAGAAGCGAATTAGCAGATCTTTTTCTTGACACGTATGCACTTAACCCTCTGTTTCATTTGTTCTGCATGATATAAGCACGTCAGTTCAAACTGATATTTGGTCTATATTTTGGGACTTGGTGAACTTCCTGCACGGCAGGCCCCTTTGCAATGCACACACAACTGGCACTGATATTCTATGGGCTGGCTTGCCGATGATCACACTTCCACTAGAGAAAATGGCAACCAGAGTAGCTGGTTCCCTCTGTTTAGCGACTGGGCTTGGAGATGAGATGATTGTTAGCAGGTAACCATTGGTTAGAATCTGTTTATGCTGTCTGGGATTGTATGCACATAATTTACCTTCCTTTTCTGATTGTAGCACGAAAGAGTACGAAGACAGAGCAGTTGAACTTGCAACAAACCCAGCAAAACTCCAAGCACTAACCAATAAGCTTAAAGAAGTTCGTTTAACATGTCCATTATTTGATACGGCTCGATGGGTAAGTGATTGCTGTACGAAGTTAGAATGTTCATGTTTGTACGAAGTCAGAATGTTCTGTTGATACTTCGGTGGGTATGTTTCATCTAGGCAGTAATTTTGATCCGCACTTCTTGGAAACTGTTTCAGGTTCGGAACCTTGATAGGGCATACTTCAAGATGTGGAACCTTTATTGCTCGGGCCGCCATCCGGAGCCGTTTAAGGTAAAGGAAGACGACAGTGAGTTTCCATATGACAGATGAGGGGCATGAAATCGCGGCTGTGTAGATAAAAGCAGAGTTGTATCGTAGTACAATCATGTAACTGGTATGTCTGTGCCCTGCCCTGTCCTGTCCTATCCCGTGTACCCAATATAGAAGCATTTTAGGTTTAGCTGTATATTTATGTGTTCCAGCAGAAGAATTATAGTTTTGTTGGTTCCTGATTGTTGTACTATCAACCCAAACTTGTGCTTTGCCAGGATGTTGGTAAAATTAGCTGCAAGGATACAAGATGAATATTTCGAAACCAAATGTAATCTGTTAATGCATTTGGTGTGGCTTTGATGGTGTTAAATCTTTGTTAGTGTTATATGCCCACGGGTACTACCAGTCATTTACAGTTAATCTCGGTTTTCACCGGAGACAAAGGCATGTAATCCCGTTGCTATTGCCCTACCCTACCAGGCTACGACGTAACCCGTCATTGGTATGTGGGAGCTGGGAGGTGAGGACTTTCTCAACACTGATTGGATTTTGGAGGTTTAGCATGGCATTGGGGCTGAGAAAGAGAAACTATGGGCAATGTTTGTCTGGTCTGTCAGTTGAAGCGTGCAGGTCCAGCACGTAAGAGTGTACGAGAGGCCGTGGTTCGGCCTGGTCCTGCAGCTGAACTCGGAAGGGTCTGCTGCTGCTGCTGCTGTTAGGGTCTCCGTTCCCAAGCGATGTCTTGTTTGGTTCACACCTGAAAAACCCCATCACAGCGATTCTGCCCAAGAGAACAAACTAAGCGTCCCTTCCGGGACATCCGATAAAATTGGAACGATACAGAGAGAACAAACTAAGCAAGTAAGCATATGCGTGCATGCATTTGGGTTGGATCGCCCGTGACCGACCGCGGACCACACATGCACTTAGGATAATGCAACGCAAATCCTTGGAAACAGGGACCGGGCACATGCGCCTAAGATCACCCGATTCCTACGTTTCTTCCTCATGGATTTGGCATTTCAGCCGGTTCACGGGTGTGGTGGCGCAGACTGTTTGGTCTTCGTACTTCTCTTAGTCCAAGCTAGGGGGTGGCTTGCAAGTAACCCCTAACAGTGCCACCCATCCTTGCCCATCAACACCATTATTCAGTCCGAAACGCCGTTGCCTACTGCTAATTTTTAGGGCTCTTAACACATTGCACAATCGCTAGAAAGAGAGGGATCACATGTTTTAGCTTATATCCTGTTCTTATCCCAAAAACCTAAGGCCACAATATACAAGCTTATTAGATAATTAAGGGCATTTCCAGTCGTTCGGCCCCGAAGGCCGATTTCCGGCGCTAAATTGGGCGGCCTTGGAGGGCAACGGCGCTATTTGTCGCCCTGGGTGGAACGTTTTCCCAGCCGTGAAACCCAAGGCTAGAACCCGACATTCAAAACAAATTAAGTTTGGGCGAAATTTAACTAAATTTAGACGAATTTCATACATATATAGGCGAAATTCGTACATAGTTGGCCGATTGCATAAAGGACTTGAAAATATAAATATTTAAACTATATTTAGCCTCGGCCGATTGTTTGCGGGAGAGAGGGCGAGATAGGTGAACTGCCACGACGGGTGGTGGTGGTGGGGGGGGGGGGGGGGGGGGGGGGGGGGGGTATAGCGTACATGGAGGCGAGACGGTGAAGCGCCATTACTCGGGCGCGTGGCAGGCGATTGGACGCGTCGGCCGCCCCTCGACTGGCGCGGCAGTCCAGGCCATTACTCCGCCAGACTTTTGACCGGCGCGGGAGCCGAGGGGATGAGGACGCCCCGCGTTTTCATTTTATTTCGCGCGCTATTTCGCCTAGGTCGCTGACAGCGCTGGCCCGTCGTGTTTTCGCGTGGGTTCGATTTCCGCCGGCGCCCCCAGTTGCCCCCCAACAGACTGGGTTTGGTCTGGTGTGCCGGCTAAAAAAAGGGCCCAAAACGGCACTATTTGGGCTCCTGGGGGCGGGGGGACTGGGAGATTTTTTCTCGCCGGCGCAAAAAAAAAGGCTTTGGGGGGGGGGGGGGGGGGGGCTGCATATGCCCTAAGGATGAAGACCACCTACTTCTCAGGTGCCATCGCGCTAAAGAAATCTGGAACGCCCTCCCTCCGTGCGCCCCGAACCTGTTGCCCAGCACCATCGAAGAAACGTGGAATGCCCTAAGCTCACAATCGTTGCTGCGATCATCTGGAACATATGGAAGAGGCACAACTCCCTAGTATTTGAAGGTCAAGACGTCCCACCCGCCATCACCGGTCGAAAATGCATTGAAGATGTTAAGTTGTGGACCCACCAATGCTGCAATCTAGCTACTAAAGAATCTTCTCCACTTCTGGTGTAACCTTTTTGAGCCGTCTTGAGCTCCTATGTAATCTTTTTCTCTTTCGGTTCCCACCCTCTGTAACTTGATCTTGTAACACTCGTTGGCTGTTTATATTTATATATAAGTTCAGGCTGGCCTTAGGCCGCCGTAGTTACAGTAAAAAAAAATTAAGGATGGCCGATCGATTTACTATGCACACTCTAGATTTGCTAGGTACACAAGGACATAAAACCGCAAGGAAAAACCACATAATATTTGACATATCATCTATAATGGATTTCTACGTGGAAATTATCAAAAGTTCCATCTGAATATCACACTTGAGCAACACGTGAATTGTACACCGCCAAGTCGAAGGATTCTAAAACGGAAGAAAACATGATGTGAGAAGCAGTTTATGTTATCCTCCAAATTTTCCATGGAATAGCTCATTCCAATTCCTTGAACAACCAAATTCTCCCAAATACCAAACCAAAGAGGCCTAACGAACTATTCCGAACAGCGTAGCTAAATCTTCTGCAACAAAGAGATCCGAAATTAGAGTGTTGTTGGATATCATACGAAACGTGTGAAAACGTAGACTCAATAACTAAATAAAAAAATGATAGTATAAAACACATGTTTGTTTTCCTAGAGAACTTTTATCGAGCATGAATTGCATGCTCCAACTGAATCCTAGCTACAAAAATGGAGTAAGCTATCCCCCCCCCCCCCGAAGTAGATCACAGGGAATATCCATATGTAATTACAAAATTACATTTTTCTTCTTTTGTGCCAGACAGATTTCACCCTTTTTAACCTTCTCTTTCCTGAGAAAATTGTACTGTACACGTAATCTAATTGCTTCAGTAATTGCGCGGGGCCGAATGGAGCGGTGACTAGATTTTGGGCAGAGTTTACGCGCTGCTTTGTCGTCATCGGTCACGGAGGTAAACGGCCGGCCAATCATTCCATATCGCATTGCTATGCAAAGGCGTATGCGCACACGCACGATTCTAGAGATGTTCATCTTGCGGTGTAATTTGTAATTTGTTTTTTATTTTACGTTTTCCCTCCCTTTGCATTGCTATGCAAAGGCTCTGTACATAAAACTCTCTTTCTAATCTAATCGAAAGGCAAAGCGAATGCCATTTTTTGAAAAAAAATCATTCCATATCTTCCAATCTTATTTCTTCTTTTGGTTCTTCCGTTACTAGTACAAGATCTCCTTCTCCACACTCGGTTCGTCATCAACTCGCCGTGGTTATATAAACGCACCAAGAGTTCTCCAAGTACCCAACACACTGCTCCAAGAATGGCCACCACCGCCGGAGCCATCTCTCTCCTTCTTCTTCTCGCTACCCTCGCCATCGCCGCCGCCGAAACTGGGCGGCCGCGACAGGCGGCCGGACAACCATCAGGGACCCGAGCACGAACAAGATGGTGCAGTCCTTGGGCCGGTTCGGGGTGGACGAGCACAACCGCCGCCTCAGCCAGGGCGGAACAGTTGGCAACGGCGACCCCGTCCAGGTCCGGCTGTCCTTCACCGCTGTGGCGGCGGCGCAGAAGCAGGTTGTAAACGGGGAGGCGTACTACCTCAAGGTCATCGCGCGGGAGCCCAGCACCGGCGCCGGCGGCAACCGTCCGTTCGACGCCGTGGTGGTCGTCAAGGCGTGGCTCAAGCCGTCCAAGGAGCTTGTGTCTTTCATGCCTTCTCCCAAATAATTGACGAGCATGCATCCGTATCCTAGATCGACCCGTAATGTCTTACGCACTACTTCCTGATGGTTCAGTTCTGTAATCTGTGTTATGCTGTGGTGAACTGGTGATATATATTAATTAGTAGCAGCAGAATAAGTAACATGGTTCATGCGTGATCCATGCGTGGATATCCCATCTTTCTGTCATCAGTCATCTATTTTGTTTGAAGGATTTGGTCTGCGTCTGGTGTTTATAAACGCAGTTTAACGCGATCGGCTTGAAGTGCTTGTTTGTGTTCTATGAAATTGGCTTTTCCCCGCTCTACAGATAAAGCCAAATGATACAAGGTGAAGAAGAACCAAAGTACATGCATAGAACAACAAGCAAGCAAACAAAATAAGGAAAATGCGAGCACATTTTGACACGCCAACGGTCTAAACAGCTGGTACAATCGCTGGATGGAGGAGGAGGATGCAAACATCCAATTGACGGAGAGGCGACTGTTGTGTTTGTGTCAAATATTGTGTACGTGTTGGGTTAGATTGGACTTGGAGTTGTATTAGGTGTGAATAGGTACGAGTAGTGTTCGAGTCGAACTCTTGTAGCATGAGCCTTCCATATAACGAGGGGACACCACACGATGTAACCCATGACCACTTGATAGCAACATGCAAGCAGGGGGAGCCGACGGCTTGTGTTGGCGCCTAGGACGGTCTGAGTTGCGGTATCAATGGAGAGGAGCGCCCGTAGTCATGCCCCGCAGATGTAGGCGAGTTCGCCGAACTGCGTTAACAAATCTCGGTGTCGTCATCGTGCTGTGATTGCTTGGTTCTCGGTAGATCAATTATGCGCCTACGACGGTAACAATTGGTATGAGGAAGAAGTGCTGATGTTACGATCGGGCGTCGCCTGCGTGTGCCGGCGAGAAGGCGATCGGGTCAAAACTTGTGTAGCAATCGGAAGTTTTCGTGACAGCTATCGGCGAGATTCGATCGTCAAATCCGTGATCGGAAGTCTCGAGGAGGATAGGCAGCATGCACAGCAGCAGAGGCGACTTGCGGCAGGCGGAGTTTTTTGGCTGAAGTCCTCGCCCAGATCGAATCGATCTAGTAGGTCGTACGGTGATCTTGGGCGGCAGCACACATGCGGCAGAATCAGGCGGCCCAAGGGCTCACGGCCCAGGTGGGGTACGTGGACCGGTACAAGGCCTAATTCGGTGCAGCGTGTGGTCTCCAGGAAAGCCTGCATGGTGGGTCCAGGCTGATGCGTGTATTGCATGGAGCGAAGAGCAGCAGCAGGAGATTTGTTACGTGAAAAAAGCATCAGGTATGGTATGTGCGGTACTTTCCATCGGGAGCAAGAAAAAATAAAGATTGATCTAGGAGCATTGGAGAGCACGTGAGGATGAGGATGGTGCATGGCTTTGATGGATTCAAGAGCTTGCAATTCTTTGCTACGTGCACTTCGAAGGCACCAAGAATGTTTTTTCTTTTGGTTTCTTTGCTCGGTACAAGGTTGTGTACGGGATGGCGGCAGTTGCACGATACGGAACAATGACGCGGAGTGGGCGATGTGCGTATAAGGCTGGGAGCAGTCTGGAGTACGTCGTGGAGGATCATGTAACAAAAGGCGTCGATCATGGCACGTTGATGCTAGGATGATATGATGCAGGGTAGAGCATGGTTGCAGTCGGACACGTTCGGCTGGGTCAGACTGTACAGTCTGACAGATCGATGGGATGTCGGTCGGACATAATACGGTGAAGATCGGCGACGACGATGTATGAGCGTGAGGGATGATGGTGTCCGAATTCTGTGGCGTGGAAACACGCATCGCATGGCTATGCGTGCTTCGACATGCGATGACGCGGGGTTGATTCAAGATGGTGCACACATGAGATCTTGAGGTTGACGGGGCGTGGGGTGGATTGATCATCTACCAAGGAGTCATGTTGAAGGTTGAGCTGGAGTCTCTGGGTGAAGATTCCACTCGGCTGATGGAGGGGCTACGGCGTAAGTGCACGGAGAGTCGAATCCTAGTCAGCGGGAAGACGAGAGGCACGTGGTACGGACTGGAGCTCAGAGTCTGGAGAGATGTGTGGAACTCGGCACCGGTCGGGTATGACTGGTGGTTATCTGCAGTGGGGCCTGAGATGGTGTGGGTTAGCGACCCGGTAGATCTTGGCCAGGATTGCAGATGAGGCGTGCGGTAAGCATGGGACACGGCGACAGACCAGGGCACAGGCGGTCGGACATGTGGTCGGACATGTGTGCAAGGGGTGCTGACGTAGTGTTGGCGAGTACCGGATTCAAGTTGGCGAGTTGGTCTATCGGGATTGGCGCCAAGTGATGGACAAGAGTCGGCATAGGGAATCTGGGAAAGTGTTGAAAAGTCTGAAATGTCGGAAGCTTGGAGAGTACATGTTCATATATTCTGTGATGTTCAGTGCACATGACAAAGTGCGAATGACTAGATACAGAAGTAGGCAGAGTGCTATAGCTGTGGGACATGTAGAAGACTATCCAGGATGAGACGACTGTGAATTTGACTCAAGGTGACTAAAAGATGACGGTGAAATTCCTTCAAGTTGAAAGCATTTTCACGCAGACTAGTGGTCGGTGTGTGATGGTGTTGAATGGGAAGAAGGGACTACAGTTGCAGGTGGAGTCACATGGAGTTTGGGAGTAGTAGCGAAACTCATGGAAGACAACTCAAGTCCGGAGTACATGGAGGTTTGACGCATTGACGAATTCAAGGTGGTGGACAATATTCGCCAAGGTGGAGTTTGTTGTGTTTGTGTCAAATATTGTGTACGTGTTGGGTTAGGTTGGATTTGGAGTTGTATTAGGTGTGGATAGGTACGAGTAGTGTTCGAGTGGAACTCTTGTTGCCTGGGCCTCCCATATAATGAGAGGGCACCACACGATGTAGGACTTGATAGCAACATGCACGCAGGGGGAGCCGGCGGCTTGTGCCGGTGCCTAGGACGGCCAGGGTTGCGATATAATTGGGGAGGAGCGCCCGTAGTCATGCCCCGCAGATGTAGGCGAGTTCGTCGAACTGCGTTAACAAATCTCAGTGTCGTCATCGTGCTGTGATTGCTTAGTTCTCGGTAGATCAATTATGCGCCTACGACGGTAACAGAGACTATACAATGGCTAGGGTTTGGGAGATGTGTGGGCGCTAGCACACCGCCAAAGGACGTGGTCGTCTGTTTATATATGAGACGTGTAGACGTCTAGAGTTATAACAGAATACAACTAACTATTGTTAGGAAAGGATCAATCTATGATTAGCTACTCTAGCACCCTCCCTCAATCTCAACAGTAGCAAAGCATGTTGAGATGCGTTTACAATTTTGAAACAATGGCGGAGGCAACGTCTTGGCGAAGATATCATCCAGTTGGTTCTTGGAAGAGATGAACTTGATCTGTAAAAGCTTGTGTGCCACTCGCTCTCTGATAACTTCCGTCCATTCCCCTGGGACCGGGGGTCCCCTGTTGAACGCCACGAGTGGGCAACTGCCTGCGGCGAAGGTGTTCCCGGGGTCCAGAAGAAGGCGCCCCCTTTCAGCACATCATGCGGAGGACGAAGCTTGCAAGGGTGGGAAGGCCCTCACACCTGACCCAAGGAACGAGACATTGACTTCCTTGCACGGTCTCGAGGCACCGTCCGCGCGTTTCCAAGAAATGTGTTGCAGATCCGGTGCAGAACGCTTGGGGCTTCCCAAGGCCGCCGCCGAGAGTCATTGGACGGTGCCCTATGATGGGGTTTGACGGGGCGAGACATTACAGCCATCTGAAAAGCCTCCCGTCAGACGGCAACAGGGCCCTCTTTCATCCGAAAGGGCATCATTACGAAGCTCGCTCGCGCCTTTTCATACCACCTTTAGTAAGACGCGGCAGGCGCCGCGCGCGCAAGAACGTCACATGTCCGTCAGCCCCTGTGGTAACCCCTTTTCCCCATTCTCGCCAAGTTAGGCTCAACTCCAACAACTTATAGAGATAGCTACTCCACCATCCCCCTGCAGCGAGATTTGCCCTTTGTAAAACTCCACCATATCCATCAATATAAACAGACAAGCATGACGTAGTGTGTTACGCTTCTGAGCGGTATAAATCTAGGTAAAATCCTTGTGTCTTTTGTGCGTGCTTGTGGAGGATCTCTCCAGTGAGAGTCATGTTCGTGTTGCGCCCCTTTGCCGAATCTCTAAAGGGAGTGTGCTACACTTCCGGTGTCCGTTTTCTAGACAAAATGCTAGTGGTAAAAAAATCTTAGGCTGTGCTCCTGTCTTGCTAACTTTGCTCTTGGATTGCTTGCTTGGATTTAACTCGTACTGGACACTTTCTTTTGGGTTTATATAAGTACCAACTTGACATGTTCCAACGAAAGGTATTGACAAGTTTTGCCTTAGTACGATTCCACTAAGGTTTTCATATAGAAACGCTTGCCTGAGTGGCAAGCAGTATATTCAATATTTAGCAATTAATTGTTGGGAATAAATTTATCACAATATTGGTACAAAGTTCACATGAGTTTGACTGCGAAATGTGATGGGGAGTGCATGGAGTGAATCCTGCTCCGTACTGCTAATTCCGTTTCAGGAACGGATATGTTGAAAATGGGTAGGGAAACTTATGTAACTTTGACTATGTTAAACTTGCTCTAAGATCTACGCCTGGGTAAGTTCCATTCTTGCCTAGAATTTTTCCCCAAAAATCTATACCTCTTATAAAGCAAAACCCCACTAAGTTCATTTATGATTTTTCTATCCCTACATGCAAGGTAGCCACATCATCAAATAAGCACAGCCATATGATCTTGATCGCCGTCCGTCCATTCCCCCCATCTCACGTGAGAAGAAGTCGTACACCCACCAAGCCCTGTCCATAATTCTTTTTTTCCTCCTACACAACCAGCCGAGGTCAATCTTGGCTTTTTTTCTCTTCTGGGATTGAAACAGCTACGCTTCGATTCCACTCCCGTCCCCCACCATCATTTAATTAGTTTGTCCCTGCCCTTCCCTCTTCATCTTCACTGTGAAGGCGGAAAGGCACACCATCGCATCATTCTTACGTTTACATATGAGGGTGACTCATCTACAGGTTGCAAGATGCATGCATCTATTGTCTTTGATTTCGTGTATACGCCATAGCGGCCGCACCGGCGGCTGTGAGAGGAGTGACGACATCAAAGCCGTTCACCCGCGAAGACACGTTCATGCTCTCCAGCCAGGTAGCCTCCGCCTCGAGAACATCGGCAGTACCATACACGTGTCGTCTTCTTCATCTTATTTGCCTAGCTCCAACGCCAGTCTCCTCGGGTACTCTTCCTTCCCTCTCGCTTCAAATAGCAATCTTAAGTTTCTGCCCACGGATTGTACTGCGTCTGCTTAAGCCTGGGTACTGGTGTTAGACTCATGTGCTCAGATTCACTCCAGACAATCATGGCCGAACACTTACGGACTGACCTAATGCTGCGCATCTCTGACTCTGGCATGCAGCAACAATCTCCTCCGGCCATGAGTATCTATTGCACCAATTTTCAGAGTATAGTTTGCTGCCTTGACTTGTAATGTTTACATCTTTCTTGCAGGATGAGACTATTTATGTAGGGAAATATGCCGTTTAGGACTGTACACGGGAAACTATCTTCAAAAGTCTGACCAACTATGGAGATGTAAGTTTATCTTTGCATTTTGTTCGAATCACACTATTCTATGATTTGGATGCATTAGAAAAAACTGTTCTTGCAAATAAGACATGGGAAGGGAGGTTTATATGAAATATTTATATATGCGTAATCAGTGGTTGTTGATAGTGCCAAAAAGTGGTTGTTTGTCCGATCCCAGTTGTAGTTGGTTCTCATTGTCCTATATATATGTGCGTGCAGGTTCCTCCATGGCTACATAAGGAAGGCAACAGCTACAAGGGAGGTAGAAGGCTACATGTATTGCCATATGTATGCAGATATCAGTTCGTGTGTTCACTATGGGATAAAAGGTTCACACACAAAAAAAAATACAATGGTGAGATTCTTCTCACCCCTCGGTCATATTCATATAGGTTGAAGCCTGCAACTATCTTCACATGTACACTTCAAAGTTTATTTTCAATGATTTGTCGAGCGCGCCTGAGAACTTCTGATTTCGGATCATACACTATAGTTCATATTTCTTTATAGCAGGACAAAATGACACAAAAAGAAAAAAAGAGCAAGGTGAGGCTGTTCTTACCCTGTCGATCATGTTGATATTAGCCTACAACTATCTTCCTTTGAATGGATCATCTCTCAAAGTTTGAGTGCAAAACAGCATAAACACTTTCCCATGAAGTTATGTTTACAGTGTATCTATCAACATTTGGCTTATCGAAGTATTTTTGTACGATGTAAATACTAATAATCAGATATTTGTTTGGCTCATCATTAAAAAAAAGTCATATGTGTGCACTAGTACTTTTATTCCCAACGATTTTTCATTCGAACAACATAATTAAATTCTTAGAACTTAACTCGAAGAAATGCATTCCATGTTGTAGCAACTGCACTATATATCATGTTAGCTGTCATTTCTTTTTCAAGTCAGAATAACTAATAAGTTTTAGAGAATTCCCGCCGCAACGCGCGGGGTATTTTCTAGTTGACTATACAATCAATGGCTAATCCCGTCGATCGAGATTTGCATATGAATATCTAAATTTTGTTCTAGTAACATGCTTATGAGAATCCCTATGAGAAAACTACAGCCAAAGTTAAGACTTCCAAGCTCCCAAACGGATGCCAGCCTTTGACTGCTCTAGCGACATATCCTCTAGCTCGATCAGGATAACATGATCAAGAAGATCGTCTTAGACTACTCCATGCAAATCAACTCCCCCGCCCACCTAGTAGTAGTACATTTGCCTTGGCCCTTGAAAGACATATTATTTTTCTTTTGCAAATTGCTCGCATCTCTTTTCTCAAATTCTGAGGCTCAAAGTACCAAATCATTCTTCTGTTGAGTCTCGCCTCGGGCTAAGGTTAGGTAGCCACCGCTGCTTCCTGAGCTGGACCAGAGGCGCCTGTGTGGAGACCCAAAGGCCGGGATCCCCTGAGGCCCTCATCCCTGACGTGGGCAATCCTGCCTGTGAGTCACTCATACGTCGAGCCCACAGACCGAAGGTCAGGGTAAGCCAGGAATAGGCACGGATCCATGCCCAACTCTGCAGTAGCTCTGAACTTTCTGAAAGAATGAAGACAACGAAGCAAGGATTACGAGATTTTGTTACCGTTCACACGCGTTTCTTCTCAAGCTTGCCTTTCTCTGATACTGTTCTCACGCCTGTAATTAGTTCTCTCGAATGCAGGAGCCGCTGCCTGCAAATAAAACTTACCAGCTTGTTACCTGTCTCTGGGTAGCATAGGATCTGTCCAACTGGCATCAGAACAAGTGAGACCTCAGAGCACACTTGTGGTCGTAGGCACCGTGGAAGATGGGACGAATCAGTGCTGTTATCGAGGATATTCAAGGTAAAACTACACGCATGTTTTTTCTCATAGCAGTAGCAGCGCTGATTCTGAGATGAAATAAGCTGTCAGATATTAAAACAGTTAGACTTATAACAGAACATTTGAAACGCTAAACTGGGGGTGTTGATGAAGCCCATCTCGCTAAAACATCCCCAGCTATTCGCGCCTATCCCAAACGGGACAGGCAACAGAGCACTTAACCCCACTACCGAGCCCATCCAAATGGTTCCTTCTGAAAATGAACGTACGTGCGCATTACAAATCTTTTTTTTTGAAAGGGAAACAACGGAGGGCGAGTCAGACACCTGAATTTTCAATAAAAGGCAATAGCCAAGGTATTACAAGAGCCCCAGCCACACACGTGGGGTACAACGTTACAGAGAGTTTTCAGGGGGAGGAGAGGGACGCACACCAGGCCACCATCGGCTCGCAATCGAGGCGACGGGGAGCCCTACAAACCCACAAGGCAAGGTGTTGCTTGATGAGCATGAAGAGGTCTGAGGTCGGCGTGTGCACCCTATCGAACACGAGACGGTTCCTTGTCTTCCAGATGATCCAAAGTAGGAGGGCGGCGGCCGTCATGCGCAAGGGTAGCGGCCAGCCTCGGTGGTGATCAGAGAAAGCATCGATAACATCCTCCAGAGGAGGGGCGGGAGCGTGACCGATAGAGATCCCAGCTGCGCGCCCCCAAACATCGCGGAGCCTGGGGCACGTGACGAACAAGTGCTCGACATCCTCCGTGACGCCGGGGCAAAACGGACAGTCCGACGACTCTAGAACACCGAGGCGGCGGAGGCGCGCGCGCGTCCTCGTGCGCCTATGCCGGAGGATCCACATGAACACCTTCACTTTTACGGGTGCGAAGTTACACCAGTTGAGGTCGTGGAGCGGGGGGGCACACCCGGTGCTGCGCAGCAGCCGGTACGCGTCGCTCGTCCGAAAGCCATCGCGGCGCGCACCGATCAGACTGCGCTCATCGGGCACCTCGGAAGGGACGAATCGCTGGAGGGCATCGGACAACAGCGCAAGCTCGGAGCAAGCAGCGGGCGAGAGACGGTCGCGCAAGGCAAGAGCGGCGCCGTCAGACTGCAGCACGTCGGCCACACTGGCGCGCGGAGAGGTGCAGTGCGAGAAGGCAGCGGGCAACGCTGCGGAGAGTGCGCCGAGGGTCGTCCAGTTATCGAACCAAACCGAGGTGGACGCGCCATCCCCGACGCGGACTCTTGTGATCGAGCGCAGGAGGGGGATCAACCCACCCAAGTGGTGCCATGAAGGGGTCGGCGGTGGGGCATCCGAGCGAAAGTACCAGCGGCGGATCCACACAGTCCAGGGGTTGTCGACACCCGTCAGCAGCTTGTGCAGATTCTTGAGCAGGAGGCAGGTGTTGTGCACACCAAGGTCAAGGAGGCCTAGCCCGCCTTCGGAACGCAGGCGGCACGCCGTCTCCCATGAAACCAGACAATCTCCACCGGTGCAGGCCGCCGATGCCGTCCAGAACATGGCACGCCGCGGACGGTCAATCTTGGCGAGTGTACCCTTGGAGAGAGGAAGCACTGACATGGCAAAGGAGGGGAGCGCGGTCAGGACCGCGGTGGTGAGCGTCAATCTGCTGCCCGGGTCGAGAGTGTGCAGCCGCCACCGCGGAATTCGCCCAGAAACTCTCTCAGCTAGGAAATCGAGGGCGTTGGCGGGGAGCTTGTGATCAGAGAGGGGTAGGCCAAGATAAGTTTGCGGGAACGATGACACAGGGCAGCCAAGGACCGCGGCTAGCGCAGCAGCTTCAGCGGGAGGGACACAAATGGGCACAAACGTACTCTTATGGTAGTTTATGGTTAGCCCAGTCGCGGCAGAGAACACGTCGAGCGCCACCTTGAGCATGGAAACTGTCTTTAGAAAATATGTGCTACCCAGTTTTTGAAGAACATTGCAATGGGACTGTCTTTAGAAAATATCTTGACTATGATATCACTTGGGATGGTTCTGCCGAGAACAAAGGTTTGTCTTAAAAATCTTTCTGCGTATACATCCAGACTTGATCTATGAGTGCATCGTTGCACATCTGCTGTGTGATGAGAAAAATCTTGTTAATTAACTTCAAGGACATTACATCATATTTTGAGCAGTACGGAGTAGGTTTCAGGACATTACCTGGTTTAATTCGACTGGCTTTTGCCCAGCACGGTGCAGAAGTTGTCCTTCATCTGCACTGTTAGCTTGATTGATCTGAACAACGCCACAAAGTTTGTCAGGATCTGAAAATGAACATGAGAAATGATATACTACAATAAAACAATCATTTTTTTTTATAGAAACAGCACAGAATAAGATGGCCAAGCCTGCTCCTTAATGCTTATGTCCTGGCTTAGTGTTGATGCTTTTGTAGTACCCTGAACTTGTTGTTCTATTCGTGCCAGTTTGGCCTTTGTAAGATACTTATGTAAGCTGGTAACCCTAGTAGCTATCTGTATACCGCCGTTCGTGGCTTTATTAAGTTAAAGCTGGACACGAGGTGCCTTATGTCTAAAAAATAAGCTAATTTATGACATTCCACTTTTTTCAGCTATGACAAACTTATTGCAAAAGGAAGTGCCCAGAATATCTGTAAACTAAACCACATACTGTTCCGAGGGGCTCGCAACAAAAGAGGACTATTTTTGGTAATTACATGGCTGGGTTAATTTTCCCAAGCCCAAGATCAAGTACCCAGCGTTTTACACTGCAGTAAGTAAAAATAATCACCACATGTATATCACCATTCGCACTGTTGATGGGCTCAACAGGAACTATCTGGCTGCCTGGGGCATCTGCATTCACATTGCAATTGCATTTGCATGCATAGATTAAAACACCCATGTGTGTTCTTTGCTACATATAACTGGAACCTTACAGTGTGGCTAAAGCTTGCTTATGTCATATAAGACTAGTTCAATTGGGGATCATCTCCGGTGTTGCATCTGAATCAATAAGCCAGCTATGCTGGTTCAACCATCAGCCGACCAGCCTGTCATCTGTGATCAGAAACAGATCACAATTCGTGAACATTCTGTTGGAGCCTGGAGAGGAGGTTGAAGTGTCAGCTATTCCTCTTCCACCACCTAGATACTACTTTGTATCCGTGCTCGTGCAGATGATCCCGCCTGGAGACATGGCTAGCTGCCACTCCTACACCGGGCAAACACATAAAAAAAGCAGAAACTTATCATGTAGATTAGTGCTGTCTGTTGGTTCAGCTGTCTAGTTGCATCTTCTTTTGTTGTATATAGATGTGGCGCCCCGACCCGACTGCTATACAGTGATGCTGTGTGTCACCGGTTAAGCGATACAACCGGAGGTTACGGGTTTACCAATCCCGGCCAAAACCTTTGGCAGGTGTTGCTCGGAATGGATCATCGGCAACACAACACCCCGATTGATGCCTTAACACAGGCACAACCCTCAATGTATAATAGAGAGATCAAGACTTGTGGAACAACTGGCACATCACAGACTCTACGACACAAATCGTATAGTTCAACTCTTATAATAGAGAAAGATAGCAAATGTCATTCAGAGGTCACAGACCCAACATTACATCAAGCGGAAGCAATTTAGGTTGTTCTAAACAACAAGATCCAAATATGGCCTAAGAGGCCTACAGATAAACATCACAGCGCCAGCTATTCCGGGATGTCCCAAGCTGCCACCTGGGAACCTCAGACTACTCGTCGACGTCCACAAAGAACCCACCTTCGAGGTTGGTGAAGTCCTCCTCTGAAACAAAACAAACGACGTTGAGTTCGACGAACTCGCAAGATTATAAATAGAGCTTTAGCTCGATGAGGCTTTCAGAGTTTTATGGTTGTTTTGCATAAAGCTGATTTTATTTATAAAAACATAACTCAAAGGCATCGACTATTCAGAATATTTTCAAAAGAGGTAAGGAGTAACTCTTTCTTTCACCACCTTACTCATCATAAACCATCATCAACCACTGTACCTGTTCATCCAAGGCACCTCCCCGAATCACCCTCGAGGAAGCTCACCTTACAATCTTGAGTGGTACCTCTAGTACCCAGTTTTTAATCATTCCGTTAAAGTTATTCTATGATCCTACCTTCACTTCCCAAGTCGTCCATAACCGCGGACACGGCTTTTCGAAAAGATTTAACCCTGCAGGGGTGTACAAATGTTTGCCACGCGTACCGCCCGGCCCATTACCTGCGCATTAGCTCTCTTCCTTGGAAAGCCGGCTGGGTGGGAACGGTGTCGACTTCTCCCTCGTTAAGGACTTTCCAGGATCATCAGTGGCGGTAGGACTGCCATGATCACAACACCCCGCCCCACGGCCACTCATTTTCCTAACACCACCATCCTCATCTCAGTTCATCCCACCATCATCACGCACGCGCAAATGGAAGCCCGAACTAGAGGACCCTGGCTAGCCCCGCCCGAGTTATTTAGTCTATGAGGGTTTCTGCAAATGCATAGGCCTCACGCATGGTTGCACGCTCAGTCTTGGTTCAAGAGGTATAGAACTCGCTCCTAGGCGGCGAGAACAAGACAAAACACCACAACCACAGTGGCCTCTCATCCCCACCTTTAAGCATTTTATTATCCGTCACCACAATTCTCCACCATCATTCTCATTTCACCACCTGTTCCCAACATTTGATAACCATAGTACCACTAGGCAATTACTAAGCATGGCTAAGCATCAACCTAGTATAGTTAAGTATCTCATGGCCAACAATACAAACCTATGGTGTTAGGAGGGAAAAACAGGTATTGGCATCGGAAACTTAATGCATTCCATAGGATACTCTAACCCAAGCAAAAGACATTTAGAACCGCATGCAATATTATAGTGGAGAAAATAATTACGGAAAATAGGATAGGATATGCTCAGAGGGGGATTACGCTTGCCTTGCTCAACGTGCTGGTAGTACGGGTCTTCGGGGTATTGTGGAGTAACCCCGGTTGCTTGATCTAACGAAAAACAAACATCGGGAGAGAACAATCAATCACCACACATATGCTTAACAAATGCAATGCGCAAACATATGATGACATGACATTTTAAATCCCCGAGACGAGGATGATTCAACTAAACAATTTAAACGGAGGTTGGATGCATCACGGTGCATCGCGACTATACCGTGGGGTTTAAGGGTTACAACAACTTTACTAGTTGATCAAGATCGATGAACCCTAGGGTTAACTTGCATATGAATGTCATGCTCATGAGAAGATGCAAGTTTTAAGTTGTGAGGAGACCATGTGCAACTTAGCCAAAATAGGCAAAAAGCTCCCAGAGGCCGGATAATCCGGGTCGTGCCAGACCGGAATATCCGGTCTCAAGGTTTGGCCACTCGTGAAAACGGCTAAGGACTCAAGGCGCGAGCCACTGGACTCGGCCGGAAAATTCAAGCCGGACATTTTGTCCGAGGCCGGAATATCCGGTTGCTTCCTCCACTAGTCAGGAAATTTGGCTAAGGAAAAATTGTGCGCGCAGAGGCCGGACATTTAGGCCGGAATATCCGGCCTGGATCTGCGAGTTCTAGCTGAAAATCATGGCTACCGCCAAAACTCGAACTAGAGCAAAAGGGGAGAGGGAAAGGGGTCAGCAAGGATATAGTGCTCACCACGAACTCGTGGGGGTACTCAGCTAGGCCGGGGATGGACGGGAGCAGCGGTAATCGAGCTCGGCGTGCGGCGGAGTTCGTCGGAGAAGAACTCGCATCCCGGGCAATGTGCAGCTTCCCGGCTCGATTCTTGCGGTGAGGACGGAGAAGGAGACGCGGCGGAGCTTGTGGTGCGCTTCGATTTGCTGGGGATGGCTTCAATCAACGGAGAGGCGGCGGTGGAGCTCGGCGTCCATGGCGGCTCGGTGGGGAGCAAGAAGAGAGAGAGGAGCAAGTGGTGGGTGAGGGGATAGGGTGAGGAGGAGCAGTGGGGGTCGTGTCTTGCTCTCCTTGCAGGTGGACAGGGCAGAGGGGGCCCCCGGGGCGAGGCGTGCGTGCGGGTGCGACGCGAACTGCGTTCTTCGGTCGCTACAGGAAGAAGATGACCTCGACCGGATTATCCGGTGGTCGTTCAGACCGGATTATCCGGTTCTCCCTTTTTCTGTTTTTAACTTTAAAACCTGTTTCTTCAATAGTTTTAATTAGGGCACTTGCACTGCTCCAAAAATTATGGAATTTTTTTTGGGGATGCTCCCCTTAACCTAGAGAAACTCCACAATTTTTGGTGTCTCAAAATAAATTAGTTTGGTCCACATTTGTTCATAGGGTGTCAAATGGGCATTTTGCTAAATTCAAAGATGTTGCTCCTTTAACAATTTGGAGCAAAAGCAAAATATTAGTTTGGAGCTCTTGGAACTTCCTTGACAGATAGGGGATGTCAAAGTAATTTTATTTGCAAGATTGAGTGCCAACATTGTGTGAAAGTTTTGTTAGAGCACTTTGGCATTTGGTTCTAGCAACTTCATATCATTTCGATACCAATGTTGTGTTAACTCAAAAGAGGCATGTTTATGCATGGATGCCATGATGCAATTAGCTCAAAAGTGGAAAAATTACACAGATTTTTAGGTTCTCAGCTTTGGGCTGTTACAATAGAGGGAAGCAATAGCCAGGTAACAAGCAACACCATCACAGAAACTTCGGTTCTCTTCCATTCCCAGACAAAAACCAACAACAAAACACCATGTCTCCCGTTGCAATTCTAGATGGTTTCAAGATGCTTGGAGAGGTGTGCGAGAGCATTAAGAAGATGACACGCTTGAGCAGCCCTTGGCTTCTCGAGAGCAGAATTGAGCTTGTCATCAGGATATCAACTGATCCAGAGCAGGGTCTCTCGAACAGCGCTGAGATGATGCAACAGCTCTGATCGACAGAGATTTGCGTTCGCCTTCTAGAGGGTCGATTTGCTGATCATGAAATAAACTTTCGTAAATATAGATACAGTGTACAGAAAAAACACTCTGTTGAGAAGCCAAACTTGGGATCTACTACGTACAGACCTGAAAACCCGTTTAAATAGTTAGTCACCTACAAGTAGGGGCCATGTAGTTTAAGTTCTTTCTTTTGGAACAAAATAGCTCAAATGTCTAGTTTCAGCCATTACGGAAGCAATAGATAGAGATGTTCAAGTTTGCTTTTATAACACTGCTGAGGCTGAAATAATACAGTATTATGTCATGTTATTCAAATTTATTTATTTTGGTATATATAACAATGACGAAAAAAGCGGAAGCCATTACATTTATCTCAATCCTCCGTGACTAATAGAGTGTCATCTCACGTTTTATTATATTTATACTTCGTGAGTTAGATCATAATAAGCACTACTCAACGATTAATGTTTACTGATCAACCAGACAACACACATGGCACAAATACTACTCTGTTAATTCCCCATTGAAGACGCGTTGGAGTGTGCACGCATCACATGACCATCTCTTCCATTTTCCCTGAAAATCCTGAAATGTGATGCACCAATAGAGAATTTCATCATTCTGAGATTGCAACAAGCATATCCTGAATGGCAGAAACATGCCAGCCATTCTCAGCAGATAAACTCATCATGTTGCATCTGAGCCTCGAGGTGAGATCATCAAACTGCTCCTTCAGCCAGCAAGCAGGAACCAGCTCTCATTAATTATTTTGCAGCACACTCACTGGTCTCATGGATCTGGCATTAACTGGAACATGACATAAGACTGCCTCGTGCATCAGAAGAGAACTGCATCATCCTGAGATCGTAACAATCATATACTTAATGCACTCGCATAAACATGCCAGTGATGCTCAACAGATCACACACAACATATTGCGCTGGAGACTCGAGGAGAACTCAAACTGCTCATTCTCTCATCGTTTCGCTGCACACTCAATGGTCTCATGATCTGGATCTGACATTAAGCTATACGCTTGTGCGGATGAATTTGCCTCCAATAACTGAGACATTACAGGATGGCCATATGCTCAACAAGAAACTCGAGAGGACTGTTAGAGATGCTTCTCACGATGATAAAAAATATAAAAACACCAGCTTGTCGAGGAGATGGGTGGCAGTAGCCACAGTAGCACAACAAGGCATCGTCGACAATATGCTTGCCGTCTATGCGATCAGCCATGCAATGGCTTCGGCTTCATTCGTCATATATAGAGGCACGCCATGGAGGGTCAGCAGCATCCCAGCACAGTTTGGCTTCTCTTGTAATCCATTCTCCAGATAAAAAGAAAGCTCCACATCTTCCATTCAAGACATGGCTTGCCATCTCAGATCCGCCAGCGTGCCTTCCAGCCCCTGCCCCAGTGAAACCAACATTGGAGAACAGCTGCACATCCTGAAGGCAAACATCTCTTCACCTTCCGCGACCATCGAAATTATGATCGATGGCTTCAAGACGCTTGGAGGTGTGTACAACGACATTGATGAGGTCATGTGCTTTCCAAGCAGCCAAATTATCCTTTCCAAGCAACAGCAAAGGAAAGCAGTGGAGGTGGAGCTCGCACACTCTCTTGCAGTGCTCGAGCTCTGCACCGCAATGCAAGAAAGCTTTTCTGAGCTCAAGACAAGCACTCAGGAGATGCAAATGGCTCTCAAGAGAGGAGATGACGCAGCTGTGAATGACAAGACCCAGTCCTACATCCGTGTGACCAAGCGAGCACAAAAACAGTTGAAGAGGATCAGCAAGAAGTCTGATCCAACTGACCAGGAGAGCTGCAGGGTGGTCAGGCTGTTGGCTGAAGCAAGAGAGGTTGCTACCTCAATGCTTGAGTCGTCCATGCAGCTTCTGTCCAAGCAAGCCACGATGCCGAGTCCTAACAAGTGGTCTTTTGTCTCCAAGACATTACAGAAGAAAAGGTGTGCATTCGAAGAGGAGCGATTACAAACACTGGAGTTGGACATTGTTGATCTTGAGAGCGGAGTTGAGACTTTGTTCAGGAGATTGATACAGAGCAGAGTTTCGCTTCTGAATACTCTGAGCTTTTAGATAGTTAAAACACCAACGCTGATCACATGTGATTGTCATCCGTCTTTTAGAGGATTGACTGATCACCATAACAATTTTCCAGTGTGTAAATGAGAGGCATTGTACAGAAGATTACTCAACTGAAAAATATAACAAATTGTTGGTCCATTTCCTGATGCCTTTTACTTTTCATGCATGCTGTGATACCCTCATCCAAGTCTGGAGCTGTTAGTTCCGATTAACGTCACGTGGAAAAAATTACTAGGAAGAATGGAATATGCTAACCATTGTTGACTGCCATAGAAGTAGTTAGCACACAATATTCAAGCTAAGCTATGAACTGTTTTACTGTAAGATGCCATGTTATTCAGATGCGATGTGTTGGCTCAACAGCGAGCAACAGATCCTTGTGCGGTGGATCTGGAAATTTCCATGTTATTCAGATGCGATGTGTTGGCTCAACAACGAGTAAAGGATCTCTGCACGGTGGATCTGGCCATCCATAGATAAAACACTAAAACAAGCCAGCTCCAAGCCACAAGGTGGAGCACTTAAGTAGTATAAATTGTAAAGATTACAGCACAGACCCAAATATAGTGCAATAATTAGATGGTACACATGGCACCAATAGTTGATGCTCGGTTAGGAATCCATTAAAATATATCTAGATCATGCAATTATGCCAAGTAAACCAGTAGAGCGAAGGGCCCTGCTGATTCTTGTTGCCAATAGATGAAACATCACAATGTGATAGCTAATTGGGAGGGTCACTAAGGCACAAAAAATTGAATGCACATGAGTGATGACAGATTCGATGTGCTTGTGCAAGAACTAAAATGTTAAGAGACTGCCTCTAAGAGATGAGATGGCAGGGTTCTATTTGTCTACCACCCAAATGATGCTGTCCCAACTCCTTTTGTATAAATAGGCCTCAGCAGAAAGCTCAAAACATCAATCAAATTTGCTCTCATTCTCACATCTCATAGTCAAGAGTCAATACAAAGGTATCAGTTTTAGCAACAGATATGGCTTGCCATCTAAGATCAATCAGCTTGCCCTCTAGGCCTTATGAAGTTGAAGAGGAGTTATGCAGCCTAGAGGCATGCATCTCTTCACCCTCCTTGGCCATCGAGACAATCTCTGATGGTTTGGTGAGGCTTGGAGACATTTACTATTGTATCGAGGAGATCATGAGCCTGCCTAGCAACCAAGTGTTCTCCCAGCAAAGGAAGATGTTGGATGGAGAAATGGAATGCTCCCTTGAGCTCTTGGATCTCTGCAATGCCATGCATGCGGACTTCGCTGAGTTGAAGGCCATCATTCAAGACTTGCAAGTGGCTATCAGAAAAGGAGATGATGTAGCATCTCAAGTCGGGATCCAGTCTGACTCCCGTTTAGTGAAGAAGGCAAAGAAACATTTCAAGAAGACTGCAAAGAAGGTTACTTCCTACAAGGAAGATTGCAGGATGGTCACATTGTTGAGCCAGGCTAGAGAGATCACTACCTCTCTGCTTGAGTCAACATTATAGCTCTTGTCGAAGCAAATTGCAACGCCAAAACTATCTCTCGTCTCCAAGGCATTCCAGAAGAAAAACTCAGTTGTGTGCAAGGAGGAGCAGATGCAGATGCTAGGCTGCTGCATCGGAGATCTTGAGGCTGGAGTAGGACTTCTGTTCTGGAGATTGGTCCAGAACAGAGTTACTCTCCTAAATATTCTTAGCTTATAGATAGTCCTTGAGAGTGTCTTGACACCGTGCGATTGGCATCCACCTTTTAAAGGATTCGCTAATCCTTCCCATTGTATATGTAGAAATGCACAAAAACTCCATACAGAAAAAGAAACAGAAGTTTTGACCTACAAATAGTGTGAAACCAATTCTTGATTTTGTACATCATATGATCATGTGATGGTGATATCTGTTAGATGTGTATAGATTTACTGTTCATCTACTGTTCACCACATGTATATGTACTGGCCTTTGGCCCCATCGGAATACAGTTGCTCATTTGTCCAACATGGTATCAGAGCACAGGTGTTGCTCTCCTCTCTCCCGCTCCCGCACGTAGCTCCGAGCAACTCCGTGCCGTCCTGCACCGCCGCCATCCCAGCCTGCCGCGCTGCCGTCCTGCACCGCCGCCATCCCAGCCTGCCGCGCCGCCATTCCGGCCTGCTGCGGCCGCCTCCCGTCCGGCTTGCCGCCGCCGCCGTGCCTCCACGGCCTGCTGTCGTCCCGGCCTTGTCCGGCCCGTCGTGGTCCGCCGCCGCCGTGCCTCCACGGCCTGCTGCCGTCCCGGCCTTGTCCGGCCGCTGCCCCGCCCGGCCCAGCCGCTGCGGGCTGCTGCCCCGCCCGCTTGCTCGAGGTGAGCATCGCGTCGGGCTTCCGGTTCTGATCCCGGAAAATTCCGGATTTCAAACCGGATTCCAAAAACCGGTACTGGACTCTCCCAGAATCGTCCGGTTCTCGGCCGGTGCTGACCCGGAATTAATTCCGGAAAATTCCGGGTTTCATACCGGATTTTATAACGGTTTTCATACCGGATTTCATACCAAGTGCCCGGAAAATTCCGGATCTGAAACCGGATTCCAACAGGGCAGAAAGCTCGTGACGTTTTCTTCGGGCTATGTTGCTATTCCTCGGTGCTCTGTGATCTTTGATGGCACCAACTACGCCGACTTTGTGGGCTTTATGCGTATCCACATGCGTGGCCTCCTGCTGTGGGGTGTTCTCTCTGGCGAGGTCTCCTGTCCGCCGTGCCCCGTTGCTCCTGTGGCCCCACCCCACCGGTGCCACCCGTTCTTGCCGCTGATGCTTCTCAGGCTGATCGGGATGCCGCCAAGAATGCTGATGATCTTGCAGTTGAAGCCTATGACCAGCAGGTATCGGATTACTCGAGTCTCTCTCCATCTATCGGGATGCTCTGTCTGTTTACACTCAGTGGTGCAATGATGATGCTCGTGCTGCTGCCGTCCTCACTGCTAGTGTTCGACCCCAGTTTGCCTCTGAGTTTATGGGGCTGGGCGCTGCTGCTGCGATGTGGACTTATCTTTGTCAGCGCTATCAGCCCTCTGGTGATGCTCTCTACCTTTCTGTAGTGCGTCAGGAGCATGATCTTCAGCAGGGTGACTCTACTGTTGATGAGTTCTACACAGTGCTCTGCCATCTGGCGTCAGCTTGACTCTCTGAGGACAGTTGTTTGTGGTGCTTGTCGCTGCTGTCAGTCAGTGAGGTCAGATTTGGAGTTTCAGCGTGTCCATGAGTTCCTGTCTCGCCTCCGTACAGAGTTTGAGCCTCGGCGTGCTCACCTGCTTGCCCGTGGTCGTCGTGTTCCTATATCAGAGGTGCTTGCAGAGCTTCGAGCTGAGGAGACACGTCTCCGTTTGCTGGTTTGCTTGTGGTTCCCACTGTGCTCTCTGCCCGAGCTCCTGTGTCGCCTGCTCCACCGCTGCTCCCCACTCCCTCAGGGGGGGTGAGCGGGCGCCCGCCTTATGCACGATCAGGTCGGCGCTCTCACACCTTCTGTGGCTACTGCAAGAAGCCGGGTCACCCAGAGTCTGACTGTCACCAGAAGCAGCGTGACCTGAGTCGCTCCTCTACTGCATCACTCACAGACCAGGACATTGTGCGGCTCAAGCGTATACTGGCTTCCTCGGGTTCTTCCTCGACAGGCACTGCTGCCTCCCTGACTGCTTCCACTACTGCTGCTCCGCCACCACCGCCTACACAGTCAGGTACATCTCCGTGGGTTCTGGATTCTGGAGCTTCCTTTCACATGTCTTCTGATTCTTCTGCTCTGTCTTCTCTTCGACCTCTTGATTCTCCTGTCAATGTTCTTACTGCCGACGGCACACCGCTTCCTGTTGCTAGTCGTGGCACTCTTTCTACTCCGTCCTTCTCTGTTCCTGGTGTTTCTCATGTTCCTCGTCTTACCATGAATCTTTTCTCTGCCGCTCAACTTGCTGATTCTGGTTGTCGTGTCATTCTTGATCCCGACTCTTGCTCTGTTCAGGATCGTCGCACCAAGGCTCTAGTTGGAGCTGGCCCTCGGCGCCATGATGCTCAGGGCCTTTGGGAGGTTGACTGGCTTCGTGTTCCTTCCGCTGCCACCACACCCGCCAGCTCGCATGCTCTTGCTGCCTCCTCCTCTGCGTCCTTCCAACAGTGGCATCATCGACTTGGTCATATATGTGGCTCTCGCTTGTCCTCGCTAGTGCATCAAGGTGTCTTAGGGTCTGTCTCTGGCGATGTATCTTTACATTGTAATGGTTGTAGACTTGGCAAACAGACTCAATTACCTTATCCTACGAGTGAGTCAGTCTCTCAGCGTCCTTTCGACTTAGTGCATTCTGATGTATGGGGTCCTGCTCCCTTCGATTCGAAAGGTGGTCATCGCTACTATGTTCTATTTATTGATGACTTCTCTCGCTACACTTGGCTCTATTTTATGAAATCTCGCAGCGAGGTTCTCCCTATATACAAGCGATTTGCTGCCATGGTACACACCCAGTTTTCCACGCCCATTCGTGTTTTTCGTGCTGACTCGGCTGGTGAGTATATCTCCCAGATGTTGCGTGGTTTTCTTGCTCAGGAGGGTACTCTTGCCCAGTTCTCTTGTCCTGGTGCCCATGCTCAGAATGGCGTTGCTGAGCGCAAGCATCGCCACCTCCTTGAGACGGCTCGTGCGATGATGATCGCTGCCTCTCTTCCTCCCCACTTTTGGGCTGAGGCTTTTCCGCATCCACCTATCTTATCAACATCCAGCCTTCGGCTGCCTTGCAGGGTGGTATCCCCATGGAGCGTCTCTCGGGTCGTTCTCCTGACTACTCATCTCTTCGCATGTTTGGGTGTGTGTGCTATGTTCTCTTAGCTCCCCGCGAACGCACCAAATTGACCGCTCAGTCGGTTGAGTGTGTCTTTCTTGGCTATAGTGATGAGCACAAGGGCTATCGATGTTGGGATCCTGTTACTCGTCGGCTCCGTATTTCCCGTGATGTCCGCGTCCTACTGCCTCGACCTTTTCGGTTGAGGATATCTCCTTTCTTATACTTCCCGACACATCTCCCTCCGTGCCTCATGTTCCTCCTCCACCTCCACCTCCGCCGAGTCCCACTGTTCCCGATACACCGCCGACACCATCCTCTTCTCCTCCCTCGCCACCTCCCTCTCCAGTGCATCCTACCCTCTCTCCCTTTCCTCTCCACTACACTCGTCGCCCTCGTGTTGAGGATGATCCCTCTGACATGCCCTCTACTTCCGGAGCGCCACCTTCCCCGTGTACACCGGTTCATAACCTTCGGTCTCGGCCTTCGTTACGGTCTCCTGATCGCTATTCTCCTTCCCAGTTTGGTCTTTCGGCTGTTGTTGAGCCCTCTTCCTATCGGGATGCCATGGCTCAGTCTGAATGGCAGCTTGCGATGGCTGAGGAGATTGCTGCACTTGAGCGCACTGGCACGTGGGATCTCGTTTCCCCTCCTCCTGGTGTTCGTCCCATCACATGCAAGTGGGTCTATAAGATCAAGACTCGCTCCGATGGTTCTCTTGAGCGTTACAAAGCTCGGCTTGTGGCTCGTGGCTTTCAGCAGGAGCACGGCCGCGATTATGATGAGACGTTCGCTCCCGTCGCTCACATGACCACTGTTCGCACTCTTCTCGTGTGGCTTCTGTTCGTCATTGGTCTGTGTCTCAGCTTGACGTCCAGAATGCTTTTCTCAATGGTGAGTTGCGTGAGGAGGTTTATATGCAGCCACCACCGGGGTACTCTGTTCCTCATGGTATGGTCTGCCGTCTTCGGCGCTCCCTCTCAAGGTTCAAAAAGGCGCTGGGCGTTAATTATGCGTTTTGCCAGCGCCTTGCGCTTTTCTGACCAAAGCGCACGCCTATGCGCAATTATGCGGTGATTATGCGTGATTAAGCGCTAGGCGTTTGACCAACGCCTTGCGCTTATGCGTGCCTAGGCGCGCCTAGGCAAACGCCTTTTTGAACCATGCTCCCTCTATGGCCTTAAACAAGCCTCTCGCGCCTGGTTTGAGCGTTTCGCCTCTGGGGTGACTGCTGCTGGTTTCTCGCCTAGCGACCATGACCCCGCGTTGTTTGTCCACACCTCACCTCGTGGTCGGACGCTCCTCCTCTTATATGTCGATCACATGATCATTACTGGCGACGACCATGAGTATATTGCCTTTGTTAAGACCCGCCTCCGTGAGCAGTTCCTGATGTCTGATCTTGGTCCTCTTCGCTATTTTCTTGGGATTGAGGTCTCTTCAACTTCTGATGGCTTCTTCATCTCCCAAGAAAAATATATTCAGGATCTTCTTGCTCGTGCCGCTCTTGGTGATGAGCGCACTGCTGAGACTCCTATGGAGCTCAATATTCAGCTTCGTGCTACTGATAGTGATCCCCTCACAGACCCCACACGCTATCGCCACCTTGTTGGGAGCCTTGTCTACCTAGCTGTCACTCGTCCAGATATATCATATCCTGTCCACATTCTGAGTCAGTTTGTTTCTGCTCCCAGCTCTGTCCACTATAGTCACCTCCCGTCGCCTTTTCTTTCCTCGCTCCAGCTCCAGGCCTACTCTGATGCTACGTGGGCTAGTGATCCTTCTGATCGCCGCTCGCTGTCTGCCTATTGTGTTTTTCTTGGAGGATCTCTCATTGCCTGGAAGACGAAGAAGCAGACTGCAGTTTCCCGCTCTAGTGCAGAGGCTGAGTTGCGAGCGATGGCTATGTTGACGGCTGAGGTGACCTGGTTGCGATGGTTACTAGAGGATTTTGGTGTTACTGCTGCTGCACCCACTCCTCTATTGTCAGACAGTACATGTGCTATCAGCATTGCGCGTGACCCGGTGAAGCATGAGCTCACCAAGCACATCGGTGTCGATGCCTCCTTTGTGCGTGCTGCTGTGCAGGACCAGCTCCTTGCTCTTCACTATGTGCCCTTTGAGTTACAGCTGGCGGATTTCTTCACGAAGGCACAGACTCGACCGCAGCATGGGTTCTTTCTCTCCAAACTCAGTGTTGTTGATCCACCATGAGTTTGAGGGGGGGGTGTTAGATGTGTATAGCTTTACTGTTCATCTACTGTTCACCACATGTATATGTACTGGCCTTTGGCCCCATTGGAATATAGTTGCTCATTTGTCCAACAATATCATTGCCTTGGTGCTTTATGATGAAATAGCTCAAAACCAGATTATGAATTACGAAAGTGAGTGCCTCATAGTAATTTCTTCTTCTGCAATCTTGTACAGTCAACATGATTTGCTATGTAGAACCAAATAGTCTGGGCTGTATACAGGCTGCCCTGATCCATACCTATTTGTATATTTAACTGGCCATGTTGCCTGACCACTTGCTTAAGCTCCTAATTAGTGATGCACTCTCTTCAAGACTTCATTCTTCCTTTGCGTCCGAACCTTGTTCCAAAAATACTAGGGGGTTCAGCATGTTACCTAGCAAATCCATGCTGAAACGATGTGTATAGTGAGTTTAGGCTAAATATATAACCAGTATACCTTACCTTCATGTTGAACCAAGGCCTGGCTGATAGTTCCTCGGAGTTTTGTTTTCCATACATTTCTCTGCTCCAATGTAGCTCTGTACAGCCTACAGTATCTAGATGTTGAATTACTTGCAGAATAATAGGCCTATGTATACAGTTTTGGGTTTTCTAATACTATATTTCTCTATTCATGGGCAAATCACATTTCTATAATTTGTTATATCTAGAGCGCCTCATGTCTGAAGTACCTTGTGTACCAACTGTCACTGCAATTTTATTTTGCCTTTATTTGTAAGTTTTCCAAGTTTGTTAGAGGGTTTAATTTTGCCAAACTCATAGCTTCTGATTGTTCTCAGATTGTAGTACACTATTTTCCTACTGTATGAATGCACAGCTTTCCTAATGTGTGTGAGCTGAAGATCTCCATGTAGGTGCTGTACATTAACAGTGCAGTACAATGGACCCCATGGCCATTTATTGTATAGTGACGCTGGATGGACTGTGTGTCTTCATTACTTGATACCCCAAGGCTGTCCTCAGTGTGCATACCACGCCTATTTATACATCAAAGCTGTAACACTTTTTCCAGAAAGTTGTTTGATACTTTTTATTTCTTCAGATTTTGTAGACTCCGAGAGTAAGCAGGGAAGAGAAAGAAAGAGAGAGCATAAGAGCATTAGGAATGGTAACATGGAGGAAAGCTTAAATCTCTTGTTTTCACCTCTAGTTTTGGAGGTGTAAATGTTTAGTTTGGTGCTTTCCTGATGTCTCCCATTCCTATGGTTCTTGAGCCCTCCTTCCTCTTCCTTTTGGCTCGTGCAATAGCTTACTGGAAAAACTGTAGATATGTGTGCACATAATTAGATAATGTGAGACCTTGATTCCTTGAAGGCTAGTCACGAAGAGGAAGAAAAGAGAGCATGAAGCAGTGGGAATGGGAACATGAAGAAAGCCTAATTTGCTTTGTTTTCACCTCAAGTATTGGAGGTGATAATTCCATTTGGTGTTTCCCAATGCCTCCCATTCCTATTGTCCCCAAGCACTCCTTCCTCTTCCTTTTTGGCTTGCCCGGTTCTTTTAGCGTAGAAACCAAATATATGTGTTTATTCGATGTGAAATCTCAAAAGCAAGCCAGGAAGAGGAAGAAAGAGAGGGCCTAAGAGCAGTGGAATGAGAACATAGAGGAAAGCCTAACTTTATTTGTTCTTCACCTCTTGTGTTTAGGTGGAAACATGGTTTGGTATTTCCCGATGCCTCTCATTCCTATCGGTCTTGAGCACTCCTTCCTCACCCTTTTGTTTGCTAAATCTCTTCAGCAGAAAAACCAAACATATACATATACTGCATATACTCAGATGATACTAGATGTACATTGCACGATAGGAAGAGGAAGAAAAGAGGACCCAAGAGCAGTTGGCATGGGAACATGATGGAAGGCTAAAGCCCTCAGTTCCTCGTCTAACACTAGTAGAGGCTTCGTTTTGAGTTTTCCTAATGCCTCCCATGCCTATTGTTCTTTGGTGCTCCTTCCTCTTCCTTTTGGACTGCACAACATAAAAAGGATTCATGGTTATAACACGATTTGGCTCAAGTTCACACGCCCTGCATAGTTGGATTGCTATTTCTGTGTTAGTTTCTTTCTTTGACATGGCTTAATCCATACATAAGAAAAGATGGTGGCATAATTGGATAACTGGTTTATGCTTATATTTTTGTACTGTAGTTTCTTTTTCAGATTCTACTAGCACAACGAAACAAATGTTTAGCTCTAGATTATTCCACGCATGAGATCCAAATCGTGCTAAGATTTTTTATTTACATGTCAGGTATTATGTATATGAACTATACATCTCTCTATTTAGAGAAGGCTAGGTAGTCACGAAGACATAAACAAGCACATTTTTAAACTTAACAGGATAAAACACACAACTCTAGCACAGATAGAATGGTGCATATTCTTCACTAGTTCCTGACATTGAATTCATGCTGGAGACATAAATCAGATCAATGCCACACCACTGCTATCGCTGTAGCTATCAATAGGAGCGTAAAATCAGAGTGAGGTAGATGGTAATTGTCACATATAGCATGTAGAAATAAATGCATTGCAAATTATTTTTAGCATCAAACAGCATCCACCCTGATAAAATGTTCCTACAGAGTTCACATATGACACATGGACGTAGCAAACTAATGGATATCTACACAGATTTGTCAGCAGCTCCAAAAACATCAACTCCAATGAAATCTGTACATTTGACCATAAACCAGCAGTGTTTCTTGTAAATATACTCCCTCCGTTCCATAATTCTTGTCATGGTTTTAGTTCAAATTCGAACTAAACCACGACAAAAATTATGGAATGAAGGTATTATTTAGAACTTGTGGGATAAGCTTATGTACCCCACTCTTCAACCTTGCTGGCTTTTTCGCTCGCAACCTGTGAGAGTTGATCCTTTGAGGGTTAGTGGCTGTGCTACAATGTTGTAAACTTGTAATGGGGAAGTAGTCCCAACGGGTGGAAGAAGTACTGAACTCTTTTCAAAACCTCGTTCTTCGTTTGTGTCCGTACTTGTTCTGGAAATACTAGGTGGTTCAGCCAGTTGCGGTGCTGCCTAATCGGTACTTGCTAAACCGATTTGTATAATGAGTTTAGACCGATTATATGATCAATATACCTTCCTGTATTTTCCTCCAACTCGGATTGTGCCTGATAGCTTCCTTGGGTATTTCGTTTTCTACATTTCTCTCCTTTCATGTAGTTGTGTAAAGCCTCCCGAATTATTCCATACAGAAAAATAGTCCTATATACATTCTTTCCTCGTGAAAGAGGCCTATATATATGCAGATATGGTATCTCTTTAATCGCAGACTAATCACATTCTATCATCTGTTCTAGACTTATAGTGCAGCTCATGTCTAAGTACCTTGTGTACGTCACTGCAATGTTCTTTATTTCATTTTGTAATTATGCTGTATAAATGCACAGGTTGGGACTTTTACTACACACCAGCTTTCAGATATGGGTAATAAAGCAGAAGATGTAGAAGCACCAATGAACATGCTCTTAATTAGCAGTACAACACAATAGGTCAGGTCGAGTGATTGCGTGGCCCACTTTCATTGACTGTGGAATGCTGCCACATGCATTGCCTTCATTGCTTGCTCTCCCTAAGGTTCTCCACGAAGTGGTCAGCACGTCTATTTATACAGCAAGGTTGGAACACATTGTCCAACAACTGAAGCTTGTTGTTTAAGAGTTTTTGTTTCTTCGGATTTGTAGGCACTAATAGTAAGTCGGGGAAGAGGAAGAAAGAGAGTGCTTAAGAGCACTAGGAATGGGAACATGGAGAAACGCCCAACTTGTTTGTTTCCACCTCTAGGTGCAAATATTTTGTTTGGTGCTCTTCTGATGCCTCCCATTCCTACCGTTCTTGTGAACTCCTTCCTCTTCCTTTTGGCTTGCGCAATAGCTTTGATGGATAAATCATAGACATGAGCGCACATGCTAGATAAACGTGAGATCTCAGAGGCGAGACGGGAAGAGGAAGAAAAGAGGGCATAAGAGCAGTAGGAGTGGAACATGGAGGAAATCCTAACTTGCTTTGATCTCTAGTGTTAACTGGAGGTGAGAACCTGGTTTGGGGTTTCCGATGCCTCCCATTCCTATTGTTCTTAAGCACTCCTTCCCTTCCTTTTTGCCTTGTCCAGTAGCTTTATCCTATGAAACTGATTTATATATGCACATAGTTGATGTAAGATTTCAAAGGCGGACTAGGAAGAGGAAGAAAGAGAGGGCCTAAGAGCAGTGGGAATGAGAACATAGAGGAAATCCTAACTTACTTGTTCTCTTTCTCTTGTGTTGTGGTCGAAACATGGTTTGGTACTTCCCGATGCTCTCATTCCTATTGTTTTTAAGTGCTCCTTCCTCATCCTTTTGTCTGCTAAATCGCTTTAGCAGAAAAGGCAAACATATATGTGCATAAATTCTGATGATATGATATGTCCATTGGAGGCATGAACAGGAAGAAAAGAGGGCCTAAGAGCAGTGGGCATAGGAGCATGATGGAAGGCTAAAGCCCTCAGTTCCTCATCTAACAATGGACGAGGCTTTGGTTTGAGTTTTCCTGATGCCTCCCATGCCTATTGTTCTTTGGTGCTCCTTCCTCTTCATTTTGGATCGCACAACATAAAAAGAATTCATAGTATAACATGATTTGGTTCAAGTTTATACACCCTGCATAGTTGGAATGCTATTTCTGTGTTTGTTTCTTTATTTGGCATGTTTTAATCCATACATAAAACAAGATGGTGGTTTAATTGCCTAACTGGTTTACAGTTCATAGTTTAGTAATGATTCATTTTCAGATTCAACTAGCACAACGAAACAAATGTCCAGCTCCAGATCATTCTGCACATGAAACCATATATGCCAATACGTTTAATTTACTGCTAGGTAGTATATATGCATGAAGTATACATCTCTATCTGACTAAGGGCATGTACTCATACAGACATAAACACACACATTTTCAGGCTTAACAAGATAAGAGACACAACTTTGCCACACTAAATGGTAAATATTCTTCAGTAATTCCCTGTGCTCAACTCATGCTCGAGGCATAAATCAGTTCAATGACACACGACAGCTGGCCCCAGCTGCTAAGAGTAGGAGCAGAAATCAGGAGAAAAAGGTGGCAATTAGCACACATAACATGTAGCAACACATGCATTGTGGATTATTTTTAGCATCCACCTTGTAAAAATATCTAAATTGGATGACTTGTCCCAACAGATTTCGCACCAGAGCATACCCGATTAATAGATAGAAACGTAGATTAGCAAGAAACTATCATGACTCTGGCAAGATTTATCTGTAGCTTAAAAAAACTCTGGACTCCAATAGAACTCTCTAGTATTTAGACATGCAGGATAAGGCTTATTGCCCCCACTCTTGAATCTCAGTGGGTGTTTGTGTGATTGATCACATGAATGGTGGCCCAGTTAGGCCTTGTTTACTTATAGTGTATTCAAGGGATTGGAGGGGATTATCCTGCACCCCAAAAATCTCCAATAGTTCGTTTAACTCTATGCTTATTGAAATAGACTTTGCACCACATGATTGCGTGTGAGCTTATCTTTTTTTTTTCTTGATTGCTTTCCAAAATATATAGAAAAGAGGGATGCCGAAACTCAGTCATCTAAGAGTTAGTTGACGAGTTTGCAGGGGGTGGGAGTAGTCGTCGTCTGACCAATCGGCTCGGACACCAGACCGCTTGTGCCCGCCCATTCTGTCTCGCCCTAAATGGAATGGCTCTCTTAGTTAGGCTGTGCCCGAGCCTAAATGGGGACTCTTAGTTGACGAGTTTGCAGGGGTGGGAGTAGTCGTCGTCTGACCAATCGGCTCGGACACCAGACCGCTTGTGCCCGCCCATTCTGTCTCGCCCTAAATGGAATGGCTCTCTTAGTTAGGCTGTGCCCGACCCGAGTCCCCACGTCCGCTTTTATCCGCCCGCAACCTGACCAACACAACATTAGGGCCGTCCCCCCCATTCTATGCTGACCCGGGCCGGGGCTCGGGATAATTCCAAGATATCCTCCACAAACCAATCATTTTTTTGTAAAATTAAAATACTCCACCAAAATAGTGGATTGAGGTGGAAGAGTATTTGACTGGATTGGGTGAAGGGAAGGGTTTCATCAAATCCCCTTTAATCCCTGATCCCCTTGGGAAAGAAATTACACCTCTAGTAAACAAGAGCTTACCAAGTTGTAATTGGGTGGAAGAAGTACCAAACTCTCTTCAGGACCTCATTGTTCCTTTATGTCCAAACTCTCCGTTCATGTTGCTGCCTAAAGAATTTAAATATTAAGTTACTTACGAATTAACATTATTAATTGCTTTCCTCGCGAAAATGGAATATATATATATATATATATATATATATATATAGTTATAGTTTTGCTGACAATAGATCTCTATAATCATTGGCTAACCACATTCACTAGTAAGAAATATCCTAGTAGTGGCATGCCCAATTTGCTACTGGTGGCTTGTATTGATCTTTCCCTTTGTTTCATTTTTTTTCTTAGCTTATTTAAAGAGCTTAATTTTTCCAGGTTCATATTAGTTTTAGCTCATAACTGAGATTGTTAACTATTACTATACACCAGCTTTCAGATATTGGTAATCAAGCAGAAGATGTCCATGCACGTGCTTTAAACTAGGCAACTAGCAGTCCAGGACAATAGGACAGGACCCGGTGATAGGTGTCTTGATTGCTTGCTCACCCTAAGGTTGTAAACAGAGTGCTCTGCACATCCTATTTATACCACAAAGCTGAAACATTTTATCCATCAATTCCAGCTTGTAATTTGGAACCTTTTGTTTCTTGGTTTGTAGGCACTAAGAATAAGCAGGGAAGAGGAAGAAAGAGAGAGCTCAATAGCACTAGGAATGGGAACATGGAGGAACGCCCAACTTTTTTGTTTCTACCTCTAGTGTTGGAGGTGAGAATATTTTGTTTGGTGCTTTCCTGATGCCTCCCATTCCTACCGTTCTTGCGCACTCCTTACTCTTCCTTTTGGCTTATGCAATGGCTTTGACCGAGAAATCATAGACATGTATGCACATATTTAGAAAAATGAGCAGAGTTTTGCTTCTGAAAACTCTGAACTTTTAGCTAGCCAAAACATCAACTCTGATCCCATGTGATCGCCATCTGCCTTTTAGAGGATTCACTTACCACCACAACAATTTTCCAGTGTGTAAATGAGAGGAATTGTACAGAAGATTACTCAACTGGAAAACATAACTAATTTTTTTTTGTAAAGAATACAGTGCATACCCAACCTATTGCGCTACAATTAGATGGTACACATGCACCAATAGTTAATGCTCGGTTAGGAATCCATTAAAATATATTAGAGCATGCAATTGCTACAATTAGATGGTACACATGCGCTGATTCTTGTTGCCAATAGATGGAACATAAAATGTGATAGCTAATTGGGAGGGTCATGAAGGCACTACAAAACTGAATGCACATGAGTGATGACGGATTCCATGTGCTGCTGCCAGAACTAATATCTTGAGAGACAGCATTAAGGAGATGAGATGGCAGGGTTCTATTTGTCTACCACCCAAATGATGCTGTCCCATACAGTCCTTTTGTATAAATAGGCCTCAGCAAAAGCTCAAAACATCAACAAATTTGCTCTCATTCTCAAACCAAGAGTTAATACAGAGATATCAGTTTTAGCAACAGATATGGCTAGCCATCTAAGATCGGTTAGTTTGCCCTCAAGGCCTCACTGTGAAGTTGAAGAGTAGCTACGCAGCCTAGAGGCATGCATCTCTTCACCCTCCTTGGCCATCGAGACAATCTCTGATGGTTTGGCGAGGCTTGGAGACATTTACTGCTCTATCGAGGAGATCATGTGCCTGCCTAGCAACCAAGTGTGCTCCTCCCAGCAAAGGAAGATGTTGGATGGAGAAATGGAATGCTCTCTTGAGCTCTTGGATCTCTGCAATGCCATGCATGCGGACTTCGCTGAGTTGAAGGCCATCGTCCAAGAGTTGCAAGTGGTTATCAGAAAAGGAGATGATGCAGTTGTCCAAGTCGGGATACAGTCTTACTCCCGTTTAGTGAAGAAGGCAAGGAAACATTTCAAGAAGACTGCGAGGAAGGTTACTTCCTACAAGCAAGATTGCAGGATTGTCAGATTGTTGAGGGAAGCTCGAGAGATCGCTACCTCTCTGCTCGAGTCAACATTGCAGCTCTTGTCCAAGCAAATTGCAACGCCAAAACGATCTCTGGGTATCCAAGGCATTCCCGAAGAAAAAATTAGTTGTGTGCAAGGAGGAGCAGATGCATATGCTAGGTTGCAGCATCGGAGATCTTGAGGCTGCACAAGGACTTCTGTTCCGGAGATTGGTCCAGAACAGAGTTACTCTCCTAAATATTCTTAGCGTATAGATAGTCCTTGATATCAGTGATCTTGACACCGTGCGATTGGCATCCGCCTTTTAAAGGATTCGCTAATCCTTCCCAGCGTATATGTAGAAATGTACAAAAACTCCATACAGAAAAAGAAACAGAAGTTTTGACTTACGAATAGTGTGAAACCAATTCTTGATTGTGTTCATCATATGATCAGGTGATGCCGATATCATTGCCTTGGTGCTTTATAATGTAAAGATAGCACAAGATCCAGATTATGAATTACGAAGAAAATGCCTCATAGCGATTTATTTCTCTTTGTAATCTTCACAGTCAGCATGGTTTGCTCCGTAGAAACAAATAGTTACAGTCCAATGGCAAAATTTCTAGTCTCGGCTGTATACAAGCTGCCCTGATCAATAGCTGTTTGTATATTTAACTGGTCATGTTGCTTAACCCCTTGTTTAAGCTCCTGATTAGTATACATGATCCTTGTTCACAGGCTTTGTTGTCTACCAATAACACATGCCAGATACAGGCTGGCCAGAACGTTTGAATAATCTGTAATTCACAGAACATGTTAGCTGGTCGGGGTTGGCTGCATGATTGATGCACTTGCACAGTCTGGACATATTCTTCCATTATTTTCTAGAAAGTATGGTATATCTTTGGTGATAAACCTTGAGAAAGACGAGGTAAGCTCTGTTCAACAGTTCAAGGAGGTAACTGTTTTTTTTCTTTTTCTTTTCTGGAAAGCTACTTATGTGGTTAAGAACCACCCAATGACTCAATCATTGGAAATGTTTATATGTGGATAAGCTCAAGGCACAATGCACATAACGTGGCTAATTCGAGAATTGTTTAATCTTAAATATTTTTATAGGTCCATTATCCATGACGTCCAAGCATAATGTACAGTAGCAAAACAGTGCTGACCTGACTGTATGTCCATTTTACTGCCTTCTGAGACCACCGACAGAATGCGTTGGCCAACGAGAAGGGGTTACATACAAAATTCCCGATTGAGCATCATAGAAATTGGAACTGAAGTTAACTTCTAACATCAACTTTGCACAAGACACGAAGTTCTCGGCAACCGCAGAAATAGCGCACTCATCCGTTAGCTCGAGTATGTACAGCTGACAAAATTAGGGCTATAGGCATCATACCTCGCGTAATGAAGGACGCTGGAGGCTTGCTTGACTGCATTCGGCCGCGGCGGCCGGCCATCCAGGGCGAGGCTCTCCGGGGCGGCTCCGCCCCGATTTATTGGGCTCTCCGGCGGTCGGACCAGGACTGAGGATTCAGGGAGATGGGGCGAGAGAGACAGGCGTGAAGAGACGAGGTCAGGTAACTGGCTCTGGGCCTTCAGCTGTTCTCGTTCAAGTGGATCCTGAGCCTTCAGTTTAGCGGCGAAACGCGGCAAATCCTATAGGTCGCCGCTCGACGCGTCGCCTGATGGGTGCGCTGATGGTGACGCTGGTGGGCCGGCCCATTAAGAGATGCAGCGAGGCCGGAGTTGAGGAAGACGATGTGAGGCGGCGGCGAGGGAGGCAGCGAGGCTGGAGAAGAAAACGACCGCCGAAGAAGGAGCGGACTCGCCGCCGACGGGGACGGCGCGGCTGGCTGCGACGTCGCCGGCCAGGCGAGGAATGGACCTCACCGTAGCCGGCGACGACGCGGCTCACCGCGGCGGCGCAGGTGGAGGTGAGGAACGAACTTAAGGCAGGGGGTGGGGGTGCAGCTCGCCGGCGAGAGGAGTCGGTTAGGGTTTGGGGTGTGTGTGGGGGGGGATTAGAGGGAGGCCGGGGGCGGCGGTGGACCGGTGGTGGGGGCGGTTGGAGGAGGGCGGAACGGCGAGGTGTCGCGGGAGCGGAGCCGACCGTGGGTGGCGGCCGCAGGCGGTCTGGCCGGCGCGCGGGGGGATCGGTGGCGACCTTCTTCAGCGGGCGAAAGAAGATGACGTTGTGGGCTGGCCCAGAATCAACTCCTGTAGTAGGCGACGACCCGTCGAAGGGTCGCCGTAAGGCGACCTAAAGGACCTCCCGCGAAACGCGTCGTCGCCGCGCACGCCTTCCCTGTCGTGGGCCGACGGTTTCGCGGCCCATCTCGGGTGACTGCCTCGCTGCCCGGTTTTTTCCTTTCGTTATGACTGTACGCGCGCTCTTCATTTTTTTAAATCCAAATATTTTGTAAATTTGAACAAATTTTCGAATATGAACAATTTTGAAATTTGAACAAAATTAGAATCTGAACAAAATTTTGAATCTAAACAAATTTTAAATCTGAACAAAATTTGAATCTGAACAAATATTCGAATCTGAACAATATTCAAATCTGAACAAATTTTGAATTTGAACAAATTTTTGAATATGAATAATTTTTGAATCTGAACAAAATTTTGAATCTGAACAATTTTCAAGTTTGAACCGAAATCAAGTTTGAATATTTTAAAAATCATTTAAATAAGAAAAAGAAAAAGCTAAACAGAAAAGAAAAAGAAACAAAACAGAAAGGAAACGAGAAAAAAAGATGCGAAAATGGGCCCAGAAAGGAAACGAGAAAAAATACGCGAAAATGGGCCGGCCCAATGCGGCGCGGGGTGTACGGCGCGAGCCTCCCGCGCCGCAAAAGGCGGCAAATAGGATTTGCCTCAAAAGGCTGGCTGGTCGGGCGCTCCTATTTGCCGCGTTTAGCGTGCGTTAGGGGAGCTCCGCCTACGAAGTGAGCTTCATTGGCCGCACAAAAAAGTCCAAATAAAAGTACTTTATTTTAATAAATTGAATACATATACAAATTTCTGTTTATTTTTATATATAAATTTGGTAATGGAAAATGATACATATTCACACATGTCTAGACCGTGAGCATTTTTCAAAACCGCTAACATTGTTCGAATCGGTTGAATATTTTTTAACCGGCAATTTTTTTTTGGAGTCCCTTGAAAGTATTATTTTAAACCTATGAAAGTAATTTTTACCACGTGAACATTTTTTTGAAATAGAGTGAACATTTTACGAATCGGTGAGCTTTTTTGAATCCCCTGAAAAGTATCTATTTAACTCTATGAACATTTTTTCGAACCCGATTTTTTTGATCTTGCAAATATTTTTCGAATGTCATGAACATTTTCTTTGTTACCATGAATATTTTTAACCAACGTGGAAAACATATTACTGTTATAAAGAAAAAGTTAAGAAAAGAAAAGTAAAATAGGTAAGAAAAATAAAGAACGAAAAAAGAAGAAAAGCTCCATGGGCCGGCCCATATGCGGGTGCGTGGAGCCGAATCGGTCCCGTGTTACGTGGCAAATAGTATTTTTCGTCTATTAAAAAAATGCATATAGTATCTTAGCTTAGGCCTCTTTTTTTGTAAAAAGGACACTCTTTGCTCGCTGCGTGGCACAACTAGAGGAGGTGCGTGGGACCGTATGTCGATATGTGAACGTTGTTGCCTACACCAAATTTTTTGCTCGGTGCCTATAACATAAGCCTCAACCCCCTTGCCCCCACGTAGCCTACGTTGCCTCCACGTCATGTCATGGCTCCACTACTTATGACAATGGTTGATTGCCCTGCAGCTCAAGATCGGCTAACACAATCTCTGATGCGGCTGGGTTAGTCCGTACATCTGGGAATTAATCTGTGCCGAGATTGAGTTGCTTCCCGTGATGCTCACAAGGTGTTCGATGGAAGGGAAGTTGAGTGTCTGTGTGTGTCGCGTGCGTGTGTGTTTGTGTCTGTGAGAGAGATGTGTTGGGAGAACAATGGGTGAGTTGCACATGTCACTGAGTGTGCTTATAATCTATTGACAATCTTGTAGAACACAAGTTGGCCCAAAAAAATCCAGAGCCTCTATAATTTATTGTTTGGGCGGCATGTTTTGGGGATCTACCAGAGTTGCTGTGTGTACTCTTTCCGGTTTTACATACAAGGCGACAATCAAAAATACAATTCACAGCGATACAAGACAACTTTATCTTGCTGGAAAAACTCATTAGATTTATATCTTGTACAGTCATGCTCATTAATGTGAACCTTGCAACCATAGTCCATAGAGAAAGATACAACACATGCAACAAGTTTAGTTAGCTTGTAGGTTTTCTACACAATTAATCGTGTTATTTAATAGTTGGCTTTGTTGTATTCGTACCTCGAAATTAAGATAGTGACCTTGTATACAAACCGGAGGAAGTAAGTTTGTTTTCTTCTGTGTGAAAGGGAACGATGTATTTTGTAGGATGTGGTAATTTGTCTACGTGTGCAAAGGTACGTTTTGTGTGGGTGTAGTATGCTCATATGGTCATAATATCTTTAGCACATTCAATACTTGAAGATGTGTGATCTACATGACGACATGACGTATGTATGATGTGTGCTCGATTTAAACGATCAGCAAACAGGAGTACTACCTCGTTTCCAGCAAGACTTTACACTGAGGATGAATAAGACATTGATCCAGATGTGCATTTAACAGCTCGGACTCACGCTGTGAACGCAACGGGACGCAGCAGCTCATTTCCACTCCACCATGACTTACTCGAGCCTCGTCCCGTTGAATTGGACTACCACACGCTCCCCGCCGAGCACCAGATCCAGGCGGAGCAAACTCCGATCTTCTTCCTCCCACCCATCTCCATGACCGCGCGAAGGGATCCGAGAAACCTCCCTCATTTGGATTTTGGTGCAGTATCATATTTGGTACATTTCAATCTTCTTTACAACACGAACTGCACAAACATGTATGGTGTGCCCAAATCTAAACAAATCAGCAAATACTAGTACTACTATGTTGTGCTCTCTTTCCAGCAGGAATTCACATTGCGAGTTCCGAATAGACAGACACCGATCCAAGTGTGCGTTTAACAGAGCTCAGACTCCCATTCTTTCACCTTCTTGCTCATGAAGGCGAATGTTGGACGAGGTCCGCTCTGGCGACACGGGTGGCGGCGCTCCGCCCCCCCGCGACACCAGGCTCGCCCAGCCGTCGCTCGCCGGTAGGTCTCTGCTCCCGCCCGTCCCTGAGCGGGGGAGGCCTGCGCGGCAGGTTCTGGGAGGCGGAGGACTGGCCGGAGGAGGAGGTCAGCGAGCCCAGCGAGGATGGGGATCGGGCGGCTGCGCCTAGGGACACGGCAACGCTGGGAGATTTCCTGGCCGTCGCCCGCCACAAGGAGTCGCCGCGCCGCCGCACGGCCTTTGTGCCGGGCGGCCGAGGTTCGAGGTTCGTGTCGCCGCGCGGAGGCCCGCCGTCGCAGCCGCGGCCGTCGCCGCCATCGTCGTCGCGCCCCCGAGCCAGCCCTTGCCCACGGGTTAGCACGCAGGTAAGCCCTTCCGTCCCTGACCTTTGTTCTAGCTCGAGTGCGGAGGTTGTGCCACCGCCTCTGGCTCGTCCGGCCGAGGCTCTCCTACCCTCGCCGGCGAGCGCGCCGCCTCCGCTGGAGGCGAGGATTCTGGAGACGAACCTAGGTTTCATTCGCTCCGAGACATGGGTCGTGCCTTCTTTTGGGCCGGCATTTTTCCCTCTGGAGGAGGTGACCCGCGAGGTGGCCCAACTTACCTTGGAGGGTAATTGGGCCCCGAGACCCGAGTGGTGTCTGTTGGGCTAGGGGGCCTTAACAGACGGGAAGGCTGCGGCCCAGTCCGCTATCGGCCCACCGCTCGCGAGCCCAGGTGAGGAGCCTATTTACTGGTGGATTCCCCGTGGTGCCCGTGACCTAACCCTAGGTTTTCCGGTGGCGGCGGAGGATATCCAGCGACATAGACGCTCTGCGAGGCGCATCCGTCTCTCTCCACCTCACACCCCTCTCTCATCCTCCTTTGCGCAAGTGGTGATGGCTTCCGGTGCGGGAAAGGCAGGAGGGGCGGTGGCAAGTGCATCGGCTCTGAGCGCGGCGACGGGTGCTGCGGCGGCGGGTGCGGCTCCGGGCGCGGGCAAGCGTCGTCTCGCGGATCGGCAGGTGGCGGCGGCGGACGTGCGCCTCGAGGCGGACACATGCGCCAAGCTGCTGAGCAGTGGCGCCAACAGGCCAGCTCGAACCCCAAGCAGCAGGGAGCAAGGGCCCGCACAAATCCCAGCGATGGTGGCTGGAGAGGGAGAAGAAGCGGGAGGCGAAGCTGGCTTTGGCCCAGGCGGGCGCGCCGGCGAGCTCTGCTGCTCCCAACCTGCCTCGCGGTGGCGGCCGCGGAGCAGAGCAGTCGGGTGGACATGCGCCACCCCCTCAGGCCAAGAAGCGGCCATCGTCGCGCGTCCCTCGCCGACCCCGGTCTCCTGCTCGGGAGGCCCGAGCGACTCCCAGGCCGAGTGCTTCAAGTGTGGCCAAATTGGCCACTTCCAGTCCCAATGCAAGTTCCCGCCGAAGTGCGGCCGTTGTGGGAAGGATAGCCACAGCTCGGCGGAATGCTCGCTCGCCGCACCCCCGCCTGGCCTCCACATCATGGGCCAAGCCATTCCGGGCGAGGGTTTCTTCTACCTCGACTTCAAGATGGGGGAGGAGGACATGGAGGAAGACTCCAATGAGGCGATCATCTCCTTCAAGAAGGAAGGCCTCTCGGCTCAGGCTTTGGAAGCCGAGCTCCGACACCTTGTCGAGGGCGATTGGGACTGGAAGGTGCGGCAGGTGGCCGCGCTGGAGTTCTCGGCCGTCTTCCCGTCCCGCGAGATGCTCAAGATGAGTGCCCGCAGTGGAAGCTATTCCTGCCTCTCAGCGACACCGAGGCGGCGATTCGGCTCGCAGACGCGGACCCTGCACCGGTGCTGGTGTTGCAGGAGGCGTGGGTGACGCTCACGGGGCTACCCAAGCGCATGAGGAATGTGCGCCGGCTCATGGCCGGGATGCGCATGCTCGGCAGGCCCTTGGAGGTGTACGTCAAGACCTTGGCCCGCCCTTGGAGGTGGACGTCAAGCTGAATGGCTATGCCCAGCTCTTCCACCGCAACGAAGGCTTCAACATCAGCATTCGGGTGGACCAACCCCGGGCTCCTACAGCCGCTCCACCACCTCCCCTTCCGAACGTCGAGAGTGACTCTAACTCCGACCACAACATCAACGAGGAGGAGTGGGAGCGTGCAGTGGAGAAGGACAAGGCCTACAAGGCCGCCAAGGAGGTTGGCGGTACCTTGTCCCACACCGACCTCGGGACCAGCCCATGGCGGATGCGCCGGCTGAGGCCGAGGCGGAGGTGACTGCCTCCGAGCCGCTGGTTGGTGACCAGTACGGCTCAAACTTGAAGGGAGCGGGCTCGTGGCCTCCCTCCCTTTCCGTCTTGGAGAAGATGAGAGCGGCTGATGCCTTGAGGGGCTTGGCCAAGTCGGTGGTGGTGGTGCAGCCTGCCGCATCCCCACCCAGGTCCTCCTCCGCGCTCCAGGACAGGTCGGGCTCTCGGACGGATCCCTCTCTCCCTCCCAGGACATCTGTGCCCGCTCGGAGGTGGACGCAGACTCGGAGGGTGAGCTGGTCGATGCGGAGCCGCTGCGGCGGGCGAGGAGACCGTGGCTGAGGTCGATGTGCAGCGGCGGAGGCGCGTGAAGCCGGTGGCGTCTGGGACTCCACGCAAGAGCGCGAGGCTGCACGACCCCGAGGCGGCGGTCACCTCGGTGGAGAAGGCGCAGCGGCGCGTGGCGGTCAGGAACCTGGAGGTTGCACCATTAGGTTTTTTCCTCCTCCCTCTCTGTGACGCCCCAAAATCGATACTATGTAGATTTAAGCGATCCCGCCAAAATCCGCATAATAACGATTTTAGGTCGCCCACCAGACATAACGTGCACGCCGAAACAAGCGCGTTATGTGGGTGGAATTGTGATAACATTACAACAGTTCACGAAAAGAATCCACAACAACAACAGAAGGAGATATATAAACTAGAACGACTCAAACGAGTCAAGAAACAACTGATACATTACAAAGATCCAAAGCACACCGAAAGCGAAATAGTATCCGACTACGGATAAGATACAAATTGGACTAAGAGTCCTGGAGATAACCATGGCGTCCATATCCCTGCCCAGGCCGAGCCGGAGGGATACCCAAGCTAACGTCGTCAGACTTCAAACCTGTTGACTGCACAAAAGAGTACAGCCCAAAGATGGGTCAGGCACAACCGCCTGGCAAGCAATGCTCACAAGATACCAACACAAAGACTACCAAAGTATAAAGGAAGGTGGACTGAGGCGGCAGCAGCAGCACTAAACAACCTATAGAGACACTCTACAACTTCCGTCTACTGGAGAGGGATAAGAGAGCGTATCGGAACCAACTAGCTTCTAACACCAAACATAACACTTCCCAGATTCACCCCCTCAACCAAGTATGAGGAAGCAATCGAGGGAAACTCACACAGTTGTCAAATTTTAGTTACATATTGTTGTGAAAGTAAGTCTAACTTACTAGTCAAATTAATTAGAATCCTTAGGTGTAAGTTGTTTATGATCTTGTTAGCCAGCATCCGATCCAAGTTGTCCATAACCGCGGACTCGGCTTCTCGAAAAGATTTAACCCTGCAGGGGTGCACTACTGTTAAGCCACACGCACGTTCAACCCTTAATGCCCATGAGTAACACACTTCCGTCGGTGTGTCGGCAGGATGTCGCGACAAGACGTTTTCTCTTCACTACCAACAAGTCCAGGGAGCCACCCATCTGAGTTGTTACCCGCGTCCAGAGTCCGGCCGATACCTCCGTAGCGGACTCAATCGTTTGCGTCTACGCACTAGGTGGAACAGACCACAGTAGGAAAGGTCCACTTCGTGTCGCACCGCACCTATATGTCCCCCCATATCATCGAACCTCTCATCATCAGTCAAGTCTCATGCACATGCATATGAGCAAATGGAAAGCCCGAACTAGTTGCAGCTCCTGGACAAGTTGGTAGATCCGGTACTAAGTCGAGGGGTTCCCATGGACCCCACATGTGGATAGTGCGCTCGTACTTGGATAAGAGGACAAGAACTGAGTTCCTAGGGCGGCACTTAGCAGAACAAAACACCAACGCATTGGCCTTCCACCGGGTGCCTTATCATTTAGTTATACCCACAAACATTAACATCAGTTTTAAGTATAGTGAACCAACCTATCATACTAAGCAGGTGATACATAAGAAAAGACAGACTTGCAACAACAGACCTAAGCATGCAACTACGACTCGCAAGGCCAACAGGTAAACAAGCAACAAGGTAATAGGATGTGGGGATAAGGCTGTATGAGGCTGCATGGTAAACATGTACATAGGATCGTGACACAAGCATCGTAACATAAGGATAGCATAGATCAACGGCAGGAATGGAAGACAATGTAATGGTAGCAAGTGAGCAAAGCTTGCCTGGACACACGGTAGAGGTAGCAGAACTTGTCGTTGCTCACATCATCTCAGCGTCTTAACCGCGAAGAAGCAACAAACACTGGAAAGCGCAAAAGATGCATCTTACAACTACGGCAAAAGATCCAGCATGTTCAGGATATGATGCATGACATGGCAAGATGCAACTTAAGCCAAATTAAGCGAAACCGGTTCCGGCAATTAATTATAGGTTCAAGTTATTTATCTAACCATCAAATTAAATGTTGATTAGCATGTGAGACATGGCATGGGTGAGCTACACAAAATTAAATGGAATGGGGCAACAATTAATTAATTACCCCAACACATTCCATATTAGTTATTTAGGTGATAATGCGAAAGACCACTAAGCAACAAGCTAGATGATGCAAACAAGAGTATGGATGACATATTAATATTCCTTGCATTTTTCTGATAAAAATAGATATATAACTTGTATTATTTAGAGTTATACAACAAAAGATATTGAATAAACAAGATTTACAAAAATAGAAGAAAAGACAGAGGCAGAGAAAGGAGGTGGGCCAGATCTGGCTTGCGTCGGCGGCGGATAGCTTCTGGCCGCTCGGGGCGATCGTTTGCTCCGGAAGGATCTGGGCCGCGGCCCAACACTAGCGCCAGATCGAAACAAAAGAGAGAAAAGGGGAAGGATTTGCTCCGGGTGGGATTCGAACTCGCGTCTGCCGAGTGGAGGAGCAGCGACGCAGCCACTGCGCTACTGCGGTGCTTGTGATTGGGTAGGGATCCGACTGAAGATGAAGTATAGAGGCGACGTTAACTGAACGCTGAACGCCAAAGTTGCAGACTTTCAGAGCAGAGGCGACGGCGACGAAGACCGACGGTGACCACGCGGTGCTGCGCGACGGCGGGCACCCAGAGCAAGGGGAGAGGGAGGGAAAGGTGTCTAGGTGGACGGGAGCTCACCGAGAGGAAGAAGGCGGTGAGGTCGGCTCGGTGAAGAGAGGAAGAAGAGGTCGGCGTTCATGGCGTGCGCGCGGCGGCCGGACGTAGTGGACGTCGAGGAAGAAGGTCATGGCGGCTCCGGCTCCGGTTCCTTCGGCGATCTTGAAGCGGACGAAACCTTGGTTCGATTCCCGGACCCGTACGTGCTTGGCGCTGCCCACATCGACGGCTTGGATGAGCTTCATGCGCCGGCCATGGAGGTGCTCTCGGGATTAGAGGGGAAAAGGTGCAGAGGAGAGGCTGGGAGATGGTGGCGGCGGGATGAGGGAGAGGAGAGCTAGGGTTTCCAGGATGCGCCGGGGAGAAGGATTATAAGGAGGGGGAAAAGGGAGCAGGTGGTGCGGTGGTGGTGGCTCACGCCATGTGCGTGCCCCTCCTCCCAGGAAGACGACAACAGTGGTGGCGTGGGGGGGTGGTTGTTGGGCCTCGGGAGAGAAATGGGCCCAAAGCAGAGAAAGGCCAGATGGGCCAGAAGAGAGGAAGTTAGCCCATCAACAAATTTCTGGAATTTAGCATTTTCCAAAAAATTAAGAAAGAGAGAGAAAAGATAGAAAAGAGGGAAAAGAAATTAGATAAGAGAGGAATAAAAGAGAGAGAAGGTTTTACAAATAATTTACAAAACTTTAATTTTGATTTGAAATAGTTTTGCAATTATTTCCAAATACTATTTTGGGTTTTATTAAAATAGAAAGAGAGGGAGAAAAGATTTATTATTTGCAAAAACTAAAATAGGGTTTGCCAAAATAATATTTTTAGTTCTTTAGCAAAAAATGCAAGGTGATAAAATGCATGATGACATGATGATGCAAAAAAAAAGAAAAACAAACAAATCTAATTGGGGAAAACCCCGGGACGTTACAGACGACACCACTAACAAGGGATCGCGCCCCCGCGATCCACCCCAAGACAACAGGAAGAGAGGGATAAACTATCGAGTCATCGTGCTCCATGTTGATCTTCTCGACACCACTAACAAGAAGTTGTTGCTCCATCTACAACTTGTCGACACCACTAACAAGGGATTGTTGCTCATCTCGAAGGCGACTTCTAAGATAGAACCTAATAGGTTAAAAGGTATAGAGATCGTCCACCCACGTTGGATCCTAAACTTTGAAGGATAGTTAAGAGAGGAGACTCCAAAACAAATAAGATAAGAGGGGTAGAATAGAGATAAGGAGTAAACAAGAATCCTATTGAGATCTTTCCAAAATAGTTTTAGCCAAAATAGTTTTCGACACTCTAAAGACAACGGCCGTTAGCGAGGTTATCCTACAGGCTTTGCGGACCCGTTGTTTCGATAACCATTTGTATCAAAACAACCTAGGGTTTCGTAAACCAGAGCTCTGATACCACTTTGTGACGCCCCAAAATCGATACTATGTAGATTTAAGCGATCCCGCCAAAATCCGCATAATAACGATTTTAGGTCGCCCACCAGACATAACGTGCACGCCGAAACAAGCGCGTTATGTGGGTGGAATTGTGATAACATTACAACAGTTCACGAAAAGAATCCACAACAACAACAGAAGGAGATATATAAACTAGAATGACTCAAACGAGTCAAGAAACAACTGATACATTACAAAGATCCAAAGCACACCGAAAGCGAAATAGTATCCGACTACGGATAAGATACAAATTGGACTAAGAGTCCTGGAGATAACCATGGCGTCCATATCCCTACCCAGGCCGAGCCGGAGGGATACCCAAGCTAACGTCGTCAGACTTCAAACCTGTTGACTGCACAAAAGAGTACAGCCCAAAGATGGGTCAGGCACAACCGCCTGGCAAGCAATGCTCACAAGATACCAACACAAAGACTACCAAAGTATAAAGGAAGGTGGACTGAGGCGGCAGCAGCAGCACTAAACAACCTATAGAGACACTCTACAACTTCCGTCTACTGGAGAGGGATAAGAGAGCGTATCGGAACCAACTAGCTTCTAACACCAAACATAACACTTCCCAGATTCACCCCCTCAACCAAGTATGAGGAAGCAATCGAGGGAAACTCACACATTTGTCAAATTTTAGTTACATATTGTTGTGAAAGTAAGTCTAACTTACTAGTCAAATTAATTAGAATCCTTAGGTGTAAATTGTTTATGATCTTGTTAGCCAGCATCCGATCCAAGTTGTCCATAACCGCGGACTCGGCTTCTCGAAAAGATTTAACCCTGCAGGGGTGCACTACTGTTAAGCCACACGCACGTTCAACCCTTAATGCCCATGAGTAACACACTTCCGTCGGTGTGTCGGCAGGATGTCGCGACAAGACGTTTTCTCTTCACTACCAACAAGTCCAGGGAGCCACCCATCTGAGTTGTTACCCGCGTCCAGAGTCCGGCCGATACCTCCGTAGCGGACTCAATCGTTTGCGTCTACGCACTAGGTGGAACAGACCACAGTAGGAAAGGTCCACTTCGTGTCGCACCGCACCTATATGTCCCCCCATATCATCGAACCTCTCATCATCAGTCAAGTCTCATGCACATGCATATGAGCAAATGGAAAGCCCGAACTAGTTGCAGCTCCTGGACAAGTTGGTAGATCCGGTACTAAGTCGAGGGGGTTCCCATGGACCCCACATGTGGATAGTGCGCTCGTACTTGGATAAGAGGACAAGAACTGAGTTCCTAGGGCGGCACTTAGCAGAACAAAACACCAACGCATTGGCCTTCCACCGGGTGCCTTATCATTTAGTTATACCCACAAACATTAACATCAGTTTTAAGTATAGTGAACCAACCTATCATACTAAGCAGGTGATACATAAGAAAAGACAGACTTGCAACAACAGACCTAAGCATGCAACTACGACTCGCAAGGCCAACAGGTAAACAAGCAACAAGGTAATAGGATGTGGGGATAAGGCTGTATGAGGCTGCATGGTAAACATGTATATAGGATCGTGACACAAGCATCGTAACATAAGGATAGCATAGATCAACGGCAGGAATGGAAGACAATGTAATGGTAGCAAGTGAGCAAAGCTTGCCTGGACACACGGTAGAGGTAGCAGAACTTGTCGTTGCTCACATCATCTCAGCGTCTTAACCGCGAAGAAGCAACAAACACTGGAAAGCGCAAAAGATGCATCTTACAACTACGGCAAAAGATCCAGCATGTTCAGGATATGATGCATGACATGGCAAGATGCAACTTAAGCCAAATTAAGCGGAACCGGGTTCCGGCAATTAATTATAGGTTCAAGTTATTTATCTAACCATCAAATTAAATGTTGATTAGCATGTGAGACATGGCATGGGTGAGCTACACAAAATTAAATGGAATGGGGCAACAATTAATTAATTACCCCAACACATTCCATATTAGTTATTTAGGTGATAATGCGAAAGACCACTAAGCAACAAGCTAGATGATGCAAACAAGAGTATGGATGACATATTAATATTCCTTGCATTTTTCTGATAAAAATAGATATATAACTTGTATTATTTAGAGTTATACAACAAAAGATATTGAATAAACAAGATTTACAAAAATAGAAGAAAAGACAGAGGCAGAGAAAGGAGGTGGGCCAGATCTGGCTTGCGTCGGCGGCGGATAGCTTCTGGCCGCTCGGGGCGATCGTTTGCTCCGGAAGGATCTGGGCCGCGGCCCAACACTAGCGCCAGATCGAAACAAAAGAGAGAAAAGGGGAAGGATTTGAACTCGCGTCTGCCGAGTGGAGGAGCAGCGACGCAGCCACTGCGCTACTGCGGTGCTTGTGATTGGGTAGGGATCCGACTGAAGATGAAGTATAGAGGCGACGTTAACTGAACGCTGAACGCCAAAGTTGCAGACTTTCAGAGCAGAGGCGACGGCGACGAAGACCGACGGTGACCACGCGGTGCTGCGCGACGGCGGGCACCCAGAGCAAGGGGAGAGGGAGGGAAAGGTGTCCAGGTGGACGGGAGCTCACCGAGAGGAAGAAGGCGGTGAGGTCGGCTCGGTGAAGAGAGGAAGAAGAGGTCGGCGTTCATGGCGTGCGCGCGGCGGCCGGACGTAGTGGACGTCGAGGAAGAAGGTCATGGCGGCTCCGGCTCCGGTTCCTTCGGCGATCTTGAAGCGGACGAAACCTTGGTTCGATTCCCGGACCCGTACGTGCTTGGCGCTGCCCACATCGACGGCTTGGATGAGCTTCATGCGCCGGCCATGGAGGTGCTCTCGGATTAGAGGGGAAAAGGTGCAGAGGAGAGGCTGGGAGATGGTGGCGGCGGGATGAGGGAGAGGAGAGCTAGGGTTTCCAGGATGCGCCGGGGAGAAGGATTATAAGGAGGGGGAAAAGGGAGCAGGTGGTGCGGTGGTGGTGGCTCACGCCATGTGCGTGCCCCTCCTCCCAGGAAGACGACAACAGTGGTGGCGTGGGGGGTGGTTGTTGGGCCTCGGGAGAGAAATGGGCCCAAAGCAGAGAAAGGCCAGATGGGCCAGAAGAGAGGAAGTTAGCCCATCAACAAATTTCTGGAATTTAGCATTTTCCAGAAAATTAAGAAAGAGAGAGAAAAGATAGAAAAGAGGGAAAAGAAATTAGATAAGAGAGGAATAAAAGAGAGAGAAGGTTTTACAAATAATTTACAAAACTTTAATTTTGATTTGAAATAGTTTTGCAATTATTTCCAAATACTATTTTGGGTTTTATTAAAATAGAAAGAGAGGGAGAAAAGATTTATTATTTGCAAAAACTAAAATAGGGTTTGCCAAAATAATATTTTAGTTCTTTAGCAAAAAATGCAAGGTGATAAAATGCATGATGACATGATGATGCAAAAAAAAAGAAAAACAAACAAATCTAATTGGGGAAAACCCCGGGACGTTACACTCTCCCGCTTTGCTATCTTACAAGAGGTCCCGATGATCACCTAACTGCGGTAGTTCACGACGTGGGTTTAGCGTTTGCGGTAGAGTCTGGCCGGAAACCGAGGTCCTCTCCTTGATTCGTGCCAAGGAAGAGGCTCAAGCAGCGATCGCCGAGGCGAATTTCCGCAAGGACCTCGCGGCAACCAAGGTGGCTGCTGAGGTCCCATGTGAGTCCAATGAGGAGGTTGAAGCCTCTGAGTTGCACGCCGGGGACACGACCATGGACGACCACATGGTCCAGCCCGAGACCGCACCACCAGCCACAGGTTCGGGTGCGGGTTTATCGAAGGTGGCATCCCGTCGTGGACGAAGGAAGACCTCCCGGACATGATGCGGGCGGGCTTCTACAACATCCGGGGTTTCGGCAAACCGGGACGCCGAACCCAACTTAGGGATTTCATCTCCCGAGAGAGGCTAGACTTTGTGGGTCTGCAAGAGACCATTAAAGCCTCTTTCTCGACGGCAGAGCTGCTGAGCATCGACCCCGGGGGTCGTTTTGCGTGGCACTCGACCCCGGCGATTGGCCACTCTGGGGGAATGCTTTTGGGGGTCAATGAGGACGCCTTTGAGGTGAAGGATTGGAGTAGTGGCTCCTACTTAATCAGGGCGGATGTCCTTCAGTTGGATACCACACAGACATGGTCTCTGTTCCTGGTATATGGCCCGGCCGACCATAGGCGCACGGATGATTTTCTCGCTGAGATGTCCATTGCTGTGGCGGCCTGTCCCTTCCCACTAGTGGTGGGAGGTGACTTTAACCTGATTAGGGGATCAGCGGACAAAAACAATGATAACATCAATTGGCCACGGTGAAAGGACATATCCTTCCCCAAAGTGTTTTGATGTTTGTTGACAACACACTTAGATGTCTAATGTGTGTGCTAAAAGTGTGCAGGATTGTATCAATTAATATTGCACAGGTTTTGTCTCAAGAAAAGGAAGAGAAGTTGTCTTCATTGCGTCAGCCGGTACTACCGGGTTCACCCCGGTACTACCGGGTGTTCTGCCATGCGGAACTACCGGGCCCAGTACCAGGCCCAGTACTGGATCTCCAAATGCTCTCTGGACTCGCTCGTTTTAATCCGGTAGTAGCCCCGGTAGTAGCGCGGTACTACCGGGTGGGGAGCACTACCGGACCAGGCAGTCCGGTACTACCGATGCGCGCATGGAGGAGGCGTTGACCAGTCAGTCGCCAGGCCGTCCGTTCCCTGTCAGCAGGTACTACCAGGCGAGGCCCGGTACTACCGCTGCGGGCTGTTTATGGCTCCAATGGCCAGATTTCTGGGAGGGGTATTTATACCCCTCCACCTACCTCCGGCTCACTAAGCTTGATTTCTCACTCTCTCTCCACCATTGTTGCAAGCTTCAATCTACTAGTGCTCCCACTCCAACCACTCAAACACGTTGATACTTTGAGCAGTGAAAGAGGAGCCCTAGATCCGCATCTCCACCGAGCCGATTTGTCTACATCGACCTAGTCACTTGTAGATCTTGTGTAACTTGATACATTGGATACCTAGAAGATACTTGTGATTCTTGTGGCTTTGGTAGCCACAAGGATTAGCCGGGAGCCTCCAATTAAGTTGTGGAGACGCGACCCGGCCTTGTGATTCTTGTGGCTTTGGGAGCCGCGGGAATTTGGTGAGAGCCTCCAATTCGGTTGTGGAGTGTGCCTCATCCTTGTAAAGGTTTGTTGCCGACCTCGAGGGCATCATATAGTGGCTCGTGGATCTCCTCATCGGAGGATAACACGAGGGAGATACGGTGTGCCATATCAAGGCTATTCGGAGTTCACTTTGTGACTCCGCACCGCTCCAACGGAGACGTAGCTTCCATTGGGAAGTGAACTTCGGTAGAACATCTCCGCGTCACCGTGTGGTTATCTCTTAACCTTCCTTTACTTGTATTGCTAGCTTATCTTGGTAGAATATCTTGCTAGCTTGTTTATTGCTCATCATATAGGATTGTTCACCTAGTTGCATATCTAGAGAACTTATATTTGAGCAATTCCCAAATTTGTATTAAAAGAAAAAGAAAATTTGTAGTTGCCTATTCACCCCCCCTCTAGTCAACCTACTCGATCCTTTCAATTGGTATCAGAGCAAGGTCTCTTTATTAAGGGCTTAACAGCCTAAAGAGGAGGATGACTAGCGAGGAGGATTAAAACTTGCTAAGGAACAACAAGAGAAAAATGATAAGAACAACTTGAGAAAGAACTAAGTGAAGCGGGGATAACCCTCCCGATGATGATGCCCCGGTCACCATGAAAGCCATGATTGAACTCTCTTTGGGTTCATGAAAGGCAAAATGGTGGACGAGGTGTTACTCGGGTCATTAATAATCAAAATGCCTCCTCATCAACCGGTGCTAACGTTGAGGTGTTGGTTGATAAGGATAACAAAGAGCAACCTAAAACTAGTGAGAAGCCCCTCATAACTTTGCTCCACCTACTTCATATCTCACTCAAGTTCCACCACCCAACCTCATATAACCAACCTAAGTAGGCCACCTCCTAAGCTTGATAATACTCGTTATTTCACTTGGAAGAAATCTATGGAGTCTTATTTTCGCAGCTCATCGGTGCATCTTTGGAGGGTGGTTCTAAATGGTTATACTCCGGTTGATCCCCAACTTGACAAGGCAAGAAGAGATTGATGAACAACTTGATGCCAATGCCAAGTACATCCTTGAGAGTGCCATGACCGCCCATGATGAAGATCAAGTGCGGAATCTCAAAACCACCAAGGAGGCTTGGGATTTTCTCGCATCGGTATATGAAGGAAATGAGGGCCTTCAACGCTCCAACGACGCCATCCTTCAACATCAAGTGGACAACTTCATCATGCTAGAAGAAGAGACACCATCGGATCTCTTCCGAAGACTCACCAAGCTTGTTGTGGCATGTAGGGAAAATGGAAAGAAAGATATGGATGATGAATGGGTCAAAGCCAAGTTCCTCAAGACCATTGTTCCATACAATGAAAATATGGTGATGAATCTCCATACAAGAGCGGACTACAAAACAATGTCTCCCAATGACATATTGGCACAATTCGTCACTTATGATACCTTGAAGGCCACTTCCAAGTCTTCCATCAACCAAATTCGTGGCACAAAGAACCTTGCCTTGAAGGCTCATGTGGAAGAACATCCAAGATATGAAGAAAGCACAAGTGGTCATCATGAAGAAGATTTTGTGGGTGAACTCAATGAGGTGCTTGCTCTTGCCGCCACCAAGTATTGGAACAAAAAGAATATCAAGAGCAACTTCTCCCCTAGAAGCAACTTCTCCCCACAAATGAAAAGAATGTGCTTTAATTGTGGAAAGGAAATCACCTTGTGAAGGATTGCCCCTATGAGAGAAGAGAAGATTTTGGAGGCCAACTCATCTTAAAGAAGAAGAAGTTCTTCACCAAGCCCATCAAGTACCTCATCAAGAGAGAACCTCAAAAGGCTCTTGTCACCGCAACACATGAAGAAGAGTATGAGTCCGGTGGCGAAGAGGAGGATGATGATACAAGTGAGGAAGTGGGGATGGCGGCTCTTGCAATGGGCAACCTTCCTCCTTCATTGGCACCCCTTCTCCGCTCCAAATGACAACAAGATCCCAAGCCTATGTGCCTCATGGCCAAGGAAACCAAGGTGAATTCCCCACCTAAAATTACTATCTCCTCTAAACCATCTCTCTTGGATTGTGTTGAGGATGTAGGGAAAAATGAGGAGAAAGAGGATACAATTACCCTCTTTATAAACAAGCTCCAAGGTCCAACCAAGAAAATGGTTGAGGCTCTCATGTACCAATATGGAGAAGCCAAACACCTCCTTGAGGAGAAGGAGAATAGGATTTATGAGCTTGAGGGGCATGCACGTGATCATGCCGATAAAATTGGTGAGCTAGAAGATCAACTTGTTGAGGAACAAGTGTTCCGGGAGCAACTTGAGGAGACCCAAGCCAAGGATTTATCCAAGGCAAAAGAAACCCGTGAAACCTCTATTCAAGTTGCTAGTGATCTAAAAATTAAAAATGATGAGCTTGTAGAGAGTCATAACAAACTCCTTGAGAATTTTGAGCAACTTAGGGAAACCCACAAGGTGACCTCAAGTGAGCTCACCAAGCTCAAGGGGTCATATGCTAAATTACAAGCTCAATTTATATATGCTAGCTTCACCACTCCTCATAATGATAAAGATGCCAATGCTTGTGCTACTAACCCTTATGTCTTAAAGCATCTCTCATGGAGGAGAACACTAGGTTGAAGGCCCAACTTGAAAAGGGCTAGCCACTTGCATCCAAGGGGAAAAGAACCTCAATGATCTTTTGACCAATCAAAAGGGAGTGGTTGGCAAGGAAGGGCTTGGGTTTGCTCCCAAGTCCAAGAAGGCAAACAAGAAGAAGATGCCTACCTCCCCTTCAAAAGATTTTTTTGTGAAGGAGGGGGAGTTGGGCAAGAAGAATGTTGAACCCATTGTGGGTGGTAAAGCCACAAGGGGCAATGCCACTCACAATGACTTTGCCGGAAAATATAACCCCTCATATGTGCTTATGAAATCTAGAAATGGTTATGTTTTTGCTAAATATGTTGGTACCTCATATGGAGATGATTATCACTATGCTATTTGGGTTCCAAAGACCCTTGTGACTAACAAAAGAGGACCCATTCCAAAATGGGTACCTAAATCAAAGACTTGATTTATTGTAGGGCTTTTCTTCCGGTGGATCTTCATGGCTCATTGATAGTGGGTGTTCATCTCACATGACCGGAAGCAAAGAAGTAGTAAAGGGCTTATTGAAACAATTACTCTCATTCTCTCATGTCACCATTGGGAACAATACAAGACTTAAGGTATTGGGATATGGCAAGGTGGTGATCACACCGGAGTTATCAATTGAGAAGGTCCTCCTTGTTGAATCCCTTTCATATAATCTACTTTCCGTTGGTCAATTATGCGATGCCGGTTACACCGTTATCTTTAATAAATACCACGTGACCATCCTTTTCACAAAATCTCTTAAAGTAGCCTTTGTTGGATTTCGTGAGAACGGTTTGTATGTGGTCGATTTCTCGAAAGAGACCACTCAAATTGCCACGTGTCTAATGGCTAAATCCGACAAGGGTTGGCTTTGGCATCGCCGGCTAGGCCATGTCGGTATGAGAAATTTACAAACTCTTGTAAAGGGTGGACACGTGGTAGGACTAACCGATGTTAATTTTTCCAAAGATCGTCCTTGTAGTGCTTGCATAGCCGGAAAGATGCATGAAAAGAATCACCCCAAGAAGACCATTATCTCCACTAAGAGGCCTTTGGAGCTCCTTCATATGGATCTCTTTGGGCCTCCCACATATGATAGTCTTGGTGGCAAGAAATATTGTTTGGTGATTGTGGATGATTATTCAAGATATTGTTGGACTTTCTACATCAAGAAGAAGAGTGAAACTCAAAAGATATTCATTGACTTTGCAACCCTAGTTCAACGCCAATATGACTCCAAGATTTTGGCAATTAGAAGTGACAATGGTACGGAGTTCAAGAATTACACTATGGATGATTTCCTAAGTGGGGAGGGCATTCAACACCAATATTCCGCTGCATATACTCCCCAACAAAATGGTGTCGCCGAAAGGAAGAACCGCACTCTTATTGATATGGCAAGAACTATGATGGCCGAATTTCATTCCCCATACAACTTTTGGGCCGAAGCCATCAACACCGCTTGTCACTACTCAAACCGGCTCTTCTTCCGTCCTCTCATGGAAAAGACACCATATGAACTCCTCACCGGTAAAAAGCCAAATGTATCTTACTTTCGAGTCTTTGGTTGCAAATGCCATGTTTACATTAAAGGTTGCAAAATTGCTAAATTTGAATCTAGATCTTTTGATGGTATACTTGTTGGATATGCCGCAAAGTCTCATGCTTATAGGGTCTACAACATATCCACCGGGTGTGTTGAAGAATCTATGAACGTGGAGTTTGTCGAGGATAATGGCTCCCAAGTGGAGCATATTGATCATGATGATGTAGGTGATGATGCTCCATCTCAAGCCATAAGAACTATGGGGATTGGAGAACTTATTCCTATTGAAGGACCTATTGATGATACTCAAGAAGAAGGAACAAGTTCTACTCAAGTTGAGCCATCCACCTCAATAGTTGATCAAGAAACTATCCAAGAACAAGAACATGATATTCATTCACATGATCAAGAAGATGGTCAAGACCCACCCAACTCTAGTGGTGAACAAGAACATAATGAACCCACAACCCAAGAACTCCACTTCGGGTTGACCATGAGCAAGATGAAGGCAATGATGAAGATATTTGTGTTGGTGAAACAATTGGTCAAGCCATGGAACGCCGGGTCATCCGGCGTGCATCAAAATTGGATCATCTTTCCCACTTCAAAGAAAATATCCTTGGGAGTATTCGTAGGGGTGTGTCCACACGCAAACAATTATCTAACTTTTGTGGTCATGTCTCTTGTTTGTCTAGCTTAGAACCTCTCAAGGTATATGATGCTCTTGAAGATATGGATTGGGTTGCGGCTATGCATGAAGAGTTGAACAACTTCGAGCGCAACAAAGTATGGTCATTAGTTGAAAAACCCAAAGACACATGCCATAATGTCATTGGAACCAAGTGGATATTTAAGAACAAGCAAGACTCACATGGTCAAGTCATCCGCAACAAAGCAAGATTGGTTGCACAAGGCTACACCCAAATCGAAGGAGTCGACTACGGTGAAACCTATGCCCCCGTTGCTAGACTTGAATCCATTCGCTTACTAATTGCTTATGCATCTACTCATAATATTGTCTTATATCAAATGGATGTTAAAAGTGCTTTCTTAAATGGTCCACTAAATGAGTTGGTGTATGTTAAACAACCTCCGGGTTTCGAAGACCCTAAATTTCCTAACCACGTCTACTTACTACATAAGGCTCTTTATGGGCTCAAGCAAGCTCCACGTGCTTGGTATGATCATCTCAAGGAGTTCTTAGTAGACCGTGGCTTTGAAATTGGGGTAATAGATCCCACTCTTTTTACAAAAAGGGTAAATGGAGATTTTTCGTATGCCAAATATATGTTGATGATATTATCTTTGGTTCCACTAACCGTGAATTTAGTGATCAATTTGGCAAGCTAATGACCAAGGAATTTGAGATGTCCATGATGGGAAAGTTGAATTATTTTCTTGGCTTTGAAATCCACCAATTTCGAGAAGGAACATTCTTATGTCAAGCCAAGTATATTAAGGACATGCTCAAGAAATTTGACATGAACAATGCCAAGCCATATAAGTTTCCCATGGACTCCAAGGCGGATCTTCACTTAGATCCGGATGGTAAGGAAGTTGATCAAAAGCTTTATCGTTCTATGATTGGATCTTTGCTTTACCTTTGTGCATCTAGACCGGATATTATGTTTAGTGTGGGTATGTGTGCAAGATTCCAATCAAGTCCTAGGGAAAGTCATGAAACCGCGGTTAAAAGGATTCTAAGATACTTGATGGATACTCCTAACTTTGGTCTTTGGTATCCCCATGGCACAAGCTTTGATCTTGTAGGTTATTCGGATGCGGATTGGGCGGGTTGCAAAATGGATAGAAAATCAACTTCGGGTACTTGCCAATTCCTTGGTAGGTCCCTTGTGAGTTGGTCTTCTAAGAAGCAAAATTGTGTGGCCTCGTCCTCCACCGAAGCCGAATACATTGCCGCCGGAAGTTGTTGTGCACAACTATTATGGATGAGGCAAACTTTAAAGGATTATGGTGTCATTTGTGACAAAGTGCCTCTTTTATGTGATAATGAAAGTGCCATCAAAATTGCTCACAATCCGGTTCTTCATGGGAAGACCAAGCATATTGAGATCCGGTATCATTTTATTCGAGATCATGTTGAGAAGGGTGATATTGCAATCAAATATGTCAACACCAAGCTTCAACTCGCCGATATGTTCACAAAGCCTCTTGGTGAAGCAAGATTCAAGGAGTTGAGAGGAGAACTTAATGTGGTGGACATAAGCAATTGGATTTAGTGGACTTCTTGCATACCTACCCATATTAGACGATATTCATTTGGTTTGGATGTAGGCATGGACATAGGGGGAGTGCGGTCCTAATCCATTGGACTATCCCTCCCCCCATTATGCCGATAGTAAGAATTCATTTGCATCTCTATATTCGTTCTATGAATTGTGAGCTTAAATGACGAGTAGTGGCCGTGGACCCAAGATATATCTTCGCGGTTTCACACCACATACTCATACATGGTGGCCTCGGCCACCGCCCTCTTCCTTGTGAAGAGTTGGTTTCATTTGGATTTTATTGGTTTTCTAGTGCTCCTATGGAAAACATCTTTTGAAGGGGAGGTAGGCTCCGTGGGAGCGATCCCCTCGTCGATCTCCTCCATGGCCTCCGGTATTTCCCCATTCTTTGCATTCTTTGTTTCTAAATCTTGAAACCTAGATGTATGGAGAGGAAACATTGGTAGCTCCATTGGCAACGGTTAAAGTTGGAGGGATGATCACCTAGGCCTTGTTAGCTAGCCTCTATGTGTAATGTATGGTTGAATCTTTCAATTTTGTGCCATTCAGTCTTGAATCGGCTCAGCCGGTACTACCGAGCTAAGCCCGGTACTACCGGGTTTCCCAAGTTTGCTCGATTCAACCTTTCTTTACATCTATTGGCTAGTTTTTGATTCCTTAATCCGTGAACTTGTGCACTCATCTATTCCCTGCCCTACCTATATGCTATTTCACAGGTAGCCGCCGTGGTAGTAAGAAGCCACGTCTCGTGGAGGATGAGATTGAGGAAGAAGAAGAAGAGGAAGTGTTGCCTGCTCGCACCACAGCCAGAACTCAAGCAAGAGGAAGAACTCCAGCTATTGCTCGCAAAGCACTTCACTTATGGAAGAATGAGGACTATCAGAAGCTCAGAGAAGAGAATCCCTATGCTGAGGAGAGGTCACCTCTTGTGTGGAATCCGCATTTTTTCACCAATGATCAAGAAGCCATCTACAAGGAGATCTATCTCCACAAGAAGTACTCTGTGGTTGTCCAGCACACTCTTGATCTTGCTTACATGAAAGACTCCAAGCACAAGGGCTATTTTGATGAGACACTTTCAATGTGTGAGGAGTTTGGGATGATTGACATCATGAAGGAGAACCATCCCTACATCGAGTACTACATTATTCAGTTCTTTGCCACCGTCTACCTTGACCATGATGAAGCCCGGACTCTTTGGTGGATGACCAAGGACACCTTGCTTTCTGCCACCTTGGCGGAGTTTGGAGAGGTTCTAGGCTATGAAGATAAGGGTGAAAGTGTTGCTAGTGGATGGAGATGCCATGACAATGATCGATCAAGCTCCAAAGATGTTCTTGGACCCAATCACTATGGAAAGAGGCACCACCGGTAAAACTGCTCATCTTGTGCGTCCATTTGAGATTCTCCACCGTGTCTATTGGGACACCATTGCTCCTCGTGTGGGAAACTGGGATGAGGTTCATGGCTACATGTTTGACCTTCTCAAGCTCTCCTATGAAAATCAAGGCAAAGGCAAGAAGCTTGATGTGATGGATTGGATGTGGAATGACTTGTGGTCCACAATCATTGATAGAAGGGCCCCCATCTATGGCCCATTCATTATGAAGCTCATTCGTCGCAAGTGGGCTCTCAAGAAGAATGGAGAATGTCGTGGTGGGATCACGACAGATGCCATGGGTATGGCTAAGATGGGGCCGAATGGTCGTTGGGGGAATCCGGGGAGGGTTTATGCACTCTCGAAGTGCACAAGCAAGAACACACAAAACACGGCAAGAACACGAATGAAAACCAAGCCACCAAGAAAGCGAAGCACACCGCGATGTACCCTGCTTCGGGGCCCTCTTGCGGAGGTAACACCCCTACTGCAGCACTATCCTAGTCAGTGTATAGCTCAAGGCAACAAGTGCAGGTCGCTCCTCGAGCTGTGTGATGATACAATGGTGAGAGCTTGAGGTGGGAGATGAAGTTACCAGGAGAATGAACTAGGGTGCCGGGGTCTCTTCTCTTTTTTCCTTCCGTCTCTTCGCAGGAGGGGGGGAAGCCCCCTATATAGGCCAGCCGGGTTACCGTAATGCCCCTCGCCGAGCACTGTAGCCATGCCTCTGCTTTGATCATCATTGTACTCCTGTCAGGGACAAGACATGACCTGCCCATCCCCTGCGTCCCCACAGTGGAGCTAGGATGTCCCCTCTGACTGAGACAGGACGTAGCCGCGCCGAGCTACCTCGTAGCCCTGACCCCGGATCTCACGCGGTCAGCGGTCAGAGGCGTGCAGCCCCGCCGAACCTGGGGCACGCCTCTGCCATGCTCCGTGACAGACGCTTCCGTGTCAGGCGTGAAGTGACTGGAGCATTGACTCCTGCCCGAGCTACGGCCTCCTGCCGTGGTTAGCCCGACTCCTGGGCTTAAGATCTTTTACCAGGTCGGACCTCACTTCCTACCCATAGCTCCTCCTGCACTCACAACCCCAACCATAGCACCGAGGTAGTTAGGTCGGCTGATCACAGCTCGGATCATAACCTCGGCCCATGCCAACGAGGTACCTCGGACCCCTCTGGTCCAAGATAGGTCGGCCTTTATTCTCCAGGCAAAAGTAAAGCTCGGATGCGCTCAGGCCCAAACAGGCCGGCCCTCTCCGTACCTCGGCACGCCTTTGAACTCCACTTACGCCAAGCCTTGACCCTACCCGGGGGTACTCCCCCGACATTAGTCCCGAAGCTGGTGCGGTCCTACGACCTCGGATGGAGGGCCATAGCAGGTTCAAAATAAGCAAGGCACCACTGCCAAAACCGACCTCAAACCCAGCTCCGCCGAGGTTCTTCCCACATACCACCATCTAATCCGAGGTAGATATGCAACCTGAACTTTCCGAGCTATCTGACTCAGCACAATCTTGCCTCAAGATTTTCCGAGGCACGTGGCGAAGAATCTCTGCCCGGCTTCGAAATCCGGACCTCTGAAAGACAGGTCCTGACCACACGCCGCCCTCGTCAGCCGGACCCACCGAACAGCGCACCTGCGCACTCAAGTACTTGACCAACTTGACCGCCCCTGACCCTCGATTCTCGCGCTGACCAGCACAGGAGATCCGAGGTTAGCGGTTGCCACTCTGCGGCCCACGATGTGGCCGATCGTGCGGCCACCAACCGCGCAACCGTGCACTCACCCGCGCCTTCCCGATAACCGCGCGGTAGTGCGCAGTTAACACGCGCCGTTACCGCACGCGGCCTATAAATAGGGGCCCAGGGGTAATTTCCTCTTCTTCTTCTTCCCCACTCGCCCATTGCTCCGCGCCCATTGCTCCGTGCGCTCTGCCTCCATCGCCGCCGTCGAGCACTCGTCGCTGCAACCTCGCTGTCTCGAAGAATCTCGCCGGAAACGCGCACCGCGCCTCGCGCTGCCACTCCGTCGTCGATCCTTCCCGATCTTCGAGTACCTCACCGGTGAGTTCCTCTTCTCCCCTCCATTGCCATGCATGAACAGGTTCATCCTTCGATGAACTCGAGGATTTGGATGAATCCATGAACTTGAGGAACCCGATGCTCTACCTTTGCACTCTTTTAGCCATTTTCAGATTTTATCTAGACTTGTATCAGACACTCCCGTAGCATGTCCTTTTAGGTTTGCCCCTTGATGAACTCGAATTTATCTCTCTTTTTAGCTCACCGGTAGATCTTTGCTATATCTCGCCACGGTAGAAACATGTTTCCCGCCTAAATCCTTTAGCTCGGCTGCTTGAATGATCCGAGGTATCTACTCCGGCTGAACCTTGAACTGTCCGAGGTACTTACCCCGGTTGAACCTTGAACTGTCCGAGGTATTACCCCGGTTGAACCCCCTTTTCTGCAGGAAAGTCAAACCGCGCCAAGGTTTCCGCCAGCGAGAGAGGTGGATGGGATGGCTCGGACGTCACCGATCGACGATATCAAATGGCTCAAAGAAACTCATCGAATCCCAGCCGAACTGCTGTATCGGCTTCACACTGGGGACGGCGAACCGATCGCCAACCCCGGCGAGAAAGTGGTGTTTGTCTCTCACTTCGAGCGCGGATTCGGACTTCCGGCCAGCAAGTTCTTTCGAGAATTTCTGAAGTTCTTCGGCTTGCAACCGCACCACCTCCCAGCTAACTCCATACTACAGCTGTCGTGCTACGCAGCTTTCTCTGAAGGATACCTCGGCCTCTGGCCGAGCGTTGAGGGCTGGGCCAAGTACTTCCAGCTGAAGAAACAGAGCATCCCCAACAAGGAGGTTGTGAACAAGGATATGACTGCCTGTGGTGCGGCCGCTATCTCACCCCGGCTGGGCTCCGAGTTCCCACGGATCAAAGGCCTGGAGAGCTGCAAGAAGTGGAATCGATCCTTTTTCTATGTGAGGAACCCCGGTACTGTCGACCTCATCAACCTCCCGGACTTCCAGCTCGGCCCTCCCACTGCACAACTCAACTGGGATTTCAACCCGGAGGACGCCTACGCCGAGGTTCAAGAGATCCATGAATACATGCTGGATCTCAAGAAAAGGGGTGGGGTTCCGATGACATCCTCCGGACTTTTGTAGATCGAAGGTCAGCCCCCTCCAACAACGAGCCCATAAGATCTGCCATATGGAAGGTCTACTCGATCCTACACGGATCAGCAGCAAGGCGCTCTCCAAGGCCTCAGTTGGCGCCGGGTCAAAGCCGTTGCCCAGACTGAATGGACGAGGAGTGGACATGGGGCGTGGAGCCTCACAACAGAGAAAATCTTCCGGAGCAAGTGAGTACTTTACTAAATTTCCGAGCTCACGCTCCGGTCTTGCACACCTCGGTTGCTTCTTAACTCAATTCTTTTTTGCCACTCCTGCAGCGGTTCGCCCGGCAGCTGATCGAGGACGGCCCGGAGCCGTCGAACTGGGCTCCTGCCCGCCTCGCCCTGGAAGGTTCAGAGACTGAAGACCCGGACAATGAGGATCACCTTCCGATCCCTAAGGCCGTTCCGAGGTCCGCCCCAAAGACTGGCTCCTCCAACCCGGGTAAGAAACAAGTTCCCACTTCCATCAGAGACTGGTCTGACGACGATGATGACGATGACGATTGCCAAATTCTGGAACCTGTCAACATTATTCCCATTTCATATGCTCCTCCAACATATAAGAACTTTCATCCAGCGTCTGCAGCTTCCCGGAAGCGCTCAGGACCTGGTACCTCGGATGCCGAGGCTTCCAAGACCTCGGATACTGCGGCGCCCAAAGCCAAGCGTGCCAAGAAAACCTCGGCGAGGCGCAAGAAACGAGGCCCCGTGGAGGAAGATGCGTAAGTCACCTATGCTCCTCCTTTGCTCCTCCTTACCTCTCACGCTGCTCCGAGTTTAAGTTTTTACACTCTAACTTAATCTTTCTCTTTCGTCTAGCCCGGCTCGGCAGGTCAAGCAGAGCCATAGCTCGATACACTCACCACTACCTCCAGTGGTTGAAGCTCAGACCACCGAGGTCGAGGTTAACCTCGGAAGCCCCGCCAGAGCCTCTCCTCCAGAACGGTCCATTGACCTCACCAGCCCGGAGAAGACCATCTCCTCCCCGGCGCGCGTCTCCTCCGCCGAACTTCCACCGCCGAGATCTGACTCCGGCCTGGGGCACTCTGCTCCCCGCCGAGATCAGACTCCTCCGCCTCCTCAGAAGGATGCGGAGACAGATCGCGCCAAGACTCCGGTTAAACCGTGCAGGAGCCTCGGCTCTCCCCCAAGTCTCAAGCTGCGCGCAACCAGCAGCAACAGCAGCAAAAGAAGAAACAACAACAACAACAGCAGAAGCAGAAAGATTCAGCTCAAGACGTTGAGCCCCCAAACAGCCACAGCAAACTCCAATGCCGCCACCGCCACCGGGACCCAAGGCTGCGAGCACCCAACTGGTGCCGCACGTTCCTGCCCGAAGTCCACCTCCACCAAGATTGCGCCCTCAAGCTCTCAGGTCGCCACCTCCCGAGCTCTTTTTGCTGCTACCACTCAGCCGGACATCAGCAGCTGGGAGGTCGGGCAACTCCGGACCAAGAGCGGGAACAGCTTAGGCTCGGAGAAGCACTATGACATGGATTGGAACTCGGCTGACATGCCGAGGTCTCCTCTAACCCGCATCCCGTTGGACCCAGCGCCGTGCTTCTCCATCTACACATGCAGACTGCAGTCCTTGATTGCAGCAAGAAGGCCTCGGTAAGTTTCTTTACGCAACTCTCTTTCTTCCTTTGAAATCAAATGACAAACATACACTATTCCCAGTCCCCGAGATTCGGGTTGAGCAATTGACACTCCACCGAGTTAAAATTGCTCGGCTTGAATCTCAAAAACTTGTCATTTCTCCCATGCTGAGTCCCCGAGGCCAATGCCAAGTCCCCGGGACTCAATTGGACCTCGGGTGCTAGAAATACCTCGGATTTCTCCGAACTGATCTCTCTATTTTTTCAGGAGTGCAACAATGCTCGGACAAGGTCTTCAAGAACCTCCTGCTGGATCACAACAGATTGAAGAAGTCTCACCGGACTCTTCTATCCGCGAAGGAGCAGAGCGACAAAGATTACGCCTCCAAGTTGAAGACAGCCGAGGATGAAATAGCTCGGCTGCAACAAGAGCTGAACCGGGCTAACGAAGCCAAATCTGCTGTGGAGGACGCTATGAAGGTCAAGGACCAGGCCGCCGAACAGCAGCAAGAGCTTGCCAAGACCCTGGAGAGCCGCGCCACCTCGGCCGAAGCCGAACTTACCGCCCTCCGAGCTATCTCGAAAAGCTGGTTGTCCGAGCTCGCTCGGATTAATCACCAAATGGACAGTAAGTTTCTTTTCCCCTTTTCCTTATTTTCTGCCGACCTACACCCCGTGCCACCGTATGCCTTATTTCAGCGACAGCCTTTTTGTCTTCTTCAGAGAACTTCGAGCACTCCAAGGACAAGGCTATCCGCGAAGTTCAAGCAGCTCGGGCAAAGAGGGCTGAGACAGAAACTCTCAGCGAAAGCTGGGATATCCAGGACCACCTTGTTGCCCTTAATGCTCGGATCAGGCCGCTCCGAGCCATTGGAACCAACTTGTTGATGCTGCCATCGAGGTCCACCGTGCCCTCTGGCCCAAGGTCAAGACTCCCACTTGCATCGACGAGCTCGCCACGAAGCTGAAAGGAGCCGAGGCTAGACTTCGGGAGTGGAGATGCTCATCAGCTCGGGCTGGAGCGGACAAGGCCCTGGTGTTCGTGCTGTCTGGTATGAAGATGTAGATCCACACTGTTACCTCCCTGCGCAGGGGCTCTCCTTGGAACTCCACCCCTGATGGCATTGCGAAACGCCAAGCAGCAGCCGACCGCTTTGCTAGTTACGCAAACACCCGGACCTTTGATGACGGGCGCCTCTACTCTGAGGACGAAGAGAGCTCGGACGAGGAAGCGAGTCCGGTGAAGAAAGTTCTGAAGGCGAGGACATTGACTTTGACGAGCCTGAGAGCTCCAAGGGCAAGGCCGGCAAAACAACCGAGGTGGCTGAAGGCTCTGATGATGACTTCAGCTTCGACGAACCTCCGAACTCCAAGGGCAAGTCCGGCAAAGCTGTAGCCACCGAGGTGATCTCCCCCGACGTGACGGACACCCCGGCATCCACTCCAACAACCGAGGTTGCTTCCGCGACCGAGGTGTTCCTGCGCCCGAGGTTGTTCCTGCGCCCGAGGCTCCTGCGCCCGAGGTTCCTGCGCCGAGGCTCTTCTTCCGAGGCCTGAACTTGTCTCAACAAAACATTAAATCCCCGGTATGCCGGGTGCAGATGTAACAGACCTTAAGTAGTTTGCTTTGCTACCAGTACTATTAACTTGCTATCCGAACCATGCTTTTCTAAAACTTTATGCCGAACCCTTTTGGAACGAGTCCCCGAGTTCACTTTCGTGTTTACTATATCTGGCATTCTTTGCTCTTGTCTACCATTTAGGCGTTCGACAGTCGAGTCACAAGATTGTTGTTTATAGCATACAGTACTTAGCAAATCTCGAAGTGTGTTTCAAAATCATCCGACATAAACGAAAGGTAAAGACAGGGGTTAGTAAACGACACATGCCGAACTATATTTTTGGACCGAGTCCCCGAGTCCATTTTCATGTCTCCCACGTTTTTTCATCTTTGCTCTTGACTACCTTTTAGGCAGATGCCAGTCGAGTCACAAGATTAGTTACATAGCACACATTACTTGAAGTTTGAGACGAGGTTCAAAATAGTTCGGCATATGAACGAAACTGACAAACAGAAATAAAACACAAGCACAAGAGCGAGGCAGTCCCCGAGCTTCAACCTCGGAGTGCCGACATTTCATTAAGGATTAACCGAGGTACATACATTGCGCCTTTCATGAGTAGAAAGGTCGGAGTAGAGCTATATTCCATGGTCGCCTGACCTCTGATCCGGGGTTGTCCAGCCCATCTTCCCTTGGTTCCTGCGCATCTATTAGATAGTAGAATCATTGAGCAGAGCTCGGCTCACAATGAACGGTCCCTCCCATGGAGGTGACAACTTGTGCCGACCTTTCTTGCGCTGCACCAGCCTCAGCACCAAATCTCCCTCGTGAAACACACGAGGGTTGATACTCCGGCTATGATAACGTCGGAGACCTTGCTGGTATATTGCTGACCGAGATGAGGCCAACTCTCTAGCTTCCTCAAGCAGATCTACTGCATCCTCCCGAGCCTCTTTTGCCTCGGCTTCAGTGTACATTGCCACTCTGGGCGCATCATACTCGATGTCAGTGGGTAGCATAGCTTCTGCCCCATAGACCATAAAAAATGGCGTATAGCCAGTTGATCGATTTGGCGTGGTCCTTAGACCCCACAGTACTGCTGGTATCTCATCTATCCAACACCCCGGAGTTTTCAGCAGTGGTTCAATGAGCCGAGCCTTGATGCCGGCCAACACTAGAGCATTTGATCTTTCCACTTGTCCATTAGACTCCGGTGTGCCACCGAGGCTATGTCCAGCCGGATTCCCTTGTTCATGCAAAACCGAGCAAATTCTCCAACAGCAAAGTTCGTGCCGTTGTCCGAGATAATGCTATGGGGGTACCCATATCGCAGAATGATCTCCTTCAAAAAGTCACTGCTGAATGACCATCCAACTTCCGGATTGGTTTCACCTCGATCCACTTGGTGAATTGTCCACCATCACCAGTATGTGCGTCATGTTACCTCGGGCTGGTTTGAACTCTCCCACCATATCCAAACACCATACCGCAAACGGCCAAGTGATAGGAATTGTTTTGAGCGCCGAGGCTGGCATATGCGTTTGCTTGGCAAACCTTTGGCATCCTTCACATCTCCGGACTATGGCCTCTGCATCAGCAAGAGCAGTGGGCCAATAGAACCCATGCCTGAAACCTTGGCCACCAAGCTCTTGTGCTGCAATGATGACCACACTCTCCTTGGTGGATCTCCAAAAGCATCTCCTTGCCTTCAGCTGGCTCGACACACCGTTGCAACACCTCGGTTACGCTTCTTTTATAGAGCTCCTTGTTGATGATGGTGTACGCCTTGCCCTCCTTTGGATTCTCCTAGCCTCGGTTGTGTCACTTGGCAAGCTTCCCTCCGTTATGAACTTCATGATTTGCTCCGCCCACTCCGGCACTGGGTGCAAAGGAAAAAGTTCTCGTCCACCTCCATTGGTTCGGCCACCATAATCTCCTCCATTATTTCCTCCACCATCCTGCGACCAGTCCCCGAGTCTGATGAGCAGTCCCCGAGGTTCGGTGCGCAGTCCCCGAGCTCTGCCACGCAGTCCCCGGGTCCGACCAAACGCACCCGACGTCTACCTCCATTGGAACAGGTCCGGGCTCTTGCTCCGCCGGGATGAAAATAGATTCGGATTCAGGAGAAGGTTTGATTGAAGGAGTTCTCAAGTGATTCAGGGCTACCCTGGTGGTACTGCCTCTTTCGATGAACCGAGCTTTGACAACACGTCGGCAGCATCATTTTCTGCCGAGGTATATGCCTGTACTCACACCCTTCAAAGAACCCGGATATCTTTTGCACATGGAACCGATATAACGCCATGTTGGCATCCAGAGCATCCCAAGTTCCAGAAGATTGTTGCACCACCAGGTCGGAATCGCCGAAGCACTCTACACGCCGGATACCGATCTCCTTTGCCACCTTGAGGCCATGGATTAAGGCCTCATACTCCGCCACATTGTTTGATGCTGAGAAATGAATCTGCAGCACGTATTCAGCTGATCTCGCTTTGGCGAGGTGAGGACTATTCCAGCCCCCAGCCCGATCTTTGTCTTGGACCCATCAAAATGCATTTTCCAATAATTATAGTCCGGCCTGGGTGGCTCATACTGCATCTCGGCCCAATCACAAAAGAAGTCCGGCAACGCCTGGGATTTAATTGCATCTCTTCTCTCATAATGTGGTGCATATGGAGACACCTCAATCGCCCATTTGGCAACTCGGCCAGTTGCATCTTTGCACCCGATGATCTCCGAGATTGGAGCTTCGCACACCACCGTCATGGGATGCTCCTGGAAATAATGCTTCAACTTCTTGACCGCCAGGTAGACACCATACGTCATCTTCTGGTAGTGAGGGTAATTCTGCTTCGAGGTAGAGATCACCTCGCTCAAGTAATACACCGGTCTCTGCACCGACCTGCCACCTTCTTCGCGCTCCACCACCACTGCCACACTTACAACTCGGTTTGTGGCCGCAATGTAAAGTAACATCGGCTCATTGTGCAATGGTGACGCCAACACCGGGCAGTGGACAACATCTTTTTCAGCTCATTGAACGCCACGTCGGCCTGCGGGGTCCATGTAAACCCGGTACTTTTCTTCATGAGCTGGTACAAAGGTAAGGCTTTTTCTCCCAGCCGCTACAAATCGGCTCAACGAGGCTAGGCACCCTGTGAATTTCTGCACATCTTTCAAACACTTCGGTAACTTCATGTTCTCAATAGCTCGGATCTTGGCCGGGTTAACCTCGATACCTCGGCTAGACACCAGGAATCCAGCAACTTTCCAGCCGGGACACCAAAGGTGCACTTGTCCGGGTTAAGTTCAACCGATATTTCTCAAATTCACAAATGTCTCCTCGAGATCCTCGAGGAGAGTACGTTTCTCCTTAGTTTTGATGACGATATCATCGACATACACTTGCACATTTTTGCCCATTTGAGAGTGCAGGCATTTCTGCATACACCTCTGATAAGTTGCCCCGGCATTTCTCAGACCAAAACACATGACACGATAGCAATACGCCCCATACGGGGTAATAAAAGCAGTCTTTATTTGATCCTTTCGGGTTCAGTGGTATCTGGTGAAAACCAGAGTACGCATCGATAAAAGACAACAGTTCACAACCAGCAGTGGAATCGATCACTTGATCAATCCGAGGTAATGGAAACGGATCTTTCGGGCACGCCTTGTTGAGGTTAGTGAAGTCAATGCACATGCGCCACACCTTGACCACGGCTGGCTCGTCTTTCTTCTTTTCCACCAAGACCGGATTGGATATCCAGTCCGGATGCAGCACCTCCATAATGAACCCGGCTGCAAGCAACTTAGCCAGCTCGTCCAGCACCACTTGTCTCGGTCGTCTGAGAGACGACGGGTCGGTTGCCTCACCGGTTTCACCTCCGGCCTGACAAATAAAGAGTGCTCTGCCAACTCCCTCGGAACACCAGGCAGGTCCTTAGCCGACCATGCAAAGATATCCCGATTCTCACGGAGGAAGTGACAGAGCTCGCTTTCCTATTTCTCGCCCAGCCCGGTCCCAATGATGGCCATGCTCTGGGTGCTCCGGGTCAATGGGGATCTTCTTGGTCTCCTTGGGCACCTCGAATGCTGCAGTTGAGTCCGGGCTCATCAGTCCGGACGCCGAGCTGTGTTGACTGCGCCATTGCCACCACTTGATGCAGCTTCTTCTTCTCAGCTGCGATCACCAAAGACTCGGCCAGATTAGACCCCGCCGAGGCACACTGAATGGCTCGCTTGTAGTCACCCGAGATGGATATGATCCCATTAGGCCCTGGCATTTTCATCTTCAGGTATGCAACATGGGTGGAAATCATGAACTTGGCCAGAGCCGGCCTTCCAAGCAATGCATGGTATGCACTCTCCAAGTCCACCACCTCGAACTCGATACTCTCAACTCGGCAGTTATCCTTGGTTCCAAATGCTACATCCACCCATATCTTGCCCATGGGTGCACAGGAAACGCCAGGCACAATCCCATGAAAAGTACAACTGCTTGGCATCAACTGATTTGGCGATATGCCCAATTTCACCATTGTGTCTCGGTACATGATGTTGATGGCACTGCCATTGTCCACCAGAACTCGGGTAAACCTCACATTGTTGTAGGCCCACACAACGTCGGATCTACCACCAGGGCATACTTTCCAGGGCTCGGCATGATCCGAGGTGTGTCTTTCCTGCTCCAAGTGATCTCCTGCTCAGACCAGTTCATATAGGTCGGCACCACCGGCATTACTGCATTCACCTCCATGGCACGCCTCTGCACGCTCTTCTTGTCAGTTGGCTCGGTCACAAAGACCACATAGCTCGCATGAGCCTCTCTATAGTCATTTCCGGGGTATTCATACTGCTGACTTGGTCCGGCACCAATTGTTGTTGTTACCTCGGACATTCACACATTCACGGTCTTGCTGCTGCAGGCCTCGGAGGAGGTGCAGTGGTTATCGGGGTAACATTTGCTCCGGACAGATTGGGTTAGGGACCTCGGCTGAAATCTCTGAGGTGGTCCTCCTCTGTTTCCTCCGGCCTTGCCCCTTCTTCCTGATTCTGCGGTTCCAGCTGCACTGCCGGGTTGAATGGTTGGCTGGCTTGCGCGGGTCGGTCGTATGGTAACGCAAGGACCATCTATCATTGATTCATAAGTCAAGGGTGGCTCCGGGTTCGGACTAAATGCCGGACCATTGATTTTCGGCCTCTGGACACCTCCAGCTCCGGGCTGATCCGGGTTCACCGCTGCAACTTGGTTCGAGGTGTATGGGTAGTCCGGCTCCCTCCTCTTTGTCCGAACTCTTGGCGGTCATTACACCTTGGTCCGAGCCGGTTGTTTATTGGCTCCCTCCTTCTGTTACGTGCCCTGCCTCTGCTGCTGGCTGCATCGGATCACCCAGAGCATAAGAATCTGCAATCCGGATTGTTTCTGCTAGGGATTTCGGCATATCTCTTTGGAGCCTCTGCCACAGCATGCTGCCATGTCGACAACCATCTGCAAACCAGGAAATGGCCTGTGCCTCTACAACTCCTTCACAGGAATTCCGAACATTGCTCCACCGAGTTAAGAATTCTCGGTCAGTTTCATGATCATCTTGCTTACATGCCGCCAGGAGCTGAGGTCGGTTTGGCCTCTTGTATGTACTAGCAAAGTTGCTGTTAAACGCCAGCTCCAAGTCTATCCAGGAGTTGATACTATACTCCGGCAAATTATTCAGCCAGATCCGAGCTGGACCTTCCAACATGTGCGGGAGATACCGGACCGCCCATCGGCGATTGCCCCCCGCTATGTGCACCGAGGATACATAATCTGTCAGCCAATCTTGCGGCTTGGTGCTCCCGTTGTATGGCTTGGTGTTCCGACCTAACTGGAACTGAGATACTGGGGTGGTGGCTCCTTCATGATCCGAGGTCCAAAACACGCCGGACCAGGAGGGCCTTCCTCCTCCAGTTGCTCGGACAAGTAGATTCTATCCAGCTTGTTACGAACATCGCCTGGAGCTAACATCCGACCTCCTATCCGAGGTCCCAACGCCCCATCCACTCTGTGGTATCCAGCTCGCGCCATGGCCGAGTCTCCATCATCATATCGGTCATCGCCTTGACCGACATTCTGAGGTTGCTGAACATACTCCGGCTCTCGCTGATATTGCCCCGGCCGGGGTTGTTGCTGATACCTCGGGGGCGGAGGTGGTTTACCTCGGCCAGCCGACGCTGCTTGCCCGCCATTCTGATTTCCCTGACCGGAGTTACCCTTAGCTCGGCTTGCATTACCTGGGCCGGGGTTTCCCTTAGCTCGGCTAGCATTGCCCTGGCCCACCTTCTGCTTTGCTGCTAACACCGGATCATACATCTGCAGCTGCTTGTTCTGACCCGAGGTGACACTCCGGGCTCGATCGGCTCCTCCGACGAGTGGAGACGAGGCTTGCCCCTTGGACACCTGACTAACTGGCCTAGCTGAATAAACCATCTCTGAATCACCAGCCCCGGCCTCTGCGGAGAGCCTCATTCTGCTGGTTAGCTACATACACTAATCATTGACTCGCTTCTGCTGCGCACGCCATGCATCTCCAGTCAACCCGGATAGCTCGGCCCTGCCTGCCTCGGCAGCTCTGAGGTTCTTAGCAGGGGAACTATACACCCCTTCCAGTCGACACGCGACTCTCACTCCTAGCCGAGGTGGTAGGTCGAGCCTCCCTGTCTATCTCATCATTGAGCCCCTTGCCTCTCTGCCGCACCTCGGCTCCTATTGGTATCAGCTGCACCGGGGTGAAGCCATTCGCTGCATTGTACTCACGCAGATCTCTATTGAACTCATCTCGGGCTCTATCATTGCTACAGCCTCCTTTTGCAACAAGACACGCTTCTCCTCTAGCTCGGCAGTCACCACTATATCTACTCCGGGATCTACAGGATCTGCTAGTGTCTCCGCTATCTCTGTTAGGACTGCACCTCGGCGTTGCACCCGGGGGTGCCAGGCAACTCTTTCTCTAGCCTGGGCTTTGCAGCTCTCACCTTAGCCACCACCTCGGCCGGCTTGGTTGTGCTGGCATCTCCTTTGCCAGCGGCATCAACCGGACCGGTCATCATCACCTCCACGCAGCTCCGGGGCGAGTGATACGCCGACCTAGAGCCGCAAGGAGAGGAGTTTCGTCGTCCACGAGCACCTGCTCCGGGTACTCGCGAACAACCTCGACAGCAACATAGGTGACGAAGCTGCCGAGCATCATGGTGAAGCCATGCTCGGGGAAGGGCTTGCCGGCGAAGCACCCCGCGTTGTCGCTGACGAAGTGAACTCACCGATCTTGGCGATGAGCCCGGAAAGAACACGCTCGCCTGAGCCCGTCCGGATGTAAACTCCCTCCAACGCCTCAATCTGCCCCACGGTGGGCGCCAACTGTCGTGGTGGGATCACGACAGATGCCATGGGTATGGCTAAGATGGGGCCGAATGGTCGTTGGGGGAATCCGGGGAGGGTTTATGCACTCTCGAAGTGCACAAGCAAGAACACACAAAACGCGGCAAGAACACGAACTGAAAACCAAGCCACCAAGAAAGCGAAGCACACCGCGATGTACCCTGCTTCGGGGCCCTCTTGCGGAGGTAACACCCCTACTGCAGCACTATCCTAGTCAGTGTATAGCTCAAGGCAACAAGTACAGGTCGCTCCTCGAGCTGTGTGATGATACAATGGTGAGAGCTTGAGGTGGGAGATGAAGTTACCAGGAGAATGAACTAGGGTGCCGGGGTCTCTTCTCTTTTTTCCTTCCGTCTCTTCCGCAGGAGGGGGGGAAGCCCCCTATATAGGCCAGCCGGGTTACCGTAATGCCCCTCGCCGAGCACTGTAGCCATGCCTCTGCTTTGATCATCATTGTACTCCTGTCAGGGACAAGACATGACCTGAGACAGGATGTAGCCGCGCCGAGCTACCTCGTAGCCCTGACCCGGATCTCACGCGGTCAGCGGTCAGAGGCGTGCAGCCCCGCCGAACCTGGGGCACGCCTCTGCCATGCTCCGTGACAGACGCTTCCGTGTCAGGCGTGAAGTGACTGGAGCATTGACTCCTGCCCGAGCTACGGCCTCCTGCCGTGGTTAGCCCGGCTCCTGGGCTTAAGATCTTTTACCAGGTCGGACCTCACTTCCTTCCCATAGCTCCTCCTGCACTCACAACCCCAACCATAGCACCGAGGTAGTTAGGTCGGCTGATCATAGCTCGGATCATAACCTCGGCCCATGCCAACGGGGTACCTCGGACCCCTCTGGTCCAAGATAGGTCAGCCTTTATTCTCCAGGCAAAGTAAAGCTCGGATGCGCTCAGGCCCAAACAGGTCGGCCCTCTCCGTACCTCGGCATGCCTTTGAACTCCACTTACGCCAAGCCTTGACCCTACTCGGGGTACTCCCCGACAGAGAAGATATCATGAAGGATGGCAGCCCCGTTGTGGCTCATCTAGTGAAGGAACTGCGTATCAAGGCTCATGCTCCTCCCAAAACCAAGCCCATTGATCCTGAGACTGCTGCTGAAGCTGAGAGAGCTAGTGGGAGTGCACCTCCCCTTGAGGAACCTTCATGGTTCAAGAAGCTGCAGATTAAGGCCAAGAGGGCCTTTTGCCTCAAACTTGACTTGGAAGATCGTATGTATGAGGCTCATGTGTATCACAAGAAGGCAGCACAGCGACACAAAGCAATGATGAGGCACATGCAGTTACAGTCTCCGATGGTTCTGAAGAAGAAATCACGCCGAAGCATGAATGGGTGTCCAAGCATGGTTTCTGGAGTGATGAAGATGCTCCTCCAGATGGTGATCGCTTCCAGGCCTCCTCCTCTTCGACCCACCACGGCGCGGGTGGAGCTGATGCTCCTAGGGACATGGTAGCATCGCGCTTACCCATTTTTGGCATTTCGATGACAAAGGGGGAGAATGTGTTCTATTTAGGATGTGTCGTGGGATTTGCATGGGAGGAACACAAGCTTGCACTTCGTTTGATCTTTATGCGTGTGTTCCATCTTTATTTGGATATTTGCTTTGAACTTCTCTTTGCATGATGTAAGGCATGCCTTGACCTTGTGTTATTGTAATAAGATCTATCTAGTATGGTACTTGCTTATTGTTGCTTATATTGTGCAAGTTGTTTTAATTGTTATCCATATGAACTTGCTTGGTTTGTAAAATATAGGGGGAGCTCCGCCCATTTTATATGGTGTGTTTTTGCATTCAAAAGCAAATTCCTAATAAACACACAATTTGGAGAGCCCCGTCTATCTTTTGCAAATCATTTGTTTCTCCTAAGTGTGTTGTCATCAAACACCAAAAAGAGGGAGATTGAAAGGACATATCCTTCCCCAAAGTGTTTTGATGTTTGTTGACAACACACTTAGATGTCTAATGTGTGTGCTAAAAGTGTGCAGGATTGTTTCAATTAATATTGCACAGGTTTTGTCTCAAGAAAAGAAGAGAAGCTGTCTTCATTGCGTCAGCCGGTACTACCGGGTTCACCCCGGTACTACCGGGTGTTCTGCCATGCGGAACTACCGGGCCCAGTACCGGGCCAGTACCGGATCTCCAAATGCTCTCTGGACTCGCTCGTTTTAATCTGGTAGTAGCCCCGGTAGTAGCGTGGTACTACCGGGTGGGGAGCACTACCAGATCAGGCAGTCCGGTACTACCGATGCGCGCATGGAGGAGGCGTTGACCAGTCTGTCGCCAGGCCGTCTGTTCCCTGTCAGCCGGTACTACCGGGCGAGGCCCGGTACTACCGCTGCGGGCTGTTTACGGCTCCAACGGCCAGATTTCTGGGAGGGGTATTTATACCCCTCCACCTACCTCCGGCTCACTAAGCTTGATTTCTCACTCTCTCCACCATTGTTGCAAGCTTCAATCTACTAGTGCTCCCACTCCAACCACTCAAACACGTTGATACTTTGAGCAGTGAAAGAGGAGCCCTAGATCCGCATCTCCACCGAGCCGATTTGTCTACATCGACCTAGTCACTTGTAGATCTTGTGTAACTTGATACATTGGATACCTAGAAGATACTTGTGATTCTTGTGGCTTTGGTAGCCACAAGGATTAGCCGGGAGCCTCCAATTAAATTGTGGAGACGCGACCTGGCCTTGTGATTCTTGTGGCTTTGGAAGCCGCGGGAATTTGGTGAGAGCCTCCAATTCGGTTGTGGAGTGTGCCTCATCCTTGTAAAGGTTTGTTGCTGACCTCGAGGGTATCATATAGTGGCTCGTGGATCTCCTCATCGGAGGATAACACGAGGGAGATACGGTGTGCCATATCAAGGCTATTCGGTGTTCACTTTGTGAGTCCGCACCGCTCCAACGGAGACGTAGCTTCCATTGGGAAGTGAACTTCGGTAGAACATCTCCGCGTCACCGTGTGGTTATCTCTTAACCTTCCTTTACTTGTATTGCTAGCCTATCTTGAGTAGAATATCTTGCTAGCTTGTTTATTGCTCATCTTTTAGGATTGTTCATCTAGTTGCATATCTAGAGAACTTATATTTGAGCAATTCCCGAATTTGTATTAAAAGAAAAAGAAAATTTGTAGTTGCCTATTCACCCCCCCCCCCTCTAGTCAACCTACTCGATCCTTTCACACGGGTGCATAAGTTCAATGATTTCATTGCCAACCATGCACTGCGTGAGATCCGTTGAGGCGGAGCCAGATACACCTGGACTAACAGACAGTTAAACCCGGTACGATCGGTGTTGGATCGGGTCCTCATGTCGGTCGAGTGGGAATTGCTCTTCCCGCTGTGCTCTTTGACAGCGGAGACCATTATTGGTTCGGATCATGCACCATTGGTGTTGAGCTCTGGGGAAGAGCTCAAGAAGAGGAGCCCTCGCTTCTTTTTTTAGAAGGCTTGGTTGGAGAGGCCGGAGTTTGTGGACCTGGTTTCCTCCAAATGGCGCGAGCTGGAGGCACTTGGGGTGTCCTAGTAGACCCCATTGATGCGGCTGCGGCAGTTCCTAAAAGGCTGGGGGACCAATATAGGGAGGGCTGACAGAGATGCAAAGGCTGACATCCTGTGGCAAATCCAGTTACTGGACGCCCGCGCGGATGCCTCTGGTTTGGATGATGAGGGTTGGGCCCTTAGATATCATCTTGAAGACCAACTTACCCACTTAGCGAAAGTGGAGGAGGAATACTGGCGCCAACAGAGCCGCCTTCAGTGGCTCCTGAAGGGAGATGCTAACACATCCTTTTTTCATGTCGTTGCGAATGGGAGGAGAAGAAAAGGTGCCATATCTCACCTAGTGTCGGATTCGGGGATCCTATCTCAACCTAGGGAGATTCAGGCGCACATTTACGATTTCTATCGGAACCTTCTAGGTGACGAGGGGGATCAGAGTCCTTTTAAGATCTCACATTCGCTCTGGGACACGTTGGGGCGGGTCTCGGAGGAGGAGAACACGAGTCTCATGCTCACCTTCACTGGTGAGGAGATGAACCTAGTGCTTCGTAACATGAAGGTTGACACGGCCCCGGGACCCGACGGCCTCCCGGTGGTGTTCTTCAAAAGGTTCTGGCCTCTGGTCAAACCGTTTATTCTGGCTATTGCGAATGGTTTCGCCCTTGGGCGGGTGGACATCGCCAGACTAAACTTCGGAGTTCTCACCTTGATCCCGAAAGTGTCGGGGGCTGAAGACATTAGGCAATTTCGCCCATTGCTTTGATCAACGTGATCTTCAAGTTTGTGGCCAAAGCTTATGCTCTTCGCCTCACCCCTATCGCCCACCGCACGATCAGCAGGACGCAGTCTGCTTTTATTAGGGGTAGGCATATCCATGAGGGGGTTCTCTCCCTCCAGGAAATTGTGCATGAGGTCAAGGTCAAGAAACTTGGGGGAGTTTTCTTGAAACTTGACTTCGAAAAGGCATATGACCAGGTCCAGTGGCCTTTTCTTCGAGAGGTCCTTCTTCGAAAGGGTTTCGATCCCGGGTGGGTGCACCGGGCTATGGGGTTGGTCTCGGGGGGCCAGACTGCCATCACCATCAACGGGGAAGTTGGCAACTTCTTCAGAAATGGTCGTGGGGTTCGCCAAGGCAACCCACTTTCATCTCTACTTTTCAACTATGTGGTAGAGGCCCTTGCGGCAGTGCTGGATGCAGCCAAGAGGAGGGGACATATTTGTGGTCTTGTCCCTGATCTGATACATGGGGGTGTGTCACATCTGCAATATGCAGATGATACGATCATCATGATCCAGCCAGACGACGTCGCCATTGCTAATCTCAAATTCATCCTCTTGTGTTTTGAGAGCATGTCGGGGCTTCGGATCAATTTCCACAAAAGCGAGGTCATGGTCTTGGGGGCCTCCTCGCTGGAGCAGCATCGGATCGCTAACATGCTTAATTGCAAGCTAGGATCCTTCCCCTTCACATACTTGGGTCTATCCATTAGTGACAGGGTGCTTACGGCCGTGGATTGGGGTCCGTTACCGAGGAAGGTAGGCAAGAGAGCTGACCCTTGGATGGGCAAACTCATGTCTTTGGCTGCTAGACTTTCCCTGGTGGATGCATGTCTCTCGAGTGTCCCACTCCACGCGATGGGGGTGTGCCTACTTGGGAATGGCACGCATCACGCCATGGACTTTCACCGAGCCCGCTTCTTCTGGGGCAATAAGGGCACCATACGTAAATACCACTGGGTACGGTGGTCGGATGTGTGCATGCCCAAGGCCTTGGGGGGCCTGAGGATCATGAACACCAAGCGTATGAACCAATGCCTCATGGCCAAGTGGATTTGGAGGCTCTACGCGGGAGAGTAAGGCTTGTGGGCCGACATCCTGCGTAATAAGTACCTGCGTAACAAGGACTTATTGTTGGATAACCATACGCAAGGTTCCCAATTCTTGAAAGCCATCCAGAAAGTCAAAGACGTGTTTCGCTTGGGAGCAAAACACCAGGTGGGCAATGGGACATCAACCAGATTCTGGCAAGACTGGTGGGTGGGCTCTAGCCCGCTTTGCGGCAGTTATCCGGAGATCTTCGCCATCTGTGCAGACCCGGATGCCTCTATCGCTCATGTGATGAGAAGGGGTCAGTGGGACATCCCCTGGCGCCGTGCTTTTGGCACCGCAGAGGTTGTTCAGTGGAACAATCTCAGGCGAGAATTGGATGTGGTTCGGATATCCACTGAACCAGATCGCCTTACTTGGGCGCTGGAACCTTCGGGGAGGTTCACAGTCAGCTCCTTTATAAGAAACTCTGCCAAGGAGCACCACGCCAACTCTTTTTGGAGATCTGGAGGATTGGAGTTCCCCGTAATATTAAGGTGTTCCTCTGGCAACTTATTAGGAAACGTCTACAATCCAATGACAACATCCGTCGTATGCAGGGGCCTACCACGGGTCGTTGTGCTCTTTGTGGAGAGTTCGAGGACACGAACCACATCTTCTTCACATGCCCTCTTGCTAGGTTCATGTGGAGCGCAGTCCGTGAGCTGCTGGGATGTATGTGGAACCCCTCCTGCTTTGCAGACTCGTACCGAGAGGTACGCAAGTGCACGGGCCAAACGAAACGAGTTCTTTGGACGGCTTGCGCTGCTTTAGTTTGGACGCTTTGGACAATTAGGAACAAGTTTACTATTGAGGACATTTTGCCCACTCAGGCGGCTGACGGTCTATACAAAATACCTATGTTCTTGCAGGTGTGGAAGACAGTGGCTAGGAGAGCGGATCGAGGGGCACTGGAGCTGACGATCAGCAGGATTCGTTCGCTCTATGCCCGTGTCAGGGAGGTGCCGGGATGAGTCCCTACCTCTCTTTTCCTGCGTGTTTCCCTGTGTCTTGTGGACCAGCAGGGGCGGAGCTGCTTGGACCTACCCTGATGCGCATGGAAGAAAATTTTGAGCCTTACTTACCTCCAAAAATGATATTTTGCATCAGGTTAGACCACCACATGTGCATCAAGCAGTCTAAGAGGGCATCAGGGTTGGTGTGAATCCAGCTCTGCCCCTGGGGACCAGGAGTCGAGTCTTCCGGTGCCTTGAGGGGCATAGACTCTCTTTGGTGGCATCTTTAGACTTCTTGTGTAGTTATAGCTGCTGTTGTAGTCTCCACCATATTGTCTGGCTTGTGTTTGCCGACAAGACTCACGTTGTGAACGCAGTACGGTGTCTTAATTCGAGCATTTTTTTCCATTGAATTGCACTACGGCGCGACGCGACTGGTTCACCGCGAGACCTCGCGTTGCTCTTTCCACATGGCCACACCTCCCATCGCGAAGAAGTGACAACCAGCCAGACAGATCGAACCAGGAGCGTGCTGTGCGCGGCTGTGACAGATCGAACCAGGAGCGTGTTGTACGTGCCCTAAGGCGCCACATCGACCGTTTACGCAATATTTATTTCGTTTTCCATTTTGTATGAGCATCGATCTCCACCTACACTCCCAATATAACATCCGGCCGGGAAATGATATTTGACGCACATATTGACGAGGTTATTGGGAACGGCTTCCCCGCCAAAGCCTCCAATAGGTTTTTAATTTTTTATATAGTTTATCGCATTTCAGTGGCTCAGAACGCAACATGACCGTGAAGATTGATTAATTCAGCATGGCAAAACGTGGGGCAAATACCCAGTTTTTTAATATACATTTCAATCCTTTGTACAATACGCACTGCCCAAAAATGTATCATACAAATTATGTAAGACTATCTAGTGGAGTATCTACGTTAATAAGTTTTTATTTGCCTAGGCGCTAACAAGGCTATTGCTGGTGCTGCTGTGTGACGACGGCCGCCCGCCGAACAGCCCGTCTATCATGCCGATCACGTCCCCCGGCGTCAGCTTCGCCGCGGCGCCCTGCCGACGGTAGAACGTCCGGTACGTGGGCACTACGGCTTCCCTGGCTACCGCCCTGAGCGCCTCCGCCATCTCCTCGTCCGCGGCCACCCATCTCTCCTGCATCGCCACTGCCTCCACCACCGCCTCGTCCATCGCGCCGCCGCGGAGCACCTTGCTCCCCCACGCCGCGCGCACGTACACGTCCACGTACCCGCGAGCCTTGGCCTTCTGTTCTTCCGCCCACTGCTCCCCGAGGGCCGCCTCCAGCTTCGTGCCGCCGCCCACCTTTCTCGCCACGTAGTGCGTGTTGTTCGCCAGGAACAAGTAACTCAGAGCCGCCTCCTTATAGTTCCCGGCCTTGGCGTCCAGCTTCCGCATCAGCACGGACACGAGCCACCCGATCGGGTTCGACCACAGGCTCAGCGTCCTCAGCGTCGACGACGAAGACGACGACGACGACGATGTGGACGTCATTGAGAGGTCCAACGACGTCGAGTCGGCGGTCCCGCTTGCGGAGCCGACGGCCGATGACGTGTCCGTGTACTGCTCCGCCGAGTATATGTTAGCAAGTGCGTTCTCGTAGTCGGCGAGGAATACGAGGTAGTTCATGACGTAACGTGTGAGCGGGTGCACGGCGCCGCCGGGCACCGTGGCCTTGGCCGGCTCCTTCTCGATGGCCGCCTCGAAGCTGGCCACCATGCCCCGGGCCGCGTTTCCGACCTTGGTCACCGCAAGCGTGACGACGCGGGCCGTGACCTCCGACTTGTCCCCGAACGCAGCGACGATGTTGGGGATGATGTTCTCGGTGAGCGCGTCGTGGACGTCAAGTACGCGGAACAGCCGCTCCGGTGCTCGCCGCGCGCGCGCCACGGCTGCCTCGGCGAACGCGAGGATGCTAGTGGCCTGGTCATCAGCGACGGCCGCAAAAACAGCGTCGCCGACGGACGCGTTGTCGTCGGCGAAGACGAGGTCGCAGAGCGTCCTCTCCCCGGCGAAGACGGACGCGAACGCGACCCGCGCACCGGCCAGCCAGGACTGCATCCTGGCGTCGATCTGTTCCCAGGCGAGCTTCTGGATCGTGGCCTGCTGCATGGAAGGCGAGAAGCCGTGCAGCCCCTGTAGCGCGGCCGCCACGGACGCGCGGCGGCGCGCCTTGAAGACCGAGACGCACTCCTTGCCGTACCCGGCGGCCAGCATGGCCTCCGCGACCGCGCGGAGGTGGCCGCACGTGTTTCTGAGGCTTTGGTCATCGTAAAGTTCGTCGTCGTCCTCCTCGTCCTCGTATTGGTAGATGTTGAGGATGTTGGGGAGGGAGTCAAGGAGGGTGTGGAGCTCGAGCTCGAGCCTGCGCATGGCGGTGTCGAGAAGCTCCTGCGCCTGGATGAGGCCGTGGCCACCGCCGTGGAGGTCTTGCGTGGTGAGGCCGGACGCGTAGAAGAGCATGGCACGGTGGAGGTCCCTTGCCGCGCGCAGGAAGCCGTCGGCCTCGTCCGGGGTGGTGGGGTCGAAGAAGAGCGAGCGGTCGGAGGAGGAGTTGTCCGGGTGCCACTTGTCGAGCAGGGCCGCAGCGGCGGCCACGGTGTCGTCGACGACGGTGGCCGGGAGCGTGCGGCGGGGTGCCAAGGGGCTGCGGCTGCCCGCGCGTGTCATGGTTTCTTGCAATAGATCGATGGTTTGGTCGATGTCCTCGGTGTGCGACGGTGACGCAGCCGCTTGAGCTGATCTTTGGTTCCTGCTAGGCGGAGTTTGTTATGGGAGGAGCTCAGCTTTTTGTTAGGACGGCAGGGAGCTGTGCTGCTACTAATAGACTAAATTTCTTGGACTTGTCGAGTTCGTTCAAACCTGACCCAGCTGCGTCAACAAATCTCCATCAGGGATGTGAGTTGCGCTGCAGCCGTGCAATCGAATACTCTAATCAAACGCGGAGAAACAACTTGCGTACTCCAATCTGTGTGGAGTATTAGCTTTTGGGGCTTGGCCTGCAGTGTGATTAACCTGGACACAAACGCGGTAACGGCATTTACGAGAACACACGCCTGCGACGACGTGATTGCATAGCTTTGCGTTGAAGTTACTCCGTCACTTCCGAGATAGTAAGTCCTGAGAATTGACTAACAATTCGACTAGTAGTAAGATCTTGGGGTTCATGGCACAGTAGAAGGTTGTCAATATTAACCTAGCTAGACGGAAACGGTGATCCCGTTAGGGATCCTGGGTTCGTGTTATATAGAGGTGGGAAAAGCCCCCACCGTGGCATTACATGTGGGGTACACTATACCATACCTATACGGTACGACTGTGTACATACTCCAACACCCCCCTTAATCTAAACTTCGGACGCCTAAACTCATGAAGATTTGCAACCGGGAGAGCTTTCGTGAACCCATCAACAACTTGATCTTTGGTTGATATGAACCGGACTTCCAACTGTTTATTTGCAACCCTCTCACGAACGAAATGAAAATCAATCTCTATATGTTTTGTGCGAGCATGGAACACAGGATTTGCAGACAGATATGTAGCACCGAGGTTATCACACCATAAACATGGTTTCTCCTTGAGTGTAACACCAAGTTCCTGTAAAAGAGTCTCAACCCAAATAAGTTCAGTTGTAGCATTAGCAAGAGATTTATACTCAGCTTCGGTACTTGACCGAGAGACTGTGGCCTGTTTTCTTGCAGTCCATGACACTAGATTTGGACCAACAAAGATGGCAAAACCACCCGTGGAGCGACCATCATCGGGCATCCAGCCCAATCAGCATCTGAAAAAGCACTTAACAACGTGGAGGAAGACTTCTGGAAGGTTATGCCAAGATTAATAGTGCCACTGACATAGCGAAGGATATGTTTGACAGCTGTCCAATGAGAAGTCGTAGGAGCATGAAGATACTGACAAACCTTGTTCACAGAATAGGACAAGTCTGGACGTGTTAAAGTGAGGTACTGAAGAGCACCAACAATGCTTCGATAGTTTGTATTGTCTTCTGATGTGAGAGCCTCTCCCGAGTGAAGAGAGAGCTTGTCCGTGGATGACAATGGGGTCGGGGCAGGCTTGCAAGCACGCATGCCAGCCTTGACAAGGGATCGGATGCATACTTGGCTTGTGTGAGAATTATGCCTTCAGTGTACTTCTTCACTTCAATGCCAAGAAAAAAATGAAGATCACCAAGGTCCTTGATAGCAAAGCGAATGTTAAGATCTTTGAGCAATACACCAATGGCCGAATCTGATGAGCTAGTAACAATGATGTCATCAACATAAATCAGGACATAAATGGTAACATCAGACTTGTGATAAAGAAATAATGAGGTGTCAGCTTTGGAAGCCAAGATCATGAAGTTTCGCACTTAACCGAGAAAACCATGCACGAGGAGCCTGTTTCAGTCCATAGAGAGATTTGTAAAGTTTGCAAATATGATTGGGAAGGGTTGGATCTTCAAAACCTGGGGGTTGTTTCATGTAAACCTCCTCTTCCAGAATACCATGTAAGAACGCGTTCTTCACATCTAGTTGTCGGAGACTCCAACCCCGTGAAACGGAGATGGCTAACACAGTTATGATAGTGGCTGCTTTCACAACAGGACTAAAGGTATCTTCATAATCAATGTTGTACCTTTGTTGAAGCCCTTGGCAACAAGACGAGCTTTATATCTGTCAACGGTACCATCAGAGCGTTGTTTGATTCTGTATACCCATTTGCAATCAATCAAGTTGTTGGTGGAGTTTCGGTGAACAAGATGCCATGTACTGTTTTGGAGAAGAGCGTCATATTCTTCTTGCATTGCTTGGCGCCATTGCGGATGAGCTAGAGCATCCGTGATATTGCGAGGTTTACCTATGGAAGTAAGCACACCATACCGCACAGTACCTCGAGAAACTTTATAAGGAACAGTGCCATCTTTGAATTGTTTGGGTTGTCGAATACCTTGTTGTAGGCGAGTGCGCACTCCAGGCACAGGGACGGCCGCAGAACAAGTGGGCACAGAAGATCCCGGGGATCCAGTGCGGGGCCGGCCGTGGTCTCCTCAGCGTTGGAGGGCCGATAGGAGGAGACGTGGCAGCCGGCGAGTGGTGCGGAGGCGGAGACCGTGGGCTGGCGGGAGGCGACGTGACGGTCGGCGACTGGCGCGCAGACGGGGACCGTGTGAGGGCGGGAGATTCCGCAGGCGCACGTGAAGGAGACGGCAGCGGGGACAAAACGTCCACTGTTAGAGGATCGGCGACGGGATCCGTGCGCGCGCGATCCAACACGGGGACAGGATCAACCTCGGATCGGGCGCCCGTGTCGTGTTGTGCTGGCGAGGCAGTTGCCGTTTCTTGCTCCTGGAAGATCATTTCTTCACTGTTTTCAGCCAAATTTTGTTCTGTGGACTCAGGATTTGAAGTTGTATCTTCGTGTCCATGTATATCCTCTTGTTCGTGGACAGGGTTAGTGACAACAGGGACAAAAGGCAAAGGCATGTGGTCATCAAGTTGTGCATCCCCAATATTTGATGAAGATGGCATGTGATCTTGTGGAAGCAAAAGAATTTCATTGCGAAGGCGTTGTCCAGCATTGGAATGTAAAGATGCAAACGGAAACACATGCTCATAAAAAACAACATCTCTAGAGACATACACACGCCCGGTGGACACGTCTAAACATTTTACTCCTTTGTGGCGAGGGCTATACCCAAGAAACACACAACGTGTGGAACGAAACGCAAGCTTTCTGTTGTTATAAGGACGTAGGTTAGGCCAGCAAGCACAACCAAAAATCCGAAGGGAGTCATAATTGGGTTTTGTGTGAAGGAGACGTTCAACAGGTGTATCAAAGTTGATGACTTTACTAGGAAGTAAATTTATGAGGAAGGTGGCAGTGAGAAAGGCTTCATCCCAAAACTTAAGAGGCATGGACGCATTGGCAAGAAGGATAAACAAACTTCAACGATGTGACGATGTTTGCGTTCAGCAGAACCGTTTTGTTGATGGGCATGTGGACAAGAAACATTATGCGATGCCAACTTTTTGAAAGAAACTATTTAACTTCTCATACTCCCCACCCCAATCAGTTTGCATAGTTTTTATCTTCCTATCAAACTTACACTCAACGAACTTTTGGAAATTAAGAAACACTTGATACACCTCAGAACGATTTTTGAGTAGATAAATCCATGTAAACTTGCTGAAATCATCAATAAAACTCACATAGTACGAATGTTTGCCAACAGAGGCTGGAGCTGGACCCCATACATCAGAAAACACTTGTTCCAAAGGAACAGTGGATACACTAGTGGACAAGGGATATGGCAACTGGTGACTCTTAGCGAGTTGACATGCATCACAAACATAAGGATTTGTCTCATGCGAATGAGAGAGTTCATTTTTCCTAAGGATTTGTTGAACCACAAACGAAGAAGGATGACCTAAGCGACGATGCCATGTAGAAGACGAAGGCTTGATCGTAAGAAAAGCTTGCTTGTGTGACCCACTAGAAACAGGCATAAGTGGGTAGAGACCATCATGACAGGGACCTTTAAACAGAACCCTCCTGGTGGCCTTGTCCTTAATCAAAAAGAAAAAGGATGGAACTCAATGAATACATCATTATCTAGAGTGAGCTTATGAACGGATAACAAGTTTTTGGAGGAACTAGGAACATGTAAGACATTGTTTAGATGCAAGGAATTATTGGGGAGATGCAAAACTGAATAACCAACATGAGATATGGGCATACCATGACCATTTGCCGTGTGGACGTTGTCACGCCCCCCTGTATTTGTCGGCCACGGTCATCTTTTTCAGCTCCCCGGTGATATGGTCTGTAACTCCCGTGTCAGGATACCAGTTGGTATCAACACCATAGGAGGCCATGTTGGCGGACTTATCCTTGCGATCAGTGTCATCATCGGAGTCATCCCTGTCCTGGTAACGCCACCAGCAATCACTAGCTGGGTGGCCATGTATCTTGCATATTTGGCATGTCACATCAACAAAGGGAGTGGGTGCCCTGTCACGACGCCCATCATCACGGCGACGTCCTCCATCACGACGACCACATCATCGCGGTAGCCATCATGCCGGCCCTCAAACCGGCGGTTGTCACGGCCGTTGTCACGGCCGCGACTGTCGTCACGGCCGCGATAGCCACGGCCTCCATCATAATCGCCACGGCCACAGTAGCCGCGATCATCGTCGCGGCGGCCACGGTCATCGCCACGGCTGTAGCCGCGGTCATCATCATTGCGGCGGTAGCCGCGGTCGTCGCCTCGACCACAGTCACCACCACCTCCACCACCACGTGGGCGGCTGTCATGGCCTCCACGGCGAGCAAGATTCACCGAGGAGGTGAAGGAATCACCACTTTCCTGGAGCATGTTAGTGCGCATATCATGTGCACAAATCTGGTCATATAGATCATCTAGGGTGATGTTTGGGTTTCCATGAATAGCAGCAACAAGATCATTGTATGACCCATCCAAACCATTAAGAATGTATCCTATAAGCTCTCCATCATCTATTTCTTTCCCAAGTGCTAACAGTTCGGAACTAAAACCTTTCATCTTGGAAAAATATTAGGCTACGATGTGTGCACCCTTCTTGGTGCTGTTGAGTGCACCACAAAGGTGATTGACCTTGGAGAGGGATTGAGTGGAAAACATGGAGGTGATCACAGCCCAAACTGACTCGGTGGTTTCACAACCGACTATGTGCGCTAAAATATCAGGAGAGAGAGAGAGAGTTTATGAGGTAACTCATCACGGCTTGATCGCGAGCGATCCATGCAGCATACTCCAGGTTGGGGATGGTGGTCTTCTTCTTCTCAGAGTCGTGGATGCCAACGGTCCGGGGAGGTGCGTGGTCGGTGCCGTTGAGCAGGCCGGTGACCTGGGCACCACGCAACGCCGGTCCAACCAGTGTCTTCCAAAACAGGAAGTTGGAGCGCGTCAGCTTTTGGGACGGAGGTGCACCGAGCTAGGCGGCCACGGACCCCATGATCGGAGTCAACGAGGAGGCCATGGTACAGAAGTTCTTGATCGGCGGCGGTGGCGGCAAAAAGTGCGGCGGCGGCGGTTGTGGTCTTGGTCTTGGTTTTAGGGTTTTTGGGTCGTGGTTTTTGGTTTTGGGTCTTGGATCTTTGTCTTGGATGTGTTTGGGTCGTGATCTTGGATCTTGGGCGGCGGCGGCGGCTTGGTAGGCAGCGGCGGCAACAAGTGCGGCGGCGGCGGCGGCGATTTTCTTGGAGCCGGCTGCTAGGGAAGGAAGAGGTACGGCTCTGATACCAAATTAACCTAGCTAGGCGGAAACGGTGATCCCGTTAGGGATCCTGGGTTCGTGTTATATAGAGGTGGGAAAAGCCCCCACCGTGGCATTACATGTGGGGTACCGTATAGGGTGGTATACTATACCATACCTATACGGTACGACTGTGTACATACTCCAACAGTCAAACCTTAGCCGCGCCTCTAGCCAGGGTCCCCGCAGACCCCAGAACGTTCTCTCGGTTGCACAAGGTAAGGCCGGGGGTCTTATTTCTCCCTTGGCTTGTTCCCTTATTTTCTGGTAACATGTACTCCCTTCGCTTTTTAATATAAAATGTTTTAGGTGTTGCACATGTTGTTTAGATATATACTCCCTCCGTTCGAAAAAGGATGTCTTAGATATATCTAGATTTGGATGTATGTGTACACCAAAACATGTCCACATACATCCAAATCTATATATCTAAGACATCCTTTTCCGAACGGAGGGAGTACTAAATTGAGTGAACATGTCTACATACATTTATGTATATGTGCATGTGGACAAATGGTAAAACATTTTATATTAAAAAATGGAGGGGTAGCTTGTTACCCCTTTTTTCATATGTCTTTATTATCATCTGGAGAAGAACATGTTGAACAGTAGTTTGTCTATTAGCATCATCTTTACCATTTTATGGTCCATGCTTCTAAAATTAGGTTTGTTTTGAATTGCCGGTGTTAATTTCTGGCGTGGGATATATATCTGAGAGAAACTAGGAAATGTCTTTTGGGACATAGGAGCATATGCTCCCACTGTGCAAGATTCATATTTTAAAATGTCCGTAAATTCTATGTTTGCACATAAAGTTTCGTGGAAAAAAGAATTTTTTTTGTGTCGTGTAAAAAAGACGTGTTTCGAAATGACTTTTTACGTGACATTTTTTTTGTCTTTTTATACATGCCCCAAGCAAATGTCTTTCTTCGTGAATTTTTGTGTACAAATAAAAAATGTATGGATGTTCATCCGATTTTTTCTATAGATTTTTTTGACGTTCTAAAATGTATTTAAAAATATTTTAATAACGGGTGTATCTAGACCTACTACCCAAAACACTGTGTCAAGAGAAACTAGCATTTTCATGTTTCCACCAGTAGAATAGTCGTAAGCTCCAATTGACCTAGTCTAAGCTTTCAGATTTTACATATAAAGGTTGCCGGAGTTTGGAACGTATGAATCGTGAGTTTGGAGTGTACTAGCCAAGAGTTATTTGAAGTATACTAGGAAATATTTAAGAGTGTGTACTACCTAAAAGCATTGAGTATTTGGTGTCTAGACCAGAGCTTGGATTTGGATTTTTTTAAACGGGTGGAGGGGTCACGAAGGACCCGAAGCTACGTTAAGTCAACATCGGTGGAGTACATTTTTCATAAAGGACCCCAAAGAAAACAGAAAGTACTACATGGACCCTAACTTTTACAATGAAGACCCTGGAACAAAAGTAACACAAGCAATCAGGTCCAGCTCTTCTTCCAGCTTCTGCTCCACCATGGATTCGTCGAAGCATCCGGCATCGATCATGCACCGCACCACCGGGGACATGACCACTTGGGATGCAGCGCCGGGAGCACACCGCGCCGGAGCTAAAGTGCCTCCAACAAGGGCACACATGTCTGGAGGTTGAAGCAAACCTTATGCTAGCCCGCAGCTGACCAGCAAGGTGGGAGTGGCTGCCCAACAACCATTAGATTCAGCAGCCTGAGATGCAGACTCCGTCGTGCACGGCATTTCATGTGCACGAACCCAACGCGGAGCCTGGAGACAAAGATCCACACGTCCCTCTTCCACCGCATGTCTATCACCACGACCACAAGGAGGCAGCTGGTAGCAGGGGAACCAGCCGATCCACACGCGCCAGAGCTCCGCAACCGAGCTTTATTGAAGGGGTCGCAGAGGGCGTGCCACATGTCGTCATCTCCATCCTCTGGAGCATCTCCGACCGCTTCACCACCTCCACCGAACGCTAGGAGCAACTCGGGAACTCCGGTGACACAAACCCCACACGATCACCTCCAGATCCATCGATTATGGTGTCATGGCATCCCTTCCCCTCACCTCCACGGCCGGCCAGAGAGTATTTGACAGCACCACACCGCAGGAATCGAAGATGGCCAGATCTGCCATTATTGGAGAGACTCTCGCCACCTCCTCACCACCTCCGACCTCCTACCTCGGAAGCTCGCCGGAGAGCGACGCGGTTGACCCGCTAGTGCTTGGTATCAGCACCTGCAAGAGAGAGCCGCGCGGCATCTCACCAATCGCCACGAAGGACCAGACAGGAAACCCTAACACTACACCTACGGCGATAAAAACTACGCCCAAACTGTACAGAGCAGCCCGGCCACCATCTCCAGCTCCACTTTGACCGGCGAGGCCGGCAGAGGAGGAGAGGAGCGGCGCCGGGAGGGCACAAAAGCTCTCAGACGCTTGGGTGGGTGGGAGATAGGAGAAAGGGGAAAGGAGAACCCTTTTGTTGCACCTACTCGTGCAGCACGTACCGATTTGGATTGTACAAAGTCGAGAACTCCAAGAATGTCCTAGTTGAGAGAGATCAGGTTGTCCTAGTACTAGCTAAAAAGCATTGACTGTCCTAGTCCAGACTTTAGATTGTAGAGTCAAGAAATACAAATTAAGATATCCTAGTGGAGAGCTCAAAGTGTCCTAGTGCAAAGCTTGAATTTTGGATCGTAAAACTCCGTGAGTTCGGGTGTGTTTTTACTAAGAGCTCCTATTCTCCTACTCAGAGAGTTCATAATGTACTAATCAGGAACTCAAGTGATCTAAGTCAATAAAAGCTGCATGTATCGATGCAGAGGCTGGGGTCTCCCCATTTTCAAAAAGGAACTCAAGTGATCTAATCGAGAACTTCAAGTGTGCCAATCAATAGCTCAAGTTATCCTTGTTGAGAATTTGGACCATACCCCGAATCAAGAGATTGAAATGTCTAGTTAAAGTGGTTTTATGATTTTTCTTCTTCTTTTTAACATCGAGTACGATCACTCTGCATTTTTTCCCACCAAAATAGTAGTTGGTCCTGAAATTGCTTTGTGATGATTAATTAATTGAACGTTGTAATTCAACACTTGAATTTTCTTTCACGAGAACTGAACAGTGTCTAGTTGAAAGTATTAACCTGCTTGCAAGTTTGAGATGCTCGATCACCCTACTCGTTCACATACGCTCCCAACATAGCGTCATCGCGCGCGTAGGAGGCCTCCACCGATGGTATCAGCTCCGGTCACTAGAATTTACTAATCAGTTGAAACCTGGTAGTGGTTAAGATAAAGAAAGTGTTTTCGCAAAAAGGAAAAGGATAAAGAAAGTGCTAAGACATCACCTCTCCTGACATTTGTGTTAAGTTTTGTTTAGCTTAGATTCGATATGACATGAACTTTCTAGAACTCAGCTAGCCTGCTAAGCACCATGGGATGACACCTGACACTGATGCTCTGGCGACCTCGCTCACGCGACTCCCGCACCTAACCCTAGGCGCCGCCGCCGCCGCCGGCCGGCCCACGCCGCCTGCCCCTCCTCCTCTCCGCCCTCTCCCTCGCGCGGCCGCGCCGCCCCCACGGCGGCCGGCCGCGGCCTCGGTCTTCCCGCGCAGGCTCCTCCCTCCCGCCTCCCTACGTCGCCGCCGTCGGCAGTGTCCGCCGGGCGCGGCCCGGGCGGCGCCGGCGGCGGCGGATGTTCTTCTCCCGCGCCGTGGGAGGCCTCGCGGGGCGGCTCTCCTCCGGCGGCGGTGCTTCTCGGACGGCTGACGGTCGGCTCCGGCCGGTGGTGGCGGCACGGCGGCGTCCCTGCGGTGCAGTGAGGCGCACTACACAACGGGACGACGAGCTGCGGCAGGGAGGCGCCGACTAGCCCGTCGGCCCAGATCTGGGCTCTTTGGGCCCGATCTGTGTTGAGGCGGGCGGGCTTGCCCTGTTGGCTCGATCTGCTGTCGGAGACAATGGTGCTCGTGCAGGGGTGCAGCGGCGACGGTGGCCGCCCCGGTTGCAGCGTGGCTGCGGGCTTTACGGGCCCAATCTGGGCCCGGCTGGACCTCTTGGGACTGGCAGGTGGCTGGACCTAAAGGGGGACCGGTGTGCCTTGTGGCTGCGTCCGGTCGACTACCGTTTCGACGGTGGAGGCAGTTCCCTCCCGCGCGGCTGATGTTCCGCTTACCCCGAGTCGAGCCACTTCTCGTCTTCGGCTCGCAGACCTCGTGTTGATCTCCTCGGGGAGACGATGATGGTGGCGGCTTTGTAACCGTAGTGGCGCAAGGTGGTGGGCGCAGAGTCTGGGTTGACGAGGCTTCGTCCTCGCGGGGCTCCTGTGCTCTGGATCGCCTGGGTTGTGGATATGGCTATCGGGAGAAATCCTTGTCGACTTGCTCGACACCGACGCGGTGTCACCCCTCGGGTGACATCATTCTTTCTTGAAGGGCGTCGTGGCAGGCCTCCATCCACTGCCCTGTGAGTGTCGGGGGAAACCCTAGTACCAGTAATGGTTCGGGTAGCAGCGATTGCTTTCCTTCTTGAAGGTGTTGCTTGATACTCGACGATTCAGCGCTAGGAGCGTGGTGGTAATCTACTGGAGAGGCGCAACGGTTGCGGGTCACGCTAGTTTAGTCTTCCCACCTATGTCTTCATTTGTTTCTGTTTTGGGCGTTTGTTTGCTGTTGGCCCTAACTTGTGTGGTGTTGTGTTTGTATCCGTGGTTGTATGGTGATTGTTGCTTTATTTATAAAGCTGGGTGAAATCCTATTTCGTGGACACGGATGCTCTGGAAGGCTTCAAGAGATAACACGAACAAAAATCAACCAGGAAAAGTATCTCTCTGAAGCTAAGCAGGACATTACTTGACTGCGACGGCATGCAATTGCATGTGTAGACAAAATAAATGAAGATCCGCCGCACACGCAGATAGAGATTTGCCGTTTAAAAAGATCAAAGCTAGCAAGAACAGCTCAATTACCCTAACCGACTCCATGTCATCATCGACAGTGACCCAGAAATCGACAGAAAAGCTTATGCAACCCTCGGCCGTTGAAAAGGAGCGGATGATACGTAACTACCTGCGCATCTAGGTGGCGGCTTATAGGAATTGTAGCCCAATATTTTACGGTTAGTTCAGACCAACGTGTTTAGTTTCTTCTAATAGTAGCGTTTTAGGAATCTTCTGCTACTAGTAGCTTGTTTGATCTGGTCCTGCTCAAGTGTCAGAGGCTAACCATTTTCCGGCTGAAGACTGCACCATCTGTCCAAATGTGACGTGCTTAATTACTAGTCTTGCTTTCAATTATGCTTAATTTTGATACGTACATACTAGGCAACACTAATTTGGGGGTCTCTAGAATTTAGGGCCCTGTTCGGTTGAGCAGTTCGAACATGGCCATCGACGGGCCTGTTGGGATCAATTAGCTGGCTATCTGATACGTACTTGCTAACAATTTAAACAATTAGCCGTTGATTTTCCTTGTAGCCTTGGAGAAATTTGAGTGATGAAGTCAGGTAGTACCTGATCTAATTTGTCTACTGAACTCACATCAGGTTGACATGATCAAGCTAAGCTAGTTAAGGCCCGTTGAAGCCCTCGTACAATTTTACGTTACTATATTAGCATGTGCTAGCAGATCTGTCATCCGATCGAGGCATCTCTTACTTGGTAAGGGCGTTTGACATTGACTAATTCTCAGTGCCTTGCTCTATCCAACTTGCTCATGGTCCTGGCGGTTTTTGTGGTGGGCATCGATCCTTGCTTGCTTGGACTCACCATGTCCACCCCTACGATCAACTATTCTAGCCAAGATTTTGGACCATGAGAACAAAAGAATACGCATGTGCGAAGGTCAGCAGTCTATCCTCTCCGCCGCACTCTCGTCCCCATCACGGACGTCGACGTGCCTCCTTCCGTTAGTTGACACATGTGAGGAGAAATGGGAGAGGAGTCAAGAAGTGACACTCGGATAGCAATATATCATCCTTACCTCCTGGTTTGAATGCACGATGCTCCACTCCTAGACCCAAAACATTGCGAGATAGTAGTTTTTCTTAAAAAAAACATGATCGGTAAAATAAGTACATTTATATAAACAAGAAGAAAAGAACATAAATAAAAAGAAGTTCCAATCTTAATTCACATTAGCAGAGTGTGTCCGCCATGTATATCTACCTTTTCATAGCATCATTTGATATCTTCTTCAAAGTATGAAATTTAGCTTTGCATTGCTTATCCATTGATGTGGATCTAACTCGAGGTGAGAGTCGATACTTTCTTGTTCAAATCTTCCATGTCACCCGACTTCATAGCAGTAGGGATTGTCGGGTTTATAGTGATGTTCGAAATAACGTGAAAACAACATGCCAACCCCACGTGAGTCGAAGGAATGAAACGAACCATATGATCGAGCTCACCTTGTAATCTCTTACGCATTGCAGGAACTCATGATCTACTAGTGCTTTACAAATAATTTTCAAATCCATAAGAGTATTTTGTTACATGAATAATAAGAGGGCATTAACCCCAAACACATATGACTTCTGTTTCATGTAACTCAAACCTGAATTTTACAATGATACGACCTTGATTTAAATAGCCGGCCCAAACGTCAGTCCGACCAACATGTTGGCTGCACCCGTACCTAAGCCCTTTCTAAACATGACAAGAAAAATAAGAAACATGAGAAACCAGAACTTAATTATTATGTCAAGACCCCTGACTGACGTGGCGGCATCGGAGTGGCTAGAAGCTTGTCATCGAAGCGAGAGAAGGCCAGCGTGGACAAGTCCAGCTGGACAACGACGCCGTAGTGAAATAGGCAAGCACCCGCAGATGGTGGGCATCGTTATTGTACTATGAACTGAATGTTCTTCTCCTCCTGAACCCCAACTGCTTCCGTCTCTTCTCGAATCCCTTGTTTCCTCTCCCGAATCCCCTGCTGTACTTGAATTATCATGTACCAGTGAGTAAGGACCGTGACAACTTGGTAACAGAGCCGTAACTCGTTGCGCAGATCTCGGATCGAGTGGAATTCGTGAGAAAATTCGATTTCTCCTGATCGTTGGGTGTGATTCACTTGTTGAATTCACGCAAAGCTCCCTCGGGACACCCGCTGTTGGTTCGATTACCTCGATCTCGTGATTTCCAACCTGGCGCCTCGGCGGGACAGTCACAGATCGAGGAGACGCTGATGAAGATGGGCGATCTGGCGACGCAGCAAGCCGGATTGGAGGTGCTCATCAAGCAGGTGCTCGATCGCATGTCCGATCTCGACACCAAGGTGGAAGGATTGCAAGGACAACTCACCACCAATTCCGATCGAGCGGATCGGCTGGAGGCGCGCCTGGAGGCAGCAGTTCCGCCGCATCAAGCCGACGGCAAGGCGGCGGCGACTGGAGAAACGGAGAAGCAAGGGTCGACGGTCCTAGATTCCGACCGCGAGCAGCCTATTCCCCAAGCAGCCGCACAAAGGGAAGCCGCGTTGCCGCGCCCATCTGCGACAACCATGGGCTTCGGGTCAATGGACCGCCGCGATGATCAGCTTCGCCGGGGCGATGCTCGTGGGCTCTTTGGGAGTCCGCCGCTTGCCCCGGGAGCAGGTACCAGTCGTACCCCTCGTCACCTGATTACTGTACCTGAAGATCCAGACGATCCCTATGAGATGCATGATCACTCGCATCGGCCACGCACGCATGCTACACCAAAAATGGATTTCCCTAAATTTGATGGGGAAAATCCAAAACTCTGGCAACAAGAGTGTGAAACTTACTTTGAATTGTATCAAGTCATGCATGCTTTGCGTACTCGTTATGCCTCCCTGAATTTCAAAGGCACAGCTGCCTTATGGTTTCGCAATGTAGAAGCAAAGGGCAGAGTGGAGAACTGGGAGGAAATGTGTAATTTAGTTCATGATTTTTTTTGGTAAAAACAGTTATATGCACTACCGTAGGCAACTAAGGCAATTGAAACAAATTGACACTGTAGCCAATTACATAGAGGCATTTGAGAAATTAAGGAACCAATTGCTCTTGTACAATCCAGCTTTAGATGAGAGTTTCTATGTAGACGTATTTATAGAAGGTCTGAAACCTGAACTTCGTGCTGCAATTAGACTTCATTTACCTGGAGATTTGGATACTGCGAGTCTGTTGGCCTTGTTGCAGGAAGAAGAGCTAGAATCTGCTTCGAAAATCTCCTCCGACAGACCCTACAAGCAGTCTCACAGGTCTGATCGTTTCAACAAAGATCGAAATGACAGTAAACCTGATGATAAGAAGAAACAGGAGGCTACCAAGTGGGAGGATAAACTGAATACTCTCAAGGCCTATCGAAGATCAAAGGGTCTTTGTTTTACCTGTGGAGACAAGTGGAGCAAGACACACAAGTGTCCTGATCATATTCCTTTGCACATAATTGAAGAATTGATGGATGTGCTTCCTGGCAATGAGGCATTCGGACAGGCTAACACTGATTCAGAGTCTGATACTGATGATCTGTGCATGTTAGCAGCTGTTTCTTCTGGAACAGACAAGCCAGGGGCAGGAAGTCAATCTAAATGCACTATTCGATTACCAGGAGTGGTGGGCAAACATCATTTGATAATCCTAATTGATTCAGGAAGTACCTCTCCTTTTGTCAGTCAAAAACTGGTGGACACAATTCAGTGTGCAACGTCGGAGATGCCCACAGTGCAATTTACAGTGACGAATGGAGCACCAATGCACTGTAATCAATTTGTGCCGGATTTCCAGTGGACAGTACAAGGACACAATTTCAAACACACTGTTAATGTGTTGCCAATTGGTTGCTATGACATGATATTGGGAAAGGATTGTCTGGATACTCACAGTCCTATGTGGGTGCACTGGAAACGACAAGTGTTGCGATTCACCCATGCTGGCAAGCGCATCACACTGCAAGGGGTTCAGTCACAAACCAAAACTTGTAAACCAGTGACAGCTGCTAAACTAAAGGGCATGTTACGAAGAGGAGCCTTGACACATGTGGTGCAGATCACTAACAATCAGGTGGATGGCATATATGCCTTGGATCCAGCAGGAGAAAAGCCAATAGAGGAACCTCTGCCTGACGTCATTGCCGCTCTGCTGCAAGAATACCAGCAACTCTTTGCAGAACCACAGGAGCTTCCACCTCGGCGATCTCAGGATCATCATATTCCTTTGATTCCAGGAGCTCAGCCGGTGAAAACCAGACCATATCGGTACACTCCTACGCAGAAAGACGAAATTGAGCGTCAGGTTTATGATATGCTCAGCAGTGGAATTATTCAGAAAAGCTGCAGTCCTTTTGCCTCTCCGGTTTTGCTAGTCCGAAAGAAAGATGGGCAGTGGCGATTCTGTGTTGATTACCGCCTGCTAAATGAATTGACAGTCAAAAATAAGCACCCATTACCAGTGATCGACGAGCTGCTAGATGAGTTATCTGGTGCAACAGTGTTCACTAAGCTTGACATTCGCTCGGGTTATCATCAGATTCGCATGGCCGAAGGGGAAGAACAGAAGACTGCTTTCCAAACACATCAAGGCGTGTATGAATTTCTAGTGATGCCTTTTGGTTTGACATCTGTGCCTGCCACTTTCCAGAGTAGAATGAACCAAGTTTTAGCTCCTTGTTTGCGAAAAACAGTGTTAGTCTTTATTGATGACATATTGGTGTATAACCCTACACTGGAGGATCATGTTATACATTTGAAGGAAGTGTTTGAGCTATTGCAAAAGAACAAACTGTTCATCAAACGCAGCAAGTGTTATTTTGCGTTGCAAGACCTGGAATACTTGGGACATGTGATTAGTTCCAAAGGAGTGGCAACAGATAAGAAAAAGATCCAAGCAGTGGTGAACTGGCCAGTTCCCACAAACCTGAAAAGTTTGAGACAATTTTTGGGCTCAACAGGGTATTACAGGAAATATGTACCACATTATGGAATTCTGGCACAACCATTGACACAATTGTTGAAGAAAGGAGTGTTATTCATTTGGGGACCAGCGCAGAAAACAGCATTTGAACAGCTGCAGCATGCCATGACCACCACACCAGTGTTGGCCTTGCCCAATTTTCAGAAGACCTTTGTTGTGGAAACAGATGCGTCTAACACAGGGATTGGTGCAGTGTTACTTCAAGCTGGCCATCCAGTGGCGTTTTTGAGTAAAGCCCTGAGTGCTAGGAATCAGACACTGTCAGCTTATGAAAAAGAGTGTCTTGCAATCCTGTTTGCCATTGAACGTTGGAGACCTTATTTGCAACATAAGGAATTTGAAATACACACTGATCATAAAAGTCAGTTGCATCTAGCAGACCGGTGCTTGCACACACCCTTGCAGCATAAAGCCTTTGTTAAACTCATGGGATTACAATTCAAGTTGGTGTAAAAAAAGGGTAGTACCAATGCAGTAGCCGATGGTCTATCCAGACAAACACATGACCTGTCTCCAATCAATGTGTCCGCTGCCACACCAACTTGGTTGGAAAGCTTACAGCGGGGTTATGAAGATGATCCAGTGGCTCGTTCATTGTTACAAGAGCTTAGTTTGTCTACCACAAATGACAAGGGATACACCTTAATTGATGGCATTATTCATTGGAAGGACCGCATTTGGGTCGGCAACAACACCATGGCCCAACGACACATCTTGCAAGCACTGCACAAAAGTGGAATGGGGGGGCATTCCGGTGTGGCGGCAACTTACCACAGGGTGAAAAGATACTTTGCGTGGGCAAAAATGAAAGAAACTATCCAGCAATGTGTGTCCAGTTGTGCTGTTTGTCAACAAGAAAAAACAGAGCATGTTAAAGCATCGGGCCTCCTACAGCCTCTTCCAGTGCCAACACAAGCCTGGCAAGTTATATGTATGGATTTCATTGAATGTTTGCCCCTATCTCACAACTATGATGTGATATTGGTGGTAATTGATAAATTCTCCAAGTATAATCATTTCATTCCATTGCGTCGTCCCTTTACCGCCTTCAAAGTGGCTACCGAGTTCATGAACCACATATATCGCTTGCACGACATGCCAGGGATGATTATCTCGGACAGAGACCGCATTTTCACCAGTAAGCTGTGGGCCTGTGGCAGGAGCTTTTCAAGTTGGCTGATACTACTCTTCACATGAGCTCTTCTTATCACCCTTAGACCGATGGTCAGACAGAACGCATTAATCAGTGCCTGGAAGGATTCTTGAGGTGTATGGTGCATTCCTGTCCCAAGAAGTGGGCTGCCTGGTTGCCATTGGCTGAATATTGGTATAACACCTCTTTTCACTCAGCTTTAGGGCGAACTCCGTTTGAGGTACTCTACGGCTATCCCCCTCGTACCTTGGGCATTTCTTCCAGTGATTGTGCTTCAGCTGATCTTGATAAGTGGCTCAAGGAAAGATCAACCATGCTTGATATCATCCGTCAGCAGCTGCTACGTGCTCAGCAGAGGATGAAGCATCAGGCTGATAGAAACAGGAGTGAACGCGCATTTCAATTCGGCGACCTGGTCTACCTCAATTTTTTTTGAAGGGCATTACCGTAGGGGAAACACCTACGGTGTGGATTTTCTGTTTTCTATTGATAAGCCATCTGGGCCGTCACCAAAAAGGTGACCCCCACAGTACAAAGATCAACAGTTCAAGGGGGAAAAAAAGAGAACAAAAGATACATGATTAAGGGAAATGGTTCCTAGTCCAGCTTACTAAAGCGGGCACCAAATTATCTTTTACCCTATGTTGATGAAGCATCAGGCAATTTCGGCACTTGACTCTCCAACCATCAAAAGATGCATTCTGATTTTTGAAAATAAGATCATTTCTTTGTCTCCATATGTTCCAGGCGACACAAGCAGTAATCTCCATAAAGCATGGTCCCATGAAGAGTTGCTTAGCTGCCAACATTCTCTGCGATATGGAGACTGTACAATTCCATTCAATTTCCACAAAATCCCAGCATGAGGCTGCAAAAGGACAACCAAAGAACAAATGGTCTCTGGTTTCAATTACTTGTTCAGCACAAAGAACACAGTTCAGGCCATCTTCAATATTCCAGTTTTTCCGTGACATTAAGTCCTTCGTGTTCAATCTGTCTTGCATCAGAAGCCAAAGGAAAATACGGAGCTTAGGCAAGCATTTAGATGCCCAAACAGCATCAAGTTCGAGGTCTACCTTAAATTGCAGCCTTACATTCAGCAATCGGTGGCGGTGAGAGGAAACCAGAAATTGTCATTCCGTTTCTTCGGCCCTTACAAAGTACTGAAGCGTGTTGGCGAAGTGGCTTGCAAACTCGAGCTGCCAGCCTCGAGTCAGATACACCCAGTGGTGCATGTGTCTCAGTTAAAACGACATGTTCCTCCGAATACACAGGTATGCAAGTCTATAGCAGCTTTCGATTGCCTTCTTGATCAGGGTGCAGAACCACTGCAAATTCTAGAGCACGCGTGGATCAACACGGGAGGAGCCACAGCGGCGCGGGTTCGTGTGAGCTGGACAGGTCTTCCACCGAAACTGACAACGTGGGAAGACGTTGTTGATCTCTGTCGACGTTTTCCGAGAGCTACTGCTTGGGGACAAGCAGTTCTTCAAGGGCGGGGGAATGTCAAGACCCTTGAAATAATATTCATGACCAACGAGCCTTGTTATGTCCTCTCTCACCCTGTTTTAGTGATGCCAATAGGTAACAATATGAAATAATATATATTAAAAAATGCATAAAATTTTCAGAAATCTCTACAGGTATAACCAAGGGAAAATCTTCTTATGAACAAACAAATTATAGTGAATTAGCGACCAACTGATGGTAGTGGTAAATTTGTGTATCTAGGGGAAAGTTGCAATGACATGGTTGGAATAGGAAATTTTGATTGCCACATGCACATCTCAGAATGTTTTGGATGGTAGGGGCAGTAGCGCAGCTTGGGCTGATTAAATGGGGGCGGGTGGGGGGTGTGGGGAATGGGCTTAGTGGACCAAAAACTACACTGTTTCGGACCAAACTTGGGGGGGGGGGCACATGGCCTCTTTGGGGTCCCTTCAGAAAACTGTGATGTGGTGGGGGCGGCGGCCCCTGGCTTCAGCGTACCTCCGCCGATGATAGGGGCTCAGTTTGGACATTTGGCCTGAGCTAGGCGAGGCTCGGCCCGAATTCATCTCAGCGCATGACAGAGATTGACTGAACGTACCGAGCGCATTTCTTAGACCGCATCGAGCTCAGGACGAGCCAGGTTTTGCTCGGTCTAGCTCGTTTGGCTTGTTATGTGCATGCGGTGACCACGACCAACGTCATGCCTTTCGTGTTCCCGGTAATCTACAACTCCCAATGTCAAATACTTACGCCATCGTCCATTACTCACTACAATAAGCAAGATGGCATCATTAGATCGAGCAAATGATCAAGTTAGTAATGCTAACATCTACTTGTATTCCATGCCTAGCCTCCCAAGAACTCGTGACATGCTGCCCCTCATCAGCGTCGTCGTCGACTGCCAGCGATGGCATCCGGTTTCCGTCCAATAAGCTCTGCCTCGCCGGTCTACATCGCTGATGTTGCCTCCGCCGGTGTCGGGGAAGATGGCCCCACTCATCAGTGACCCGCCACTTCTAGGCTCGCGAGCTGCACCGAGCTGGTGTAAAGCTCAGGCCGAGCTCCGTTTCATGGCTCGCCAATCTCAAGCTAGTCCGGGCTCAGCAACTCCATCTCGAGTTTTTTGCAGGCTTGGCCCGAGCCAGACCAGGTTGTCTCGCGCCAAGGTTAGTAGGGGCGGATCTAGCATACAACCTTTTGGTGTGAATGTCCCCACTCGATTATAGGCCCACTATGTTAGGTCCATTTTTATAGTGATTATCCCCACTTCAGCCCTTATTGTTCCCCCACCTCTTAGTCCCCCCCCCCCCCACATTTTATGTTGTTATATGGAATTTACCCAAAGGATATACATGTTTTTTTGGGTCATGCTAGGCGTCGGCCACCTGATTTGGCAAGAGGGGAATTGGGCCCCCCAACCGCCTGAACAACCTAAAAAGCCATTTCTCAACCGTCAGTCCATCCCGAGATATGCTGCACCCATGTAGCAATATATTTGTACTATCGCAACATTGTCATAGCACTTTTTCCAGGAAATCGTCAACACCGTGCGCACCGCATCATTTAGAAAGTATGCAGAAAATCTTCACCGGCTGGAGCAAAAATCGAGGGCCACAACAAGATCCAAGACAAAAATCAAAAACTAATGCAACATGAGAGGCCAACGTTTGAAGCACAATATGTGCCAACGTTTGAAGCACAACATGAAAACATTTGCAGCATTGAAGCTATATTTTTAGCAACACCTGGAATCACAACACCATCTTTTACTTGTGCGTTCGCTGGGAAAATAAACTTGTAGCATTTTGAATAGGTATCCGCTACATCGAAATCCATGAAAAAACAAATTTATAGTACAGTGAAATCGTTGCAACATCTCGCAGGTGTGTTTGCAATGGAACACATACAAGTTTGTAGCAATTTGAACGCACGCATGCAACTTGGAGCAGTGACCTCGTCAGATCGGGCTGGTTGACGATGAATCTTGCCCACCGGAGGCTCATCAACAACAGACCTGGTCAGCATGGACTCATCCCCTTGCCCCCACTATCTTTCTCAAACTCTGGCATGTGTGTGACTTTTAGTTTTGAGCAAAACTCGAGATCTATGGAGCTCGTCCATCGTAGTTGACCTCTGTCTGCATCCCATGCAGCAGGGGCATCACAAGAACGAAGAGCGGAGACCACAGGGCGAAGCTTCGGCACGAGGTTTTGCATCCATTCGATAAAGGTAGGAGATGGTCCCAGAACAGCCTGAATCCATCTCACAGCAAAAGTGCCAGCAAATAGCCGCCGACATGCCTTGCTTTAGTAAAGGACAAAGGGGCATGAAGTAGAGGGTGGCAGAGGCGTGACGTGGGATCGGTGGCATGATGGTTGGTGGACATCAACACAAGGAAGTTGTGCTTGCGTTGGGTGGGCATCACCTTGCAGGGAAATATCACGAGGGAGATAGAAGGCGCGCACGAGCAAGAGAGGGTAACCGATGAAAGCGAGGGATTGTTCAGTTTGCTTTGTTTGACATTGTGCAAAATTACACATGAGGTATTGTTCTCTGTATGAAATGTACTTCTATTTTTCTTTGCTGGGGAAAATTAACATTATATTGTGTACGGTGTGTAAATTTATGTACATGTGCAATAGGGATGAAAACAGTACTCTGCCAACCTCGTGTGATGTACTATATATACTCGGGCTTATTATTTCTGTGCTCTGGTTTGCTCAACTTTCCTCATCTGTGCCCTACTTGCGTAGTTTTCCTCGTCTGTGCCCTACCTGGCTCTTTCGAGGCCCGAAGATGGCGAAGACGGACGTTTCCATCCGGTTAAGCCCTTTGACCATTAACGAAGCTGTGACATGTGGGCCTAGCGAAGTGCATGCACCCGTGCGCACCCATGCTACTCGCTGTCCCCACTTAAAGCTTACAAGTGGGGCCAGCGGAGGAGGAGTGCTTGCATGCAGCCGTACGAGCGCGTCCATGCCTGCTCGCCGTCCTCGCGCCTTCAATGGCGTGCCCCCTGGCCGGCAAAAAACTGCCTCGTGATGACCCACAAGTATGGGGGTGTATCGCAGTACTTTCGATAAATAAGAGTGTCGAACCCAACGAGGAGCAGAAGGTGCTGGCAAGTAGTTTTGATCAAGAATTCACTGTAAAAGCTAGCAGACAGGTTTTCAGTAGTATTCGAAACAGCAGGTAAAAACAGTGCAAGTAAATAAATGAGCGCGGCAACAAATGCAGCGAGTGCCCCAATCCTTTTGAGTGCAAAGGACAAGCCGAGTGTGTTGCTTATAAGAGACAAATGTTCCTGAGGACACATGAGAATTTCGTCAAGTGCTTTCGCTTCGTGCAACTAGTTAATCTTCATTGTTTTGATAAGTGTTGTGTGGGTGAATCTATGCTAACGCACCGCCCTTCCTAGGACTAATACGCACTTGTGATTATACCCCCTGCAAGCATCCGCGAATGCAGAAAAGTAATTAAGATAAATCTAACCACAGCTTTAAACTCTGAGACCCTACGCTCCCTCGTGCACTATCTTACTAACGGGGGTTCAGGTTTCTGTCACTCCGGCAACCCCTCAACTAGCAAGCTAGGTACACAATGCATTTCCCTAGGCCCATAAAGGTGAAATGTCATGTAGTCGACGTTCACATGACACCACTAGAAGAATGACACCACAACTTAAATATCAAAGCATTAAATATTAACGCAACATTATTTCACTACTAACAACATGACTTCCCCATGTCCTCAAGAACTACAAACTACTCACAAGACATCATATGGATCATGATCAGAGATGATATGGCAATGAATAACAATCTGGACATGAACACTAATCCACCAAACAAACTCAATAGCATCAATAACAAGGAGTAATCAACACCGGGAGAGTCTCCCCAATGAACTAGACAAGGTACAGCCCTAGATGTTACAGCAAGATGGATGTGGAGTCGGTGGAGATGATGGTGATGGCGCAGTGGATGGTGGTGATGATGATCCCGATGAAGTCCAGCGTGATGACGATGACGATGGCGATGATTTCCCCTCTCCGGGAGGGAATTTCCCCGGCAGGATCTCCCTGCCAGAGAGCTCTTTCTCTCTCAGTGGTTTCCGTCCCGTGGAGGCGGCGGAATATTTCGTGGACGTCCCCCCCGTGCTTAGGTTTTCGGCAGGCAGATATACGCGAAGAGACAACCTGGGGGTGGACCCAGGTGGCCACGCCATAGCTGGGCGCGGCCCATAGGCCAGCCGCGCCCAGGTGTGGCGTGGGGCCCACCTGGCTGCCTCTTTTTGGCTGCCTCTGGCATCTGACATTATAATACCCCCAGAATTGGTTTCATGATTTTTGGAGTTCCGCTGATATGCTGACTTAACGACGCTTTTTCTAGCAAAAACCTGACTCCGGAAGGATAATTCCCAATAATCATCAAACATGCAAAATAAGGCAAAATAACATAAGTATCATATATTAATATGAAATATAAGGATAGATACTGACAAATTATGGTATAAAATAGTGATGCAAAATGGACATATCACCTCGCCGCCTACGCTGCCGGCCCGGCCGCGCATCTGCTCCGCCGTCTTCGCGTATGTCTTGCCTAGTCTGTCCCGCCGCAAGCTGAGCAGTCTGGCGAGCCGGATCAATGCCCGGTAGCCATTACTGCCAGTCCAGACGCGACGCCGTCCAGACCGCAGATGGCTAGAAAAGGAGCCATTTCCTTGCCCATTGCGCCCACGCTGCCCAGTGATCCCCTCTTCCTCTCCTTGCCACCCTCGCCCAGTCCATCATCTTTCCATGGCTCGTGGTGGTGGCCGCTCCACTCCCAGCTCGAACCGCCGCCACGTCCGCTATCCTTGGTTTCTTGAGTTGAGCGAGGGTAGCGGTAGGGGCCGTGGGCGTGGGCGCACTCCTGCAAGGTCGAGCAGGTTCCGTTCATGTTGAGAGTCTCCTCCGAGCTCGAGCAGGGGCAGGGGCAGGGCCATTGCTCCCGATCTCATTCCCTTCATCGATCTGTCCGAGGAGGAGGAGGAGGAAGAGGAGGTCATGGACCCGGGTATGGCCTGGGCCAGGGCCGACTATCAAGCCACAGAGCATGCCATGCATTCCGCCGAGCAGCAACAGCTCATGGATGCTCTGGTCGCTTCTGTGGTCGAATTAGAAGCCGCGGAGAAGGCGAGAGCCGCGAAGTATGCGGACGACCTGCAGAATGCTCTGAACAGCTCGAAGAGCAAGGGCAACGCCCCAATGGAGGTCGACGGCAAGGGCAAGTGCAAGGCCAAGTCGGTGGAGGTTTCCGATGACGAGGACGAGTGGTAGTTCCTTTTAGTTATTAGTTGTTTTAAGGGCAAGGCCAAGGGTACCAAGAAATTTTAGTTGTTGATCTATTTTATAATTTTGTACTATGCACCAATGAATATTATGTTGTCTCGTATTAGTTGTTTTAATTATGAATTATGTCATACTCTTGCAAATTTCGTTTTTTATGTGCCCAAACTTATGAATCTTCGCAATTGCAAAGAAAAAAGTCGGAAATATTCACCCCTTAGCTATGAAATTTGGCTTTATTTTGAAAACAACAACATAAAGCGTGAAAAGGGTACGCCGTGGTCCACTCGTCAGCGGCCAAAATCCCATTGGGTTTTATCCAATCGATCGCAGAATGAGCTTCTCGCGGATCACCCAGAGTCTGCCCGTAGATTCCTTCTAGAAGAACGATCGGCGGCTCCAATTCAGCGCTAGGGTTAGATCGACGGTAATTGTTCGGCGAGGTTTGGGACGGGGTTTGGAGGCAGTCAATGGGGTTTTGAAAAGTTTGACAAAGTTTCATTTTGGAGTGACTAAGAAGGATCCAGGCTTTGTTTTTCATTTTCATGTTTTAAACTTGTTTAAATGTTGGTCAAAGTTCGGTTTGACCAATATTTGAAATGAGCTTCAAAAATTCAAAAAAAGGAAAAACCTACGCACATAGCCTTCTTATGTCGTATAGTAACGATTCAAGTTGATAAACAAGGTCTATATACATTCAGACGAAAAATTCACGTATCTAATGTGATATCTCAAACTATGTCGTATGAACTCAATGGTGAAGAGAAGGTGTTTTGAATTTGTAACATGAAAATTTCAAAAACCTCACCAAAGTTTCATTTTGAAGTGACTAAGAAGGATCCAGGCTTAGTTTTTCATTTTCATGTTTTAAATTTGTTTAAATGTTGGTCAAAGTTAGGTTTGACCAATATTTGAAATGAGCTTCAAAAATTCAAAAAATATCAAAAAAAAAATGAAAAACCTACTCACATAGTCTTCCTATGTCGTATACTAACGATTCAAATTGATAAACACCTATATAGATTCAGACAAAAATTCACGTATCTAATGTGATATCTCAAACTATGGCGTATGAACTCAAGAGTGAAGAGAAGGGGGAGATGGGGTTTTGGATTTGCCAAAACTCACCTTGGTGTTGTAGTATCAGGGAAAAACAGAAACTTGCAATTTCAACATTTTTCAACTTTTTGTGTCCCAGAGCACGCATTGTGGGTGCCAGTTCGCGTCCAGAACGCGCTTGGTGTGTTGACACGGATGCACCTACGCAGATATGCACGTAAACAAAAAGTTAATCGCGTCAGTTCTCGCACAAAATGCTTGCGATGCGTCTAGATGTCTCACAACGTTTCCAATTGCAATCAATTTGACCAGAACGTCAATGCACATCAACTGTTCGACGCTTGTACTACACGCGTCAAGGTGCACCAGATGACGTGGTGAACATTTGCAGGCATGTCATTTCAACTGGACGTCAAGTGCAGTCACAGGATGTCATCATTGCGAATATAATCTGTAAAATGTGCAGTCATTTCACACTGGTTTTGGCAAAAACGAAGCGGTTCGATCCGTCTGTTCGGTTCCGCAGGCGGTTATCGATCTACGCGCCATCGCACTGAATTCATCTCTATCTTGCTCAAAGATAAAAACCCCCAATGCATATGCGGTTCCAAAGCAGTTCTTCTCTCTTCTCTCCCAAAAAAACCCATTCTCTCCGACCTCTTCTTCTCTCCCAAAAACCCCAATCTCTCTGCCATGGCGGACGAATGGTGGCATAACGACGTCATTCCGAGCGACTCAGACGGCGAGGGAAACCCCGTCCCGTGGTGGGACGAGGGCCACGGGCATTGGCAAGAAAACCTCGACAGCGACGACGACGGCGAGGGCGACGACGACGGCCAAGGCGAGGGCCACGGTCATGGCTCCGACTCCGACCCCGACTCCGACGACGACGATGAGGAGGAGGAGGAGGAAGAGGAGGAGGAGGAGCCGCCGAACGACGACTCCGACTCCGATTCCGAGGAGGAGGAGGAGGAGGAGGACGACGACGACGACGCACCGCCAGCGAAGAGGCGGAGGATGTAGGAGCCGAGGCGGAGGAAGTTGGAGCCCGCCGCCGGCGTAGTAGCAGTGTAGTAGTTGCACTGCTACTGATTGGTAGTAGTAGTATTAGCATTAGTAATTAGTATAATTTCAGTAATCTTTTATAAACAGTTTCTAAACTGAATATGAATTATGAATCCTAATTTAAGTTTCAGTTTCAGTTTCCAGTGCAAATTCTAATTATGAATCCTAATTCTAAAGTTCAGTTTCCTAATCATTTAATTTCAGTGTTAATGACGTATTAATTAACAAATTCTCACTAAACAATGAATAAATAAATGTTGATTCAGACAAAAAATTATTCATTGGAATATTTGTAATTAAGTTCAAAATTAAATGGTTAATCTTGGGGCCGAGATGTCCCAACCTGGGCGTCAGACTCGCTTCCTGGCAAGCCGTCCCCACCTACCTGCCCCACTTGAGCGGTCCCACTTGTCAACTCATGAGGTGCCCCAGGTCGACCTCACTAGTCAGGCCAAGTGACGGTCAAAGGAGGTTGACCAGACGGAAACGGCCGTATTGGCCATCCGCAGGCCTCGAAAAAGCCAGATAGGGCACAAACGAGGAAAACTACGCAAGTAGTACACAGACGAGGAAAGTTGAGCGAACCAGGGCACATAAATAATAAGCCCTATATACTCATAGTATCCTTTGAGAATTCAAATTTTGAACATGTGTTAATTACATAATGTCACTGTAGTTTGCCCGAATCTAAACAAAACGGCACTTCCGCTGAATTGTTCCATCATTCTGCAACTTTGGAGGCATCCGTCTATCACATTCCCAAGGACATCAATGGGGTGGCAGACGATTGCGCCCAACAAGCTTTCGGATACACTCAGGCTCAACCTGAGCTTAGCTGTATGAACTCAGTTCATAGAGATCACCCTTGCCCTGTATTCACATCTTGAATCTATCTACTGGAGTAACCTACTTCAGTTAGTTTCGTTGTCTAGCTAGTAGCTTCTAATTAAGCTATTGCTACGTGAGTGTGATGTCTGGCCGCCGAACAGCCGGTCTATCATGCCGATCACGTCCCCCGGCGTCAGCCTGGCCGCGGCGCCCTGCCGCCGGTAAAACATCCTGTACGTGGGCACCACGGCCGCCCTGGATACTGCCCTGAGCGCCTCCCCCATCTCCTCGTCCGCCGCCACCCACCTCTCCTGCATCGCCACCGCCTCCACCACCGCCTCGTCCACTGCGCCGCCGCGGAGCACCTTGCTCCCCCACGCCGCACGCACGTACACGTCCACGTACTCGCGAGCCTTGGCCTTCTGCGCCTCCGACCACTCCTCCCCGAGGACCGCCTCCAGCTTCCTGCAGCTGCCCACCTTCTTGGCCACGTAGTGCGTGTTGTTGGCCAGGAACAGGTAGCTCAGCGCCGCCTCCCGGTAGTTCCCGGCCTTGGCGTCCAGCTTCCGCATCAGCACGGACATCAGCCACCCGATCGGGTTCGACCACAGGCTGAGCGTCCTCAGCGTCGACGAGGACGACGACGTCGACGTCATTGAGAAGTCCGACGACGACGAAGTGGCGGTGCCGCTTCCGGAGTCGACGGACGACGTGTCCGTGAATTGCTCGACCGAGTATATGTTAGCCAGCGCGTTCTCGTAGTCGGCGAGGAAGACGAGGTAGTTCATGACGTAACGGGTGAGCGGGTGCACCGCGCCGCCGGGCACCGTGGCCTTAGCCGGCTCCTTCTCGATTGCCGCCTCGAAGTTGGCCACCATGCCCCGCACCGCATCGCCGACCTTGGTCACCGCGAGCGTGACGGCGCGAGCCGTGACCTCCGACTTGTCGCCGAAGGCGGCGACGATGGCGGGGATGATGGTTTCAGTGAGCGCGTCGTGGACGTCGAGCACGCGGAACAGCCGCTCCGGTGCGCGCCGCGCGCGCGCCACGGCTGCCTCGGCGAACGCGAGGATGCTCGTGGCCTGGTCCTCGGCGACGGCGGCAAACACCGAGTCGCCGACGGCCGCGTTGTCTTCGGCGAAGACGAGGTCGCAGAGCTCCCTCTCCCGGCGAAAACGGACGCGAACGCGGCGCGTGCGCCGGCGAGCCAGGACTGCATCCTGGCGTCGATCTGGTCCCAGGTGAGCTTCTGGATCGTGGCCTGCTGCATAGAAGGGGAAAACCCGTGCACCCGCTGCAGCGCGGCGGCCACGGACGAGCGTCGGCGCGCCTTGAAGACGGAGACGCACTCCTTGCCGTATCCGACTGCCAGCATGGCCTCCGCTACCGCGCGAAGGTGACCGCACGTGTCTCTCAGGCTCCGGTCATCGCGAACATCGTCGTCGTCGTATTGGTGAAAGTGGAGGACGTTGGGGAGGGAGTCGAGGAGGGTGTGGAGCTCGAGCTCGAGCCTGCACATGGCGGTGTCGAGAAGGTCCTGCGCCTGGATGAGGCCGTGGCCCCCGCCGTGAAGGTCTTTCGTGGTGAGGCCGGACGCGTAGAAGAGCATGGCACGGTGGAGGTCCTTGGCGGCGCGCAGGAAGCCGTCGGCCTCGTCTGGGGTTTTGGAGTCCAGGAAGAGCGAGCGGTCGGAGGAGGAGTTGTCAGGGTGCCACTTTTCGAGCAGGACTGCGGCGGCGGCCACGGTGTCGTCGACGACGGTGGACGGGAGCGTGCGGCGGGGAGCCAAGGGGCTGCGGCTGCCGGCACGTGTCATCGTTGCTTGAATGCTTGCAATGGATGGTTTGATCGATGTCCTCGGTGTGCGACGGTGAGGCAGGCAGGGAGCGCTAGAGCCGATTCTAGACGAGGCAAGACTCAAGAGGCGGAGTTTGTTATGGGAAGAAGAGCTGAGCTTTTGTTAGTTAGGACGGCATGGAGTTCATGTGCCACTTATAGATTTCTCAGGCTGGGAAGGGATTGAACTAGTCGACTTGGGTCAAACTTGACACCTGACCCAGCTTGCGTCGACCTATCTCCGTCAGGGGCGAGAGAGTTGCGCTGCAGCCAAGCAATCGAACGCGGAGAAACAACGTACTCCAATCCGTGTGGAGTATTAGCTTTTTGGTGTTATGGCCTGCAGTGTGATTAAGCAGCTCGTTAACAAAAATGCAATACCACGACTAAGAGGATACCCACCAATTATCCACACCCTTCATTTTATCAAGATTCATGCAACAAATTTACCAACGAATTTTCAAATGTCAATGCATTATCAATAATTGATGGATTTATGTAATTTAAATTTTAGATTCATGTACTAACATGAATTTTCTGTGCATGCATTGACAAAAAAAATTAAAACCACGCACTAACGCATATTTTTTTAGTTTTTAACACATAAAATAGTAGAAATAATATGGTTCATTGGATGCAAAATCAACTGTCATGATAAGCGGTGGGTATCCTCTTAGTTGTGGGAAAACCGCTTTGGCTCGTTAACAGTCCCTCAAAGAAAAACTCGTTAACAGCAGGTATACTTTTGTTGTCGCCGCTACGCGATAATGGTTTTTACGAGAAGACACGCCTACGCCGTAATCGCATAGCTTTGCACCGAAGAAGCTTCCCCGTCAGTTCCCAGATAGTAAGTCTTGAGATTTGACTAACAGTTCGATTAGTCGCAAGATAGGAGTATGGGATTTACGCAAACAATATCAGGTTGTCAAATCATAGCCGCCACCTCCAGAATCTCGTCGCAGCCTCCAGAATCCAGATCCTGACACATACCCCAAAGAAGAATTAAAAAATAAGTTATACCGGAGGAAGATTCTAACTCAAAGTTTGAAATTCAAACTTGAAACAATTAAAAAAATTGGAGGAAGAATTCGGCCCAAATTCCAACAGTCTAGGATTTTTCGCCAGGTAAACTCATTTATCGAAGGGACCAAGAATTCGGGTAACCGGCCGGTAACCGCGGTAATTCGACCGATAAACACATCCATGCTCCGAGCCGAAAGTACCAATCAAGAGCTCAAAGTTCCTTGTCTAGAGATTGAGTATCCTAGTTGAGAATTTAGATACCCGAATCAAGAGAGTAAATGTCTAAAAATGGTTTTGTAATTTACACTTAGTTGCTCATACAAGACCTAACAAAGACAGAGTCATGGTCGACCAACAAGATTGACAAAGTCATTGAGGGGGGATTCGGTTCCTAGAGGGTTAGGAGTCCAGTCACTTTATGTATACCACCTAAACGAGCCCAATGATAAGCTCTCATTTTCGAACGGGGATGATAAGCTCTTGGAGTGATTCAGGCACACCGAATGGCATGGGGAGCCCTGATCACCTGAGAACCATTTGGGAGAAGAAATCGATATGTGCCATCATAGTCTCTTTGAACGGCATCCTCCATTTCTTCATTTCTTGAGAGTTTTCAGAATGAGCCAGCAAATATACTTAATAGAGATCCAAGTTTGGTTATCAAATATTAAAGCATTCCAACATTTCAAAACGTTCCAAACAATTGCATCACAAATAGCATTATGAGGTGAATACTTGTGTATGCTTGGGGCTCGACTGCTTTTCCTTTTTAGACTTGTACTACCTCCGTTGCACAATTCTTGTTGTGGTTTTTTTGTTCAAATTTAAACTAAAATCATGACAAGAATTATGAAACAGAGGGATCAATTGTTACTCAAAACTATTGAGAACCTTTTTTGTTGGGAAAGTATAGTAGTCCCCCGGGGGATCTTTCCCTCCGATCCTCCGGGTCGCCAGCCTGACACATGTCCACTAAAAAAGGGCTAATCCCGCTTTTGCTACGAGAACTCCCGTTTTTGCTACAAAACGTCCCGCTTTTGCTGCATTGTAGCAAAAAACAGTTCGTACACAGAACATAAAAGAAAAAATGTGGCCTCGCCGGAGACCTCACCTGAGACCTCGCCGGAGACGTGGTAGCAAAAAGTTTATGCTATTGTAGCAACAAAAATATTCTTTTGTAGCAAAATCAACTTCGTCGGAGACATCGCCGGAGACCTCACCGGAGACCTCGCCGGAGATATAGTAGCAAATTTTTTGATCTATTGTAGCAAAACCAGATAACAATAATAGCAAAAAATATATTATATTGCAGCATCGTATAAAACAAAAAAATTCCGGCGAGGTTCTCCGATGAGACTTATGATGCAAAAATTCCGGACCGACAAGTTTTTGCTACATGTAGCAAAAAATGAGACTTTTTTTTGCTACCGTAGCAAAAACGGGCTCTGGGGGACTATTTTCCGGACCGAAAAGATTTTGCTACAATAGCACATTTTTTTTGCTACGGGATCTCCGGCGAGGTCTCCGGTGAGGTCCGGTGAGTCCGGTGAGGTCTCCGGCGAAATCGGTCTTTTCTTTTCTGTTTTCTGGGCGAACCGTTTTTTGCTACATTGGAGCAAAAGCGGGTGATTATTTGCTTCAGTATAGCAAAAGCGGGATTTGGTGGGATTTTGGATAAGAGAGAAGGACACGTGTTGGCAGGGGGATCCGGGTGATCTTTCGCCCAGATCACCCGGGGACGCCTAGTTCTCTCCTTTTTTGTTCCTAAGATAAACTACAACCTACTTTTCATTCCATAAAATGGAACAGGGGCTCCCTTTTTAGAGGCCCTTTCATCCAAAAATATATACAAGACAAACAATAGTTGATCCTGAAGTTGTTTTAATGGAAAGTCAAAGATCAACACTTGAATCTTCTTTCAGGAGAAGAGTGTCCAGTAGAAAGTATTTGCATGACGACTTACAAGTTTTGAGATGCTCGGCCACCCTACTCGCTCACATGTCCTCGTATAATTGGCTAGTTTCGTATGTTGCTCGTTTCTCCGGATGCATCGCACGTGACATCACGATCGATGACTGAAGGGTGTCCATCTGGTCCGCTCAAGAATGTGTTGCTCTACTATTCTACTCCCTCCATCCCAGAATATAAGGCACCCTTAATTTTTGTTGTCAACAACTTACAACTTTGATTAGGATTTATATGTTTAATATGTCCACAAAATAAATATGAAGATATATGAATTGAAACTTTTTTTGCAAAACGAATGCAACGATACCATTTATATATTTCCAATGCATATAATTATATATATCAATGATCAAAGTCATGCATCAAAGATCGTGCGGGGAAAAACACTGTCATTCGTGATCTGAAAAGCTTTCAAAAGATAACACAAGTTTTCGGTGAAATCAACCGGGACATTACTATCCGGATCAAATGCGGGGCATTCCCATGTGTAGACAAAATAAATGAATATCCGATGCACACGCAGAGATAGAGACTCGCCATTTGAAGAGATCAAGGCAACGCAGCTTATAATTACCCAAACCGACTCCATGTCATCGTCGACAGTGACCAAGAAATCGACAGAAAAGCCTATATGATCAACACCTCGGCGGTTGAAAAGGAGCGGGGAGACTGGACGGTAGCCAGAGTACGTACGCACCTTAGGTACCCACGATGCGCTGGCCGGCGTATAGGCGTTTTTTTTCTCGCCTCCCATTGCTTGTTTGATCTGGTCATGCGGAAGTGTCAGGGACTAACCATTTTCCGGTTGAGACCTGCACCATGTATCCAACTCTGACCTCCTTAATTAATCGGTTGTCTTGGTTCTGTTTATTTCCTTCGAACTACTGAGCTATCTAATGCGTTTATATCAGCTGAGCGTTGATTTTCCCTGCAGTCTTGGAGAAATTTCAGTGATTAAGTCAGCTGGTAGCCAGTTTGTCTATACTGAACTTTCATCAGATCTGATATGATCAAGCCAAGATACTACTGTAGTTAAGACCCGTTGAATCGGTAGTCGCGTTTGACATTGACTAGATCTCGGAGTACCATACCATATTAGCATGAGGTGGCTGCAGTTTTGTCGACCCATCTTTTACTCGGTAGTCGCGTTTGACATTGACTAGATCTCGTGCCTTGCTCGATCCAACTTGCTCGTGGTCCGTCCGTTTTTTGTGATGGCTACCCCTACCCTTGCTTGGGCTCACCATGTCCACCCGTGCACTCAACCAAGTTTCAAGTTTGGAGTGTGAGGACAGAGAAAACCACAGGTGCGAACACTCCACGTCTGTCCGTAACACTTTTCGTAGCCACCATCCGTAAGTCTAGCACTATTGCAAGTGCGAAGGTCAGCAGTCTTTCCTCTCTGCCGCACTTGCTTCCCTGTCACAAACGTCGACTTGCTTCCTTCCGTTAGTTGACACTAGGGAACTTAGCGTGGCAAATGTCGCGTCTGTTTGGTGAAATTCAAATTTGGAAATGTCGATATGTAAAAGTTGTGAAGATTTGAATTTTTTTGAAGTGCGAAGAAAGTTTACGTTTTAAAAATTGTTCAGATTTCGAAATTTAATCAAACTGGAAAGTTATTCAGATTTGAAATTCTTCTTGCGTTTATAAAATGGGTAGATTTGAAAGGCATTTAATTTTGTGGAATATTCAAGTGTATGTGCCACGCATGTGTGGTAAAATTCAAATTTGAAAATGTTCGCATTTGAAAATCGTGCAGGTTTGAAAATTATTGAAATGCAAAGAAAGTTTACGGTTAAAAATTGTTCATATTTCGGAAATAGTTTAGAAGAAGAAGTACGGTGGTGTGAAAAATTCAAATTTGAAAATGTTTGCACTCTAAAGTTGTTCAGATTCAGATCTGTTGGAACTGGAAAAAGTTTACATTTATAAATTGATCAAATTTGAAAAGTTGTTAAAATTGGGAAGATGTTCATATTTGAATTATATTTACGTTTATTAAATGTTTAGTTTTGAAAGGCATTCAAAATTTTGAAGCATTCAAATTTGAAGTTTGATAATATGCTGTAAGTAGTGAGCAATTTTTTTTTGTGTTCATGTTGATCTATTTGTCATATTTGTAAATACCGTGGTGTAAAAAATTTAAATTCGAAAATGTCCACATTCAAAAGTTGTTCAGATTTTAATGCATCGATTTTTTTTTAAAGTTTAGATTTGTAAATTGTTGGAATTTTAAAATTGTTAATAGTGAGAAGTTATTCATATGTGATTTCTGCTTTATGGTTTTTAAATGCTCAGATTTGAAATGCATTTAATTTTTTTAAATATTCAAGTTTTGGGATTTGATGATATGACATAAATAAGCAACATGTATTTTTGTGTTCATGTTGATATATTTGTCATATTTTGAATTTTCTTTGCGTTTATTAAACGCTCATATTTAAAATGTTTTCAAAATTTTGAAGTATTACAATTTAGAATTGATCATATAATATAAATAGTCAACATTTTTTTTGCGTTCATGTTGGTATATTTGTCATATTTTTTCCGTCTGTGTGGTAATATTCAAATTGGAAACATGCGTATTCGAAAATTGTTCAATTTTGCATTTTTTTTGAAATTCAGAGGAAGTTACGTTTAAAATTTGTTTGGATTTCATAAATTGTTCAAATTGGAAGTCATTTAGGTTTGAATTCTTTTTATGTTTACGGAATGTTCAGATTTGAAGGATATTTGAAATTTGAATATTTTTATTAAATACTCAGATTTGGAAGGTATTAGAAGTTTAAAAATATTCAAATCTGGAATTTGGTCATACGTCATAAATAGCCAGCGTTTTTTTTTTTTGGTGTTCCTGTTGATGTATTGGTCATATTTGAATTCTCTTTGCGTTTATTAAACGTTCATATTTGAAATGCTTTCAAAATTTTGAAGTATTACAATTTGGATTTTGATCATATGATATAAATAGTTAATCTTTTTTTTCCATGTTGATATACTTGTCATATTTTTCCCGATCGTGTGGTAAAATTAAAATTTGGAAATGTTTACATTCGAAAATTGTTCAAATTTGATTTTTTTTAAATTCAAAGGAAGTTATGTTTAAAAATTGTTCGGATTTTAAAAATTGTTAAAATTGGAGGTCGGTCAGGTTTGAATTCTTTTTACGTTTACGGAATGCTTAAATTTGAAGGGTATTTGAAATTTAAAAATATTTAAATCTAAAAATTTCATCGCATGGCATAAATAGTCGGCATTTATTTTTGTTACCATTTTGCTATATTTTTCTTTTTTTCCCAGTGTGTAAATTTAAAGTTATTGAATTTGTAATATTTTTCATTTTCTGCATTTTGTGTAAAGCAGTGGGGCCTACCTGTCAGGAATTTTGCAATTTCTGGATTTTTTTGCGGAAAAAGAAAAAAACTAACAGCTTGGTCCCACACCGACGTCGTGATGACGTCAGCAGTGGCCTGGACAGGCACTGCCGCGGCGGCGTGGACCATGCCGGCATCGCGCGACGGCCAGATTGGACACGCGCGTGGGCTCGCCGGATGCGCGTGGAGGCGGGCTGCCCGGGAGCGGCGGCGTCGCCTCTTTTGGGTCGCCGGAGCGTCCGCGGCGGCGAGCGAACGTGGCGGCGGAAGCGAGCTCACGGACGCTTCGATTCCGGCGCATCTCGGCTGTCCCAGCAGGCGGTTCACAGCAAGGAGAGAACGCGGCGGCAGAGTCCGTGTTATGCTTGGATTCGAGGGGGGATGACCGGAGCGGCGGCATCGAGCGCGGCGGCCGGCGGCGAACTCGGCGCCGCGCGGGAAGAGAGAAGGAGAGAGAGGATTCTGCGCATGTTTTTTCCAGCGGGATCCCTGGGTTTTTCAGAAATTATGTTTAGGTCCCTCTCTTCAGAAAAGTGGGGGTTTGCGGAACAATTTCTGGGCTTGCGTGTCGTTTTTTGGAAAATGTCGCGGTCATCGGCTGAAACCGGCGCGACCGGCCGGTGACCGGGCGACGTGGCGCCCTCCCATTGGTAGAAATTCGTTTGCACTGTAGCTGGAACAGTGCCGCGCGCTGGGGGCGACGTGGCCGTTTCCTGGACGTTGGATCGTGCTGATTGGACGGCCAGGAAAAGCGGGTGACGTGGCCTGAGGGATCTAGGTCGCTTTCGGGCAATGCGAAGGTCGATCTGGTTGTTACGCCGGGGCGGCGGCCCCGGAGCGGGTGGTGTGTGTTGTGGCGTTTGTCGACTTGGGTCGTGTGGACGACGAGTTGCTTCGTTTGTGCCTTTCTTTTGTACAGTTTGTATAGTTTTTGGACCCGGTTTTCCTTATAAACTGGGTCAATTCTTTCTATCTATTCGAGCGGTGGTACGACCACCTTGTTCTAAAAAAAAAGATCTATATGAGGAGAAGAGCAAAGGAAAGCAACACTCACATACCAAGTATTGAGTTGTGAATCCCCATCTATCACACATGAGCAACTTTCTTGATTTCTGATGATGATGAAAGGGAAACAAACCGATGTGTACGGTGTACCGTGCGTTTTTCTTGTTTATTTATACTTTTACGACAAACCAATGTTGCCAATTTCTGCTCGAGTGGTCGGGCACGCTGATGAAAAACGCTACCCGCCATTTATAGCGAGCTAAGGATGACTCCAACGGGGCGACGCAAACGGACGCGCGTTTGGTCTGCGTTTGGTCCGTTTGCGTCGCCAAAAGGACCCATGTCCGGCCCACGTCCGCCCCTTTCCGGCCACTGCCCCCAACGGGCCGACGCATTGAGTCCGCCCGGCCAGGGTTTTTGATCATTTTGATCATTTTCGGGCATGATCGTTTCCACGCCCCCAAAACATTACAAGTTGCGGCCATCGGCCATGTCCCCAGGTGTGCCCAAAACATTACAAGTTGCGGCCATCGGCCATGTCCCCAGGTGTGCCCAAAATATTACAAATTTCGGCCACCGGCCATGTTTTTCCGGCCATGTTGGCCATAGTTCAACACAAATATGTAGAAGAGACCGAGAATAGATCAAACCTGACCCATGTACTGCCTTTACTTCTTCTCGTAGTAGGCCTTCTTCCTAGGGTGAAGGTGGAGATGTCCATGTCCATGATCCTGGCCTCCTCAGCGCGTAGGGCGAGTTCAAGGTCTTTGGCCTTGAGCTCCACCTCCCTGGCCTTCACGTCGGCCTCCTTGGTCCTTGCCTCGGCCTCCTTGCCCCAGATCTCGACCTCCGCCGCCCGGGTCCGAGCGTTCTCCTCCTCTATGTCAAGCCTCTTCTTTTGCAATTCGAAGTAGAGCTTCGAAGCCGCCTCTCTCTCGAGGCGTTCCTTTTCTCTCCTCTCTTCCCTCTTGTCACAGGTCTTATCCTTTTGGAGGACGTCCTCCCGTAGTAGGGGTCATCGTCCTCCTCGTAGTACCTGGGGTCACCCGGCGATGGCGTGGGCACAGTGCCGAACAGGTTACGCGCGGGGGCGACCACTGGCGGGGCAGCTGCACGCGCCTCCGCAGTCTGCGGCGCGGGCGACTGTGCGACCAACGGTGTCGCAGGCGGGTTGAGAACGAGGGCAGGTACCTCGACCGACTCGTCGGAGGTAGGAGAAACCCGCGGCGGCATGGTTCCAGGGACGAACCCGTGCGCAGGAGATGGCGCGGTCGCGAGCGGTTTCGACCTTGGAGGTCGGGCCGTGGAAGCGTTGGAGCTGGCCGCGGTAGAGGAAACCCCGACCGACGCCGCAGTCGCTACCCCAACCGCCGCCGCGGACGGGGTAAGTCCAATGAGGAGGAGGGCAGTTGTCGCGGTCTTGGTCACGAGGTCGGCGTTGTCGTCGTCGCCCTTTTCCTCGGCGGCGGCCCTGACGGCGGCGTCGAGCCTGTCCTGCTTCAGCCTCCTCCTCCGTTGGCCCCGCTTGGCTGTCTCCTTGGCCCTCTGCTCCTCCGTGAGCTCCTTCTTCACTTTCTTCAGCCGGGGAGCAAGCCCGGCGGAGTCGTCGGCCAGCTCTAGGCTCTCGGCGGCGGCGGTCTTGGCGGCGGCCTTGGCGATCCTGGAGGCGGCGGCGGCCATGGGGTAGGTCTGGACTGTGGATTTTGCCTCCAAAAGCGGACCAGGGGAGGATACAAAAGAGCTCCGTTTCGCGTCCGGGGTCGACGCATCGGTGGCCCAAATTTGGGCCAGGGATGCGTCGCGGCAGACCAAAAAACGGACCGCGGTCCGTTTGCGTCGCCCCGTTGGGCCGTGTTTTTTGCCCTCGCGGACACGAACGGATGCGCGCGGACTCGATGGGTCGCCCCGTTGGAGTCATCCTAAGGGATGGGTGGATACTTCGAAGAAATAACATGATCAGAACTACATAATCGGTAACAAAGAATGAACTCACAAGAAGGTGGACTATGTGTCCTTCATGCTGCATATAACGATGATGTGTCATCTTCGAGAGAGAAAATTGATTTAATAATATAAAAACGCCCACGTATTCTAAAATAGATCAACTCCATGTGTATTCTTACATCGTACGTTCCGTGACAATACACGAATATTTAGCTAGTTATTTCAAATTTCCAGATTTAACAATTAATAAGATGATTTCGGAATTGGGTGATATTGCCAGTTATTTGTCTCAGTGAATGCCCGATTAGCTAACCCTTTCCGCCTATGTAGCGTCCCCTTTTTTGCTACATGCATGCTTGAAAACGCACATGTCATAACGTTCTGTTTGGATGATTGGCGCTCCACAGCATTGGAGGACATAATATGAAATTTAACTTTTTCTTTTGAGAATCATATGAAATGTTTCTTTTTACAGTGAATTAAATTTTACTTTTTCGCCAGTCTAGTGACGAGCGGGTACTTTTCGAGCGGAATGAGGAGGGCCAACATTTTTTTGTGATGGGATGGGTACCCTTTCTTGGGCTCATCGTGTCCACGCGTGCAGTCCACCAAGTTTCAAGTTTGTACCATGAGAACAGAGGAACCATAAGTGTGAAGGTCAGCGGTCTTTTCCCTCTGCCGCACTCGCTTCCCTACCACAAACATCGACTTCCTTCCTTCCGTTAGTTCACATAGGAGGAGAAGAACAGCAAAGGAAAGCACCACTCAAATAGCAAGTATTGAGTTGTGAATCCCCATCTGGTCTCTATACATGAGCAATTTTCTTGATTTCCGACGATGATGAAAGGGAAATTGTACCGTGCAATATAATCAGTTTTTATTGTTTATACTTTTACAACATTGATTCATACCATTACCTAAATTGATTGTTATCACCATGATCCTGGGGACAATCTGATGTACTGCTACTGCAACGTTGATGGTTGTAATTTCAAATCACCAGCATGGTGCTTGTTGGATAAATAGGCAATAATTCCATGATTAATTCCAGAATATTAAACATGACAAACGCAGCTACTAACATGTTAAATACGAACATACTAGATGTACTAAGCAACATGAACAGCAGCAACATACACGCCAACATATCCATAGTAAAACAGTTCGGAATACGCCGCACGTACCGAACGGTTGTAGAGGAAGCAGCAGTCGATGCAGACATGTTCACCACGCCCAGAGTAGCGGTGATGTTGTTGACGATGACGTTGGTGAAGACGGGTCGGCGAAGACGACGCTTGCGGAGACGATCTGTAGCTGCAGCTTGAAGACGACCCGTGGTGGAAGCGGCGAGCAGTCGCGCGAAGCGCTTCCCAAAAACCTAATTCGTCCTCTCCCGTACAGGATCATAAGAGCGACTGGTTCCGGAGACCTGCTCTCCCAAACGCCGGTGCACGCCGGCGCTCGGGATGGAGTAGACTACGGTGGCGGCGCAAGACGCGAGACTTGGCAAAACCTAGATTGGTTCGGTGTGTGATGGCGCACGCAGTGCAAGACAAGAAGCCGTGGATACACTTCTTGATAGCGGGTCCCGCGGGCAACCGATGAGGGATGGTCACAATAAAGTATACAAATCACTTTCAGATGTAATTGAAGGTAAAGAAGGAAGGTTTCGCGAGACTCTGCTTGGGAAACGGGTTGATTACTCGGGGCGTTCTGTCATTGTTGTGGGTCCTTCGCTTTCATTACATCAATGTGGATTACCTCTAGAGATAGCAATAAAGCTTTTTCAGCTATTTGTAATTCGCGATTTAATCACGAAACGCGCTACTTCTAATGTCAGGATTGCTAAAAGGAAAATTTGGGAAACCGACACAGGTGGATACTATCTTGGATAGCTTTTTGCCTTGCAAAGAGCATAGATTCAACTTCAATATATGTAGCTAACTCTCTATTGCTTTATTGCAATCCGCTCCGCGCCTTGATCTATTTACTTACTCGGGACTATATAGTTCTGTCTATAGCTAGTGCTTACTTTTCATAAGGTATAGTTACTGGTCAGATTCTAAGTCACATATAGTTGTAGTGCCTAATCCAAGGCAAGGGGATAAGTGCTTGCATAGGTTAGGTTGAGATAAACTCTATATTTCCAGTCTTTAACGCATCCATTCCTTGGGCTTAAGCATTGTTGAGCTTTACTTGTTCTAGCATAAGCCATCTAGTAGGCCTGTTTAGCATTCTAAGCAGCCGCCTTCCTATACGCATAAAGTTGAGTTATATTAGTACCTCACACCACAATATAAGTCTTATTCTAAGTAGGATCACCCACATTTATTTACTAAGATTTGCTTTATGAAAGTAAATGACACCAGGATGGTTTCAAAATATCTTTCTGATGATAATAATCAAGAAGGTAGCGTACTCACTCTTATAGTATAAGCTTGTACAAGTAAGCCGGTATTAAACTACTCTTATTAGGCAAGCTGGTAAAGACCTACTCTTAGGCATCGATAGTAGGTATTGTCAATTTATTCTTTTTTCTAATATCCTAAACCACATGGCCAGAGAAGGGAAGTAAGGAAGAGTATAAGTCTAAGATATAAGTAAAGGTGGGGCTAAGACCTCTAAGTCAAAGAGTGAGGGCGTTAGCGGGTAGTATTTTGGAATGCTGATGTATTTGATTGATAAACCATTGAGTCGTAAATGACCTATTTAGTTCCGGATGAAATATTGATTGACTTTCCATTATACCCTTCTTCCAGCGAAGTGCTTTAACTCTCTTACATCTACCCTCTCTTCCAATCAAGTATCTAGAGAAGGTAGCGAGCCTTTTGAGGTATGGCCTGATAGCGCCTTATAGTCTTGACCCGAATGCTTGAATTTCTGACCTCACTGGTCTCAAATAAATAGACTTTCCTATCCTCTTAAGGTTCTCTATGCCCTCAGACATTGATTGCTATACAGAATTTAGCATAAAGTATTTGAATATTGATTATTATTATGAGGCTGAGAGAGCAAGTAACTTAATGAAGCAAGACTTCGAAGAAAAGGAGAGAGATTCTCCACACGAACGACTCGTCAGGTTCGAACTGACATAGGCCTTACTAAGACCGATATTCCATGAAGGAGTCGCTAAACTTCTGTTAGGTTGTTATCCGTCTAGACCTTTTCTTCACACAATAGAAAATCAGAATCTTAGATTCCGTCTATACGGAGCATATGTTGGTTTAGAATTGCTCGGGAATTCATTGATAGTGACTTTCAAACAAAGTTCTAGGGGGGCTAGTCTACTCCTCTTTTTTCTCGATCGAGCCGCTTTCCCTCATTCTACTCGTCCAGCCCTCTTCACGAACTTGTACAATCAATGCCACAAAGATAGCAAACTCGATTATCGAATATATAAGGAAAGGGGCGACGGTTTGGCACCAGATATCCGGGGGTGTGGAAAGAGCAGCTGTGAAAAGCGGAAAAACCATCAAAAAACGACGATTGCTCGTGAAGGTTTCCACAGAAAGACCCCTTGGTTCTGGCAAACAGATCACAATTACAGGTACCTGGGAGCATACCGATGGAATGAACAAAATACGAACTGTTAACATAATATAGTCATAGATCTTAGGTTGTAACTTGATCATGAGCGAATTTGTTGATGTTGCACCCACGAAGTATGGAAAGTGCCAAACATTGGGAATTACCCGGGGAGGAGTTTCTGTCTAGCAATTGATATCCTTTCGCAAATAATTGAAATGCAATTTCGTGATCTGGATCTTTAATTGTTGGAAACTTGTCAAGTTCTTCTGCCAGGGCTTGATTAATGAACCTACAAAATCCCTCGAATTGGATCTGACTAAATCCGGGTATTGTGGACATTCCCTCGTTTCCATTCCGGAGCATCTTAATCTTAAGTTTCCTGTTTATCAAAGAAAAATTCCATTATCAGCTCATTCTTCATCAATCCCTACGGATCGATCTAGCAATCATGGAATCCATATTCTGTTTACTGAATCACATGAAATTCTAGGGAACTCCACATACGTATTTCATATATGTATTTCATACATATGAATAGAGACAATTTTGACGAAAGTTCGAGTTTGCTAGGGGTACAAATGGAATGAAAATGAATTGATAAAACATTCCTAGAAAAAAAATTCTGCCACTTATACTTTCATGATATTCTAATCAGATTGGATGGCAAAGATTTCTCATTTTATCTCCTTTCTATTAATGTAATAAAGCCATAATTTAATATAATAAATACACTAGAAAGTTTGAGAAAGTTTGACTTTACTTCGATTTATAATAGCGCGCTTACTTTAATTTCAAAAAAGAATTTGAGGGTTCTTTTTTATTTTGGAGTAGTAGAATTGCTAGAAAATTTTTGATTTCCTTGTAGAATTTTAAAATAAAGTAAGTCCCTTTTTTAAGTACATGCCAATCTAGTTATCTACCTCTCCACATATCCATGTTTTTCTTTTATTGTAATTTCACTTGGACAGGCCAAGATAGTCAGGTTATACTCCATATCAGATCAAATTTACTTTTTTTTTATTCAAGATATTTAATGCTTTGCAAAATTAAAGCACGATTCCGCATAGAGATATGTACATAAGGGGGATCTTTGGATAATAATGCTGTTCGGGTCTGGAGTTTACCTATACACGGATTAGGCATAAAGCCATAATATTTTATTATCCCATTAAAAGGAAGGGGAGATAATACCTATTTAAGAGTAGTTCACTACTGCACTAAAAAAAAAGATAGAATTCTAGTTAATGGTTCCAATTTGTTCTGAATTTTGCAGCCTGTGACTAGAAATCTACTTTTTCTCCTTTTTAATCTCAATAGAAAGAAACAGAAAGTTTTATTGTGGTAACAATGTATGTTTTAAGATAGAATCTATCGAAAAGAATAATAGAAACAGGATCAAAAAAAGCAGGAATAAATTTTTTAAAAAGATTGGAAAAAAGTAAGTAGAATTATATGAAAAATAAAAGGGGTTTTCGTAAGAAAACGTGGATGAATACTTACTCTTTTCTCGATTTTCGCTCGGATTTTTTAGCGTGCACGCCGGCGCTCGGGATGGAGTAGACTACGGTGGCGGCGCAAGACGCGAGACTTGGCAAAACCTAGATTGGTTCGGTGTGTGATGGCGCACGCAGTGCAAGACAATATATAGTGCGGCTCGGAAAACCCTAACGGGTACAACGTGGGCTGGCCACGTCGCACACGTTCGAGGCGGTTACAGCAGCCCACGATCCGGGAGCGACCCAAATTGGCTAAGTTGTATACGTACGCTAACGACTCGATTTTTCTGAACAGCAAAAATATAGGCATCGACTCGGCTCATTCCCGCAACCCGCGGCGTGTCGTGACGTGACGAGCGAGCGGCGGCTGAGGAGGAGGAGGAGTGCGCGGGAGAGAGCCTTCTGTTCTCATAAGCACACCAAGTAGCACAACACTCCACTATATAAGGTGGTGCAACTCTTCTCCAACTAGCAATGTGAGACTAAACTTTTAGCACCTCCCACAACCAGTCATGCACATAGGCCAATTTGAGATTTCAGAAATTGCTTATTTGGGCTGCCCACAAATGGGCCCAAATTCAAACAATCCCCCACCAGATCTCAAATTCCCATTTAGAGATTTTGCCAAATCTCGTTTCTTATTTATATACCAGTGTTTCAGCAGAAACTGTTAAGTTGAACTTCCGCCTAGAGCTTTAAGCTACATCTACCAGCAACTTGAACAATGGACGAATCTTGAATTGCAAGTTTGGTGCCAATAGACTTCACTCAAAGTCATAACCAGTACGTGGCTGCCAGTAGCCTACCCCGCGGGTGGAGCATATGCGTCATACTCCCTGGTCTCTTCATGAGCTTACTAGAGATCACCCAAATCTCATAGACTGCGACGTTTAACAGTCGGACTCATATAGGTGTGTTCTTTCAAGGTCGCTCTGTAGGATAGCACCTTTGCTACGAATAGCCAACAGAAACACATTAAGCATATTGCCAACCTGCCTTACAGAATTTGAGAGTTATGCATCTTCCACGGAGAGGGTTATAAAAACTCTCCTGTTAAACCACTAGCTTGTTCTTCCCAGGTCCTAATTCACGGGATCTCCGATCACATAGGTTGGGTTACCACTATGGTGTAACGCTCACGGGTCTCAACCCCATCTCCCTCGATGCACTATCTATCACATTACGTGATAGTCCCTTCGTAAAGGGATCTGCCAGGTTTTTGTCTGTTTGAATATAACTAACAGTTATTACTCCGGAGTTTCTCATTTTCCTGACAGACTTCAAGCGTCTTTTACGTGTCTTGATGACTTCGCGTTATCCTTAGCACTGTTCACTTTCATGATAACCGTTTGGTTGTCACAGTTCATAAGGATGGCCGGTAATGGTTTCTCAACCACCGGCAAGTCCATCAAGAGCTCACGCAGCCATTCTGCCTCAACAGAAGCTGTATCTAAAGCAGTAAGTTCTGCTTCCATGGTTGACCTCGTCAAAATGGTCTGTTTGCAAGACCTCCATGACACTGCGCCACCTCCAAGAATAAATGCATATCCACTTGTGGCGTAGAGCTCATCAACATCTGAGATCCAGTTCGCATCACATATCCCTCAAGCACCGCAGGGTGCCCTGAATAGTGAATCCCATAACTCATTGTACCGTTCAGATAGCGCATGACCCTTTCAAGTGCATGCCAATGATCAATACCCGGGTTAGACATGAACCTGCTCAACTTGCTCACAGCAAAAGAGATATCAGGTCTCGTCGCGCTCGCAAGGTACATGAGTGAACCGATCACTTGAGAATATCTTAATTGATCTCTCGTTTCCTTTTGTTCTTTCTGAGTGTCACACTGGGATCATAGGGTGTTGGAGAAGGCTTGCTGTCTATATAACCAAAGCGGCTCAAGACCTTCTCAACATAGTGTGATTGCGTTAACGTAATCCCACTCTCATCCCTAATCAGCTTAATGTTCAGGATCACATCAGCTTGTCCCAGATCTTTCATATCAAAGCTCTTTGACAAAAGACTTGACCTCATTTATCACTATCATGCTTGTACCGAAAATAAGTATATCGTCAACATACAAGCATAATATAACACTATCCCCCCACCATGGCGATAATAACACACCTATCAGCCTCATTAATGGCAAAGCCTGCAGACGTTAAATCTGTCAAACTTCTCATGCCATTGCTTAGGTGCTTGCTTCAGCCCATACAAAGATTTTAACAATTTGCACACCTTTTACTACAAACCCATCAGGCTGATCCATATAGATTTCCTCTTCCAACTCTCCGTTAAGGAAAGCTGTCTTTACGTCCATTTGATGAACGATAAGACCATAGGAGGCAGCCAGGGAAAGTAGTACTCGAATGGTGGTGAGTCGAGCAACAGGTGAATAGGTGTCAAAGTAATCTTCGCCTTCGCGCTGGGTGTAGCCCTTGGCTACAAGCCGTGCCTTGTACTTTCAATAGTACCATCAGGCCTTAGCTTCTTCTTGAACACCCACTTACAACCCACAGGTTTGCAGCCGTAGGGTCGTTCAGATAATTCCCAAGTTCCATTAGAAAGAATCGAGTCCATCTCATTATGGACAGCTTCTTTCCAGTCATCAGCATCAGGAGATGCAAATGCCTCTGCAATGGACGTGGGAGTATTGTCCACAAGGTACACAATGAAATCATCACCAAAGGATTTTTCAGTCCTCTGTCTCTTGCTCCTCTTGGGAGCTGATTCATTGTCATCCTTCTCAAGGACTTCCTCAACATGTGGTTGTTCAGAATGATCAACAGATGTACTAGGTTCAGCAATATCTCAGAAGAAATTCTAGCAATGCTATGCATATCCTTCATAGGAAACATGTTCTCAAAAAATGTTGCATCACGAGATTCCAAAATAGTATCAACATGCATATCAGGTATCTCAGATTTAACCACTAAAAATCTATAGCAAATGCTCCGCTGAGCATAGCCTAGAAAGACACAATCCACTGTCTTCGGTCCAAGTTTACGTTTCTTAGGAATTGGAACATTGACTTTCGCCAAACATCCCCAAGTACGAAAATAAGAAAGTGATGGTTTTCTCCCAGACCACTCCTCGTAAGGTGTCTTCCTTTATCCTTGTTAGGAACTCTATTCAGGACATGACACGAAGTCAACAAAGCCTCCCCCACCATGCCTTAGATAAACCAGCAGTGTCCAACATGGCGTTCACCAAGTCGGTCAGCGTGCGGTTTTTCCTCTCGGCAACCCCGTTTGATTGGGGCGAATAGGGAGGCGTCCTCTCATGAATAATACCATGTTCCTCACAGAATTCATCAAATACGTTGGAGAAATACTCGCCACCACGATCTGACCTAAGACGTTTGATCTTTCTCTCTAATTGATTTTCTACTTCAGCTTTATAGATTTTAAAGTAGTCTAAAGCTTCATCTTTAGTGTGCAACAAATATACATAACAGAACCTAGTAGCATCATCGATTAAAGTCATGAAATATCTCTTATCACCTTTTGTCAACACGCCATTCATCTCACATAGATCCGAATGTACGAGTTCTAGAGGTGCCAAGTTTCTCTCCTCGGCTGCCTTGTGAGGCTTTCGAGGTTGCTTAGATTGCACACAGCTATGGCACTTAGAACCTTTGGCAATGGTGAAAGTAGGAATTAAACTCAACTGGAAAGTCTACTCATTAAACCAAAATTAACATGACATAAACGAGAGTGCCAACATTAGCATCCGAATCCACACTGCCACAAATATGGTTTACTGACTTATTACAAAAATCCGATAATGAAAAGCGGAACAAGCCTCCGCACTCATACCCTTTACCAATAAATTGTCCAAACTTTGACACAACTACTTTATTGGACTCCAAGACTAATTTAAACCCATCTCTGCATAGAAGAGCCGCTAACGAGATTCTTGTTCATAGTAGGGACATGCTGCACGTTCCTCAGCTGCACGATCTTCCCCGAAGTAAACTTCAGATCTACCGTGCCAACACCACGAACAGAAGCATGTGATCCATTCCCCATTAGGACGGAAGAATCTCGACCTGATAAGAAGTGAACATAGAATGTCAGCACACATGAACATTAGCACCCGTATCAATCCACCAACATGGAGATTGAAATACTGAAAGCACAATCGGTAAATTACCGTACCCATCAGTATTGCTAGCGGTCACGACGTTGACATCCTGCTTCTTCCCTTTCTTGTCTGCACGATCTGGGCAGTCCACAGAGAAGTGGCCGGCTCTCCACAAGTGTAGCACTTTAGCTCAGATTTGTTCAGCATCTTCTTCTTCTTCTTGAAAGAAGTAGTCTTGGTAGGCATGTGAAGGCAGGCTTGCTCTTGCCTTGCTCTTGCCGTGGTTATGGTTTTTCTGCACCATGTTGGCGCTAGACTGACCTTCACCACCTCTCTCAGCAGTGTCCTTAGCCCGAGCCTTCTCCTCAACATCAAGAGACGCTATCAGGTTTTCAACCGATATATCCTCTCTTGTGTTTGAGAGTTGTGGCGAAGTTCCTCCATGAAGAAGGTAGCTTTGCAATAATGCATCCAGCCACAAACTTGTCGGTAGGGACTCTTGAGGAGCTCAAACTCTCTCGCAGTGCACTGTATCTCATGAGTTTGTTCGATCACGCCACGGTTATTCACCATTTTGTAGTCGTGAAAACTCTCCATGATATACAGTTCACTGCCTGCATCGGTTGCACCGAATTTAGCATTCAGTGCATCCCAGAGCTCTTTGCCGTCTTCTATGTGCATATACACATCACACAAACGACCATCAAGAACACTCAGAATACATCCTCGGAAGATAGTAGTATCTTTCTTGAACTTGTTCCGAGCTTCCTCACATATAGTTTCTTCAGGAAGACCACTACTAACTTCCCACACATTCATGGCCGAGAGCCAGAGTTGGCACTTCAACTGCCATCTCTTAGCCCATACCACCGGTGAACTTCTCCGGTTTGATTGCATCGGTATAACCAGCCATATTTAAATCACGAAATTGCCTATAATTAGTTTTTTAGATTGTTGGATAAATAGGCAATAATTCCATGATTAATTCTAGAATATTAAACATGACGAACGCAACTACTAACATGTTAAATACGAACATACTAGATGTACTAAGCAACATGAACATCAACAACATACACGCCAACATATCTATAGTAAAACAGTTCGGAATACGCCGCACGTACCGAACGGTTGTAGAGGAAGCAGCAGTCGATGCAGACAGGTTCACCGCACCCAGAGCAGCGGTGATGTTGTTGACGATGACGTTGGTGAAAACGGGTCGGAGAAGACGACGCCTGCGGAGACGATCCGCAGCAGCAGCTTGAAGACGACCCATGGTGGAAGCGGTGAGCAGTCACACGAAGCGCTTCCCAAAAACCTAATTCGTCCTCTCCCGTACAGGATCACAAGAGCGACTGGATCCGGAGACCTGCTCTCCCAAACGCCGGTGCACGCCGGCGCTCGGGATGGAGTAGACTACGGTGGCGGCGCAAGACGCGAGACTTGGCAAAACCTAGATTTGTTCGGTGTGTGACGGCGTACGCAGTGCAAGGCAATATAGGCATCGGCTCGGCTCATTCCCGCAACCCACGGCGTGTCGTGTCGTGACGAGCGAGCGGCGGAGGAGGAGTGCGCGGGAGAGAGCATTCTGTTCTCACAAGCACACCAAGTAGCACAACACTCCACTATATAAGGTGGTGCAACTCTCATCCAACTAGTAATGTGGGACTAAACTGTTAGCACCTCCCACAACCAGCCATGCACATGCACATGCACATGGGCCAATTTAAGATTTCAGAAATTGCTTATTTGGGCTGCCCACAACGAGTTGACTCCTTTGAACAAATCGTGGTTATGTGCAATTGTTTGTACGGTCTAGGTGGTAAAACGTGAGTGCCTTTGGCTGGGTTTATTTGATATCTCGTGGAGAACGGCGACGGGCCTGTTGGAAAAGGAGGGGGAGCTGAGAAACTCACGCATTGTCGACGCCGTTGTGCGAGACATGGACATGCAATGCCCGCCAGAAAGACGCATGCCTGATGCATCCATTGCAATGCGTTTTTTTTTATCGCAACAACATGTTGCCGATTTCTGCTCCAGTGCTTAAAAATAATAATGCATATGATACTATGCTTAAAAGTCCCGTTTGGTCACTTTTCAAAACAAGGATGCGCCGCTATTTTGCCATCACGTGGGACTGGTTGACTTGCTTTCACTCCGGCACGCTGATGAGAAACGCTACCCTGCCCAGTTGGCCCTCGTCATCTCATGTGGAAGAATAATGTTGGCCTTGTGCTCGAAAAGTACCCTGGTGCCCCCCTAAAAAAAACTAGACGGGTGAAAAGGTAAATTTATTTCACTAAAAAAAGTCAAATTTCAAATGATTTTCAAAAAAAAATCATATTATGTCCTCCGATGTTGTTGCGCACTAAGCGAAAATAGTAGTCTCCAGCTCAGCAACATTGTTGTGGCACACGAAGTGAAAATCCAAACAGGACATGACACGTGTGTTTTCAAACATGCTTGTAGCAAAAAGTGCATTGGGGGCATATCTAATTAAACCGGGAATTCACTGAGACAAATAACTGGCAATCTATCATCTAATTCTGAAATCATCTTATTAGTTTTAAATCTAGAAATTTAAAATAACTAGCTAAATATTCATGCACTGTCACGGGACTAAAAATACATATAGAGTTAATCTATTTTAGAATAGGTGGGCTCTTTTTTATTATGAAATCAATTTTTCTACCTTTTTCTGATTCCATTCCTTGTTATGGGTTAATAAGTTCTAATCATTTTCTTTCTCCGAAGTATCTACCCGTCCCTTAGTTCGCTATAAACGGCGAGGGTCCTTCAGCGATTGGTTATGGTCCAACTTACTTATCTGGGCCTGTGCAAGTCTCGTGGGCCACTAGGCCGCGTCCTTCAACGAATGGTGGAGTAGCTTCATCTTGCACCGTTGGATCACCAGAGGCCCACTCGCAAGCAAACCCTAAGCCCGTCTGTCGCGTTATATATTCCCACCCCTAGGGTTTGGTCGTCCTCTTTCCTCCTGCGAGACCTAACCAAAGCTGCGGCGGCGGGCATAGAAGGCGAAGCAGCAGCGGAGCCAAGCCACCGACGCCACCATGGGTAAGCGCCGGCGCTCACCTCTCCTCCCCCCTTCGCACTCCGTGCTTGCTTTGATCTTGTTCGTTGTTGCACCGAAGGCTGCTTGGTTTGGGCGATGCTAATCCTCGCCGTGGCATCTCTGCAGGTATCTCGCGTGACTCCATGCACAAGCGCCGGGCCACCGGTGGGAAGATGAAGGCGTGGAGAAAGAAGCGAAAGTAATTGCCGTTTTCTCTCCCTTTCCCTTACGAGTCATGTAGATGTGTGGAGGTTGTACGTAGATTAGATTGCTGTGTACCTCGATTAGCCGTTAGTAGAATGTGTTCTCTACGACGGATCTCTGGACCTAACCATTTATGTTACGTGTTCTCTGATATCTGTGTGGTAACATAATTAGGCTAGCAGTTTGGCTGTACTGTTTGGGAATGATTCTATAACATGCACTTGTGAATCGTTTACTCTCCTGCGTTTGATGTTTTCGGTTTCATGCCAGTTCAGGACCTGTTGTTTTTAGTTCAAGATTATTTAGTTTATTCCCAATTTGTTAAATTCAAGTTAACTAAGGTTGCCACAATTTTGAAGCATGCACTTTGATATTAGCAATAGAGTTGCGTCCCTAGCTCTGTAATTTCGTATTATTGAAAATCCTGACTGTTTAGGCGTGAAATTTTGAAGATCAAAATTTGTTACTGGCTAACAATGTTCTCTTAACTGTTGGGAATGTCCTAAAGAGATGCTCTCTGTATAGTATTTTCTAATTATCTGTTCAGACATTGTGTCTGAATATAAATTTAGAATTGTACTTTCCAATTTGTCTAGAACCTTCAGTTTTTCAGTTTTATGATTTTGTTTATGATTTAATTATTTTTACAAATGTTTGATTATCTCGTTCTTAGAATACTACTTTAGGATTGGTTGTATCTTGCTAGAATGTAGCCATTGTTCCTATTCTTACTTTCTTCTTTCTCATATATATTAGGTATGAGCTCGGGCGCCAGCCAGCCAACACTAAGCTGTCAAGCAACAAGACAGTGAGGAGGGTCCGTGTTCGTGGAGGTAATGTCAAGTGGAGGGCCCTGCGCCTTGATACTGGTAACTTCTCATGGGGAAGTGAGGCTGTGACCCGCAAGACCCGTCTCTTGGATGTGGTTTACAATGCGTCAAACAATGAGCTTGTGAGGACTCAGACCCTCGTGAAGAATGCCATTGTTCAAGTTGATGCTGCTCCCTTCAAGGGCTGGTATCTGACTCATTACGGAGTGGATATTGGCCGGAAGAAGAAAACCCCTGCTGCTGCCAAGAAGGATGCTGCTGAGGTACTATTTGCTCTAACTTAGATTGTTAATCTGTATCGAAAGTTTATAATAACTTGATATTCAGCTTCTTTATTATTCTGTTTGCAATACTGTTCGTATTATCAAAGTTCTGTGTAGTTAACCTGCTTTGCATAGTCTATTTCATTGCTCTGATATAGGTATAGGTTAAAAATGTCTAGTTCGTTTAATTTGCACAGATTGGTTTATGTTAGCCAGTATTTTGTTGGTGTGCTCAATTTTTTGCAGCAAGCAAAGTTGTTTATCACTGCTAATGATATCTTGATTGTCTTATGTTACTATGCACAGGGACAAGAGGGTGAGGCTGCCCCAGTTGTCGCAGAGGAAGCAAAGAAGAGCAACAATGTCCAGCGGAAGCTGGAGAAGCGCCAAGAGGGTCGCAAGCTGGACTCCCACATTGAAGAGCAGTTCAGCAGTGGAAGGCTGTATGCCTGCATCTCGTCCCGCCCTGGGCAGTGTGGCAGAGCTGATGGGTAAGAAACACTGGACACTTACAAAGAGTACCCTCTGTAAATGAGAATGGCCAAAGAGTAAGATTGTGGGAGTTACTTACATATTTTTCTGCAAATCATAGGTACATCCTGGAGGGCAAGGAGCTGGAGTTCTACATGAGGAAGCTCCAGAAGAAGAAGGGCAAGGGTGCCGCAGCTTAGATCACAATTTCGTGTGTGCTTTATGGCCGCCCGCATATGTCATTCGCTGGATTTTGTTAGTTGTTGCGTCCATGTTATGTTTGCAGACATGCCGAGTACTATTTTCTGAAATGAGTCTCTAGCTTGGAACAAGTGAGAATATTTTGCCAGCTTTGGTAACCGATCTTGTTTTATCGTACGTATTTTGTCTGCAACCGTCATCTTAGTTTCTGCCATTGTTTTGTCTTTCAAGTTTCAACCAATGTGACGGTGCTTGGGATGGTCAGCAGTCGGACCTAGGCGTTGCTGGTGTACTCCATTCTTAGATCTACGATATAGAGCCGTGCCAGGATCGTAGGCCTTTTATAGCTATGAAATGATACCTTTTCTGTTAAATCTTTGATCTCTTCTAGAGTTTATAAAAAATGTCCATTTATTATGCCTTTTCGCTGTTATTTCTTCTTATTTCTTAGTAAATTCCTACTTTGTAGAGTGGCACAACTATGTGGCGTTTGGTTAAAATTTTGTTCGGTTATTGACCCAGCTCGTTAGTATTCAGTGTGCGCCAACATTGTTGTTAATGCGGTGGCCTAATAGCGGCCGAGGCTAGTCTAATAACGATTTCTGGTGGCTATGCTAGGTACTCTCTCCATACGAAAATATAACTCTCTACCTACTTTCTGCATACATGTATCTAGACATGTTTTAGTGCAAAATTCACATTAACCTTGCACTAAAAACTATACCTACTCCCTCCGTTCTAGAAAGTAAGACGTTTAAGCTTTTCGTGTACACATTTTGTCACGCTACGAACTATTTTGACTTTCCGAAATTACCCTCACGTCCACTCGCTCGCGTTCGGCGTTCCCCTCCACTCCGTCTCGTCCTCTCCTCCACTCCCGCTCGCGTTCCCCACCACTGCCCGGCGGTCGCGCTCGCGCTCACTGTCGCCAACCTCTTCCCGTGGCTCCCCGTCGCCGCCCTATACCTCTGGCTCTACGTCGCCGCTCTCCACCGCTCTCCACCACCCCGTTTCCTCTCTGTGATCTGGAGGTCAAAGGTTCGATTTTTATGCATCGGTGACGAGGTTCTGGGCGACGGAGGCCTGGATCTGCGTGCGGCGGGGCTGGATCTTCCTCCGCCGGATGATGGAGAGGCCGATGCCGGCGAGGATGGCCAGGAGGTCGGATCTGGAGCGGCGCCGGAGCAACAGAGCGGCGGAGCAGCTGGTTCGCGTGAAGACGGCGTCGTCTTCCTCTCACGCCCTTTTCCCCCGCTACGCGCCGCGCGCGAGGTGGCCGTCATGGAGGTCGGCGGCGCGCTGCTAGGCGTCCGCACGCGCTCCCACACGCTCCTCGCGCTGCAGCAGCGTGCCCCTCGCCCTCGCCGCGCAAGGGGGACGAGGACACCGCGGCGGGGGACTTCCTCGAGCTCAGGAGCAGGAGGCTCGAGACGCCACCGCTGGGCGGAAGGAACATGCGTCGGCGTTCTAGGCGGCCGACGACCTGGAGGCCTCCTTCGGGGACAACGTCCTGGATTGGGACGCCATCGAGAGGTACTGGTGTGTGCAGTGCAAAACAGAGCTTATTCTTCCCCTTTTTCTTGCTCTCCGGTTCAGTAGCTACTGGTGTGTGCAGTGCTTCTTGTGCTTGTGTACCAGTTCATTTTGATTTTCTTTATCAGAGTTGTCGTTCTGTGCCATGCTGTAGGAGTAGCAGTGCAATAGCTTGCTTGTGCTAGTTACTGTCACTTGATCCTTGCTCTATTATTGCAGTAGGAGTATTTGTTCTTTTTTAGCAGTAGCAAGTTCAAGGTTAAGGTTATAAGAAAATGATGCAATCCTTGGGGCTGTGTCTTGTCTGATGGTATAAATGATTGTGCAATCCTTGGGCTCACCTGTAATCTGCAATATTTTCACCTGTTTGTGCTTGTAGTGCAAGCACTGCTTATGCTTTTGACCAAAATGTTAGAGAGCAAATTAATCTTGTCCCACTAAGTGATTACAACAACCTTACTTTTAATCGATTGAAGTGGTACTTAATTTTTACTAGACTTCACTAGGAGTAATAACTTGAGTGTAAATTGGTTATGTGAAGGAGTGCTTCATGCACAGCTGTGCATTTGCTTGCAAGCACTGTCAGTAGCAGGAGTCCCTGGATTTTTTTTAAATAACAGTAGCTTTTTGTTCTTGTTGTGTGCTCTGTAGTTAAAATATTTTCAACATAAATTCATGGAGTACTAAAATTCAGTAAACACTTGAATAAGTGAATAACAAGTGCAGTAGTGTTTGCTTGCAACAACTGAATAACTACAGTGGTAGCAACACATACACACAACACACAAGTTCTCACAAATACAGTAACAAGTTTTCAACTGCGTTGCTTGGAGATGAAATACACACAACGACACAACACATACACATAACACACAAGTATTTCTTGCACACAACACACATCTTGCACTGTTTGGAGATGAAGTCACTGCACATCTAAGCCTAGCACCTGTAGGGCATGAGCATAAACTTGTGCGGGACATTGTAGCCTTAGCGGTAGCCGTCCAAGTCTTTCCAGCTTGTCTTTAGAAATATGAGGGGGACTGTAGCCATTTCCTCCACCATGGTTCATGATTTCAATCATGCAACACTGCAGGCTTAGAAAAATCTTGTTGAGCTTAGATGAATCATATCCCTTAAACTCTTCCAAAACTCCTTCAATTAGATCTTTTAGTGTTCTTGGGCTTCTAGAATCTGTTAGAGATTGTATGGAGTTGAAGAACCCAAGATCGAGGACATTCAAATCTGGGCTGCAAGCTGGCTGTTGAATCAGTCGGATATCAAGCCCAGTCTTCTCCACAGCTGCCATGAATTCAGGGTCATTAGGCAGTATATGAGGTCTAGCATTGTCTTGTTGGATAAATATTATCTGTCCAGGTTCCTTGTCAGGCCAAGCAGCCACTATTGCTGGCAAGACCTTGTCAATGAAGAACCCTCGCATCACTTCCTGATTGACTTTCAGTGATTTAGTCTCTAGTGTACCCTTAGGCCTGTTATCACTCTTCCTAGCTGCTGGAACTTCTTTAACAAACGGCCAACAACCTATTTTTCCGGAAAATGTTTCATTTCCTGCACTGTCGAACCTAGGCCTGGCTACAGCAGTGAGGAACATCACTTTCCCAATGATGTTTTTGTTTTTAATTTGTCTTGTAGGTTGTTCTTCATCGGGTAGGAGATAATAGTTTTTGTTTTCTTTGGTCATGTTGAAGAATTTCTCATCAACATGCACAGTCTTGTGCATCTTGCTGAACAATGGGCTTGGACTTGTTGTAGTTCTCTCATCAAGCATCGACACGCAAAATTGCACCCTGTTCTTCATATGCTTTTCGGTTAAAGCTGGCTTCACGGCATTTGAGACCCTCTTTATTTCTTGCGCAGTGAACTTTCTGAACAATGTAGTGGGGCTACATCCTATCTGCCAAGAAAGTGATCTTATAGTTGACCTTTTGTTCAGTGGGATAGATGGGATCATCGCTAGATTAATATCGACTGCTTTTCTTCCACATCTTCCCTTCCTATTGTTCGAAACATCAACTGGCAAACCATTTTCAATCTATGTCATTGCAGTCTGCCAAATCCGTTGGATGGCTCGAATACCAACTCCAAAGAATTCTGCAATCTTTTTCTTGTCATCTCTCTTAAATCTTCCACCATTGCTCATGCAAAGAAAATGCATTGCCACATAGGCAGCATATTTCTGCTCGTCACTAAGCAGTTTTCTTGTTCTCTTTGCTTGCTGCACACCTACAATAAGAAATAAGATAAAAAATAAGTTCAAGTTAGCTTGCTTGCTAGGAGTATTTAATTAGTGCTTGCACTAGTGTTAGCTTGCAGTAGCATATTTCTCCTGCCAAAGGAATAACCTAGAGTAGCTTGTAGTAGTGCTTGTGCAGAAATATTGGAGCACTTGCTTGTGTTTTCAGTAGCAGTGTTCATAAGTAGTGTTAGCTTGCTGAAATTCATGCCTTTTCAGTTAAATAAATTGTTTGCAGGGATAAACTCTTCATCATGTACTGTAGTTCATCATACCTGTAGCACCATATTCTTCCATTACTTGTTCATCATGGGGTTCTTATTCATCATGGGGTCCTTGTTCATCATGGGGTCTGATACGTCCATTTTGCATCACTATTTTATATCATAATTTTTCATTATCTATCCTTATATTTCATATTAATACATGATACTTATGTTATTTTGCCTTATTTTGCATGTTTGATGATTATTGGGAATTATCCTTCCGGAGTCAGGTTTCTGCTGGAAAAAGCGCCGTCAAGTCAGCATATCAGCGGAACTCCAAAAATCACGAAACCAATTCTGGGGGTCTTATAATGTCAGATGCCAGAGGCAGCCAAAAGGAGACAGCCAGGTGGGCCAGGTGGGCCCCACGCCACACCTGGGCGCGGCTGGCCTGTGGGCCGCGCCTAGCTACGGCGTGGCCACCTGGGTCCACCCCCAGGTTGCCTCTTCGCGTATATCTGCCTCCCGAAAACCTAAGCACGGGGGGGACGTCCACGAAATATTCCGCCGCCTCCACGGGACGGAAACCACCGAGAGAGAAAGAGCTCTCTGGCAGGGAGATCCTGCCGGGGAAATTCCCTCCCGGAGAGGGAAAATCATCGCCATCGTCATCGTCATCACGCTGGACTTCATCGGGATCATCATCACCACCATCCACTGCGCCATCACCATCATCTCCACCGACTCCACATCCATCTTGCTGTAACATCTAGGGTTGTACCTTGTCTAGTTCATTGGGGAGACTCTCCCGGTGTTGATTACTCCTTGTTATTGATGCTATTGAGTTTGTTTGGTGGATTAGTGTTCATGTCCAGATTGTTATTCATTGCCATATCATCTCTGATCATGATCCATATGATGTCTTGTGAGTAGTTTGTAGTTCTTGAGGACATGGGGAAGTCATGTTGTTAGTAGTGAAATAATGATGTGTTAATATTTAATGGTTTGATATTTAAGTTGTGGTGTCATTCTTCTAGTGGTGTCATGTGAACGTCGACTACATGACACTTCACCTTTATGGGCCTAGGGGAATGCATTGTGTACCTAGCTTGCTAGTTGAGGGGTTGCCGGAGTGACAGAAACCTGAACCCCCGTTAGTAAGATAGTGCACGAGGGAGCGTAGGGTCTCAGAGTTTAAAGCTGTGGTTAGATTTATCTTAATTACTTTTCTGCATTCGCGGATGCTTGCAGGGGGTATAATCACATGTGCGTATTAGTCCTAGGAAGGGCGGTGCGTTAGCATAGATTCACCCACACAACACTTATCAAAACAATGAAGATTAACCAGTTGCACGAAGCGAAAGCACTTGACGAAATTCCCATGTAACCTCAGGAACATTTGTCTCTTATAAGCAACACACTCGGCTTGTCCTTTGCACTCAAAAGGATTGGGCCACTCGCTGCATTTGTTGCCGCGCTCGTTTATTTACTTGCACTGTTTTTACCTGCTGTTTCGAATACTACTGAAAACCTGTTTGCTAGCTTTTACAGTGAATTCTTGATCAAAACTACTTGCCAGCACCTTCTGCTCCTCGTTGGGTTCGACACTCTTATTTATCGAAAGTACTGCGATACACCCCCTATACTTGCGGGTCATCAGGGTCCTTGTTCTTGCATTACTTCATCTTCTTCGTCTACAAGTACATCTTGATCATTTTCAGGTACTGCAACCTCATCCATTACATCTCCATATTCTTCAAGAATTTGTTCTTCTTGTGTGACAGGTGGACTGAAATTTAAGTCTGGCATTACCATTGCTGCTGTCTGTTGCTTCTACACAATGTCTGCTGCTATTGCTGTTGTTGTTGGACTGAATGCAGTTTTTTCAGGTCTGATGCTCCTATGCGCTGCTGGTGCTGCTCGGAGCGACGCACAGGACGACGAGGCGCTGGTGCTGCTCGGAGCGAAGCACAAGAGGACGAACCGCTAGGCGAGGAGGACGAGGTCTAGCAACGCGCTGCTGCTGCTGCTGCTCGGAGCGACGCACAGGACGACGAGGCGCTAGGCGAGGAGGACAAGGTCCGGCGATGCGCCGCTGCTGCTGCTCGGAGCGACGCACATGACGACAAGGCGCTACGCGAGGAGGACAAGGTCCGGCGATGCGCCACTGCTGGTACCAGGATGGTCGCACGCTAGGAGGAGGACAGATGCTGCAGGAGTACTTGAATTGATCTGCTACTTGACTTGATTTGGTACTTGATCTGGTACTTGATCTGCTACTTGATTTGCTACTTGACTTGATTTGGTAATTGATCTGGTACTTGATCTGGTAATTGACCTGAAGTTTTGGCGCAGAGGAGCTGAGGCGAGTAGGACAGAGAGGACATGGAGATTTGCCTCAGAGGAGCTGCAGCGAGTGGGACGGAGAGGACCTGAAGCTTTGGCTGGAGACGATCAAGTGCTGGGGCGGAGAGGAACTGTGCGACGGTGATCTGCGCCACCAGCGATCTGAGCACCAGCAAGGTGGAGCCCCGATCTGGCGGAGGAGCTGTGCCACCGATCTGCTGAATTCAAATTTCTCGGGTTGCTTTTCTGTTTCGCCGAGCGAAACGTTTTCCACTGCGGGATGGCAGTAGTTGTAATTTGAGTGAATACGTATGGGCAGATAGGTCATTTTTGTGATTTTGGGTGTTGTCGGAGCAATTCTTTAACGTCTTACTTTTCGGAACGGAGGGAGTACTTTCTACATACATGTATCTAGACATGTTTTAGTGCAAAATTCACATTAACCTTGTACTAAAAACTCTCTACCTACTTTCTGCACACATGTATCTAGACATTTTTAGTGCAAGATTCACATTAACCTTGCACTAAAACATGTATAGATACATGTGTGTAGAAAGTACGTAGAGAGTTTTATATTTTGATACGGAGGGAGTAATATTTATTTTACCTATAGAAACAACCAAACAGGTAAACATCCGTATTCTAATCTCTCACACACAAAAATTTGCAATTGTCTATCAACTGAAATTTAGATTTATTTTATGGATGCAATTCGATTTGGATAGAAGAGTACATTCTCTCCTGTTTAAAATATTAGAATTAGAAAGATTTTTCTCCTCTAGGCCGTGTGTGACACGACAAACAGGTCATGAACCTCTTAAACATCCTCCGTGGTCATTTTCTAGGAGAAGACCATATCTTCTTGAGGCGTTCAACCCAGTGCCCAAATGCCTATATTGACAAGGAGCTAAGATTGTTGAGCATTGCGATATACTCCCTCTGTCTCAAAATAAGTGTCTCCAGTTTGCCCAAAAGTGGATGTATCTATACATGTCCAAACTCATAGTGGCAATAAACACGAGGGTTGAGCTCGTTGTGAGTTTTAACCCAACACTTTACGGCACACGGTGATGACAACCATGCATCATTTGTGTCCGCGTTCCCATGGGCACCTCCTCTCTTTCAAGAGGATTCGCGGCATGTCAAGCCTTGGTAAGGTTCTTTGCTTTGCATTGAATTAAACCACATGCTCCACTGCTTATACAGTCTCCTGTCAATTCGTTTGAGTTTATTCTTGTGAACATACTCCCAGAAATAACATCGTGAAAAACTAAGATAATACATCATGATGAAACAATAGGGTTTAGAGGCACTTGTGCCGAAGAAGACTAATGCATCCTACTATAGGTAAGAATGAACTCACCATATATCATTGGAAGGCATGGAAGAATTGCATGGAGGATGAAGGACCATTATGTCGGGGGAAGCAACTGTTGTTTATGGGCGGATCACATTCCAAGTTGTAGCCAACTAGCTGAAAAAACCCAACCCATTGAGCTACGTTAGGCACCCTCGGGGAGGTTGCCAACACAAGCAAAAAAGCATCAAAACGAATGAAAAGCATGCTAACTACGTGAGTTTATGTAGAAATTGGACGAGACTCACGTGAATGCGGAGAAGGTTAGGTCGGAGTATGTTGGAGTAATTTGTGATATGTAAATTATTACATTGGCATACCAATTTTGATAAAGTAAGCTAGATGTCTACAAGCCAAGACTGAATCTACGCTACTTGCCCACGTCATCGTTGGCTTTCTTTGGGCCGTTGGGATCTCTCGATGTCTGACAAGGCATCGGGATCCCTCCAAGCCACTTCATTAACCCCCTTGATGGCCTCCTAGTACAGGTCGTGGGAGTCTCAGTGCCGAGATCTCACCAGTCAAGGAGGTTGCTTGATTTTCCTCTTTTTTCGTGTGTTTCTCCCCAACTGTTCTTAAATGATGAGGTGTCGCTGGTTCCCGATCCAAGAAAATAATCCTGGTGCGAAGGTGCATCAAGTTTCTGTGAAGGTGTTCGTCAGTGTTGCTACACGTTTTCTGTTCGGATGCTTTATGTTAAGGTTTTTCAGGTCTTGTTATTGTGGAATGCTTCTTGGAGTTTTCATCATGGCGCTTGGAGAAAGAAACGAATTGTGAAAATTATTGTGGCTTTGTGGATTTGTTCAGTTTCACAGTTTCCTCACATACCTTTTTTACCTTTTGTTGCACATTTTCTTCAGTACTTTTTCGGAAAAAAACATTCGAAGAAATAGAGTTTATGTTACATTGCAGAAGTTTTCAATGTTTTGATTTTCTTTCCGCTTCATTGCAAAAGCTCGATTGTGTTTTTTGTCTCGGTGTTATATCAAGCAAACAAAAAACAATTACATATTGGGGAGTTTAAGATGCAAACAAGTTGTGTCTCCACGATATACTGGTCCGTACATTTCCATATTAGGGACTTTAAGATGAAAGCTGCAATTGTTTTGTTAGTTATATCTAATGTGCTCGAAAAAACTAATTTGAAGCCCACAATGGAAAAAACATTTTGATATGTAACATAAAGGTTTCAGAAGGAAAATTTTGGAGGAGAATGAGTTGAACAAGTCAAAGGTCAAATAACGGGGGACACTGATATGTTCTATCGAAGAAAAATGAAAGTGCTCTGTTGAAACAAGTCGTGTCTTATTGACATTTAATCATTCTTGCTCGGAGAAATTAGATTTTTTCAGGAGGGTCCGTTTTACAAAATAATAGGGACAACACAGTAAGAATGAAAGTACCTAAGGGTGTTATTTGTAATTGCCCAAAACCATTGCATAGATTGGCACGTATGGAGGCCCATGATAAGCCTGAGACGCCAACATCGGTGTACAAATTGTTTTTCCGCTTCATATTTTTCTTCTCAATGGAGGCCATCCTCTCCCCTAGCCGAGCAGTAATGTCGGGCTACCTCTCCGAGTCTCACCCAACTGATATGCGCCAACACGCCAATGATGTTCGTCTCACTGGTACGATGTTCCTTCCTGCGCTCTTGGCCTTTCTTCCAGATCATGATGGGGGCGGGATGGGCGGCGGTGGACTCCCCACAACACCCCTCCTTCTATTGCACGCCAATGATGACGGTGAGGATTCCACGTTTGTAGCCAGTGATCAATGTGGCACATGGTTCCGACGCTCTTACCATGGTTTCCTATGTGTGTTACATCAGCAACCATGTACCAAGTAGCAACCAAGTACCGAGTGTCACCGCCAATGACGACGGTGAGGATTATGCGTTTGTAGGGTGTTTGGCTATTTGATTGCTTCATTTTTTGATTCACAGACTATGAAGATCATGAACGCTTGTGTTATCATGCACATCATGGTTATCGAGAGTGGGCGTGCTGCCCCACTGATTGTTAATCAAGTGTATAAATGCAAGACCCTCTTACCCATGTGATCACGAGGTGCCTGCTGAGTTTGCTAATTTTCTCGCCATGCATGCGAAGAAGATCCGTGATGAAAATTTGCATAACAAACTATAAAAAGATCTAATTGAAGTGGGTGCTGAAAGAAGACCAAAACTGAGATATAATTTAGATGAACTTCTTGGATTTTAATTTATTTGAACTGTTGGATAAATTATTTTATTTTTATGTTCCAATTATTGTGAAATTAATTTATGTTATGTAATGTGGTTATATGCTTACATTTAGGCCCTCTTTAGATTGTAAGTTTTTCGTAGGAATTTTGGAGGGTTTGAATCCTATGAAAATTTTCCTATAAAAGTCCTTTGGATCATAGGATTGGGGGAACCAAATTCTTATGGAATCCATTCCTATAACCCAATTCCATAGGATTCTCAACATGAGATCAAACCTCGTTTTAATTTTCCTACGCGAAGTCCAATGCAGTTTTACTGTATCTTTCTCTACTCTCTCATCAATCCTTCAAAATTCCTGTGCACCATCCAAAGACACCTGCTGCAAAATTTCTGCGTTTCAGAATCCCGTGGGAATCCAGTTCACATGACATTTTAATCCTGTCGTTTTTCCTATTCCTATATTTTTAAAATCCTACTCCCTCCGTTCCAAAGTCTAGATACATCCATTTTTAGGCAAATGGATGACATTTTTGGGCAAATGGATGACATCTAATTTAGAATGGAGGGAGTACAATCCAAAGCGTGGCTGTATTTGTCAGAAAGATGGATCCAAAATCTATGATCAGTTGAACGGTTGAGCCGGGCTGCCGCAGCAGCAATCCTTCTTTTCTCCACAATCTCATCAGTCTTCCTCCTCCGCTTCACCATGGAGCCCCCGCCGCCACCACCCTCCCTGCCGTCCCTTCTCGCCCACCTGCGGTCCCTCTTCTCCGCCGCCTCCTCCACTCTATCCTCTCTCCCCTCCCCTCTCCTCCCCTCCACCACCACCACCACCACCGCCACCTCCACCTCCTCCACCCTCCCCGCACCTCCGGCCACCATCCCGCTCCCATCCCTCCCCTCTTCCCCGACCTCCGCAATCCCCCTCCCTCTCCCGACCACGCCAGCCCCCTACCACGACTGCCCGGCCGTCGTCCGCACCACCAACCCACCCCCCGCCTCCTCGCCCCTCCCCGCCTTCCTCGCCGCCGAGTGCGCAGACTACTCCTCCACTACCGTCCCAGCCCCATCCTCCCCTCCCCGCATCCTCCCGTCCGAGCTCTGCCTCCTGCGCCGGGAGGTGGACTCCTGGGGCACCCACCATCCCCGAGGGCCTACTCCTACGCCGCCGCCCGCGTGGTGAATTCACTGCGCCTCTCCCCCCTGCAGTGGGAGGCCGACCTGCGGCGGTGGCTGCTCGCGAGCTCGCCGAGGTACGGCGTCGTGATCGATGCGGTCACTCGGAACCATATGTTTGTTCTGGTCAGGCTGTGTCTCAACGCCGCGGCCGCGGAGGCGGAGCGCTCGCTGGAACACGCTCTCAAGGGGCAGCAGAGAGGGGAGTTTCTTGTCGATCCGGGGGCTCCGAGGTTCGAGGGCCCCAGGCTGGCTGATGGTGTCTCGTGGTTGGCGGCGCAGCTCGAGGTTCTGTATGGGAACGGCAATGGCAGGTTCCTTGCGGTTGCGGTGGTTAAGGAGGCTATTCTGCGATTGGGGTCTTGTTTGGCTCTTGGTGTTGGTGGAAGTTCCGGTGAAGAAGGAAGTGAGTTGAGGGCAGACAGTGTTTTCGTTTCCCAAGTTGCGGCTGCCATTGCGGCCTTACATGAGAGGTTGTCCCTGGAGGAGAAGATTAGGGCTCTGCAAGCACCACGCCCAGCCAAACATCAGCTGTATGCTTTCTTGAAACTTAGTGTTACACTCAATCCAGCATTGCTTATTGCAAGATACTAGAAACTACTAGAAATATCAAATGAATATGCTCATGCAGATTTGAATGAAATAAAGATTACGCTGTTCAGTAAAAAACAAAGTCTGACATTAAAGCAATGTTTTTCAAGTAGAAATTCAATAGAACTGCGGGGTCTATCTCGATACACCTGTATCAGTACAACAGATTATTGATATAGCGCTAAAGTAGTTCGATGCACGTAGATTGATTTGTGATGGCAATGAGTACTAATTATTATCACAATGTATTTATTCAGATTTGTATTAGTTTTGTTTGGTTCGGTAACAATTTCGAAACATGACCAATATATTTGATTCTCGAACAGCTTACTTGAATATTCACAAGTACTGCAACGAGGCCATGATGAGCGGTCAAAGCGACCAAACTACAGACCTGTTCTGGAGTATGATGGAATTCTACAACATCGAGCAGATAACCAGGTATTGACATGCACTATCTGGAGAGTACTTTTTGAGAATTCAGATTCCACTCTGATTTTTCTACATTAACCATGTGGACATTATGCATTTCAAATTTACACCAGGACATAGAGGGTATATTTTTGTTATATGCGTGCATATTCTCTTTGTTTACTAATTTTTGCTAGATCAACGTTTGCCAAGTATTCACAAAACACAATAGATTTTTTTGAAATACCAAAACACAATAGATTATCATGGCACATTGCTAAATTGTATGTACACAGTGATATAAAGACAATCTTACCTAAAAATTATGAATGAGGAGCGAGGAGCTGATAAATGTCTTAAATTGTAAATATTGTTGAATTTGCTTCTTTTTCGATAAAGATTGTTGAATTTACTAGATTTTAATCTCTGTGAAGACGATATATAGTTTTTACTAACTTGCCTCTCTCTATATCACTTGAAAAGGAATCTGGTAGATCCAAGACAAGGGAGGAGCTCTTAGCTGAAGAACGAGATTACAAGAGAAGAAGAATGTCTTACCGCGGCAAGAAAATGAAACGAAATCCAACGGAGGTGAATTTCAAATTTGAAAATAATTTTATCTGTCTTCATCATGCTGAAGATATCAAATCTTTGAGTAGATTGTATATATGCTACTTTTTGAGGTGGAATGTTACTCAAGGTATCTGTCATAATCAGATAAATACCTCTCCCAACCATCTGTTTGACCTTCTGTCTAAATGAAAGATATACTCAGAGCCATCAGTGGTCTTGGTGTCATGGTTAGACTTTTCATCTGTTTGGTTGGGCTTTTTCTGCCTTTTTCGACTTTGGCTTATAAGCCGCAAAAGCACGTAATTTTCGGCTTATGAGCCAAAATTAAGCCTAACCAAACACCCCATCTGTTCTCTCATGTTGCATGATAAAGTAAAAAGAAAAATTTAAAAATAGGAAACATATCAGGAATATACAAAATTAAGTACCTTACTATATGTATATATGTGTTTGTGTGTGTGTGGACACAATAAGGATCAGAAAAATCAATGTATGAGAAATGTCAAAATGAAAGCAAAGCATTGAATTCACAACATCAGTTTTACCAGGGAGGCGTAGTGTTCTTTAGGAACGTGAAGGAGTAAAAATGTGCTGTCCCTCTTTTCTCTTGGCACTGACCATCAGGCGAATAGGCAATCCATCTGCGGCAAAGAAATCACTGCAGCAATCAGGGATTTGCTAGTCTATGCAGTGTGCACCTTACTGATCATCTCAAACTTTCACACTGTACTGCGGCACACAAACACACTTTTCTTGCATAAAAAGATAAAGGAAAAACACACTTTTCCTGTTGGAATCTGATTAGGTCTAAATAATTTGTTTTTCTTATTTTTTATGTTTTAAGTTTAGTGACTTTTATCTTATTTACATTCTACACTTAATGATGATGTCATTCATATAGTTGATGCAACCCTTGTGTATTTTTCATCCCCTCGCTCAGTTTATTTGTGGAACTTATCTGCACCAAAATATGGGTCTGATGTTTGATGCATCTCCTTTGTTTTTTCGTTCTGTTGAAGATATTAAGAGACATAATTGATGAGCACATGGAGGACATAAAACAGGCAGGTGGGGTTGATTGTCTTGCGGAAGCTCCTGGTGAGATTGCTCAAAATATGTCTAATTCTCACCGAGATGCTTATCCCACTAGCAGCTCTGGTGACAAGGCAGTTTTGGGTTTTCGATTACCTAGTCGTGAGAACTCACCACATACTGATTCTTTTGGAAGACTTTCATCAAGGGGCCATGACACAAGGGATTCAGGTGGGAACATAAGATATGAAAATAGTAGACAGCAGTACCAAAATGCATCTGAGCATGAGAAAGGAGGGATCAGAGAATCTGAAAGTGCAAAGAATCGAGGCTATTCGGACCAGCATGAGAAAGACACACATAAAAGAAACACCAATGGTCAAAGCAAATATGACCATAAGTATAAAAAGAATCTCTCAGATCACCATTCTGAATCAAGTGACCATTCACCATGGTCCAAACGAACACCAAAATCATCAGAGAGAGAATATGGTGGCATGCCAGGAAACAGAAGCAATGATCGAACTAGAACAAATCAAAGCCGACATAGATCAATCCCTGTGAATAAAGATCAGTTCAGTGATAGATATGATCCCCAAAGCAGATATTCTGACGAAGATCCTCCAACAAGCATGTGTTATGATGTGTCTGATGGAAAGCATGAAATATACCATGATGAGATTCATCCTCGTGAACATCATGTAAGAAAGCGTGGCCACAATCACTGAAAGAAACAGAGTACATTTTGCCCTTGATGTCAGGTATCAGGTATGTTTACTCATTTGCATTTATTTTTTGTTCTTTTTAGTGTTTTGCACTTAAGTTTACACAGCTGTTTGATATGATCTTGCAGTATACTATATAATACAGGCATCTGGGTTATTAACCTTCAGCTGTATCCTTTTATGTATCCTTATGCAGAAAACGCTTTACTATTCTGTAGCTATTATTAAATGGCAATCTGCTACAAGTGCTTTTCTTCTGAATAACATACATTTTGCCATTCAATTATTTTGCTAAAAAGAACTAGTTAAATATATCTGAACTTTATGTATGGTAGCATAGGGATTCCCGACCACAGTCAATCTTTCAGAAGGACTTCCTGCTAATTTCAACTTTCAAAGCTTTGCATTCTTAATAACTTGTCTCTGGAATTCTTCTGTTCTTAGTTATGAGCTGACAGGAATTTCAGTTGACTGCCTTGCTTTGAAGGGCATGACAGGAATGTTTTTTTTCCTTCATCTATTTGTTTGTATTGCATCTCATCTAGATGCTACTCATGCATAATAATTTGAATCTGGTGCATGCTAACTTTTCTGTTCTTATTTCTTTTTACAATGAGTTTTATAAGCGAAGTGCCAGCCTTGGAATGCCAGTCCCAGTAGATGTGACATAGTACTTTTTTGCCCTTTTTTTCCTTTTTCTTTGTGTGTGTACGTTCTACTGATAGGTAGTGTTGAAATGGATAATTCATAGGAGTACCTGTCAAGTACTTGAACATAAAAGGTGATGTAGGTGGTACTGAAGTAGGGTTCGGCATATGCCAAGATGTAGCCAGGTACAACCTATGCAGCACGGATACAAACACATGAGATGTTCTTACAAATTCTTTTTCAAAATGATAAATACTTTGTCATAAAAGAGCATGTGATTAAATCATCTAATTTCCTGCACAAATCATTTTCCCAAGCCCTCTCCAATGGATTATTAGGTGCCCTCTGCTTCTCACCCAACCATGGGCGTGTCCAAGCCTTAATAGAACACACTTACACTAGCACTTCCAGTGGTGGATGTTTTGACTTTGATGTATGTACATCTTCTTTAGCCTTTGCAACAGGAGGGGCACATCCGAGTCTCTGTCCCTGCACGTTCACATGAGTGATAGGGAGAGAGGCCTCACCTAGGGTTAATACGAGATCTCATGTTGGGCTGTGCTGCACCTGGGATGTGTCCAAAAAAAAATCCACGGGCATGGGACAGTGGCCTCACTTAGGGCTAATTCTCAGACCTCATGTTGGGCTGTGTCCACAAAGTATTCTTGGGATGATGGGAACTAATATTTCTTTAGTCGCAGGATGCACAAACATGTAAATAAAACCTGTAAAAACGCCTTCTTGAATCACCAGAGGTGTGAATTTTGTGAGGATTAAAAAACACTACGGAGTTAGGACCAAAACACGATTGCATGTTTTTAACCTTTCGTATCCATTGCTTCACCACGTTGAACCAGGAAAAGGGTGTTAACACTGACAGGACTGGTTTACATTTTGAATTCTCAGAAGCCTGTGAGGATTGCTGATGGCATTTAAGCAAGATCTTTTTTATGCAAATTTAATTAAAACTAGAAGTCCATTTTTGTACTTACATTCTGTATTCCTGGCAGCATCACCTTTTCTGTCTTGTCATGAATTCCCAGAAACCCTTTGGCAAATTCTTTCGGCATGTAATTATCTGCTATTTTGCAATGTATGTTTCATGATGCTGCAAATGTTGTATGATTTGTTTGCATTATGTTCTCTTGCTGACATACTTAGCCTTCCATTGCTTTCTTGTAGGTTATCTGAGCCGGATATCGAAGTTTGATGAACTATTTAGATAGCGATAATTGTGACCGGTAGTTATAGTTAGTTTCTCTTCCTAGTTCTGGCTAGCCTATTGCAATCAAGGAGATTTTACCCTCGGTGGGCTCCTGCCATCCATTGAAATTTGAAATGCTTAAGCAGCTACTGCTGGCCAGGTGTTTTCTAGAGCACAAAGACCCTACTTCGCCATTTGGTGGGTTGTTGAGAGTCACATGTGTTTTTTTTTTTTTTTTTGCAATTTTGTCAGCTTACATGTTATCCACCTTTCTACATTTGTTCATGTACACAAATACTTTGTACCCGTCCATTTAAGTGTTATTGTACTGTTGGCTAGAGTAAGACATACCTCAATAAAAGAAGGGGCTTATAGTCTTTTTCTTAGTCATCTTTGAGTTTTTTTGGGGGGTGGGAATTGGACATGTTTTAGTTATTGTGCAACACATCTATTCATGAACAGACGGCGATAAATATTTTGTTGTGGACTCTGTACTGGAGACAAACTTACCAGAGAAGGAGGCAAGTTGAGCTCCGGCGACAAGGACACCGGTTGAGTATTTTTGCCACCCTCCCTCTCGGCTCCAAGGGCTTTGGCGCATGAAGCATAACGTTTCGGCTAACACCGCATTTGGCGCTGATCCTGTCCACGTTCCTACGCTCTTGGTCGTGTCAGCTCTCAAGTACTCTCTCCGTTCCAAATTAGATGTCATCGGGCAAATTGATGACATCTAATTTGGAACGGAGGGAGTAGTATTCTCTACGTTTCCACTTTACATGCATTGAGTAATACTGGTTGAACGGTAGCCTCTCATTTGGTTCTTCATTGCACGGATGCAAAGCGCGCCCGTAATTCACCGTGCATGCTAATCGCACATTGTCCATTTCACTATTACACTTCATATTAGCATATTATTCACTGCAATAATGTTGTGTTACAAGGTGCTTACATGTCTAAACGTCGCTTAAAGAGTTTAATCGGGGCTTAGGGGCCACCCGAAAAAAGGTGCCGTGAAAAGCATATGCATTGGAGGTGCGGTGGACCTTGGCCTTGCCGGTTGGAGGGTTTCAGTTTCTTTTCCTATTTAGTTTCAATGTCTTATTCGCGGTGGTCAGTCGACAACCAAGTATCAGAATAAGGGTACCCTCGTCCTATCCCCGCACTAGTGGTGCGTCTAGCATCGACAGAGAACGCGTGGAATCGTGCGTTCGGCTGATCTTTGGGATCTTATCCGTTTTCGTGTCTGTTAATGTGGTTGCAGATCTGGCCCTTCAGATCTAAGGTTCTCATTATTGGTGATGGTTGCTGCTCTGATATGCTAATGCTCTGGGCTTAGCATGATGACTTCACGTTTATCTACGACAATAAGCTCTACTACGACAAGTTTTGCCCGACTCCAGTGAGGGAGGGGCGAGGACGGCGGCGGCGCTAGTGCATCCGATTTGGCATCAACGATTGTGGACACTTGGGACTCTCAAAAACATAAATTTCAAAGTTGTGTTTGTATAGTCTAGAGGGGAGGAGGTCTGAGTCAGTTTTTATTATGAACCGACCGCAAAGAGTATTAGTATGATAGTTGGTTAAAACTAGAAACCTACTCTGAGTATAACTCAAGTCGTTTTCTAAATCCAGTCGGCTATAATAGTGTAATTATCTTGGTCGACTAAATATATAAACCGATTCCGAATGCACATGGAGTCGGTTTCGTACAAAACTGGCTAGGATAACATATCATTACAACCGTTTTTCTTTGGCGTCGGATTTGTGCCAGAAACCGACTGAGGCGATTGTGTTTGGAGTCGGCTTGCAATTTAATTAAGATAACTGACTCTACGAACCGACGACTCGAAAAGCCATTTTTATACTAGTATTTGTGAAATATCTCTCGACTTTGGAACGTAGGTATTCATAATGGTAGAGTTTCTTAGCGCAAGATATCGTAAAATGAAAAGTTTGTCCATGAAAAGAAAACGAGGCCATCTAGGTTAACTGGAAGAATACCCTGCGCGTTGCAGTAGGACCCCTTTAGAAACTATATTGTGCAACAAAAGGATATAAGAGGTATGCTACATTGTCTAAAACATTATGCAAAATTCAATTGATCATAGTCGAGATAACAAAATTAATAGACAAAAGATGAGTGTGTATTATAAATTATTAACGTGAACAATTGGATGTTTTCAGAAATATATGATATGTAGCTTGCATGTAGTGATTAATAATATTAGTGCAGATGACATGGACAATTGATTGGATAAGGGAATAATGATGTAGATATCTTGCATGATAAGATAGAAAAATCATTAATACATGTTAGTGGGGATTTGATCTATAAAAGATATGGATTATCCGTCCCCTCACTCTCGTCCATAATATAAAATGTTTTGGGTATTCCAATACGAACTAAATATATATGTATATAAACATATTTTAGTAGGTAGATTACTCATTTTGTTCCGTATTTAGTCCGTATTGGAATAACTAAAACATCTAATATGGAACGGGAACGGAGAGAGTACATCATATATAATAATCAACCACGAGATTGATCAGTGGAGTGGAGTAAGTGACGGTGGTGCGATCGAATAGTAGTTAATTACATTGGAAACTATCTATACCTTTTTTTATAAATACTTTTGACATGTAGAGGGGAAAATGTGGAGACGATGTTGGAAATGCAGTGCGCACGAGTTTTTTTTTTTTTTTGCGAATCCACGAGGTATTTATTTGCAAAGAACGAACAGCTCATGATCACAATATCCAGGTCTGATTTCCCCAATTTCTAGCCGGCTGACGCCTGGGGACCCGAGTATTTTAGCAATGGTATTAGTTTTCTTGTAACTAATATCCTGCTGGATAGTCGTACTCGTACTCGACCAGCGTCCATAACCAGCGGCGGAACTAGGAAATACACATTGGGGGGGCCGAGGATTGAACACAACTATAAAATGCAAAAAAAAGTGTACATAGTATATTGTTTTTTACCTTATTGTAGCAAAATAGGAACCAACATTATTGGTCAATAGAGAATTAACTTAATTCTGGTTCAATTGACATCACCCTTTTTTATTGCTACATATACGCAAATCTATAAATTTTTCATTGCAATTCCAACCTCATGTGCTACTGCCGAGAGCACAAATCAAGCAGCACATCCTAGAGTGGACTGAGGTCTAAATTATTTCTTTTTTGACCCAAAACTGACAAAAAGATTAAATGTTGATAAAATATATTAGGACCTCTACACAATAGCTAGCATGGAGGAAAAATGTACGATTAGATAGCCGTGAACTAACAAAAAGATTAAATGTTAAGCTTGCGGTGGTTCTGGAGGCTTGGTCGATTGGGTGCTTTAATTATTAAAGAATGGAGAGGGAAGAGAATTACATGCTGCATGCATGCTCGTGGCTGAGGAACGGAGAGAAAAGTCAGCTTCTGCATGCATGCATGGAGTATGAATGGATCTTCTGTGAGCACGTTACATACATTTCCGCGTTTCACATATGAATTTAGAACAAGACGGCATAATTTCTTGCATAACTAATCTTGGGTCTTACAAAAAAATTGGATGTTGGGGGGAGCCGTGGCCCCTGCTGGTCCCTCCTGGTTCCTCCAGTGTCCATAACCCTACCTCCGACCAGGCAAGCGGGGGGTCGCCGCCTCTTCTCCTCCCTCTGGGAACCATACGTTGCACCGTTGCTCTGGAGGTCTGTTTCGCCCACGCCGACTCCCACGAATCGCAATCTATCTGTGTCAACACGCATGAAGTTTTAATCTCGTGTTTGCCTACTCTTTCGGAGTAGCAACCGCTTCTATTTTCCTCTCGTTTTTTATTTTTGATCTGTATGCAGAGACATGCAGTTTTCATCATTATTTTTCCCTGTTCTTAAACACCTCTATCTGTTATGGTCGTGATATGCAGGTCAGGATTGCTGCTAGCAGGTTTTTTTTCCCTTACTAGCAGCACATGTGTTGAATTGTTGCTAGTACAGTTCGGCTTGCATCTATTACTAACTATATGAAAGACCGCCCGTTTCGCGGCCTCTCAACACCCCATGCACTGTTCATGAACAGTGTTGCCCAGTGTGTGGCCGCATTTTGCAAAAAAAAAAAACCCCGGCAAATAGTTATATTAACCCACGGTCGATAGGTCAAAGAAGCCTTCGTCGTTTCGCACGTCGGAGGGACTTATTTGCAATTTTTGGACAATCCATGGACCTTTTCACAACGACGCGGTCATCGCCGTGATCAACTATTTGGAATATTTGTACAATCTAGGGACCTTTTCACAAAGACGCGGTCATCTCCGTGATCAACAGAGGGACTTATTTGCAATTTTCGGACAATCCAGTGACCTTTTCTCAACGACGCGGTCATCGCTGTGATCAACTATTTGCAATTTTCGGACAATCCAAGGACCTTTTCACAACGACGCGGTCATCACTGTGACCAACAACAGTGACGTCATCGTGGGCCCCAGCCGTCAGAATTTTATTCATTTTGATAAATAATTTCAGTAATTACTAAAACCCTGACATGTTGGTCCCGTTGTCAGAATTTTAAACATTTCCAGAAATTTCAGAAAAATGCCTAAAATTGTATAATCTATAACTTCTGATCTGTAATTCAGAAAAATGTGTTCAACATATCAAAATGTTCAGAAAAATTAAATCTGTCTATTGGTATCAAAATTCATGCTTGTTTAACAACTTTTAACCATGCTTATTTAGGAGAACAAAATATTATTTTTTATATTTTGTTTGTTCATCCAGCGAAATTCAAGGAGAGAGAGAGAGCTGCAAATCAAATTGCTCAATGTTTTCCACATTAATAGGTTTTCTCCTTATGTATTTCTGTTAAAAATAATTTGGAAAAATTGAAAATCAGTATTAACAATGCAAGACTACTTGAAGTATTTTGTTTTGCACACAAAAACTCCCTTCCAACTGGACATAGCTCTAAATGGTATGTACATGAATATATTATCTTCACCGACCAGCATTTTTCTACTGTATAATCAATGTTAAACATCACTGTAATATATCACTCAATAAAAGTTAATTTTTTTCGTTCAGTCTAGCAACGGTTAAATTTAGAGTTGGAGATTATATTGCTACGCATGATCTCAAAAGAAAAAGTGCCATATACCTTTTAACCATGCTTACTTAGGAGAACAAAATAATTTTTTATATTTTGTTTGTTCATCCAGCGAATTTCAAGGGAGAGAGAGAGAGCTGCAAATCAAATTGCTCAATGTTTTCCACATTAATAGGTTTTCTCCTTATGTATTTCTGTTAAAAGTAATATGGAAAAATTGAAAATCAATATTAACAATGCAAGACTACTTGAAGTATTTCGTTTTGCACACAAAAAGTTCCTTCCAACTGGACATAGCTCTAAATGGTATGTACATGAATATATTATCTTCACCGACCATCATTTTTCTACTCTATAATCAATGTTAATCATCACTGTAATATATCACTAAATAAAAGTTAATTTTTTTCGTTCAGTCTAGCAACGGTTAAATTTAGAGTTGGAGATTATATTGCTACGCATGATCTCAAAAGAAAAAAGTTCCATATACAACATCCAAGTGAGCTCCGTGACCATCAGTGCAATTAGGGAGATTAGCCTGAGTTATGACATTACTCTAGATTTGGTTGAGGATCTAAATACTTTTATGGTTTACATAAACCATGGAAGCCCTCCTCTTGCAGTGTACAGCAGGATCAAAGCTAATACACGAAGTACACACTTAGTTCTTTTGGGTTAGCTTCGACTTCTTCTTAAACATATCACTTTGTATGTTCATTTTCCTTTCATAATTTATGTCTTCTTAATTCAATGTCAATTATGTGCTAACATCTGATTTCTAACAGAACAAATCGATTTTCCATCAAGTTCCAGCAGATTATGATTGATGGCCTTCCATGAACTAGCACGCACCTTCTCGACTCTTCAAACAGGTCATGGAACTCTGTGTTATTTCATTCGCAGCTATCAAAGTTTGGAAGTATTTGTCTCTCCTGTACCCATTAGTCCGGCAAACCTTCATGTGATTAAGGAAGATCACTGATTGTACCAATGGAATGAGCCCTCATTATTGTTGCCCTCTATGGACCAAAGGATGCTCAACAGTGCAGTGTTTGTTATGCTTAGATTTCTTCCGAGGAGAGGCTGATGAATGATAATTCTCGCAATCCTTGGTTACGTCCCACCTCACAAGTTATATTATCCATATTGTGGTGCCGAGCTCATGTAACTGAAAATCACAAGGTTATTTCAGGTGCATTCCACTACTGGAGAGGCATTTCAGTTTGTGCTACTGGAAGGCTTGATGTAACTGAAAATCACAAGGTTATTTCAGGTGCATTCCACTACTGAAGAGGCATTTCAGTTTGTGCTACTGGAAGGATTTTCTATACACCTATGACCGCGGTTCGTTGACCATATGAAACTGCTAGAGCAAATGCGAAGTATCGACTTGCGCTTAGATTTACCCTTTTTTCTCTGGTTTTTGCTTTAGTCCTTAGTGCAACCAGCTCTATTTCTTCAGCCTTGCCAGTGTAGCAGATAATGTAATATTACCTATCCATTAATTGTACTATATTTGCAACCAGGTTGTTGCAAACATAGTCCTTTTGAGCTTGCTTTTGCTTCGTTTTACTGTGCCGTACCTGTTGTCAGTTGCGAATAAAACTGTAATCCTGTTTTTCAAAACCAGTTTATCTCCATTTTGCATTCGAAAGTCCATGAGCTCAATGAATTTTGTCTAATTTACGTATAATAACCATTCAAATTTTAGGTATATCTGCCTAATATGGTATATGCACTATAGTGAGTTTTCCAAATCTATGGACATGCCAGGTCACGCTTTTGGCGTCTAGCCGTTCAGCCTTCTGTCCATGCTGACAGAGTTGTATTATCTGATGTGCAAGCTTTCAGTTTATGCTTCCAAAAGGCTAAGGGCAGACACTTGACAAGATTTTTGTCTATTTGGCAAAGCCTATTTTTTCTCACAGTTAGTTTTTTGTTGTTGTTTGAAGGGTCAGTCAAGAAAAGAGTTGAGAATACTTGTGCTTCATGCAAATGGTACTCCAAGTATGGAAACAAGGAACATAGTATACGAAGAACTGCTTAATTAGTCATTTGTAAAACGAGTCTATTCACATGTACGCTTTTCTATACAATTATTTATGCTTTCAGGTTCGTAGTCTGCTCATGCTTACTAATGTTTTTTGCAGAGTACGCAACAATAGAAGCAAATTCAGGTATTTTTATCCTTCCATGCTGCATTCTGGAACCAAATATGCTTCGCATATGTTTTGGAGATAGCTTTCTACCTTAAGTACATTGGTTCAGCTCGGATAAATGCTGCTACTTTCTGAACTGTCATATATTCAGCTTGCATTTCTCTGTTATGTGTTGAAAGGACACGGATGTCGCCTAGAGGGGGGGGGGGGTGAATAGGCGATTTAAAATTCTTTACGGTTTAGGCTTGAATAAATGCGGAATAAAACTAGTGGTTAATTTATCAAGCGCAAAACCTAAACAAGCTAGGTTTACCTATGTGCACCAACAACTTATGCTAAACAAGATATACAACTATGTGATAGTAAGATATATTACTTCAAACTCGATGGTTATCACAAAGTAAATTGCATAAGTAAGAAGCTCGGGTATAGAAATACCGAGGCACTTGGAGACGATGATTTATCCCGAAGTTCACTTCCCAATGGAAGCTAGTCTCCGTTGGAGCGGTGCGGAGTCACAAAGTGATCCCCGAATAGCCGTCAAATGGCACACCGTAATCTCCTTCGTGCCTCCACCAATGTGGAGTGCCACGAACTACTATGGGACACTTGAGGGTGGTCACCGAACAAGGATGAGGCACACTCCACAACTTAATTGGAAGCTCTCACCGAATTCCCGCGGCTCCCAAAGCCACAAGAATCACAAGGTTAGGGCGCGACTCCACAACTTAATTGGAGGCTCCCAACTATCCCGCGAGCCACCAAAACTCCGAGATCAACAAGGACCGTCTAGGGCACTCCAAGTACCCAAGAGGACACGCTCTAGGGCACCCCAAGTACCCAAGAGTAACAAGCTTCTCAACTTCGATTTCCACGTATCACCGTGGAGAACTCAAACCGATGCAACCGATGCAATGGGCAAGAACACAAGAAGTGCTCAAAATCCTTCACTCTCAAATCCCACCAAAGCAACTAATGCTATTGGGGGGAGAAGAGAGGAAGAACCAAGAAGAACACCAAATTCCTCCAAGATCTAGATCCAAAAGCTTCCCTTCACTTAGAGGAGAGATTGATTGGTGGGATGATAGATCTAGATCTCCTCTCTCTTTTCCACTAAATGGAGGCAAGAATCATGGAGGGATAGAGAGTTAGCAAAGCTCAAGAAGGTCAACAATGGGGGAAAATGAGCTGCAAGAGTTGGGGAACCATTGGGGAAGAAGGCCCCATTTTATAGGTCCCAAAAATCCGACCGTTATGCAGTTTTCGTGCCGTCCGGATGGATCTGTTTTTCACCCGAAATTCCGGAATGTTCCAGAATATTCCGAATGTCTACCAACCTGATTCCGGACCGATGCAGTACCGAATCGAGCTGTCCCGGAATCGATCTGTTTTTGGCTCGGAATTCCGAGCCGTCCGGAATGTCTGTTTTTCACCCGGAATCACCCGGAATTCCAGAAACACACATACGAAAAACATGATATCTCTTACATACGAACTCCGTTTTCGATGTTCTTGAGCTCGTTGGAATCACCGCAACGAGCATTACAAGATCATGCAGAGAAACATCATAGTCCAACATAGGAGGATAAAATCAAATGTAGAAAGGTTCCTTTCTAAAAGGACGAACCGGTAAACCTCCAATATCAAAAACCCAACAAGTTTTTCATACTAAAACCGTTTTTGATGAACTTGAGCTTGTTATGAAGATCACAACAAGATCCAAAACCCCACACAGAGAAAATCCAAATAAGAACCAAGAAAGATGATGATGGCAAGTATGCAAAGGTTTGAGCTCTCTCCAACTGATCCGCTAAAGCTCAATGAGAACCCCTCTTGATAGTACGGTATCTATCCTATAACCCGGTCTCCCAACTAGTACCAAGAGACCGTAAAATAGAAACCCTATCAACATCATACCTTTGCCTTGTGCATTCCACTTGAGTTAGATGACGTCGATCTTGATCTCTTCAAGTGGACCACCTTTCTTGATTGCGCTTCGCTTGGTGAAGACTCAAACATTGCTCCCCCATACTCCACTATGGGAGAGCCTCTCTTAGGCTCATCTTCACATGAACATTATCTCTAGATGGGTGGCAAGCTTCAAGCCTAGGATTTCTTCGAGATGCTCCTCTTGAACTTGCGCTTCTCAACATTGATGACGAACACCACTTGACGTCATCGTTCATGGGCTATATGAAATCTTCTTTTGATGCAAGCCCATAGAAAGATACCTAACCACACATAGAAATGTTACACACATATCATGGGTTAGTTCACAAAGCTATATGGACAATTGCTTACCATACCAGGAGATACATGATCCCACTTGGTACATCTTGTAGCTTTGTGTGTTGATCAATATCTTGATCAACCTTGTATCTTTTCTTCTCTTATCAATAGATGATGTCTTGAAGATAACAATGAATGATCACATAATCCTTTTCTTCAAGACATACTTGCAATATGCTCAACTCGCATATGACCAATCATCGGATAACTCCTCTTATAACAACTTGGTCATCACATACTCTTCTTCTTGATCATATCAAATATATCCATACAACTCGATGATCTTGATGCCAAATACTTCATTATATCAATATCTTTATGGCATCAACCTTGAATCCAACATATGGAGTTCAATCATTTGCCTATGGACAAACACTACAAGAATAACTCAATGCAACCATTAGTCCATAGGGATTGTCATTAATTACCAAAACCACACATGGGGGCGCCATGCCCTTTCAATCTCCCCCATTTTGGTAATTGATGACAATCTATTTTACAAGGGTTTATATAATGAATTAAGCAACCAAGCAAATAAACAAGCATGGATGCATGAGCATGAAAGGTAAATGCTTATGACCAAAACAAATGCATAACACCAAATTCCCTTAAACCCTCTAAAACTTCTCCTCCATTGGCATCCATTTCCAAAATGGGCGAAAAATCTTAGAAGGTCAATATAGTATGAGCTCCCCCATAACATGTGTATTTCTCAAAATATGAGTGAAATCAAATACACATATCCAATGACGAATAGTTGGAGAGAGCACAAACTATATTAAGGATCCAAAGATTGTAAAAGAATGATATGGATTTTTTTTTTACAATTCACCAAATAAAAAGTAAGCAATCAAAAGATCCAACTTACCAAATAAACACAAGATATTATGATTTGAGCAAAAGAGTGTTTTAAAGAAAATAGAGGAGCTCCCCAATATTTGTACATAATTTAGAATTATTGTATTTGAATACAAGGTGTACAAACATGGAATCCTCACTCCTCCGGTATCCTCTAAAACACAAAAAACAAATGAATTCACAAGCTCAATAAGATGCAAATGAAAAACAAAGCTTGTGACATATCCCATGGTGAAGAATAAACAAGCAAGTGGTCAAGGATATTCATCAAGATGAGAGCACCAAGATGTGATAAAATAGGATATGCAGTCATAAACCAAATTCTTTTCGGAGTCACACCAAAGAATTAAAAAGGGAATAAAAGAGGTGACACCGAAGAATTAGAATATCTAGTAAAGATGTAATTTCTCTCATGTATATAAGTTTCTAAGTGTACAACAATCATGAAGATATATATCCACAAGGAAACATGTACACATAAATTAGTTACTAAAGAAAAGAACAAGATATCCAAAATAAAGTCATATATTATACACATATGATATTTGTGTAGGATCATAGCCCATAGCTCAATGATTTCATATTGTGTAATAATGAACTTTAAATTCAACCTCAACACAAGTATCACAAATATCACTAAGGGAAAAAGAGATAGTTGGGATGCATTGAGGAAAGCAACAAGTATCATAAGAGCCGAATAGAATTTGCAATAGCTACAACAAAGGCAAATAAATACTTTTCATGCCATGATGAAACCTGTCGGCCCAATGGAAATCAGGGTATCCTGCGCCAGCCTGCCACAGCCCTCGAACGCTCCGCAGGAATTTCTGCTAAGGACCAGGCTTTCACGAGTCATTTTCCCTCGCGAGGGCTTATTTGCTCGACCGAGCATTTCTGCTAAGGACCAAACGATCGGCCTGGAGGCCTCGAGAGGGACCTCTGCCTCAGGAAGGCCTCTCCTAGAAGATCTCAGGCCCTGGCGCGTCTCCGCGCCACCCTCGGGAGGTTTTCCCTCGCGAGAAGTCAACGGCTACAAAACCTCGGCGAGGGTTCAGGCCTCGCGGGGTTCCTTCAAGTGGAAGCAAGCTCCTGCACCGCTGCAGAGCGCACATGGGCTCTGCGCCCGCCGCAGAGTGACGCGCGCGCCTGCGCGCGATGACGAAGACGCCGCAGTTGCCATTCTCGTGTATAAAGTGGTCAAAGGAGCTGCGGCAAGCAAAGCGGACTCCAAGACTTGCCAAATTGGTGATAAAGCGGCCGGCCGCCGCTACGCTCCAACTGCGACGTCACCGTGGGGCGCGCCCCAAAGCTCTGCAGCGCCGGCCCACCGTCCTGGTTGGACGGTGGCTTTTTCTGCCAAGACGACGTGCTCCCTGCCATGGACCGTGTCCATGGACGCCCCCGACGCTGTGCGCTGTGCTCCAACTCGGCGGCATTGTGGTATCCCTTCCCGCCGGAGATTTTCGGGGAAGAGGACCAAGCCCAGTATATAAGGAGCCAGTGTACGACCTAGGAGGGGGATCCCGCATTCACCAACACATTCCACAACCAAGGAGCTACGTCTGAGAAGAAGACGGAGCTCATTCCACCATAGTCCACCATAGCCATAGCAGTGCCCTCGGCAAGCACCTTGTACTGTGAACCTCTCCAAGCAGTGCAATACATCTTAGCAGGACGTAGGGCTTTTACACCTCACGGTGGGCCTGAACCTGGGTAGCGGCTCGTGTTACCTCTCTGCGTGATGTTCCTCACCGAGCTCGACGAGCACCGTCGCCGAGGTTGTTGAGGATTTGTTTGACGTTGTGTTCAGCCCCTTACTCGTTTCCTGGCACTTGAGAGACACCCCTAGTTCCTGGGACTAGTCTCCGACATTTGGCGCGCCAGGTAGGGGGCTGAGGCGCGTCTTCAACTTCTTCAACCTCTCCGCGCCATGACTGACACGCGAGCTGCGCGTCTCGCGCGACGGACGTCCGGCAGGGCCAACACCGAGCCCGCCGCCAACCACAACCCGCGTGGTCGCCCACGCGCCAACCGCGCTTCAGAGCGCAACGCCGAGCCGCGCGTCGAGCACCCTGAGGACGACGGCGGCAACGGCAGCGGCAACGACGGCGGCATCGACGGCGAGGACGAGGGAGCTTCCTCCTTGCACCCATCCAGGCGCGAGAGCGCCTCCACGATGGGCCGAGCAGCGCCCAGTCCAGCCACCGCGCTGCTGATGGCGCAAGAGCTGCTGCGCTACCGTCCCACGCAGGCGGGCCACGACAACTGGCTTGGGCGTCTCGAGGAGCTCATCAACGCCGCCGCCGTTCCTGCCGCCACCACTGCAGCACCAGCACCCTCTCGCTCGCTGGTGCGCCACTCCGGACGCGAGGGGAACATAGCGCACGGCGCTCCTCCTCCCCCTCCGCCTCCGCCACCTCCTCCAGCTGCAGCTCCGGCAGCAAACCACCGCGCCGCGTCGCACGCATCCTCGCCGCACGACTGCCAGATTGTGCAGCGGACTCCGGCGGATGCCCGCGTGGAGATCGAGCGCCAGAGGGACCGCCACAACCGCGTCGTGCAGGAGATTGCCGCTGCAGGTCGCCAGAACCGCGGCGTACTCGCTGGTGGCGCCGTGACATACGCCACGGGCTGCACCGCCTTCACCCGCAACCTGCGCCGCGTCGTCTGGCCTGTGAAGTTCAAGCCAGACCTCCCTCCACGCTACGACGGCAGGACCAACCCTCTGGAGTTCCTGCAGCTCTACACCGTCTCCATCCAAGCTGCAGGAGGCGACGACAAGGTGATGGCCAACTGGCTCTCCATGGCGCTCAAGGACTCCGCGCTCTCGTGGCTCATGAACCTCCCCGAGAACACCATCGACACGTGGGAGGACCTCTGCAAGGTCTTCGTCGCCAACTTCAAGGGCACCTACGAACGCGCGCTCACCTACAACGACCTTCGCGCGGTGCGCCAGAAGCCTGACGAGACCCTCCGCAGATACATCCAGCGCTTCAGCCAGGTCCGCAACAAGATTCCGAACATCCCGGACTCGCACGTCATCTCCGCCTTCAGGGAGGGCGTCACGAACCACAGGATGCTCGAGAAGCTCGGCATCCACGACACCCTCTCCTCTGTGGTGAAGCTCTTTGATCTGGCTGACAAGTGCGCCAAGGCTGAAGAGGGCCTCCTCTTCGTCAAGAAGGAAGTGGAGGAGGACCCTCCAGAGGGGTCCAGGAGCAAGAAGAAGCCTGCAGAGAAGCGCAAGACCACCGCCATCCTCGCGGCAGAGCCTGACGCAAAGCAGCCTCGCGAGGCCTCTCCGGCGGCTGAAGAGAAAAAGGCGGACAATCGCCCATACTGCATCTACCACAACAGGCACAACCACGCCACTGAGACTGCTGGGAGCTCAAGCAGCTCAGCAAGGAGCGGGAGAAGAACCAGGGCCGCGGCGGAGGCCGTGGTGGCCGCGGAGGTGGACGCCACAACTTCCAGCACAGGGCTCGGGGGAATAACGCTGGGCAAACGGCAACCTCCCCGACGAGAACCCTGGGGGCTACCAGGCCCCTCAGGGGGCAATAGCCTGCATCCTCGGCGGGTCCCAAGCGCCCAAGTCCAACAACCACTTCAAGCAATTCTCTCGCGAGGTCAGCGCAGCGCTTCCAGGGCTTGAGGCTTCCCAGCCCCTCAAGTGGTCACAGTACACCATCGCCTTCGACTCCAAGGACCACCCCAAGTCGACCAAGGCAGTAGGCACCATCCCACTGGTGTGCACCCCCATCATCAACAACATCGCCGTCGCCAAGACGCTTATAGATGGGGGTGCGGGCTTGAACGTCATCTCTGTCGAGACCTTCGAGCAGCTTCAAGTGCCCTACGAGTGGCTCATGCCCTCTAGGCCCTTCACGGGGGTGACAAGTGGCTCCACCACACCTCTGGGGCAGGTGAGGCTCGCGGTCACCTTCGGCACGCCGCAGAACTACCGCACCGAGCAGATCGACTTCGACGTCGCACACATTGGCCTGCCCTACAACGCCATCCTCGGCTACCCCGCCCTCGCGAAGTTCATGGCTGTCACTCACCATGCCTACAACATCGTCAAGCTTCCAGGCAGCGGCGGCACCATCGCCATCCACGGTCAAGTCCAGGACGCAATGCGCTCTGTCGAGACCGCCTACAAGGCCGCTGCCGTGGCATTCCCCGCTGATGAGGACATGGAGCCCCTCGAGAGGCCCGCGAAGAAGAAGCAGCTGTTCTCACAGGAGCAGGCAGCCACGAAGAAGGTGTCACTGGACGCCAGCGGCTCGGGGGCTAGCGTCACCATAGGCGCTGGCTTGCCTCCCAAATAGGAAAGCGCGCTCGTCGCCTTCCTCAGGGCAAACTCTGACATGTTCGCATGGACACCGTCAGAGATGTCCGGAGTACCGAGGGAGGTGATCGAGCACCACTTAGCCGTGTGTCCAAACGCACGCCCCGTGAAGCAGAAAGCACGGCGCCAGGCGCCAGAGAAGCAAGAGTTCATCATCAAGGAAGTAGAGAAGTTAAAAGAAGCGCACATCATCAGAGAAGTTCCACACCCCACATGGCTCTCCAACACGGTGGTCGTTCCCAAGCACACCGGGGGCGGCAGGCTCTGCATCGACTACACCGACCTCAACAAGGCCTGCCCCAAGGACCCGTACCCCATGCCTCGGATAGACCAGATCGTGGACTCCACCGCCGGCTGCGACCTCCTCTGTTTTCTGGATGCCTTCTCAGGCTACCACCAGATCAAGATGGCGAAGGAGGATGAGGAGAAGACAGCATTCCTCACCCCTTGTGGTGTGTATTGCTACGTCTGCATGCCCTTTGGCCTGAAGAACGCCGGCGCCACCTTCCAGAGGCTCATGAGGAAGGCCTTGGGGGCTCAGATGGGAAGAAATGCAGAAGCCTACGTCGACGACATCGTGGTCAAGACTCGCGAAGAGCACACCCTCATGGAGGACCTCGAGGAGACCTTTGCCAGCCTGCGCAAAGTAAGCATCAAGCTGAACCCCGCCAAGTGCGTCTTCGGGGTACCGTCAGGCAAACTCCTCGGGTTCCTAGTGTCTCACCGCGGCATAGAAGCGAATCCTGACAAGATCAAAGCCATAGAAGAGATGCAGCCACCTCGTCGCCTTAAGGACATGCAGCGCCTCGCGGGATGCATGGCCAGCCTCGGCCGTTTCATCTCCAAGTTCGGCGAGAGGGCGCTGCCATTTTTCAAGCTCATGAAGCGGTCTGGCACGTTCAAGTGGACGCCTGAGGCGGACAAGGCATTTGAAGACCTGAAGAAGTACTTGGCTAGCCCACCTGTCATGGTTGCCCCAAGGCCCGGCGAGCATCTGAAGCTGTACCTATCAGCCACTCCACAAACAGTGAGCGCAGCCTTGGTGGCAGAAAGGGAAGAGCCAGTCCTCGCCAAGAAGGACACCGCCACGCCAAGCCCAGATCCCCCCGACAAGGAAACATCCTCTTCAGGCCCTGAGCCCCATGCCGAGCCCGCACAACCAGAAGGCACCCTCGTCGAGGGTCCACCTCTCGAGAGGCTCGACAAGGCTCCCGAGGAACCCAGCGCTGCGTCACCATCGACAGCCCTCGTCGAGCATCCCGTCTACTTCGTCAGCACTGTGCTGCGAGATGCTCGCGAGCGGTACACTATGCAGCAGAAGCTCCTCCTCGCGCTCCTCATCGCTTCCAGGAAGCTGCGCCACTACTTCCAGGGCCACCCCATCACGGTGGTCACATCATTCCCTCTGGAGCAGATCCTGCGCAATCCAAACGCCACTGACCGCGTCGCAGGGTGGAACATTGAGCTGCAACCTTTTGGCCTGCGCTTCGACACCACCAGGGTCATCAAGGGGAGAGCATTGGCTGACTTCGTCGCCGAGTGGACAGACACGCAGCAAGAAGAGCCTCATGAGGCAGAATCCACGCCAGCAGGAGACACGGGCCAAGCCACTGGACCATGCACTTCGACGGAGCATTCGCATGCCAGAACGCTGGGGCTGGCGTCGTCCTGACCTCACCCAAGGGCGACAAGCTCTACTACGCCGTCCAGCTGTGCTTCACGACAGACAAGGTCTCCAACAACATCGCCGAGTACGAGGGCCTCCTCGCCGGGCTCAGAGCCGCAATCGCCCTCGGCATCAAGCGCTTACTCATCAAGGGCGACTCCCAGCTCCTCGTCAACTTCTCCAACAAGAGCTACACGCCTAAGGACGGCCATATGGCCGCTTACCTCGAGGAGGTCCGCAAGCTCGAGAAACACTTCAAGGGGATGGAGCTCAGGCACATCCCACGAAGGGAGAACCAGGAGGCCGACGACATCGCCAGGCGAGCATCACGCAGAGAAGCCCAGCAGGCGGGCGTGTTCGAGAGAGGCTCACCAGGGCATCGGTGAAACAGCCAAAAGAAGCGTCGAGATGAACATGGACGAAGAGCTCCCACCACCACCAACATCTGGAGCCCAGCTGCGGCCCACCCACAGGGGAACGCCTGCTGCTGGCCATGACACACCAAGAGACGGGCTGGATCGATGAGCTCAAGGAGTACCTCAGGGACGGAGTCCTCCCTGAAGAGGACGCAGAAGCAGAGAGAGTTGCTCGCCAGGCCAAGTCATACTGCCTTCACGAGGGAGACCTGTACCGCAAGCGTCCAAATGGAGTTGCACTAAAATGCGTCCCCCCTGAAGAAGGCCGCCAGCTGATCAAGGACATACACAGTGGAGAATGTGGCCACCACTCATCATCACGCACCCTCGCAGGGAAAGTCTTCAGGAGTGGTTTCTATTGGCCCTCAGTACTTCAAGATGCAACCGCCGTTGTCCAGGCTTGCGAGGCGTGCCAGTTCCACGCCAAGCAAGTCCACCAGCCCGCACTGGGGCTCCAGACCATCCCTCTCTCCTGGCCCTTCGCGGTCTGGGGGCTGGACATCCTGGGACCTTTCCCACGCTCCAGCGGGGGCTACCGCTACCTCTACGTCGCCATCGACAAGTTCACCAAATGGGCGGAGGTTGAAGCGGTGCGCACCATCCCGGCGAGATCAGCGGTGAAATTCATCAGAGGCCTGGCCTGTCGCTTCGGCGTGCCAAATCGCATCATCACCGACAACGGCTCGCAGTTCACCAGCGGCATCTTCAGGGCCTACTGCGAGAGTCTCGGCACACGGCTCTGCTTCGCCTCGGTGGCTCATCCACGAAGCAACGGGCAGGCTGAGCGGGCGAACGCAGAAGTGCTCAAGGGCCTCAAGACAAGAAGCTTCAATCGCCTCAAGGCCCACGGCAAGAACTGGATTGAAGAGCTCCCCTCCGTGCTCTGGTCCATCCGCACCACCGCCACGAAGCCCACTGGAGAAACGCCGTTCGCTCTCGTCTATGGCGCTGAAGCAGTCCTCCCCACCGAGATCAAGCATGGGTCCCCACGGATCCTTGCTTTCAACGAGGACAACCAAGAGGAGCTCCACAACGACGACTTGCTGCTGCTCGATGGACTACGCCGCCGTGCCGCCCTCCGAGCGGCGAAGTACCAGCAAGACCTGCGCCGCTACCACAGCCGCCACATACGGCCGCGCACCCTCGAGACAGGCGATCTCGTCCTCAGGAGGATCCTCTCCAGAGAAGGCCTCCACAAGCTCTCACCCATGTGGGAAGGCCCCTACAGGGTCGCGCACATCGCCAGGCCTGGCGCGGTGCGGCTCGAGACGGAAGACGGCGATCCGATCAAAAATCCATGGAACATCGAGCACCTACGCAAGTTCTACCCGTGATCACGTCGCGGCAGGCATTTTTTGTCTCAAGAGGGAAGCACGCGTCTTCACCTCCCAGCTTCACCAAGCTTTCCCTTCACGAGGGCCATCTCCACTGAGAGTTTCCTACAACGCGTCGCCACGGGCCGCGGGAAGCCTCAGCCACTCCATGTGGAACCCCATGCCCAGACATGGCGGACTTTGTCTTGGCCTCGCCAAGTGTAATGAACAATTTCAGGTCATCATGAACCTATTGCGCTTCGGCGCCGTTATGTAATATTGCTTGGTGAGTTTTTTCTTACATTTCATTCGCGCTCACATTTTTCCCCATGCGCACCTCGCGAGCGGGGGCTGAGCACGGTGCCTGTGTCTCGGGAGCATCCCAGCAGCATCGTAAAATCCAAAGGATCCGAGCTCTAACTCGTGGCTCTCCGCCCACGACCGTTATCTCACCAAAGAGCTCTGACTCGTGGGTTAGCTCCCATGCACGTCACCTCACCAAGGACCTTGGTGCTTATTCTCCTCGTGAGATACCCATGAGGAAATCTATGAGCGCGCATGAGTTGTACAACTATGCTTTGCTTGTGGGTTCGCCTCTCTCTCTCTCCAACACAGGGAACAAGACGCCTTGCAGGGCTCCAAAAGCTCCAAGCCAGCCTCAGGCAGCCTCGAGAGGGAGAACACCTCACCAGGAACACAACACCCTCTACAAAGCAGGCGTCTCGCCAGAGCTAAGTCCAGAACTTACGCCTCATGAGCTCTTTTTCCCTCTCGCTGGTTTTGTCGCCCCTCGAGCCTCTCTTTTCTCTCTTACGCCTCATGGGCTGCTTGCACGTCAAAGGGGAGCCCCTGAGCATCGCGCCTCGAGGGCTCTTACCTCTCTAAGCCTTACGCACCCCCCGGCCTTGTCGAGCCCTGACTCCGGCATACCGAAGCGGCGGTGCTATTTGCGCTAAGAGCAGGGTCCTAACGACGTAGAGCGAAAAAGACATGAGGGAACAGATAAAAGGCCTCCCGAGGGGCACTCACACTTGCACAAAGTAAAGTGTCTTTACAAACCAGCACGAAATAAAAGCAACAAGTCTTAAGATAACTATGCCCTTGGCACATCTCTCTACAGGGGCAACCTAAGCAGCGGGGTTGTCGTCGTCGCCGTCGACGTCCTCGTCATCCACCTCCTCAGCACCAGCCTCGTCGTCGCTCTCCTCGACCTCGACCCTCTTGAAGCGTTGAGTGTACTTCTCCACGTCGTCCCACACCGAGGCGTCCAGCTTCGAGGCGAGCTCCTTCTCCAGAGGCTCCATCACAGACGCGAAATCGAAGCCGGGGTGGAGGTGTGCAAGGTTGGCGAAGACTTGGCCGATCGCGACGCCAAGGAGCTCGCGGCTCTCGGTGTCGACCAAGTCGTCGAGGTTCGTCACGACCTCTTCAAACTTGGTGAGGAGCTGCTCGAAGAAGCCAAGGTAGGTGCGACGTCGGTTCCCCTCGACAGAGAGCCTGGGGGCTTCGGTCCCCAGGCGGCCCGCACGGCCGCGCACGCCTCACCAAGGAAGCAAACATGCGCTCCCGCTGGCGCGACAAGACCTGCGCAGTCAGAGCGCTCCGCCGAGCTTCCTCGACGAGTTCCACAACAGGCCCCACCTGCTGCTGCATCTCGTTCATGTCCTGCGTCAAGGAGGCAAGGTCCTGCTCCGCGTGCTTCCGAGCCTCCACAGCGTCATGAAGGCGGGAGTCGAATCGCTTCTTCTGAGCCTCAAGCTCCCTGATGCGGGCCTCGAGCTCGTTGCGTCTCTTCGTGAAGCGCGCCTCCTGCTTCTTGGCCTTGTCCGCGAAGTCCTTCCTGCAATTGTCGCGGAAGAGCTGCTCCTTGGTCGCGGACTCCTCCGCCAGCTGCTCCTCCTTCTTGCGGAGGTTCTCGTTGGTAGAACGCCTCGTCTTGAGTGACTTTGCTCTCGCGAGACTCCAGGTGCTCCCGCTGCGCAGACTGATCCTTCTCGATCTGTTCGACCTGTTCCTCGCGCTTGCGTAGCTCGGTCTCGCGGGCATCAAGTTCTGCCCCGCGCTGCACCATCTGGTTCTCACGGACACGCAGGTCCTCGCGGAGCTTCTCCAGGCCTTGCCGCACGGTCTCCGACTCGGCAATGATCCCGCCTCGCGGTCTAGGAGCTCCTTGTGCTTGGTGGAGACCGCCGCCTCGCGCGCCGCCAGCTCCTGATGCTTGGCCTCCGTCTCCGCCTCGAGAGCCTCGCGCTTAGCGCTCAGGTCCGCAAGGGTCTCCTCGACCTCGCGGACCACGCTGATGCGGATCTCTTCAGCAGAGCGCAGCGCCGCCTCGCGTTGCGCCTGGGCTGCCTCGTCCTTCCGGCGGCAGCGCTCCACGGTCTCCTGGAGGCAAGCCCAGCCCCGCGCAAGCTCGGCGACCTCCTCCGCCCTGGTGCGGTCTTCCTCAGCGAGCTGGGCCTCGAGCCCATCGAGCACCTCCCTCGCCGAGCGAAGGACGGCCTCTCGGCGAGCTGCGACAGGGCGCCGACCCAGCAAGGCTAGGGCCCACGATTCTCCAGAGGGCCTGGAAGCGCCAGCGCCTGCTGAGGACTCCGGGGCATCGCGCCTTGGGCTCTGGGTGTCCTCGAGGCGCGCCTGGGGGCTCTGCTGGGAGCCTCCCTCTTCTTCCGTGCAAGGGGCCTTCTGGGGGCTCTGGCGAGAGCCCCCCTCGCCTTCTGCGCTGGGAGCCTTCTGGGGGCTCGAGGCGCCCCCACCATCAGCTCCGCCATCTTTCTGCCCCTGGGGAGCACTCTCCTCCTCCTCAGGAGCAGGGTTGGCCTTCTCTGCTGAGGCCGTCCCCGCGGCAGCCTCAGCGCCCACCGTAGGCCCTCCAAGGCCCGAGCTCGGTGGAGGCGACGGCACCGTGGTGTCCTCCATGTCGACGTCAGCGTGCGTCTCTGCAGACGCAGCTGTTCCCGCCGTGCCCTCCTTCGCCGGCGGCGTGGTCCTTGCCGCGTCCATCTCCGGCGTCTTCTCTTGCTGCGCGGGAGAAGCGTCAGGCCGCGAAGGCGGCGGCGTCACCTCAGCCTCCTCCCTCTCCTCGTGGCGCTCCTCCGCCCCAGGAGGTGGCGTCGCAGCCTCGGGAGAGGAAGCGGTGGCCTCGTGGTGCACCTCTTCAGTTGTGGGCGTGCGGACGCCGCGGCAGAGCCGGAGATCTCTCCAAGTCTCCGGAGCCTCCGCCTCTTTGGCTCCTCAGTGCGTCTGGAGAGGAAAAGACTCAGAAACCCCTCGAGAGGCATACACCAAGAACAACATCAAACAGGAAAGGGAGTACAAAAACTTACGCCGCGGTGTCGACCCACTTCCTCTTCTTCCGCTTCGCGGGCGGAGCACTGGGCTCCGCGCTCGTCCGTGCCTCTGTCTCCTCCTGGGCCCCGGCGTTCCTGTCGTGGATCGCCTTGGAGCGAGGCTCGCAGTGGCCCGACGAAGCATCGTCATCGTCGCTCCCTCCTCCCCTCAACACGCCGCGAGGGGGCAACCACGAACTCGTCGCCGCTGCCTGAGGAGATCTCGTGGACCTCAGCTTCAGGCGCCGCACTCTTCGAGGCGCTCGAATTCCCCGCCGAGGAAGCGGCGTCTCCCGAGGCGCCGGTCGCGCCCGCATCGGACTCTGCGGGCGTCTCCGTCGTCTCCTCATCGCCCTCAACTGGCGCCCCCTGCGCCGCAGACTCCGGGTCCTCGCGAGGCCCAACGTGCCCCTTAGGCACCAGGCCCCACTGGTCGAACTTCGGCATCGCCTGCACATGCGAGACGCGGCGCCCGAGATCGATCCGATGAAGCGGCACAGTCTGGTCAGTGGGCGGGGATGTCTGGGGACGTGAAGAGAGTCTCCATGAGGGCGTGCAACTCCTCCTTCGTGTAGAGGGTAGCGCTCAGGCGCATCTTGTCCCCTGGTTGGAGTACAGCCACATCGCGTCCGCGTGCCTCTGGAGCGGAGCGATGCGGCGCCTCACGAAGTCCTTGGCCACCATCTGCCCGGTGAGGCCGGCCTCGCGGAGGTCCCTCAAGCGCCTCACCACAGGGCCAAGCGTCGCGCCCTTGAGCCCTTGGAGGACCAGCTCGCCCTCTTCGTCGGAGGCGCTTCAGGCAGCTCGAAGAAGGCGCTCTGGCTCCCGAACTGCATGAGGAACCAGCGCTTGCGGAAGTCCTCCACCTTCTTCGTCACGCTGGTCACGATGTTCTCGCCGTTCCGCGCGATGGGGATGTAGACGCCCTTCATGCCGTCGGTGATGCGGAAGGACACGCACCCGACCGCTCCTTGTTCGCCGTGAACCGGAGCGCGTAGAAGCTGCGGAAGAGGTCCACCGAAGGCGGAATGCCGATGTACGCCTCGCAGAGGTAGGCGAAGATGGCGAGGACGAGGATGGAGTTGGGATGGAGAACCTGGATCTGGTAGCGCTCCAGGACCGCCAGGAAGAAATCGGAGAAGGGAGGAACGAGCCCGGCGAAGAGAGAGTGCATGAAGATGGGGTAGAAGCTGCCGTGGGAGTTGCCCGCGCGCTTGAGCACCGTGGCGCCGTGCTCGTTGGTCTTCGAAGCCGCCATGTGGCGCACCTTGTCCAGCTGCGCCTCCGTCTCGAAGCGGGAGCCGCTCAGAGCCGGCTCGAAGTCGCCGTCCCGCTGCGCCTCAGCGGACTCGCCGCCCTGCGCCACTGCCTTGCCCTTCGAAGCAGCGGTGGCTTTCTTGGGCGCCATTGCAGCAAGGTCGCGAAGGAGGAGATTGGGGATTGAGCGCTGGGAAGAAGGAGGAAAGGGGAACGAGTGAGTAATGGCCGCCTGCGCCGAGCTCTTCGCCTTATATCGGCTCATCGAGCCGTTACAGGGACGTGGCGGGACCCACCACCACGCCCGTTACTTCAGAGGAGATCGTGGGATCGTGCCCGGCCGTGACGCTCCACGTGTCTCGGGCTTCGCAGGCTTCTTTGGGCCCACGACGATTCGCCTCCGCCTGAGGAGCTCCAACGTGCCCATCGCGGGCCCGGGGGCTACTGTCGGCCCAGTGAAAACCAGGGTATCATGGGCCGGCCTGCCACAGCCCTCGAACGCTCCGCAGGAATTTCTGCTAAGGACCAGGCTTTCAGCCTGGCGAGCCTCGCGAGGCATTTTCCCTCGCGAGGGCTTATTTGCTCGACCGAGCATTTCTGCTAAGGACCAAACGATCGGCCTGGAGGCCTCGGGAAGGCCTCTCCTAGAAGATCTCCAGGCCCTGGCGCGTCTCCGCGCCACCCTCGGGAGGTTTTCCCTCGCGAGAAGTCAACGGCTACAAAACCTCGGCGAGGGTTCAGGCCTCGCGGGGTTCCTTCAAGTGGAAGCAAGCTCCTGCACCGCTGCAGAGCGCACATGGGCTCTGCGCCCGCCGCAGAGTGACGCGCGCGCCTGCGCGCGATGACGAAGACGCCGCAGTTGCCATTCTCGTGTATAAAGTGGTCAAAGGAGCTGCGGCAAGCAAAGCGGACTCCAAGACTTGCCAAATTGGTGATAAAGCGGCCGGCCGCCGCTACGCTCCAACTGCGACGTCACCGTGGGGCGCGCCCCAAAGCTCTGCAGCGCCGGCCCACCGTCCTGGTTGGACGGTGGCTTTTTCTGCCAAGACGACGTGCTCCCTGCCATGGACCGTGTCCATGGACGCCCCCGACGCTGTGCGCTGTGCTCCAACTCGGCGGCATTGTGGTATCCCTTCCCGCCGGAGATTTTCGGGGAAGAGGACCAAGCCCAGTATATAAGGAGCCAGTGTACGACCTAGGAGGGGGATCCCGCATTCACCAACACATTCCACAACCAAGGAGCTACGTCTGAGAAGAAGACGGAGCTCATTCCACCATAGTCCACCATAGCCATAGCAGTGCCCTCGGCAAGCACCTTGTACTGTGAACCTCTCCAAGCAGTGCAATACATCTTAGCAGGACGTAGGGCTTTTACACCTCTCGGTGGGCCTGAACCTGGGTAGCGGCTCGTGTTACCTCTCTGCCGTGATGTTCCTCACCGAGCTCGACGAGCACCGTCGCCGAGGTTGTTGAGGATTTGTTTGACGTTGTGTTCAGCCCTTACTCGTTTCCTGGCACTTGAGAGACACCCCTAGTTCCTGGGACCAGTCTCCGACAAAACCTACACAAGGTTCAATGCTATAAAGTATGCATGAGGGTGGATACTTGTTACCGAGATGGCATGGGGTTGATGTAGTAGACAAGAGTTTATCAACCATCCTAGGTTGGCTCCAATAAGCATGTGGTGAAGACACTTTCATTGTAAATGAGACAAGCATCCAATGCATCTCCATGTACCTAAAACATATTCAAGTAAAATTGTTCCCAAACTAATTGGGTCCAAGTAGTTAGTCAAACTACAATACATACAAGGAACTCCTCAAAAAATATGTGCATATAGATATAAAATTGGATTTCATGCACATCTTAGCCAATTTAGGATTCCGTGGAGTTCCACCTATATATTGGCACAAAGAAGGAAAGCATGCCATAAAAATAAAAATGTAGTAGACATGCATGCCTTTGACCTTTAATCACCAAACGGAGATATAATTTGGACAAATATCAAGAAATCAAAGAAGGCCCAATTATATCAAATATCCAAATCAAAATTTGATTTAGAGAAACCAATTGAAACTAGAACAAACCAACACATGATTGATTAGATACCAATTGGACAAAGATACCAAAAAGAAAATAAGATACCAATTAATCAATAAATAAACGGACTAGATATCAAATTTCTAAAAGAGATACCAAAAGAGAGAGAGATCAACGAATGATATAACCCACTCCCAAAGAGAGATGTCAATTGAGACAAACTCTCAAAAAGAAAGAGCAAGGTTCCAACAAATAAAACACACCCTCTACACTTTTCATGATGGCACAAAGTACCAAGCCGAAAAGGTTTGTCTCCCATGAGACATGTCATCGGGATCAAAGACCAATGGAAAGGATCGAATACCAATAGAGTATAAAGAGTGTTTAAGAGGATACATGATAGCTCTCCCAATAAAAGTGCATTATTTATGATCTTTCATTTGAATACAAAATGCACACACATGGAATCATCGCTCTCCACATATCTATTCAAACACTAGTCATATATCAAGAAAAAAAACAATAAGATCCAATACTAATGAAAATATAAGTTGTACTCAATATAGGATAGCTCACCCAAGAATAGTGCATTATCTATAAGTAGCCTTTGAATGCAAGGTGCACAATGATGGGATCAATGCCTCTCCTACACCAAATCAAACGCTAGAAAAGTTTGAGTAAAGCAAAATGATCCACAAGAGGTAGGGAAGACAAAGGGAGTTAAATCACAATAATTTTTGGCAAGGAATAAGGCAATAAAATCAAGAGCCAACATGAAGACGATCTACAAATTTCACCACAATTATGAGTATCACTTGTCAAGGACAAGGAGTATATGAAGATATTTCTCGGTGGTATATTGGAGTGAAATTCAAGATCATATTCACAACAAATAAGCATAAGGCAAAGGATAAGATTTAAGAGCAATGCTTAGGTAGATATATGTTCTTGATAGCTTCCAGTATTCACGCGAACAAGCAAAGCAACTATAAAGAGTTGGTTGAAGCAATCGGTTCCCAAATGGATATATAATATCATGTTGGAGGAGAACCATACCAAGAACATTTCTTTCAAACAAGATCCAAACTATGAGCAAACAAAATCATTTAAGCAAAGTGGAACTTGTTTGAGCACCATGCCGCATAGGAGCAAGATAATTTAGAATATCAATTCTACGTGGCAATATCTCACATGTTCACATTTTCTAGGCTTGTAATATGCACATAGCTTATTACTCCCCCATAATGTGATAAAACATTCATTCTCCACAAGAGGCAAATAGAACTCAACTAGAGATAATTAATGGACATTATAGAATTTGAATTTCTCATGAGAATGACATACCATATAGAGACTAGATAAAATTGATATATCAACACTAAGTGGTAGTACTCATGTATACACATTTTTAGGATTGTGAAGTGTGCAAACATATCACTCCCCCAAAATGAGATAGTCCATTAATCTCTCAAAAAGAGCCAATTAAGATATAAGCAATTGATACAAATGGCTCAACACAAACTCACACATACATGGTGTGCAAACCAACATACACATACTTGATTACTCAAGAAAAGTAAGTAGAGAGCACAACACATGCAAACATTAGCAAGGTACAAAACCAAACACATGTAAGGATGCAAGTAACTTTCAATGTATATGATTTAAATACTAGTTACCGCAAGGAGGAACATTGGATGTGAGATAGAACATAATCCAAATGACTTGGCTTGAGAAAATATAACTAATGAAGATCCCTTAATTCTTCATGATGTAGCCAAGTCTCCAATGCCCTCCACCAACACCTATTGATCAAGTTTTAACTTGTTGGTCCCCAACCAAGTTGGGTCCTAAGAGGTTAGTCACAATAGGCTTGGCAACCCAAATGGTCCTTTTCCTGACACCACTTTGAGTACCAACATATTTGGCAAATACATTGCCAACTTTATCCTTCCTAATAGAATAAGCATTATCAATTATTATGGGGTTAGATAAGTTACCACTAGTGCATGAAGAAGCAAAATGACCCTTCTCACGACATATGTAGCAACATTTGCTTCCTCCTTTCTTCTTAGTTGACGCTTCATCATGAGGAGGCATGTCATGGTTTTTTTGGGAAGGGACCGTTCTTCATCTTGATGAAATTGAGATTGAACTTGAGGCCTCTTCCCTTGTTGCTTCTTGCTAAGAGATTTCTTCTTCATAGGGCAAGATCTAACATGGTGCCCTTCAACTTTGCACTTGAAGCAAGTGATCTTGGCCAAATTCTTGACTTGTTCTTGGCCCTTCTTATTCTTGTTATACTTGGACTTGTTCTTACTATTGGAGTTGAATCCAACTCAACATGTTGTCAAGTGTGGGCTTCCCATCATGACGCTTTTGCAAGTCTTTCTTCAAAGAAGTGACTTGGGCCTTGAGCTCTTCTAATTCCTCTACATGGTTAGTATCAACACAAACACTAGAGGAGGTAGATGCTTCATTGTTAGAGCAACAAGGTATGGAAAGTAATTCATCACAAGATTTATCGATAGTTTGAGTGGATAAATTACTAGGACAAGCACATGACACTAAAGTATTTTGAGTAGAGGTTGTGCCATTGTCCACATGAGGTTCACACGATGTTACCTTAGACATAATAGCCTCATGAGCTAACTTTAGCTTATCATGGAAGACTAAAAGATCCTCATGAGAGCTCGAAAGCTTTTCATGTCTTTCTTCCAATTTTCCATAATTGCTAGAAAGCAAAGCAAGTTGAGCCCTTAGCTCAACATTCTCCGTTAGTATGGATGCTTCACAAGAGATAGAGTTAGTAGCACAAGCATCATTATTTATGACAATAGGAGAAAATAACTTGGCAAGCTCTTTAGAGTGAGAAGCTTTAAGTTGCGCATGAGACTCGGTGAGTTTGATGAGCTCACCTTTAGTGTCCCTAGAGCCATTATCTAGGTGCTCAAAATCCTCAAGGAGTTTGGCATGTGCATCTATAAGCTTACCATTTGTTATTTTGAAGTCATCTGCCACTTTAAGAGATCTATCATGAGATTCCTTTACTCTAGAAAGCTCAAGAGCAAAAGTTTCCTCAGAGTCTCCTTGGTGGATTGTTCTTCTTCAAGAGCTTCCTTGAGATCGGCGATCTCTTCCGCATACTTGTATTCGCGGTTAAGGCTTTCATCAATGTAAGCTTCCAACTCCTCAATGGTAAGTTTGTGCTTAACAAGGGTAGACATGATTTCTAAGAAGTTAGCACGAGCATTTTTATTCTTTGAAAGAGAAAGAATAACCATTTTACCCTTCTCGAGTATGGAAGCATCATTATCATTTTGTTCATTTTCCTCATCACTATCATCATGAGATATATTGGGATCCAAAGTAGGAGATACCTCGGAAGCTTTAGCCATAAGGCAAAAGTGAGTACATGATGATGACGATGAAAAATTACTTGAGTCACGATTTAAATCCATATCTTGTTCCATGGAGTGTTCGGTTTCCTCTACATTGTTAGCCAAAATACTAGAGGAAATAGAAGCATTTTTATCATGACAACAAGGTATAGAGAGCATATCATCACAAGGATTAATCAAGCAATTTGTACACGATATGCAAGGACTATCAACACAAGCATGTAGATCATTTTTGGTGCTAGATGCGTTTAAGTCCAAAGATAAATCATTGCAATAAGATAGAGGTGAAGTATCATCAACAATATGCTCACTATCATTATTGTAATATCTATCACTACTCACCATTGCATTACTTTGTGGCTTGCCACATGTAGGTGAAGTAGAAGAAGTTGAGAACTCATCACGGCCGGAAGTGGAGGGACAACAATCATCTCCACAATTCTTGGACACATCATATTTATCTTGAAGCTTGGTCCAAATCTCATGAGCATTCCGAAAAGGAGAGACCGACATAATAACTACATCGCTCAAAGCATTGAAAATCACATTAGAAGCTTGAGCATCTAGATAGGAATTATTCTCATCCAATAAAGATAATCTTTTGGGATTCCTTGGAAGAGAATAACCCATATCTAGAATTCGCTCTATGTATGGGTCAATGACCCGAATAATATCAAGAATGCGAATTTTCCAAACATCATAATTTGTGCCATCTAATATAAAGAAGCATTGTGCACTTGTCCGCTAGACGACATCTTTACTCTCTAGGCGGTGAAGCCTAATAAGGAGAGAACCCGCTCTGATACCAATTGAAAGGACATGGATCTCGCCTAGAGGGGGTGAATAGGCGATTTAAAATTCTTTATGGTTTAGGCTTGAATAAATGCGGAATAAAACTAGTGGTTAATTTATCAAGCGCAAAACCTAAACAAGCTAGGTTTACCTATGTGCACCAACAACTTATGCTAAACAAGATATACAACTATGTGATAGCAAGATATATTACTTCAAGCTCGATGGCTATCACAAAGTAAATTGCATAAGTAAGAAGCTCGGGTATAGAAATACCGAGGCACTTGAAGACGATGATTTATCCCGTAGTTCACTTCCCAATGGAAGCTAGTCTCCGTTGGAGCGGTGCGGAGTCACAAAGTGATCCCCGAATAGCCGTCAAATGGCACACCGTAATCTCCTTCGTGCCTCCACCAATGCGGAGTGCCACACACTACTATGGGACACTTGAGGGTGGTCACCGAACCCGTACAAAGATGAGGCACACTCCACAACTTAATTGGAAGCTCTCACCGAATTCCCACGGCTCCCAAAGCCACAAGAATCCCAAGGTTGGGGCGCGACTCCACAACTTAATTGGAGGCTCCCAACTATCCCGCGAGCCACCAAAACTCCGAGATCAACAAGGACCGTCTAGGGCACTCCAAGTACCCAAGAGGACAAACTCTAGGGCACCCCAAGTACCCAAGAGTAACAAGCTTCTCAATTTCGATTTCCACGTATCACCGTGGAGAACTCAAACCGATGCAACCGATGCAATGGGCAAGAACACAAGAAGTGCTCAAAATCCTTCACTCTCAAATCCCACCAAAGCAACTAATGCTATTGGGGGGGAGAAGAGAGGAAGAACCAAGAAAAACACCAAATTGATTGGTAGGATGACAGATCTAGATCTCCTCTCTCTTTTCCCACTAAATGGAGGCAAGAATCATGGAGGGATAGAGAGTTAGCAAAGCTCAAGAAGGTCAACAATGGGGGGAAAACGAGCTGCAAGAGTTAGGGAACCGTTGGGGAAGAAGGCCCCGTTTTATAGGTCCCAAAAATCCGACCGTTATGTAGTTTTCGTGCCGTCCGGAATGGATCTGTTTTTCACCCGGAATGTTCCGGAATTTTCTGGATGTCTACCAACCTTATTCCGGACCGATGCAGTACCGAATCGAGCTGTCCCAGAATCAATCTGTTTTTGGCTCGGAATTCCGAGCCGTCCGGAATGATCTGTTTTTCACCCGGAATCACCCGGAATTCCAGAAACACACATACAAAAACGTGATATCTCTTACATACGAACTCCGTTTTCGATGTTCTTGAGCTCGTTGGAATCACCGCAACGAGCATTACAAGATCATGCAGAGAAACATCATAGTACAACATGGGAGGATAAAATCAAATGTAGAAAGGTAAAACATTTCTAAAAGGACGAACCGGTAAACCTCCAATATAAAAAACCCAACAAGTTTTTCATACTAAAACCGTTTTTGATGAACTTGAGCTTGTTATGAAGATCACAACAAGCTCCAAAACCCCACGCAGAGAAAATCCAAATAAGAACCAAGAAAGATGATGAAGACAAGTATGCAAAGGTTTGAGCTCTCTCCAACTGATACGCTAAAGCTCAATGAGAGCCCCTGTTGATAGTACGGTATCCCAACTAGTACCAAGAGACCGGTAAAATAGAAACCCTATCAACATCATAACTTTGCCTTGCGCATTCCACTTGAGTTAGATGACGTCGATCTTGATCTCTTCAAGTGGACCACCTTTCTTGATTGCGCTTCGCTTGGTGAAGACTCAAACATTGCTCCCCCATACTCCACTATGGGAGAGCCTCTCTTAGGCTCATCTTCACATGAACATTATCTCTAGATGGGTGGCAAGCTTCAAGCCTAGGATTTCTTCGAGATTCTTCTCTTGAACTTGTGCTTCTCAACATTGATGACGAACACCACTTGACGTCATCGTTCATGGGCTATATGAAATCTTCATTTGATGCAAGCCCATAGAAAGATACCTAACCACACATAGAAATGCTACACACATATCATGAGTTAGTTCACAAAGCTATATGGACAATTGCTTACCATACCAAGAGATACATGATCCCACTTGGTACATCTTGTAGCTTTGTGTGTTGATCAATATCTTGATCAACCTTGTATCTTTTCTTCTCTTATCAATAGATGATGTCTTGAAGATAACAATGAATGATCACATAATCCTTTTCTTCAAGACATACTTGCAATATGCTCAACTCGCATATGACCAATCATCGGATAACTCCTCTTATAACAACTTGGTCATCACATACTCTTCTTCTTGATCATATCAAATATATCCATACAACCCAATGATCTTGATGCCAAATACTCCATTATATCAATATCTTTATGGCATCAACCTTGAATCCAACATATGGAGTTCAAGCATTTGCCTATGGACAAACACTATAAGAATAACTCAATGCAACCATTAGTCCATAGGGATTGTCATTAATTACCAAAACCACACATGGGGGCGCCATGCCCTTTCATGTGTCTTCACATCTTTTGTGATATTATAATTTTATCTGCTAAGGAATATAGAACATATATTTGGCGATATTCAAGAGTTCAACAATAAAGAAGCGAACAGCCTCTTCAACACCGTCACTTCAAATCCAATGACAGTCACAAACTCTGCCATCCAAACCTCTGTAGAAAGCAAGCACAACGACGACATTGACAAAACAATCGACTAAGTGCCTTCATCCAATCCGACAACAACGGTAGCATCTAAAGGTACCACATACGGCACACTCTTTCAATATCGTCAATACACCTCTTACAGAATTTTAATCTATACCTTATAAACTTATTGCAATATATTTCAGGCTCCACCTTTTAGAGACCAACCATGGATATCGTAAAATCTGTTACAGCGTGGATATGCCCACTATCTTGATCAGGGCATCATCAGAAAATTGCTTAGCTTTTGTTAATCCTATCTTCTATAATATCAGTCTAGCTGCTAAAATTATGGAGCCAGCATTACAGTTCAACTATAGACCGGATGCGTCAATGTTTTAGAGATAGATATCATGAAGCAATATAATCACATCATCCGACTAGCTTACCATCTGTACAAATAACCATCTTATCAACTAAAACGTATCTATGTAGCTATATACAGATTCTACTATGTACCAGTTTCTTGCAGCACCATAATCTCCATTTCAAACAATACCTTATGCAATTACTCAACAAAAAAACATTTCATTCCCACTATAAATACAAAATAAACTAACATTTCAATTTCTCATCAAGGGTGCGGCATGCCGCCGCGCCAAATTCCACTAGTCTATATATAATAGCCCTCCCTTTCAGCCTCCGATGGAGGTGGCCACGTCACCGGGTACAGTAGAAGTGCTACAGTACCTGTACCCTCACTTCTACAGTGTTTTTTTTTTTGCGATTTTTTTTAGTTTTTTTTTAAATTTTTTTTGTTGATGCACGTCGACGAGTAGGTTCCATCCCCGTGATCGGTTTCGTGTTTGGTCGACTCTATCTCCTTAATTTTGGATCTAAATTCACAAAAACACTTGGCGAAATTTGTCAAATTCGTCGCACTCGGTCATCCGTTCGTATTTTCCTCTCACGAGTAGATGTATATCACCGTTCCAAACAACTTCCATGTTTTAACCTTTTTATTTTGACGAATCGGTCCCCCGGAATAAAACATTTTTGCAGAAGAGTCCCCGCGTACCGTATTTTTGTAGAAGAGTCCTCGCATTTCCCAAAAAATTGTGAAACGGTCTCTCGGAATAAAACATTTTTGCAGCAAAGTCGGTCGTCATAATAATTTCGACTGTACTATCGAATAGTCCCTAAATCTATATTGTTCTCCGCTTTTAAGCCTGCTGTCAACAAGTACCAGATGAGCTATTTCTATAACCAATGAAGGGATTGCAGTAGAGTTCGTCCACTATGAAAAACGTTGAATATAGCAGACAAAATGTGACCCCATTTCATTCTGAAAATCATCCGAAACCATTTTTTGGATCGTAGTCTTTGTTTTTTTCCCTTTAGCACTAAGCTTTGAGACCAGAAATGTGTTCTACAGAATACAGACTGAAATTTGTTCTATGTTATGTCCTATATGTATCGAATAACTCCATGAATTGTGTAATCGGACATACATGAATATTAGTCCAACCCACTAGCTAATCGCAACTATGCATTAATATATATATATCTGACCACCACTACTTAGCACTAAAACCATGTGTTTCATGTAAGCCCTTCCGCCTCACCACACGCAAAGGCCGATCAGGAAATTGTCACTGACCAAATCGTCACCTTACGAGTGCTGAAGACGGACTTAATCAACATCCTCTCATTTAATGACGAGGATAGCCGCTCAAGATACCGACGCTTTAAAATATTTTTCATGCAAAATTTGTGGTAGATTTTCCCAATAAATATTTTCCCCCAGAAAATATTCAACAATACGAAAATAATGTTTTTCCAAGAATATATTCAACAATATTCAGAAAAGTTTCAAACATATTTCATGCATGTTTATCTGCTTTTCTTTTTCCGGACAGGTTTCTACACGGGCGCGGCGTAATATTGTTTATATTCAACAATATTCAGAAAAGTATTCAACAATATTCACAAAAGTTTCAAATATATTTCATGCATGTTTATCTGCTTTTCTTTTCCCGGACAGGTGCGCGGCCCGCTCCGCGCCGTCGATCGCGTATCCGACGGCCCACAATTTTCGGAAAGTACAGGGACCTTTTCGCAACGACGTGGTCATCGCCGTTCCGAACGCCAAAGGGACTTATTTGCAATTACCGGAGAGTCCAGGGATCTTTTCGCAACGACGCGGTCATCACCGTTCCGAACGCCAAAGGGACTTATTTGCAATTACCGGAGAGTCCAGGGATCTTTTCGCAACGACGCGGACATCGCAGTTCCAACTGTCGGAGGGACTTATTTGCAATTATCGGACAACCCAAGGACCTTTTCGCAACAAAGCGATCATCGCCGTGATCAAGAGGGACTTATTTGCAATTACCGGACAATCTAGGGACCTTTTCGCAATGACGCGGTTATCGCCGTTGATGACGTCATCACGACATCACAGTGGGCCTGGCCTGCCAGGATTTTTTTCTTTTCGGAAACATTTTCAGAAAATATTAAATCCCTGACAGGTAGGACCGGTTTATTTAAACAATTTCTAGAAAAATGAAAAAACGTTCAAAAATCAATATCTCTGAATATATCCATCAGGAAAATATGAATAATATATCAAAACGTTCATAAAAATACATGCTAACTACTTATGCTAAAAACAAACAATTTTGTACATTCAAATTTGGTAAATATTTGGAGAAAATTCAAATGTATTTTATCTAATTACAATTAATTATTCATAGCAAAATACAAACATATTTGAACATTCCAACTTGCTAGAAATTTGGAAATTTTTAAAATATGTCAAAAAATGCTCAAAAAAATAAATGCTAACTACTTATGGTAAAATACATATTTGACAGGTGGGACCGGTTTATTTAAACAATTTCCAGAAAAATGAAAAAAAGTACGGAAATCAATATCTCTGAATATATTCATCGGGACAATATGAATAATATATCAAAATGTTCATCTATGCTAAAAACCAAACAAATTTGTATATTTAAATTTGGTAAATATTTGGAGAAAATTCAAATGTATTTTATCTAATTACAGTTAAATATTCATAGCAAAATACAAACATATTTGAACATTCCAACTTGCTAGATATTTGGATATTTTTAAAAATATGTCAAAAAATGCTCAAAAATAAATAAATGCTAATTACTTATAGTAAAATACAAACATATTTGAACATTCCAATTTAGTCCATATTTGGATGCAATATAAATAAACTTTCCCTAATTGTGGAACAAAATCCAAAAAATATGGATTTCCACTAAATACGTACTTATGAGAAAATAGAGGCATAGTTGAGCATTCCGATTTGCTAAAAATTTAGAGATACTCTAGAATATATCAACATGCTCAGAAAAATAAATACTACCTATTTATGGCATAATACAAATATATTTGAACATTTCAATTTGATTAATATTTTTACATAATCTAAATGAACTTCATCTAATTATAGATTTAAATTTAATAGATGCTCACATAATGCATTTTTCTAAATATGGAGTTAACTTAAAAATTTATGGAAACATACAAGCATTTTTAAACATTTCAATTTGCTAAATATTTGGAGTTACATACCGTCATAAAATACACTTCAAATTATGCAGCAAAATTAACACCACAGGCGCGGCGTGCCGCCGCGCTAATTTTCCTAGTATATGTCGACAGGAGTTCTGCCTGCAGGTAGTAGATGTCGAGGGTTTAGTTGTCTCGATTAGGAACAACACAGCGTGCAGCAGCAATCACAATGGCCGTTGTGTGGATATGAAGACGGCGAATAGCATCCCTTGCTCTGTATAAAGCTTCTGATCGATGACCTAACTCCGACGAAGCAACCTCGAGGGGACGACGACGGTCTCACGCCAAGGAATCTGAAGCTAACTTGAGGGGACGAAGACGATCTAGCGCCAAGGAATCTGAAGAACACACAAGGTGCCGTGAGTCTAACTCAAGCTTTTGACGAGTCTGTATGGCGAATTAGCGATATCAATCTGAGGCCACCAGGTAGGTTTGGATTGATGGCGACACAAAGAACCAAACGCAAGTGGGATGCCTAACTGCAGCACAGAGGATTTGTCGGGTGATCGACCCTGCCGTGCGACCGCAGTAAATTTGCAATGCTCCTGGTACGTACGTGTCTTCTATGCTAGCTTGATGAAATTAGCTATCTTGGTATGTGATTGATCTAAGCCTACTACCACGCAACTGGACGAGCTAGGTCAGGCAACCGATGCACGTACGCTGTAATCTAGGATAACCTCGATGGGTTACTCAGATCAGATCAGAAGGTAATACGTACGGCCGTGGATCGTTGGCTCTGCTGCTGTTATTCCCAGGTTTTCAGGTCATTGATCTTTTGCTATGGCTTTTCCTGGATCGATTTTAATTCCTTTTGGTTTGCTCGCCTTACAGCTCGATGGGATCGGTGGTGAAGGAAAGGAGGAGCAGCTGCGACTACTGCGTGGAATACGGCATCACATCCACGCCCATGTGGTGTGGCCGGCCGATCGGCCACAATACGTATGAGTGTTTGCTCGATCGCTTCCATGCCTGCTCAGCTACTCTATATTTGTGGCTACCTGTTGGCTAAGGGCTAAGATCAGGGTGGAATAGATTAGGGACATATGCACAGACGCTCTGCATGTCATGCAAATTATTTTTGTTCTTCCATTAGATAACACTTCCAATTCAAGATGTTATCCGCGCATGTGTGTGGACTCAAGCAGTGTTGGATCCAGGTTTTTTATTCAATTTCGTGAAAAAATTGTTCGAACTGACCACCAAATACATGGAGTCGATTTCGATCAAATTATTTTGGTGCAGGATTCGGGCGTGCATGAAAGTTCAGTCTTCGTGGTCGCCTATATATGGGCATTGCTTAATTAGTTATTCCGACGAGCAGTCCCATGAAAATCTTCCGGCCTTTACATTTGCTGGCATAAAGAGGTGGACATATGGAGGGAGCGAGATGAAGTGACAAAGAAAGACGCAGGCAATGCACATATTTAATTGTCTTTCATCTAAGACACGGATTACACGCGCAGATGGAGTTCTAAAGCAAGTATAACATTGTCATATCATCATGGTCTACCCACAAGACGTCATGTCAGGATATGCACGCTCGAATCAACACTTTGAAAAATGCATGAATGAGTACAGGAATAAAAAAAAAGACATTCACGGGTAGAATCATGTATATATATGAATCCAAAAATATCACAGATTTAATAAAGTTTCTACGAAAATTAGTACATAAAAATCAAATCAGAAAATGAAACCTGAAGTAAAAGTTGAAACATATTTGTAATTTTATTTGTAGTCTATACATGAGAAGACTAAAGAAGAGTTCAATCATGCATCAGTTTGCAATCATTAAGCGCTCATGAAGGCCAGAAACCCATGAAGACGTGTTTAATTGGATATTATCTCAAAGTCTATGGTTTGCCATGATGTGAAAGACACCTGGATGCAATAGAGGAGTGGTAAAGGCCACATAAGATAAGAAGACTATGGTTTCGCTAATAGAGTAAAACATGATTCAAAGCACCGAGACATGCTATCTGAACAAAAATGTTTTACAATGATAAGGGGTTGAGAGGAAGAGTACGCAAAGGTTTAAAACTTTACATATAGAAAATTCCATTTATTGTTGATTCAATCTTTTTTCTAAAAAACCGATGCACATAGAAGAAAAGGTGTGTACTCATGGATGAGGAGTGCGGGAGAAAAAAAACAGATTAATACCAACGTAAAAAAAATTAGGATGGTGTGTCATAGATTTTTGATTGTTGACTGTAAGGTACTTAAGTATTTAATAGCAACATATAGGCTCAAAGGTCATTATTAAGGACCAAATTAATTTAACAAAAGTTCACGCTCGGGAAAATAACAGATGAAGATAACAACACATATTAATTACATTTCAGCAAGATATAAGTTCAGTACATGTAATTCTATAATTCGAAATGTATATCCAACAAACAATATCTCAAACTAATATAGCAATAAAATGTAAAATATATGAATATAACAATACAGAAGAACTCTAGCCGCGCAAATGCGCGGGCCACCCCGCTAGTTACATCAAATTTGAGGATTTCTTGGAATGTTTAGCATTCCAGTTTCATATAACATAATAGCAAGCTTAGCAGAAGTACCCTGAAATGTAAAACCAACAAGATAGGAAATTTTCCTGGAGTGTAATTCTGGTTAAACCTCTTTATTTCAGATAAATAGGTGAACAAGTGGAACACCAGCCTGATTATGTAACATGGAGACAACTAAAATTGGTTCTCATATAGATGATGGTATATCTGAAGATAAACCATCTGGTTCTGTATTCGATACATAGAATCCTTCTTATCCTCCGTATGATTCTTCTATTCACAAATCCTACAGAGAGGTACGGTAACTAACACTACCTTTATATTAGTCTTTTCCTACTATGTTCGCTATGGTTCTTGACACATTCTTTCTCTTTATCAGTGGTACACTCAAAGAATCGCTTTATTGAAGACCTACAGAGCAACCAATATCATCAACCCAGATCGTATTCCCCAGGTTCATTGTTATCCCCGCTCATCGAATTTAATCAACATAATAATTATTTCATTTCTATCCTGCGGTACATTTATCATCTTAATTGGTGTAGCATTTTTGCTTTGCTTCCCTAAGGTGCATAACAGCAAGCCATTGTTTTGTTTATGCTTTGCTTCAGTCATATGAAAATTGATTATGTCTCACCCTTTTCAACTGTGAATTGATCGTTCTAGAAGGAGAATGGAACATTTTACAAAATGTATCCCTTGTTGTTGCCCATCCTGAAAACGGACAGTGTACGACGCTTCCTGAGCTTCTTCGTCAAGAGAGGAGAATTCATCACTCATGGTTTCATCATCATCCCAGAAGCCTTCAACCAAATGATTGTTGAAGATGCCTTGCGATGTGCAAAACTTGCCATGGAGGGCAAGGCTCCTGAGATGGAAGGGTTTCGCGCTAATCCGAACTGTATGAATCGATACGGGTACTTCCCCCTGCACGAAGCTGCTGAAAGGTTCTCCGTTGACATGATCAGGTTGCTCCTCCATCATGGCGCATCGACTGATTTACGCACGGCAGGCGATCTAGTCATTGAGAACCTACTTCCACTCCATGTGCAGTTGAGAACACATGTTTGCACAAGTATCTGGAGGATGGTCTACTTCCCAATGGGGAGAATCCAAATCATTCATCAAACAAAGATGCTAACTATATATACAAGCTTACACATCTTTTGTGTCTACCCGAGATGGTTTGTCTCACATCCCTAACTACACAAATTACAAATTTTCCATGTGTTACTTCTTTTATGTGCTCTTGTATTGGGACAAGTTTTTGTCTTTTTAATCAAGAGAAAATGAGTCAGAAATTATGATAACTAGTTCCATGCTGCTATGTTTGTATATGTATTAGGGAAAGTGCAAGACAAATGTGGAAGTTAATCATCACGACTTTCTTGCATAAAAAAAATGTTAAAATGCACTGAATTTGTACTTTCTTGGTTTTTTTTGCAGAAGATATTCTTGGATACTACTAGACTTCTTGCTGAACACACCAATACTATTCTAGTTAATGAGATCTGGAATTATATAAAGCATGGGAAACTTGTGCAAACAGCAGTTTTACTCCTGGCAGCTCAAGCACATATCCGTGTTGGATCTTCCTCCAAGACAATTGGTAACAAGGCGGTTGATGGATTTGCTACTATCATTACACGTATTGCTGAACACTCCCTGATCCTAAAATCTGAGATGGGACAAGGAGAAAAGGAACTGCTGGATCCGGAGGCAAACCATGAACTTTTATCACCTGCGTTGTTGCTTGTTAATATAATTTCCGAAGCCGGTAAAGCCCTGGATTTGTACATTCGGTCGCATCAAGAGGTACCACACTTTTGGTAGATTGCAGTTACATTGCTCTTTTATTACTCCTTATACGTTGATAATGTCATGCAGGTGCCTCGAGAAAAAGTCCTTGAACATGTTACATCGATTCTCAATGATTATGGTTTTTTTCCTAGTGAAGAATGCGTCCGCATTGGAAACCTGTACCCTTTTTTACACTCCTGCATCACTTCAATGATCGTTATCCTTTATGTGAATGCATGATGATGTTCATTTAATTATTTCTTCTACTTTGTTTCTGTAGATGCCCTTATAATTGGTCGCCTAGGACACCAAAAAACGTGGTGAGTGTGGATGTTGGTGTGTGATGGTATAATGACAAACTTATTGTTTCATAGTTCAGTGGAACAATCCTCATTTAATTTGTAATGTAACACAGGGAAAAAGGCAACTGAGGCAGCTACAGAAAGTCCTATCTGTATCATGCTGATAAGAAGGTAAACATAATTCTTGTGTTGCTCTGTTTTTTGCTTCAGCAGAAATTAGTATTCCTTCTTTTGCATTTCTTATTTTTAATTTTATGTTAAGGAACTGGAATCTTCTATGAACTTGCAAAGTGACCTTATTTGATTTACTCGATAATTTTTCTAGTTATTAAACTACAGTGCTATACATATCATATGCACTATAAATGGTCACACATACTGCAGTAACAGACAAGTGGAGATCAAAATCATTTTCCTCCTCCTATGTTTCCGGCATGCAACTAATTGTTATGTTTCCCGCTCTAGTATGCAATATACTACTCCCTCCATATCAAAATATAAGATGTTTTAGCATTTTGGATCCACATGTATCTAGACATGTTCATGTGCAAGATTCACATGAACATCTTATAGTTCTCGATCGTCTGCGGAGGGAGTAGTAAACATTACATCGAGTACATAGTAAAGTTTATATCCATGCTGCTGAATATTTTGGGATTTGTTGCATCGAGTGAGAAGTGGTTTAAGAGGTTTTTGTAATAACGCACTGATGCTTAAACCTTTTGTTGACCTATAAGACAGAGGGCGAGAACTAAACTACTCAGACGTCGGGACTCGGGAGCGTGAAAACACATGGAATAATTTCATTCCATATTGGAGATCAGTGTTAGCATGGCGGTATCCCATACAGGTGTATCCATCCCATTCAGATGGAGGTCTGAAGCAGTCTAATTTTGATCACCTCCATAACTCTGGGAGCAACTCGGCTGGTAAACTATCTATTCCGGTTCAAGCTGGGAATGCATGTTCATTGCCAAGAAGAACCCCACAAGTCACAAGTATGCTTCAGTCCAGAAGGCTATTTGGTAGTGTTGCGCTGACGGTCTTGAAGGTGTTAAAAACTGCATAGAACAAATGTTAAAACTGCATAGGTCTTGAAAGTTATGCAAAAGTTCATTTCTATTTTAAGTCTGATCATGCAGTGAACAAATGTTCGCAACAGCATTTTTTTGGCGCCATGCCAGGCTTCTAAAACTGTGTCATTCTGGAGGATGAGTATCTCATCCGATGATAGAGAAGGTGGAACAACCTGGATATCCCATTAATGTGCTAACAAGGAAAAAAAGGATTTTCTTCCAACTACATTGGAATAAATCCAGTAATTGGGGAAGAAAGAGGCACACCGGTGAAATATACTAAGTATTTGGGTTTTGATTTATTTTACCAAAACAATACATGCAAAAAGGTGGCAATAGACCGTATCACTTGTATATGTGACGAAATAATTAAACACCAACTCAATACACCTAAAATAACATTTTTCTTTGTAGGTGGTAGGTAAAATCATCGATAAAGAAATTCTTGGGGACAAAGACTAAAGAACAAACGGAATGTTGAGTTTGCCTGAGCGTACTGCAAGGGCAGCTGAACATCCAGGCACATTTGCAATTTTAGTAAAAACACTGCGCTAACAATGGCATCAAAATTAAATTCTAGCCAACTCATATACCTTCTTGCCGACTTGGTTCCCATCTTTTCTAGATAACTAGTAACTACTTCAGTCTCAGGCGAGTTGTTCAAATAGATTCAGCAACCAACCATACATCATGACGACCTTTGACTCCATGACCTCAGTTGTGGAAATGTGTGTTGACTAAGTCCTTCTAGATGGAAGTGTGTTGGCAGCCTAACTTCAGTGTATTAAGTCCAACACGTTTGAACCGTTGGTTGTAGTCTGCATCTGCCGGCTCGAGCCTCCTTGCGAAAGGAGTGTAGAAGAAAACCCTATCAACCAGACTTGGTGGCTGTGTGTCAGCACGCAAGAGTGAGGCCAAAACGTTTCTGCCATTGTGAGAAAGAGAGAGAGAAATTTTTAAGTTTTCAAAAATCGCCGAAACAATTCTCGGATGTAGATATTGTTGAGATCTAGTAAATTTTCAACTCCAAATTCGTTGTATTTTAGACTCTACAAAAAAGACAAATTGGGGGAAATTTCAAAATTTTGAAACTGTGTATATTCTTCATCACCTAGATCCACCGTTTGTCTTTTTTTTTGTGCAGCCTAAAATATAACGAATTTGGAGTTAAAAATTTGCACGATTGTAGATATCGACAATATCTACATCCGGGAATTGTTTCGCGATTTTTGGAAACTTAAAAATGTCGGTTTCAATTTTATCTAAAACAGGCTCCATGTAGCCCGGCTCCATTTTAGGTTTTCGGTGAGTTTGTTCCTTACTTAGGATATTTACATCTGGTTAGAATAGTTTGAGTATTGCCTCAATGAAGCATCAGATTTGGTTTAAGAGCACTTTTGTCAGTTCGAATTGCTGCAGTTTTAGCACCGAGCCGTCTAAATGGACGACGGTGTCCGATTGAGCTAAAATTTGGTGAGATGTTGGTAACCCACATGTATGTTTGTGTACCAAGTTTTGTGTTGTTTGGAACAGTGGTTTGAAAACACCGACCTGATTACTGAAAGGGACCCTCAAATTGAAAAGGTTTTTTCCACGTAAATCGCCGTGTCAAGTGTGCATGTGATTGTGTTTCTATTTTCGTTGCATATTTGTTGGTTGAAACTATTTTTAAAGTTTGATACAAGCAGTGGAGCTATTCCATTCATCCCACAACAATGTGATGTAAGATATAAAACACAAAAGTTCAAAGCACCAAATGTTTGTGTACACTTAGTTATGAAAAAAGTTGTGCTTCTGCACGTGTTTGTGTTCATATGAATAATAAGTTGCATTGTATTTCACAGTAAATCGTACACATGGGAATGTATATACATGAGCTAACATGGTAGGCGGGCGGTGTCCTTTTTACCCTTTCGTTGGTAACCGTTGGGACTGAACCGCTTCGAAAAGAAATGTTCTCCCGCTGAGCTAGTGCCTTGCATAGTAGATCAGACGTCTCACAAGCGTCCGCTCGAATGACATGGATCACGCGCACATGATTTTTAGCCTTAGGGCAGAATATGATTTATTTTCATTTGATGTGCAGTCGTTGATGAAGTAATCATTGGATAATATGTGCAACATATCGGTATTAGCTAAATTCGTATGATATATCTGCCATGTGCAGCTTGGCTACGGGCAGTCGGCCGTGCAGCGTCGCAGCTCGAGGGCGGTGGTATGTCGGGGCGGCGGCTCCAGAAGGTGGTGTGGACGGGCTGCACAGGGCGTGGCTGGGTGGTTGGATACTGGGCCAGCGTCTCGAGAGTTTGTCAGCGTTGATGATGTTGTCCTTGGTCATGTGGGCGACAAGTTGATCTTTGGCATTGGTCGGGCGAATATGAGGTATCTTGGAGCGCTGACTTTTCCGCCATCGTGGGAGCGTCCAGAGTGATCTGCTCCTCCCATGCAGTCGTTGCCTCTTCTATCCAATTTTGGTTGCAAGTCAGCTAATTCGTCGGAGCGGTCACCTTTGGTTTGTGTTTCTGTGGTTGGCGTGCATATGTGTTGTCGTCGGAGTTGGGGCGTGGTCCTTTGGCGTCTTTGCATGTGGCTGTTTCGGTTTTTTTCCCGTTTTCGTTAATTAACTGGGCATCTTCTTTTTAATTAATGGATCACTAAAAAAATTGCGCACGTTTCAAAAAAAAAGTAACCTTTTAGGACAAACATTTACAGGTACAATAAACAGGCATAGAATGCACGAGCTGAGTATGGTAGTTTTCCAAAATATAGACATAACTAGTTGACATAAAAAGGCGGGCTGAGATATATAGTTTGAACCATTCAAGTTGCCCCTGATATCCAACATTTTCCTGAAATGAAAGATTTTCTCAGATAGAGCTTAAGATGTAATTGTATGTGATAATCAATAAAGTGATAATGGTAGTAGCGTTTACTCAAAGGAAGAAAAAATTACCCGTTACGTTTTCCCCTTGACCGTACCGGATACGGTAGTCAACTCTTCTCACCACCAGCAGTTACTCCATCTCCCGCAATTGAAGGCACGATATTTACAGTATCTGCACAGCACACGTGGCCACCCGTGGCGGCGGTGGGCCCACCGAGAAAACCCGCTAGTTAATTAAAACCTCCCACCCGTCTCTCCCACCCATCGGCACACATCCCTCGCCTCCCCCCAGAAATGGCGAAGCCGCCGCCGGCAGAGGAGGAGGCTGCGACGCTACGCAGGCACCTGAGGAGGCTCGTGGCGACCATCACCTCCGGGTGCGCCGGCGCGGACGCGTTCGACGAGGCGGCCGCGGCGCTCGCGTCGCTGAGGGAGGCGGAGGTCGGCGGGGGCGGGAAGGGTCGTGCCCGCGGAGATGAGGCCCGGCCCGCGGAGGAGGCGGAGGCAGTGCCGCCGCAGTTCCTGTGCCCGATCTCGTCCAAGATCATGACGGATCCCGTTGTCGTCGAGTCTGGGCAGGTGAGGACCGGACGCGCTTCTGTTTTTTTGTTGCTAATTTTGGGGTGTTCCTGGTTTTATTCTTGATTCCCCATTGAATCCCGTCATTCATACTATGTTTTACTGATTTCCTTTGTCTCTAGGGCGTAAATGCTGTTGCTAAAAAATTTCGTTATCGTTCTGGGTTTTAAACTGTCAGTTATTGAACATAAATGTGATCAGTTACTGTTCTTGAATCTTGATTCGTGGTGCGGATCACCGGAATGCGTCAACCTAATGGAAAACTCAAAGCACATTGTTTAGCTTTAAGAAAATAACTAAAAAATTATCAGCGGCAGCCATGCTTTTATGCGGATGAATTGCAGTATGTCAATTAAAAATCTGCAAATGTCACATCGGTATATTCAGGTTTCTGAAGATTAGCATCTTATATAAGTACTCCCTCCGTTCGGTATTATAAGACGTTTTAGATATATAACAGATTGTCTAGATACATATTACAATGAATGAACATAGACATTAAAATGTGTCTACATACATGTACATATATGTGTATGTGGATAGATGCTAAAACATCTTATATTAAAAAACGGAGGGAGTATATAATAACTGCATAGTGGCAGCTCTGCTTATATATTGAATATTAATTAACTGTAAAGATTCAGATTACTTTGATTTGCATGCTGTCGTAAATCGTAATTAACATTGCAGATTCAGATTACTTTGATTTACATGCTGAAATTTGTGAATGTAAGAACTGCAAATTTTACATCTATTCATTTATTTGTTTCTTTGAAGACACAAATGCATAAATATTGAAAATCTGTACAATAAGATCTTATTTGATCCGACTTGTGTACTTAGTGATTTCATACATGTGAAGCATGTGGACTGAATCAGAGTTGGAAGTCAATTTTGTATCCAAGTAATGCTTGTTTGGTAGGTACTAGTCAGATAGTAGTTAAAAATTACACCCAAAAGTATTAAATAATAATATTCTAACGCAATTGAGGCTTGATCATGTGAAGCATGTGAACTGAAGATGCCTTTTCACATTGACATCACATGCACCTCTCAATATTTGACATATATTATATTATGATTGTACTATAGCTGCTCCCCAATACTAGGTTGTCTGTGAACTCTTTTCACAAGTCAAAAGTAAATGAAATCACATTGTTGGCATGTCTTGAATTTTATGAGCATCGAGGGAAATATTCGTGTTTTGATATGGTCAAAACATTGACTGGAAGAAAATAATTAACAGACATAATCTATTATAAAGTAGCTATCTAGCTTAACATGGAAGGTTTTAACTTGATATCCTAGTCAATCTGCATGATAATATGTGTGTTTAGTTAAAGAAAAACATGACCGATTGATATTTTTGCTCCTCCCATGCAGACCTATGATCGTCGTTTCATCGTGGAGTGGTTTAGTGCAGGGAACCAGATGTGCCCGCAGACCCAGCAAGTGATCTTAAACACAACCCTCATTCCTAACATCCTCATTCGAAGCATGATAGCACAGTGGTGCACAGAGAATGGGTATGCCCTGCCACCACTTGAGAACCAGGAGGAAGATCATGCTAGCAACAGTGAGCAAAGAACATTTGATGAAATATTCAACAAAATCACTTCGTCCTCAAACAGTACTGAACAGAAGCAAGCAATCAAGGGTCTACGGTTGCTTACCAAGCGTAGCAGTGAATTTAGAGCTCTTTTAGAAGAGAGGTCAAATTCCATATCACAGATGACCTTGGCGCGGTTTTCTACCCCAGGATTACAGAATGATCCACAAGTAGTGGAGGATATGGTGACTATAATTCTCAACTTTTCACTACATGATAGTAATAAGAAGATAATTGGAGATGACCCAGAAGCTATCCCGTTTCTCATATGGGCACTAAAATCGGAGACATGGGGAGCCGCAGCAATTCTGCGGCTGCCATCTTCACTCTGTCAGCTCTTGACTCCAACAAGAAAAAGATTGGTGAGTTAGGGGCAATTGAACCTTTGATTGATCTTCTGGAACATGGCAGCATTATAGCGAAGAAAGATGCGGCATCAGCGATTTTCAATCTATGTATGCTCCATGAGAACAGATCAATAGCTACAAGCAGTGGGGTCGTTGATGTGGCGATGAGAGCCATCGGAGATCAGTCACTTGTCGAGGAATCCTTGGCTATACTGGCTTTGTTATCAAGCAACTATGAAATGGTAGAGCTTCTGATAGAGTTTGACGGTGCCACTTGTATGCTCCAGGCGATAAGGGAGAGCGAGTGCAAGCGCAGCAAAGAGAATGCGGCGGTAGTTCTCTTTTCAATCTGTATGTACAATCGGACAAAACTTAAAGAGGTGGAGGAAGACGAGAATACAAATGGCTCTCTGGCTTCTCTTGCACAGAATGGGACTCCAAGAGCCAGGAGGAAGGCTGCTGCTATCCTGGAGATGATGAAAAAAACAAAAAACATGCACAACAGGCATAGTTCTTGTTAGAATCGGCAACATGGATGCAGCTGGAGGAACAAGGAGGATGCTCAGTTGATGTAGATATTGGGATACATACATCTTCCTTTTCAGTATATATAGGCATTGTGTAGATGCAAAGCTAGTGCTCAAGGGGTTTCCCATTGGAACAGTTGGTTCTTGGTGTTCAAAAAATATAGCAAAATGAACTTTCCCCAGAATTTTGAAGACTTTCCCCAGAATTTGTCGGCTTTTTATACAACTCAAGATACCAAATTAAATTCACCTTGCAACTTTCCAAGAAAAACCTTTAAACATATTTTATCGTTAATTTATTTTAGCAACCATAATATTATCGTTAACTAAGAAGTTGTCAATCAGTGCTGCAGTACTAGTATTGGGTTCTAGCTATCAATTAGGAAGAGCAGGTTGGTGCCCAATGTAGTGTGCAGTGACATATCTTTAAGTCTTGTGGTGACTGGTGTCTGATCTGCGCTTTGTTGTAAATCTAGTCTATTTTAGTGCAGGCAAAAAAAAATGATTTGGAGATTGCCAGATAGGCAGTTATACACAACGACAGGTCGGCAGCAAATCATTTGTCTGGTGTATCAGTATCACTTGGAGGACATGTTGCTGTTTGGATTTTTTGGTAGCAGTCTGATCACGAAGCTGGACTACATATGGTTCTTCAGCAAGAACGAATTCACATTTGATTGATAGCCTCTGGCTATCCTAACACACTGTGTGTGGCACATTTGACAGTCTATGTTCACTTGATATATCGCCGCCATTGGTTTGTTTGCGCCAGCCTTGGATTGTTACGAATGATGTACGTCAGGCAATATTTTTTGCCGTGGTCATAAAGACTTGCTCATCACAGACAGTTTGATCTGATGAAGATACGACAGCGTTTCCTTCAGCTATTTTGGCAACAACAGTTGGAATACTATCAGTGTTGCCATCTTGCAGAGTACCAGCATCAGCAGCGCCTGATCTTCTGGTGCTGGGGGACAGGACCAACAAATTCGCCACCCACATTACTGTTGCTCACATCCATCTGATGATCCCACATTGATTTGTTTGCGTTCTGCAGCTTCTTCATCAGTAATCCTTTCCTACTTTCTCTTGAGCAATATCACCCTTGTTTCCATTTTCTGCCTCGCCCAACCACGATTCGGTGCTTTGTGCTGCAACTTCCTCCACCTGAGCGCACTTTGTGCTGCAACTAAGTCCTCCAGAGCACGTTTCGGGGCTACAACTTTTTTTTGAAGGGAATCCCTGGATATATTAATCATGAAAACCGATATTACACGAAACATCCAGAGACAACACAGTTGTACTACATTTTACAGAGAGGCCCCTACGAATCTCTAAATTATGAACAGTCCCTGGCACCTTCTCCATCTCGTAGCTTCCGCCACTGCTCGATCCGCCGTCGTCGCCATCTCACCACCAGAGAGAAGAACGAGGACGGCGAAAGCAGCAACTATGTCGCCGACACGAACCTGTAGAGGAAGATTCCTCGTTGAGATCGCCGCAATAGCCACCCGCCGCAAACGACGGGATCTGAACTCCGGTGAGGCCACATCGGCGGGGGACACGCCCCGATTCGTCTCGACGGTCAGGCCACCATTTCCGGCCGGAACCGGCGAGCAAGCCTGCAAGCAAACATCGAAGAACAGCTGCAGATCCCGACCTCCTCCAGCTCCCGAATCCACCGCTCTGATCAACCCCTCCTCCTCACCACCACAGCCGACCAGAAGGGGAATCAGAGAAGCAAAAATCCAAGAACCAGAGAGGGCATATGGATGCTTATTGAAACGAGCTGTCGCCCAGCACCTCCACTCCATCTTCCTCCTCGGAAGCTTCGCCAAGATGCAACGCCACCACCACCCAGTACCGCATCGGAGCACTGGAGTGGTACTCGTCGAGCAAAGGAAAGACGGCATACGCCAGACCGCCATAGAGGCAAAACCTACACCTAAAACTACTACTACTATGTACAGATTAAGCCTACCTCCTAGTCCATCCACTCGCCGGCCGGCAGCGACGCCGGAACGTGTGGAGGAAAGGGTCGGCAACGGCCGTCGAAGGTCGACTCTCAAACGAGAGCTTTCTGGATAGACCTGGGGAGGAGAGGGGAGAGTGAGAGGTGTATGGTGTCCATCTGCTTGAATGCGTCCTGGATTCCAGCCCGTGCTTAACAAATTGGACATGAAAAATGAGCAATCGATGTTCGGTACAAATACCATCTTAACAGATCAAATCTGACAGACTAATGGAAAGCAAAAACACAAGTATTTTGAAGGAGATGGTAATTAGAAAGAGCAATCACTAAAGAGAAGGGTCTCTTTGCGCACACTGAAGTTTAGTAGGTATTGTTCTTTTGTAAATATATTTTTTTCCGAAAAAGGCTTAAGGTCATATATTATCTAAAACTAGTCCTTACAAAAACATCTGTACAACAAAAAGAGATAAAACACAAGTCCTTGAACAGTTCAACACCATCTTCCTTCTGCATCCCTCGACGGCGCGCCGAGCAAAGCTCAATGCCGCCTTTGGGCTTTCGGCGTAGCAAAGCTTGTGTCGGATTTTTTTTTTGGGAAAAGTCCATATATTATCTGATACCAGCCCTTACAAAAAAAAATCCTTACAATAAATAGAAATAACACACAAGTTCTTGAAAAATTCAGCACCATCTTTTCCTTCTGCATCCCTCGACGGTGCGCCGTGAGCAAAGCTCGATGACGCCTCTGGGCCTCCGGCGTAGCGAAGCCTGTGTCGGAGAAAGCTTGAAAAAACCCAGATGCTTGTATAAGCAGTGGCCGCGAAGTCGTCGACGTAGAAGATGTCGGCGACCACGATCTCAAAAGATCGCCGTCCCGGAGAAGCTAGTACCGAGATAGGCCGGGAGATAATCACAGCTCCGGCCAGGCGGAGATGGTGGACACCAAACTTGCAAGTTCCCCGATGAAGCTCGCGTCAGAAAAATCTTGACTGTGATCAACGTTGATGTCGAGACTCGCCATATATGCGTGTAAACCGTGGAACATATGATCGTGAATTGTCAGTGAGGTTATACTAACTTCTCTATGCATTAGACACTGGTGGTTTCTTTATAAGAAATTGACGAGGCAGCTCGTTTGGTTAAAAAAAAAATCTTTAGGGCTTGTTTACTCCAAGAGTTTTTAAAAGGATGAGTTTTTAAAAGGATGAGAGGAGTGGGGATTGGAGGGAATTTGGTGAACACTCAATCCACACAAATCCCTATAAATAATCTTCCCCCACAATACATTAGGACTCCATCTCTATTGATAAACCACGGCCCCACTACGAGTTGATTTTTAAATGAGTACACGATAGGTAGGAGTAGCCCAGCATCCGGCAACCAGGCGCGAAGAAGATCTTCGAGCCGCGCGGCGCCGCCGCCGCCTCCTCCCCTCCCCTGTCGGCGGCCATCTCGGCCGCCCCGCCGCCCCCTGCCATGGGTTCGCCGCCGGAGTCTTCGCAGTCGCGCCGCTGGGCGGACTACTCCAACGAGGAAGAAGACCTCTCGCCGCACTCCTACTGCGAGGTGCTCCGCAGCGGCACCCCGCCGGCGGCCCGCTCTCCGCCGCCTTCCCCCGCGCCGGTCTCCTCCAGGCCCGCTCCTCCCTCACCGCCTCGCGTCGCGCCGTTGCGACGCGCCCGTTCGCCGCCTCCGCCGCCGGTCGCCGGAGAGCCTCGCCCCTGGATTCATGGTGGAGGCGGACCTAAGCGCCGTCGCGGCGCACAGCTCCCGGCGATGGTGATTCGCGACGACTTGCCGCCGGACCTTGCGGGCTGCTGCTTCAACTGCGCCAAACCGGGCCACATAGCTCGTGACTGCACCGGCGACACCGTCTGCCTGCGGTGCAAGGAAGAAGGGCACCACGCAAGGGAGTGCACGCAGCAGCAGCCGCCGCGGCGTTTCTGGCCGGCGGCGAGGACGGGCGTGGACGTTCGTGCTGGGCCTCGGGCCGTGGATGTTCGTGCTGGCCCTCGGGCCGTGGATGGCGAGCGCTGGAGAGCTCCACTGGATTCTAGGCTCGCCATGGAGGCTCCGCAGCCGCAGCCGAGGCTCGTGGCGGAGCAGCGCCGCACGTCGATGCAGGACCGCATCGGAGTGAGGGTTCCCCCCTCTTCGCCGGAGGCCATGGAGCAGCGCCGCACTCCGGTGCACGCGCGGATTGGCGCCAGAGAGCCTGCCTCGCCGCCTCCGGGGCTCGTGGAATCGGCCGCATCTCGCGCCGTTCCGGCCGTGCGTGGCGTGGCGGCGGAGGACCACCGTGGAGGCCGTGGAGATCGTGGAAGCCAGCGCCACATCGGCTTTGGCCACGGGCGTGGCGGAGACTCGGGAGGCCGCTGGGCGCCGTCCGATGTAGACTTCCCCCCTCTTCGGGGAGGGAGAGGAAGCGAACGCCGGTCCCGCTCCCCGCAGTGCTCGCCGGACGTGGACAGGGTGCGAGGGAAGCAGCCCGTGGAGGTCAGACCGCAGCGGGAGGCGGTGATCCTTCCTCGCTCAGCGGAGATCGATCGAAGCGAGGCCGCGCTGAGATGGGCGTTGGTCGCGTTTGTCTCCGGCAATCGTCGGAGCATCTCGCCGGAGGAAGCAGGTCGAGCCGTCGCGGAGCAGATTCCAAAAGTGGCGGAGAACTTCTCTGTGCACCTGCACTGGCCAGCGGATTTCCTTTTCCGCTTCTCGAGCCGAAGGATGAGGGACGAGGCGGCCTCCGCCGGCGTCGTGGATGGTAGGGGATTCTCGCTCCGTTTCTCCCCGTGGATCCGTCAACTCCAAGCGGTGAGCTGCACCATGCGTCACAGGGTGCAGCTGGAGATCACCGGCGTTCCGGCGCATGCTTGGAATCGCTCTATGGTGGCTACCATCCTGGGCTCGGCGGCGTGGATAGAAGGTATCAGCGCTGCGTCGGCAAACGGCGTAGACCTCCGCACCTTCTATGTCACGGCTTGGGTCGATGATCCGGAGCGTGTCCCTGAGGAGAAAGACCTTTGGATTGAGGAACCCGGCGATGTGCTCGACGAGGACGATGCGCTACTATTGCCGGGAGAGGAGTCTATGCCGTTCGAGAAGAGTATGCTCAGGTACATCATTTACATTCGGACCATCTCCATGGCGGAGAGAGGGCTCCCGCCACAATCGCGGCCGCCGGGCTCGGGCGGTGGCGTTGGTGGCTCCGCTGGTGGGCATGACGGAGACCAGAGGAGGGGTCGCGGCGCTCGAGATCATGGCCAGAGCGGCAGATATGCTGGCCACGCGAGCCGCAGTCGCAGTAGAGGCGCGGCGGACGGCGGTGATCGCCGGCAAGGAGGCAGAAGGTACCATGCGGGTGGAGTGCTTGAGCCACGTGCTGGAGCTGGGCCCGCGGGTGATGTGGAGGTGGTGGACCGATCAACTGACCCGTTTCTGGGCGCTGCTGGGGCCCGCGCACATGCAGAGGAGGCTCCTGGGAGATGGGATCCGATGCAGCTGGAAATGGAGCTAGCCAGTGCGGCTGCGACGCGTGGACTAAATGCTCCCTCCCTGGACCCGTTGAGAGATGAACTGCCACGTGGGGAGGTTTGTGTGGAGGAACCTGCAAAGATGCTACTAGGTACTGAAAAGGAGATGCTTCCTGCTGGACCGGTTTTGGGCTGTAGCGAGAAAAGTGGTCAAGAGACCAGGCCATTGACTGCTTTTGAACGTGGAGGCCAAGGCGGGGACGACGTTCAAAATTTGAACTCGCAGCTGCTGGTTGGCGCTATGGAGCAAAAGTGGGTGAGCTTCGCTGCCAAAGCTCCACGTGGAGGGGAAGATCAGCTTCTTTCCTCGGATGGGCTGTTGTCCCCGGCCAGCGGTGGGACCCTCTCTCCTGGTACGCCAGAGAGCAAGACTGCACGGGAATCTTCGCCGGCTTCGGTGCTCGATTTTTTCTCCGTTTCCCTCTCAGAGAACAGCACTCAGGAGGGGCCGGCCCGGCAAGATGCGGTGGTGGAAGATGGGCCGGCTACGGCCGGCGTGGAGGCCCAAGACCTGGACCAGTTCAGGCAGAAGTGCATTCAGCCCGTGGTAGCAGTTCTGGACAGGCCGGCGAGGCGCAGTCGTGCCAAGAGGATCCACACTGGGCCAGTGAGGCGCAGCGCTAGGCACCGGGTGAAGTTTGCCGCGGGGACGCCGGTGAAGCGTCAACAGCGTGAGCTGATCACGCGTTTGCAGATCGCGAGGGAAGGCGAGACCATCGGGGACGAGGCACTGAACGCCTATCTAGACCTCTTCCGTCAGCCACTGCCGCAGAGACACATTGATGTGATCTTAGGTCTGTTTGGGTGGCTCCCTGAAGTGCTGCCGACGTCCGAGGATTTGCCGGTGGAGTGCCTGGTTTAGGCGTGTGTTATTTGTAACCTTGTTTGTACTCCTTGAGATTCGTGCCTTCAGTATGTTAGATCTTGATCTTGTGATTGCCATTTGGAATGCGCGTGGATTAAACTCAGGAGCGCGTAGAGCCATAATCTTTCAGGCGATGTCGGCCACTGGGGCCAAGATTGTCTGTCTCCAAGAGACTAAAATGGAGATCATCACGGATCAGATCGTCCGAGAATGTCTCGGCGTGGCCTTTGACGGGTTTCTCTACCTGCCGGCGGTGGGGACTCGTGGTGGCATTTTACTTGCGTGGCAGTCTGCATTTGTCACAGTCACCAACCCTCACCTAACGACTAATGCGCTCACCGCTAGTATCGCCATTGGTGGTGAGCAGGCATGGTGGTTCACGGGAGTGTACGGCCCTCAGGGCGTGGACGCTAAGAGGGACTTCCTTCTTGAGCTTCAGGATATTAGGGACCTGCACGCGGGTCCATGGATGGTGGCAGGTGACTTCAACCTTATCGTCAACCCGGAGGATAAGAACCAGGGTATCCTCCACCGGGCCATGATGGGCAGGTTCCGACGCACACTGTCTAGATTGGAGCTGAAGGAGGTCTATCTCAACGGTCGCAGATTCACGTGGTCTAATGAGCGTCAGCAACCGACTATGGAGAAGTTGGATAGGGTTTCACGACCGTGGATTGGGAGGAACGTTTCCCTGACGCCTTTCTCTCGGCGAACTCATCAGGGCCGTCTGACCACTGTCCCTTGGTACTCAGCTTAGCCCCAGACCTGCATGTGGGGCGTAGATTCCAGTTCCAGTCCTTCTGGACGAAGGTTGAGGGTTTCCTTGAGGTCGTGGAGGAAGCTTGGGCATCGGTCCAGTCAGAGATCAACCCTTTCAAGCGGTTGGATCTGAAGCTTCGGGCCACAGCCAAGAGCTTAGCGCGATGGAGTAGCAAATTCATTGGCAACATCAAACTTCAGATCCTGATGGCCAATGAGCTGATTCTACGCCTTGATGTGGCCATGGAGTCCAGGACCCTCTCAGAGGCGGAGAGGGGGCTAAGGAGGATCCTTAAAGGGAAGTTGCTTGGTCTAGCTTCCCTTGAGCGCTCATTGGCGAGGCAACGTGCGAGAGTGCTGTGGTTGCGAGAGGGTGACGCTTGCACCAGATTTTTTCACACACATGCCAGCCACCGACGGCGTCAGAACTTCATTGGACACCTCATGGTTGATGGGACAAGAACGACCGAGCATGCTGACAAGGCTGAGGCCGTGGATTCCTTCTTCGACGACCTCCTTGGAACGGAGGTTGATCGCCCCTTCTCCTTCGACTTGGACTTTCTGCAGTTGCCCACGGTGGATCTCACCCACCTGGAGGTGGCCTTCTCGGAGGAGGAGGTGTGGAATGCCATTAGAGGCATGCCGTTAGACAAATGTCCAGGCCCCGACGGGTTCTCCAACAGATTCTATGTGGCGTGTTGGGGAATCATAAAGAAGGATGTCATGGAGGCTTTTAACTCGCTCTCTCGTCGTGACGCCCGTGGATTTAGCTCCGTCAACCAAGCACTCGTCACCCTCATTCCGAAGAAGGTGGGGGCGGAAGAGGTCCGGGACTTCCGGCCTATTAGCTTGATTCACGGCTTCGCCAAGCTGGTAGCCAAGGTGGTGGCTTGTAGGGTGGCTCCCTCTCTGCCACAGCTAGTGGGTGCGCATCAGAGCGCGTTTGTCCGTGGGAGATGCTTGCATGATAACTTCATGATGGTCCAATGCACAACGCGCAAACTCCATAGTCTGGAGACCCCAGCGGTGCTCTTGAAGCTGGACATCACCAAGGCCTTCGACACAGTCAGTTGGGCCTTCCTCCTGGAGGTGTTGCGAAAGATGGGGTTTGGTGAACTTCTGCTTGCAACCATTTGCGCCCTACTGTCTGCCGCTTCCACAAGGGTGCTTCTCAATGGACATCCCGGAGGAAAAATCTTCAACAGACGCGGTCTGAGGCAGGGGGATCCGCTCTTGCCGCAACTCTTCATCCTAATCATGGAAGTTTTGCACCTGCTGATTGAGAGGGCTACGGCCTGTGGATTGTTGACGCCTCTAGCGGAGTCGGGACTTAGGCACCGCACGTCGATTTATGCTGATGACGTGGTGACCTTCCTCCGGCCACTTCAGAGTGACCTCAGAGTGTTCTCCCAGCTGCTTGAGGACTTCGGCGTGGTCTCGGGTCTGAGGGCGAATCTGGAGAAGTGCTCGGCGCATCTCATACGCTGTGGTGAGCCTGAGGCTCTTTTAGTGGCGCAGGAGCTGCAATGCCCGTTGCTGCCATTTCCGCTGCGATACCTGGGACTTCCACTCTCCCTCAGAAGTTGACGGTGGCTCAGCTCCAATATATTGTGGATAGTGTGGCCAGTCACCTCCCCAGATGGCGTGCAGGGCTTCTGAACCGTGGGGGCGGCTAGAGATTGTGAAGACCACTCTCTCGGTAGTGTCCATCTTTGCGATGATGTCGCTTGACTTGTCGGTGGAGACGCTTGTGGCAATTGAGAAGATCATTCGTGGTTTCCTGTGGGCGGGGCGCAAGGATGCGCGTGGAGGGCACTGCTTGGTGGCGTGGGATCGAGCCTGCATGCCCAAACGTCTAGGGGGTCTCGGTATTCCAAACCTGAGGCTGATGAACTTGGCTCTAAGAGCTAGATGGCTCTGGCTTAGCAGGACAGATAGTTCGAAGCCCTGGGCCGAGTTCAATATCCAGGTCCCCCGCAAGGTCAGACAGTTGTTCGAGACGGCCACTGTGTCTGTTGTGGGCGATGGGGCCTCCACCTTCTTCTGGACGGATAGGTGGTTGCACGGAGGGCTTCGTCGGGTAAGAGATGAGGCTCCAAATCTCTTCCTCAAGGTGCCCAAAAGCGCACGTTGCTCCCGTCGAGTGAGGGAAGGTCTCGCTGGCGGCTGGCTCGAGGACATCCCGCCGGATCTTGACGCGCGCGAAATATGTGAGCTGCTATCCCTGGCGGACAGTGTGGAGGGCTATGCCCTGACTGGAGAGACCGCAGACGAGTTTAGATGGAGCTTGGAGGCCAACCACCAATACTCTGCTCGTTCGGCATACAGGGCTTTCTTTGAAGGCAAGGTGGAGATGGCCGGAGCCCAACAGATTTGGCACTCGCGAGCCCCCAACAAATGCAAGTTCTTCCTCTGGCTAGCATTGAGGAAGAGATGCTGGACAGCTGACCGTCTAGGGCGTCGAGGCTGGATGCTTACCCTTTCTGTGACCAGGTGGAAGAAGACATCGACCACTTGCTGCTCGGGTGTGTCCTGTCCAGGGAAGTGTGGTCCTCCTTCCTGACTAGATGGGGGAGAGTGGACTGGATCCCTGGTCATGATGCCCGTTTAGTGGAATGGCTACCCCTTAGGACGCTTGGAGGCAACGACGCGAAGGATATGTGGACAGCGATCACTCTGATCTGCTGGAGCATGTGGAGGCACAGAAACAATGTAGTTTTCGAGGGACATAGACCATCGGTGGAGGCTGCCACCAGGATGGTTGAGGCCGAGGCCGACTTGTGGCGATCGGCTAGGTTGTTTAGGCGTAGCCTAGGACCCGTAGATAGGTGGAGGGTTGGCGAGTGATCCCTTTTCTCTTACAGTGGATGGCGTTTCAGGCGTGTGTGCCTAAACGCGTTGTAAACGGCCTCTTGGTCTCTTCTTCTTGAAACCGATGCATCCGCTCGGATGTATCCTTAAAAAAAAAATACATTAGTATGGATTAGAGTTTTTGTTTTAGCCAAAAATGAGATGTTTAATGAGGGATATCTAAGGATTATCCCCTAGAAGTAAACATAGTAGGGACTTTTCGGAAACCGAGATAATCCTCTCCAATATCCTAAAATACACTGGAAGTAACTTGAGCACAGAGCCTTCGTCGATTTTTTCCAGACCGGCTCGCCCAGCTTACAAGGTCGGCTTGGGCTCGGCTGCGGAGCCTTAATTTTTGCCGTTAAGTTTCGAGTAAACCCTAACGCGGAACTGCACCACCAAGCCCAAACCCGTACACCAAAAATGGCGCCGCACTCGGAGGCGGCCACCGGCGGCAAGCGGAAGAAGACGCACAAACCCGCAAGACCCTCGCCGTGAAATCGACCAACTCCGACTCGAAGAAGACGCGCAAGCACAAGAAGCCGCGCCCAGCCGCCGAGCAGGCGGCCGCCGCCGGTGAACCCGCGGGCGCTGGCGTCCTCCTGTCGGCGGCGCTGCCGCCGGCGCGGCAGCTCGAGTTCCTCCTCCGCAGCTTCGAGCGCGCTGCCAAGATGCGCCTCTCCCCCTCGAGCTCGGCGCCTACTCCGGTACGTGCGCCGCATACACGCGAACCACCGTTCCTGCTCCCATTTTCAATTCGATTCAGCGGGCGCGTGTCTCTGCTCGTCCCGCCGTAGTTTTCGACGGATTATGAAAGAATTCTGGATCCCCCGTGCTATGTGCAGAGGGATGCATGGTGCAGCTCCCGGAGGGGGAGAGCCAGGACGTGGAGAGCTTCGGGGATCATGTGAAGGGGGCCTTCGGAGCGACGTGGAAGGAGGAGCTCTGCGAAGGGAAGCTCGTCGAGGGGTCGGTCGATGCGGGCAGCCCAGCTCTCCTCGTTATCAGCTTGGGTGCGCTGAGATCACTGGAGCTTCTGAGGTAGCTGTTCTGATTCTGTTTCTTCTGAATCTGCTGTTGTTACACTGCATCGTTTTTAAAAGCCAGGGAAAAGGAGAACTGATATCAAGAGTTTCTATCATTTGTATCTTCAAATTGTGGTTTGCCAGCTGTTGTTACCCTGTATTGATAATACCAGCGTTTGGTTTTAGGGGCTTAAGGATGTTTACTAGGGGGTGCCATGCAGTAAAGCTCTTTGCCAAACACATAAAAGTGGAGGAGCAGGTACGCCCGCCTCCCATTGGAAGTTTTCTGTAGCATCAGGATATTCCATTTTTGTAGCCATGCTGTAAGCAGTAAGCCTGTACACAAAACAATTGGCACATCCACCTTTTGTGCTGGTTGCAACTACCGAAATGCTAATGTTGCTACCTTGCTGCTTGGTATCCATTTTGCTTGGAATGTTCACCAATAAAGCAGTCTCTGCAATTCTGTTAGAAGTACTCTACCTAAATTTGGTACCTCAATGCTGAACGGAACCACATCATTATCTAGAAATGGTTCTTATTATTTTGTAATATCTGCAACATAGCTACTGGATTTGTGGCAGCCTGCTCTGAACCTTGATCATAACACGATCTGTCGGGTGGTTTATCGTGACCTGATTCTTTTGGGGACATGGCCTATTCGCTAAAAACTAGCTAACCCTATGGTAGTGTTAGTTCTCATTAACATAACTTAGGATTAGCCTAAAACAGGAGCACCTAATCTGAAAAGGCTAACAATTACTTGGGGAAGCCATCAATGTTTGATGGCATAGTCGTACGGCGGTGAAGACCCAGTTGTCGCAGCAGGTACCGTAGTCCTTTGGGACTCCACTGGCACTGTCCAGGGCGTGGCTGGTGGAAGAGCAGGCCTTCGGGTCCCAGAGTGCAAGCTTAGGATCGGTTTGGGACTACCGGGAGAGAGGGCACCGTGGCGAGATTGTCACCTCGTATGGGTCCCTTTTAACTAATATTGCCCTAGGGACTCGAGACCGTCTCCAAACAACCAAATTAGTTTGACAACACAAAGGTATCAAGTGTACCAGAGTAAATGCAAACATTACATTTCGTGAATCAATGGGGTACACCCCTGACTCACCATATCTTGTTAGTTGGTGTGTGATAGACATGTACTGCGAACCATGAATTGATAATATTTGCACAAATCAATTAGTAACTATGCTCAGAAGCAGAGTCTCCAACCATGGCTCATTTCTTGTTCCAAGTCCATTAATTTACCTGTATTTAGCATGACTTCATTGAATCTTATGGTTTCAGTAAATGTTCTGTCTGATCACACATTTCAGTCAGACCATGTGAACACGCTTTTCATGTAATTGTTCTTTTCTTTGCAGAATAGAAAATAAGATTGTTGTAAATTACAGCCCGGGCATTCTAGTTTTGTCTTAGCCTCTTGCTAACATTTACTAAGTTATCTCATTCCCAGTTTTTAAATTTTACATGTAGGTTGTGTTGCTTAAAGATCGAGTTAATATTGCCTGTGGTACACCCAGCAGGTATGAGATCTTGACTGTTCAACCTTTGTGTCTGGATTATGCTTGCCTTTATGTTTAAACAGCAGACAACGCCAGCTTAGTATTTGGTGGATTCAAAACCAACTGGATTCACAATTCTGAACTTGTAGGTTTAATAGTGGAATTGCTGTGATTTATCTTGTTCACAGATAAAAGTAAAAGGATACATATTTGTTGATCTGCTAGATTCAACACCTGTATTGTAACTATATAGGCGTTACATTTTCCCTCGTACTTACCTTTGTTTTCAGAAGCTAATAGATTCATGAAAAACACCATAATATATTAAGAAACATTGTCTAACGTGCAAAATTTGTAGGGCATGTTTGGTTTATAGCTAGCTTTGCCACAACTAAGCTTAGGCAAACATCGGCCTTTCAAACTGTATGAACATGTCTTCCATTGTATTATTATAAAGGGGGATTTACTTTACTATGATCTCACTGAAGAAATAAAGTCATGCCGAAAAGACAGTGGCATAAGCTTGGTCATTGATGCCATTTTGTATCGTGGACTTTCTTCACTGTGGGCACTAGGCAAAGACCACGTTAAGATGTAACCATCTTGATTATTGATTGCTCCAACTTGTTGAAATATCTTGCCAGTTTCCATGAGAGGCGTGTAATATGTCTTTTCTTTTCAAGTTTGATGAGTACATCGTATCTAAGATTTTCTTTTTCTCATGCGTAATGTTCCACTGAAAACTACTAAACTTGGAATAGGATTACAACTGTGAGAGGTTTACTGTATTGTTACCATTAATATCTAGTAGAGGAAAAGATAGCCTGCTGTACAGAGGAGCAACAAGTGATATATTGGCGTCCTTGTCACAATGTATAGAGCGCAGTCCTGCTTTTTTCTGCTCTTGTGAACTTGTTTTTTTTCTTGATCAGGATCAAGAAACTTATTGACATGGAAGCTTTATCGCTGTCACGCTTGAAACTAGTGGTGCTCGACATGCAGAGGGACCCGAAGTCATTTAACTTGTTTACACTACCACAAGTCAGGTACCACTCATGGCAACAACATTTGACACCAAAAATAACTCCATGCAAACACTGCCATCTCCATCTAATTTTACTTTTGGATCACTTTTTCATGCAGCAACGAGTTTTGGGACCTGTACAAGGGATATCTAGGTCAGAAGGTGCGAGAAGGTGCGAGAAGGTGACACAAGAATATGTTTCTACGGTGCTGTTTCTGAGAAAGATGCCAATAAAGTCCTTCCACCTGCCGAGTAAATGTCTATAACATGAAACAGCATCCTGTGGGCAAGAAATTAGGAATTTTGGTCGTGTGAGAAATTAGAAACTTTGGTTGCATCTTTTAGATGTATCCATTTATGCTAAATGAGCGTAATTGTTCGCGGGACATACAACGTGTCAATGAGACCATGAGTGCATAACCTTCCATTTCCATTCTGAGCTCTGTGATTATTACCGTTTTCAGATTTCAATGCAAGACTCATAATCAACTCAAGCTGTGGTGTTTGAAATTTTGAATCTATACCATCTCATGGACTTGAGTTTGGTGCTGGTGGATGTTTTTAAATCTGTACCTGCTAACGTTAAAGAGAAAAAATATTTTACACTGATGATGTGATCGATGTTCTAAGTATTTCAGTTACCTCTGGATGTAACACGTTATCTGACATTCAATTTCTGTTTGTTGATCACGTAAAATTGAGGAGATCCTACACGGACTGGGATTCAGTGACTTTCCCATGGCTTGTCACCGTGTAACTGGCGCCCTTCTATCCACCGTTTACTCTCCATCCAATGGTTAAGATTAGCCTAAAAAGTGAAGTCAAAATTGAAATATTCTAGAAAAAATCGAAAAAATTCCAGTAAGTTGTACATGGACTGTTATGTATTCTGATGAAGTTTTGCTTCATTCGATAACCCATTCATGATTTAATAGCATTTTAAGATCAGAATATGAAAAGCTATTTAAAAATTAACCAATTGTCCAAATGAGGCGAAACTTTCTCAGAATACAAAAAGGGCCATATAAGGATTATTAGAATTTTTTCTGGATATTTCAATTTTGACTTCACTTTTTAGGCTAATCTTAACCGTTGGACGGAGAGTAAACGGTGGATAGAAGAGCGCCAGGTACGTGGTGACAAGCCATGTGGTGACTCCCAATCCACCAGGCTAGGTATTTGGTGAAATCCCACGGACAGAAAAATAAACATCAGGAACATAGCTAACAGATTTTCATGCTAAAAAGCAAAGCATGACCAACACATCGGCACATGTTAATTGGTTTGAAACAGATACCTTGCACTTAAAGTGCACCTACATACAGAGTACATAGTTGGCCGGTAACGAACCGTTGTGCCAACCAATTCACAACAATAGCATGTTCCTTATCCTACAACCTACATTAGCACAACCCTAACCTGTTACACAACAGAACATCTACCATTGCTGCGATTTACATCATCACAAGATATTGCTCTGATTTTCACCGCACCGTGCTCGATGCTACCTCCTCAGTTCTCGCTCTCTTTCTTGGTCTTCCTCTTCCTCTTCCTGTCAACAGTTACACCATATGAACGATCACGAGCTTTAGATATTTGTTGCACGTAACCATGTGTAAACAGTAACGAGTGTTGCTGGTCTCAGGTCTCCGTAATACAGAGTCCTACTGTAACCACGTGTCAACAGTCATTACTGTGCTGGTCTCTGTAATACAGAGTCCTACTCGTTCTGCATGGTGCTGGTTTACTGACTCTTCCGTTTATTCAACTAACACACTGTTGTTGTTTGGTTAATCGCTAGGTTTACATGATAGCAGGCAACTGATGGGAAAACACTTCTTGCTCTCGTGTTCCAGTGCTCCCTCTACTTAAAAAATTCAAAATTCATGTTTAACATTTTAGAAACAACTGAAAAAACCCTTCATACTGCCAATGAAGTATCTCACAATCGTGCAAAGTCTTGATTTAAAGTACTTTATATTATGGGCTACACAAAAATGGCAAATGTTGTATAATTTAGAGATTTGAAAGTGTGTACATTTAGATCCACACATTCGTCATTTTTGTATATATCCAAATAGAAAGTGTTTTAAATCGATATTTTGCACGTTTGTGCGATATATAATTGGCAACATGCAGGATTATTTTCAGATTTTTTTGAAAATTATAAATATGATTTTTAGTTTTTTTAAGTAGAGGGAGCACTGGATCCCAAGAGCAAGAAATCTCTACACAGCAACTGATATAATTTATTAGTTTAGGGTGCAAAAGAGTTGGTTTCCTCCTATTTTGTACGCAAGTATGATTTGTTCACAACATTAACCGGGACAACAAAATCTAGGGGGTGGTTTCTCCACACTTGATGTTTGTACCGTATGAAAGCATAGACAAACAAATATGACATCTTCTTAAGGCATAATTTTTAAAATAGGGATGTGACTTTATTTCATACAATATGTGCAATTGCATGTGCACTATTGCTAATAACTAATAGCGAAGCCTTGATGCCGTGATTGCCATCAAGTAAAAGCTGAATGGTAAATAATTAAGAACTCATGCAAATGATTTAACTAACCTTTGTGAGTCGTATCTTCTGATTGAAGCTTATCTGCAGCAGTGATTTGAGCAATGGAGCCACCCTACATTGAGTTAACTATAAGATTTAGCAAAAAGGCAGTAGAAAGTACTGCTAAGATTTACGCCATCACAAAATATTGCTCTGATTTTCACTGCACCGTTCTCGATGCTACCTCCTCAGTTCTTGCCCTCTTTCTTGGTCTTCCTCTTCCTGTCAACAGTTACATCATATGAAAGATCACGAGCTTTAGATATTTGTTGCACGTAACCATGTGTAAACAGTAATTAGTGTTACTGGTCTGAGGTCTCTGTAACACACAGAGTTCTACTGTAACCACGAGTAAACAGTCATTACTGTGCTGATCTCTGTAATACAGAGTCCTACTCGTTCTGCATGGTGCTGGTCTACTGGGTCTTCCGTTTATTCAACTAACACACTATTGTTGTTTGGTTAATCGCTAGGTTTACATGATAGCAAGGCAACTGATATAATTTATTGGTTTAGGGTGCAAAAGAGTTGGTTTCCTCCTATTTTGCACGCAAATATGATTTGTTAACAACATTAACCGGGACAACAAAATATAGGGGGTGGTTTCCTCGCACTTGATGTTTGTACTGCATGAAAGAAAAGACAAATAACTATGACATCGTCTTAAGGCATATTTTCTAAAATAGAGATGTGGCTCTAGTTCATGCAATATGTGCAATTGCGTGTGCGCCATTGCTAATAACTAATAGCAAAGTCTTTATGACGTAATTGCCATCAAGTAAAAGCTGAATGGTAAATAATTAAGAACTCATGCAAATGATTTAACTAACCTTTGTGAGCCGAATCTTTTGATTGAAGCTCATTTGCAGCAGTGATTTGAGCAACAGAGCCACCCTACATTGAGTTAACTATAAGATTTAGCAAAAAGGTAGTAGAAAGTAAATCGTCTTCAATAACATCACATGCTTTCTAGAGAACATCAAGTCAAGGGAAAAATGGCAAACTTAATATGACTTATCACCATCGAAGCATTAAGCATCATATGATAGTTAGAGATTATCAGTAAAATGTTTAGATGTTTGCAGTGGGCATGCCACTCAACTATACCATGACAGCATTGCAATCCTAATGGAGCAAAGGGTAACATGACAGAACACTGCACAATTAGAATGCTACTGCCACAAAAAGGTTTGTTTAAAAGAGTATCAATCCTGGGCCGTAGCAAGTACCAGTGGTCAAAAGTGGACATAGTAATTAATTTGCATCAACTTAACTAATTCAACCTACATTTTTGTGACAAGTCGCATCTGAAGGGGTTGCTGTCTCTTCAGTTGGTATCACCTTCATTTTCAATGTTTCTTGCTGCACTGTCCTCTTGGAATGACCCTCCTTAAACGAAGCACCATTTGACATTCCACACACTTTGCCGCTCCGTAGTGTTCTGCATGTGTTCTCTTTTGAACATTGCATGAGTCCTAACGCCGGATTCAACCTTTTGGCTAATACTTCTAATTCATGTGGTTTTGCTGCTTGGCTTGTTTGACCAATACATGTTTCTCCAGGTCCAGGATCTTCAAAAGATTCATCAGGCATACCCATGCTACCGTTACATAATCCCTCAGATGCAGTCTCGTTGCTCACTGAGTTATGATAATCACCACTATTTCCAGAAGGTTCCTGATTTCTTGGTGTTCCATTGGCTAAACATGAAAGCCTTCGGACGGGAAATTCATCTGTATTAGCACAACCTGCAGGCACATGATCTGCACAAAAAGATTCATCAGGCATACCCATTCTGCCATTACATAATCCCTCAGATGGACTAATTTTGCTCAATGAGTTATCATAGTTACCACTATTGCGAGAAGATTCCTGATTTTTTGGTGTTCCACTAGACAAATCTGAAAGCCCTTGGCTGGAAGGTCCATCTGTTTTGCCAGTAGGCCCTTTAGATGATTTGGAATCAACCTCCATGTAATAATATGGATCCAAATTGATAAAGCTGCCACCCAAGAACTTCCTTATATAATATTCAGCTGACTTCAATGGAGCTTGTGTGTTTTCATTCATTTGTTTCATGTTAGAATTAGCATAGCTCTCCCATTGAACAGGAAAACTACCTTGGAAGTATTTAGAAACCTGCATAAATTTTAATGTGATACATGATAAACGCCGGTCCATGTGTTAAGGTACTATCCAGAAACATAACTGGCAGAGATAAACAAGACAAAACAAGTGGAACTATTAGAAGTATACAAATTTAAGAACAAACATTTTGTTTTGACAGAAAAATCTAGTGAAGACTGATGTATGAAGAAAGAAATCAAACCTCGTCGGGAAATCCATTATGTTGCATCTGTGAATTATTTAATGGACCCTTAATTAACAAAATTTTGTGATCTGCAGTCACCAGAGAACCGTCAGCATGCCGCAGTGTGATGGAACCAGACCTGAATAATCGAGTCGCTCGATTCCTGTTTGCAGAGTGAGCAACAACATGTTAATCTCATGAGGTTTTAGGAAAAACTGTTTCTTTTAAAAGCTTACAAATGGTTTCACACATAGAGATCTTGAATATTATCAGTTCCAAAGCATAGAGCAAATGATACAGCATGCAAAATTTCCTATTCATGGAGATATAGCCATATACTGCATATACAGCAGTATATAAGTTAACGCATGAGACATACTATTAAGGTTTATGTTTGTCGGCATTAGAAATGAAAATCTTAGAATAGAACACTGAGAGAAGTGATATTCCAAGAACCCACAGAATCATGTTCACAGTTTATCTTCCCATTGATGTGACAGCATCTAAGATATCATCTGCATCATTTAGTGGAGTTACATCAGTGGTAAAATCCTTCTCTTTAAAATAGATACATGAGCTCCTTAAACCAGGTGCTTTGAGAATCTTATGTTTCCCATAAACTACTTTTTACCACCCACTCCCACTTTTTAATAGATGTCGGTTTTAGACATCAGCACAGTCTCCAAAAGAAAACTTTAACAGTTTTTATTGTACAAGATCAAGTTATAGATGGCGGCCAATACAATTTACAATTGCAAAGGTAGATAAGGCTTAGGACATATATGCTGTGCAGTCTACCCATGGGTGAAAAGTTGGAAATATTTAAATCAGTAACATAACATGCTCATCAAATCAATACGAATTTATTTCCATTCAGATCATATAGAAATTTAGACCTGGATTAGAAAGATAATTTTTTACACAGCCTAGCTTCTTATTTGTTCCTACTTCATTTTCGTTAGTTATAAAGGAACGTATGAATTTTCAGAAAAAAAAGCATAGCCGTTGACTGACTGACTGAGCGTAAGCGGTGTACTTATTAAACACACATTCTATCTGAGAAAGATGATATGTAATGAAGCTTCTGAAGATTGAGTTTGTTTTCCACATAGGACACCGCTTAACAAACTCGTGCCCAAATTTACAAGAAGCAGCAATATAATTTTTGTCGATGAAACCTGAGCGCAGCAATAAACTTGAGGCATGGCAGATCCAAAAAGAATGAGAAGTAAGTACGTCTATCAACTACAGTAAGTAGTAGCACGAAACAAATTGCAGTTCATTTAGGTACCTAACTTAACAAAATCTTGTTTCCACGAACAGAACCCTAGTTGCAACACACGAGGGGCAGGGGCAGGGACAGGGGCAATGGAAAAAAGAGAAACGGAGGGAAGGGGAAAGAAGAGTTTTTTTTTTACATAAAGAAATGTCTCACCTCTCGCTCTCGGTCTCGGTGTACCCATTAACACGGATCTCGTCGCCTTCTCCCCTCACCAGCCACCAGTCGACGAGAGCCACCTAACCGAAGGAAGAAGAAAAGAAGCAAGGGAACGCGTTAAATCCCAATGCTAAGCAGGACGGAAGGGGAAAGAAAGTGAGGCCGTACGCATTTCTGCAAGGTGGCGCGGTAGACGGGGCCTTCCACGGAGGCCGGCGGCGGGGCACGAGCGGCCGTTCCCTGGGTGGAGGGGCCTGGCTGGGGTTGGGACGCCATTTCCGTGTCTAGAGAGGTTTTTGGCAGAGGAATGCCTGTCGGCGGGGGCAAATGGAGAGGGAAGATTTTTTTGAGAATTCCTGGTCTTTTAGCGTGTGTTCGGTTAGAGAACTAAAGGGTTCTGAGAACTGATTCCCTGGCGTGGCTTGCCGCGCGCCACCCGCCGTTGACACTGGTTTTCAATTTACAAAACATTATGACTAACATTCTTAATATGACACAATAGTCTACATAGTAGTGACATTACAGTTTATAAGAGGAAAGCACAATGCTCTTTCATACATAAAACTTTACACCCATTAGAGTCTTCAGGATAAATAGGCGCCAGCCACCTTTCAGAGTGCTAATCGGTTGGTAACGACACTATGGCAATCATCATAAATATAGTTTTTACCGCGTACTCTAAAAAAAAAAATCAAATGCAAGCAGACTGATCAGATTACTTTTGTTGTATCTGGTAATCCACGGGGCTATGGATCTGGTAGAGAAATGAGCTTGTATCGACAGTAGTTTAGTACGTTTTAAAGTAGACCAAGAGGCAATCAAGTAAAAGTCAATTGGCATGTAAAATGTAGACGAAACATGAGAATATGAGTAGTGAGGGTAGAATTAGGATTTACATAACAAAGATCCATAAATTAGGTTTTACATAGTTTTATGGGGTAGACAGTCAGATAGGCGAGGTTGGCCTTACACACATAAGGGTATAAACAGTAAGGATAGAATTTAAAACCAAAGCGTAGAGCTGTTGTGTCTAAAACCGAGACCGTGGACTGGAATTCAATGGTTTGTTTCATCTATCAGCTCATCACCAAGTGCACTCTTTCCATCATGGCATGATTCAAGACTATAACCGAATGGAGTCTGAGTCCGAGTTTTGTAGGATCTCCTTAGTTGCTTGAATGGTAAATTGCTGAAGGTCACAGGCAGCCGCCTTATCTACTTCAATAAGGACAGAGTCAAGAGAGATCGGTCTCTCTGTCCAATAGGCTGCCTCGACTGATCTTCCGAATCTGTTCACCAGGCTTGCATATATTGCCTATGAAAGTATCCCAGCCTGCGAAGCAATCCCAAATGGAAAAAGTAAATATATCACATATAAGCAAGAATATATGGTTCCGACATAACAACAACTGACCATAGAGAAGAAATATCTGACTGGAAGTCCAGAAAGTGGATAGTATTTTAATAGGAGGGGACAAACAAAAAGTTCAAACATGATGAACAACAGGAATAAAGAAAAGATGAATGGTAAGAAAACTGGACAAATACATTCAATCAGAAGGTTCCAACAATAGCTTAAAGTAGATATGAACAGTCCAGCAAGAAATGCCCAGATCACATGGCTTTCCAGGATCCAGAATTGCACAATGGTTTTCATCCATTTATTACTTAATTGTACATTGCACAAATCAAAACAAATCATCAGGTTTTACATCGAGAAGGCAAAGTTTATTACTTGATTATATATTGCACAACAGATCCACCATTCTACTTTTTAAAGCAATAGCCGGTTCCATTGATGAACTCAACGAAACCTATCATCAGGTCTTACATGGAGGAGGCAAAGTTTAAATTTGTAGAGGCAAAAGAGGGAACATAGGTCTTACACCATACTACTGACCTTCCTAAATGCGCTCACGTGTGCAATAAGAATGTTCCTTGAGTATTCAGATATAATATACATATTTCAAAGATCTGTGCAGATATATAGGTACTGACTTCTGAACTTTGCAGGGATGCTAGAACTTTACTGACAGTTGTACATGCATAGACAGGGATCTGTATAACTATTTCATTTAAAAAAAATTATGTGCAGCTAGCACAAATAAAACTACATCCAAGTATCAAGTGTCCCTCACCTAGTCTCTGTTATATCTATTTCTGCAACACTTAAAATCAATGGAAGAGAGCACAATTAATTACATGTATTGAAATGACCAGAGGGGTGTGGTGAAGCAATAGTTGTGGTGTAACAGAAATAATAATACATATATCTACTTTTTAGGATTGAAAATATTCATTTGTAAACCAAGGAGATGATTATTTTGCAGAACTACCAAAGAAGTCCGAAATTATTATTTTTGCCAAAATCTATAACTCATATAAGCATGTATTGTGATTAGCTAGATATAAATAGCCCACATGTTCATTTAGGTAAAAAGAGATCGTCCCTAGCCTAAATTCCGACACAACCCATGAAACACTTCTCACGGTAAAAAAAAAAGTAAGATCTGGATAAAATAAATTGTCCTTTGGTTAAACAATGTAATGAGTAATGACACATTGCATTTACTATATCCATGTGCATAAATACACGCAAAACAATGTATTATCCCCCTATGCATATAACATGATACATCTCACAGGAGTAGCAACCACATCACATTGCAACTCAATTTTGCTACCTCGCAAAGAATAGACACTACCACGAAAGGGAAGGAACATGCAGGATACTACTATTGAAGTGAATTAATAAATAGACACAAGAAACTCAGGAGAGTTGGGAAGTACAGCAACCCAACTAAGTACGTATGGTAAGAACCTATGATGGATTGATAGTAATTTAAACCATGCAATTTCAGAGACAGAGTGCTGAACCTATGATGGGAAAATGTGCATGAGAGGATGATACGAAAATAGGAACAAAATGGTCAAAAAAAGAATTACACAATGCCACAAAAGACCGTCTACAATAAAGAAAAATATGGAGCTATTTAAGGCAACCTAGATGTCAAGATAATAGAAAAGAATATTGATCTCAAAGACTTGGGAAAATCACACAGAACTAACCCAAGGTATAGAAATAGATGCATTAGAGGCTAGCAAACATAACAAATTGTAAGACACTTAATTAGATGCTAGACAAATAATATGTGCAGGCGTTCCTCCAAACAAATTCCTTATTATGGCATGTTTATGGCAATAAGATACGGATACCATGTTAAGTACTCCAATTACAACAGTATATAAAAAAAGAGGTGAGTATAAAAAAAGGAACCAACTGGAATGAACTTACTGTGGCTAGAGGTTGTTGTCTGGACGTGGTGAGATGCCTTGTCGTTGACCATCAGTCCATTACAACACCCATGGCCGCAACACAAACCCTTACGCCCTCTTGTGCCTTCTTTAGGAGCAAGCCCGTGGTGAATCAGCAGCACCTCACATTTCCTCGGCTCGGTGACCTCTTCTATCTCTTGAGCAAATCTGTACAGAATTTGTAGCACTGACTAAAATGCTTAGAAATAATTTCAGAACGCTAGAGTAGGAGCTGTAAGTTGATTTATGGTGCGAATTTCAGAAAAAATATATCATATGTTGTGATTTTTTTTAGAAATGATACCATATAAAGGCTATAAGTTGATTTCAGAAATGATATCATACGGATGTACTGGCTGTAGCTAAATTTCAGGAAAAAAAGTTACTGAGTAGAAAGAATATTACATATATTAATCTTACCCAGCTGCACACTTGCCTATTCATCGAACAACTTGTAGGCATATATTGGAAAGAAGCTAGACAAAGAAAGATGAAAGAATTAATAATAACATATTAGTGGAAGAGAGAGGAGGCAAATCTGCAGGAACAATTGTAAACCTCGTTCCTGGTATGGTGCTGCCCAATTGGTCATGGAGGTACCTGATTGAGGAAAGGATACAGTCAATCCCACACAGAACGCATAGAGGGAGAGAGAGGGAGGGAGCTCGAGCATACGTGTTGCCTTACCGACGCAAGGAGGATGGTGATGCAGATGGAGAGTGAGTGCAGCAGCTGTGCGAGCTCGACGGGGAGAGGAATCGCCTGAGAGGAGTGGGTGGCAGCGGGAGACAGGTCGACGGAAACGGCGCCGTGGCTGGACGTCTCGGGCGCGTGCTCATCTTGCAACGCATCGAGGAAGACGATGATGTCGCTGGTGCCGCTTCATCGGCCGTCTCGGCGGGAGGATGGAGAGGCGGAGCACAGCAGCAACCCGCACTCCTTGGGTTGAGCGGCGAGGAGGAGGCAGAGACGGAGCGAAATCGATGTAGCAGCGGCCGGCTACTACTCCGCGGTGGTTGCGTAGCACGGCGGCGACGATTCCCGTCGCTGTGCGACGTCCCGGCAAGCGCCGATCGGCGAGGAAGGATAAGCGGCGACGGCGGAGATCGCAGCGGTCGTCGATCTGGAAGGGGAGAGGCGTAGCGCCGGCGGCGACTTTCCGTCGCGGGAGAGAGAAAGGAGAGATGGGGGTTGTGCTGGTGATTTTACAGAAAAGTCTACGTGTTTTTTCGAAATTTCAATTAGGTCCACGCGCAGTGTAAAACCTGGACCGCGGGTTAGTTTCCAAAAATTTCGGGGTCCGCTGGACGTCCGCACCACTGCAGAGACACACACCACGACGGTGCTCGAAAGTACTGTGTCGAAAGCAAATGCTACCGTAAAACTTACCCTCTCCCTGTGTAGCGGGACCGGAGCGGGACCGGCGACGTCTGGACCCGCTGTCAGTGACTGTTGTTCGCTGTAAAAGAAGTAACGCAGGAAAATGGATGGCCCAGATCGCGCTGTGGATTCTTCGATCCGACGGCCACAAATCGTCGATCGCTGAGGAACCTCCTTGGGGTCTCGAGGTTTACCTCTGTGGATGTGTTGGTTCCAATTCCTACGTTCGGTTGGTGCAAAAAAGGAAATGAGTTGATTACATTCCTGTGTTCGGTTGGAGATGTAAAATGAGAAGTAATCAAGAGAAAATGGTACAGATTCGCAATTAATAACAAATATGCATCCAAATCAATCTCCAAATCTGTCATTAACTTCTACGATTAGCGATAAATGTCAAAATCGATGCAAATCGACATGCCTGCTCGGCGTCGTTCCGCTGCCATGTGCCCAGCCGCTTGCCGCCGGCGCCCAGCCGCTCGACCGACGCCGCACTGCTGCCTTCCGGCCTCCGCCGTCCAGCCGCTCGCCCGCCGCCGTACTGCTGCGTGTCCTGACCACAGGGTTGAGGAGCTCGACTGCGGAGCTCGGGGCGGCGGACATGGTGGCCGGAGCGGGATGGCCGGAGCTCGGGGCGGCGGGATGGCCGGATCTGCCATCGCCCTGCTGCTAGGCAGCCCCGCCGGCCGCCGGTCTAGATCGGGAGAGAGGGCATGTTCTGCGAGAGAGAGGGACGAGAGAGAGAAGCAGAACCAGGTAATTCCTCCGATTTGGTGGAATGAGCAAATTCCGATTCTGGGGAATGAGTGGGTTCCGGTTCTAGTTTCAACCGAACGCGAGAATTAGGTCCAGGTGCAGGTCCGACCGATCCCATTCCACCCCATGACTCGTACCGAACACACCCTTACAGTACAGCTGTAGTATCTGAACTCACGCACAACCAGGGCCGGTCCACACGTATTGGGGGCCCTGGGGCAAGACAAAGAGAAAGGCCCCTTTGGCCTTGTTGCCATTTTTTACTCCTAGAATGTATTGTACTATTTCAAAAGCTATTCCTCATGAAAATATTCATCAGACTAACTAGCATAGATACGTGATCTTTCAACTACTAAATTCACACCACAAATGATTTATTTGCAACGATAGGAGAGCAAAGTAATCGGATCCGGGGAGCATAGCTATTTTAGGTAAATCGAACTAAGGAACGGGGTAAGGGGAGGAGAAAGGCACGCCATATCTGATTGATGTGGAACAAATAGACCATTGAGAAATGGAGTATCTGGGAACGGAGTTGCGCCTTGGGTCTCCATTAATTGTTGACCCGACCTCGGAAATGAAAAGGACGGGACGTGGGCGTTGTTCTCTAGGATTGGTCATTTCAGAATTCGGGACGAGTCGCAGAGTGCGCTAGCGATTGACATGCATGGCAGTTATTTTAAGCTAATTAGTTGGGTCTGTAAGTGTTGCTTCTTTCTATTGTCCAACTTCGTAATGGGCTTGATCTTTTGGTCCTTGGGCCATTTTTTTCGTGGACCTAAGACAGAAAGATATGCTACGGAGTAGTACTGTTACTGGGTCGGGGCCCTGCCTCCTGGGGCCCGGGGCGGGCACCCCGCTGCCCCGCCCTATGGGCCGGCCCTGCGCACAACGCACTCCACACACACTCAACACCACACGCACGCCACCTGTGCGCAAGCTAGACCTAACCAGACTATACTAAGCTTCTGAGCCTCCGTGAGTCTTGACCTACTGGAAAACCCTTGTGGTGGTGGGCACACCACAATACCACTAACTGAACCATGGTGGAATCGGCCCAGAAGCTAGAACTGGGGCAGACTGATTAAGGGCTTAGCCTTCTGCGTAAACGCAGCCCCAAAGGCCCTCCACAAATTTGCTACAGCGCGAACCCGGGCGGGCCTTCTGCGTGAACAGTGCCACGCTGGTGAGACAACCGTAATTTCGCTCCCTCAGGAGTCGAACCCGGGCGGGCTGGTGAGCCACTGCTCACACAACCACCACGCCACAGCGTGGTCCTCAATGGAGAGGGAAGATAGGTTCGGGAGACGCCTGGGAAACCAACAAGACTCAGGGAGAGGAGGAACCGAGGTGAAATAAATAGGCCACCGGCCACATCCACACCAAGGCTACAACGTTCTTCCTTTTATTTTGAAGTTCAAAGAAAGATATGGGAGTGGTGTTTTGGCTCCGGGTGCATATGCACCCTTTATTTAAAATGCATTTTGCATATATTTTGAAATGTCAAAAAATTTGGAAAAAATGTTCGCGCATACATCTTAACATGTTATGTGTTCACAAAGTCGTTTCACGTGAAACCGATTATTTTTGTAGCTTGTATAAAAAAGAAAAAAAATGGTGCTAAAATAAGGCTTTTCACGACACTTTTTTTTGTCTTTTTTACACAAGGCACAAAAAATATCGGGTTTTGATGAAACGACTTTGTGAACACATATAATATGAAGATGTATCCGCACAATTTTAGTTCAGATTTTTTTGATATTTTGAAATATGTTTTTTAAATACTGGGTGCGCACCTGGGTGCCAAAGTGAATTTCCCGAAAGATACGAACATCTCCAACCGAAGACCCCAAATTCGGCATTTGCCTGCTGATTAGATTATCCGTACGCTTCTTCGTCGGCAATTCTACGCTCGCGTTGCGGTCAAAAAAAAAATATTGCGCGCTGGAGGATCGAACTTAGGTCGCGCGCTACTGCTCTGCGCAGCCTATGCCGTGCTAACCATCTAGTCTGCCACCGTTTGATGATTTAATATGGAAGGTTACCCTATTTCACCATTTTATTTACTACTCTTTTTGCTAAAATAATTAATTTCTTTAATGGTCGGTCTAGTAGCTGAACCATCTGAACTGGTGTTGGGTCAGTAAACCGTGAACCAACAGTTTGACCGGTTTAGTTATCGTTCCGGTTTTTAAAACTATGTTTCTCCCCCAATATCGCCGCAAGCACATGGTTGCATTTTTCTCACAAAAAATCTCGTCTCCGTCCCACCACATCGAGCGACAACAGAAGTTCTTGTTGGTCGAACGTGGTGGGACTGGGATGGCGGGTTGCGCGCGAGGTTGTCGGGAGAGTCATGGGCAACTGGTGATTTCGTGAGGGCGACGCCAGAGCTTAGCGCGCGCGGCCGCGGTGCTTGGGAGACGACGGTTGTGAGCACATCATTGCGAGGTCGTGTGTGAAGATGTGTCAACTCAGTTCGCGACATGCTCTCCTCGTAGTTCGGCGGGTGGAGAGGACGACATAGGAGTCAGAGCTCCCGTCGGGCCTATTCTTGTTGCTATCAGTATGCTACAAGGGGTTGTGCCCGGTGCTGCTGCGAGAGTGTCCACGAAGAACCACTCGCCGGCTAATCCTTCAGTAAGAGAGTATGGCTCTGCTGCTGTTGCTCCTGGTGATACTATTAGTTGTTGTTAGATATACGTTATGCGAACTGTGTGTTATTGCAATGAACTACATGAGCCCAATTTGCCATTGTAGCTTGTTGCGTCCTCATTAAACGAGATTAGCCGTACCCTACTCTTTCAGTAATGATTAGCCAAGTACTTATATAGTTGCCCACTTAGTACTGATGGAGTTACCGGTATATTCAAGTTATAATTATCCACGACGAAATCGATGTAATTACCCTACTCTCACGGTAATAGTTACCCACCCAGTACCTATAGAGTTACCCACCGGTACTAATGAAGTTACCCATGTGTTCATAATGCATTTATCCAATAATCGATGTAATTACACTACTCTCTCGGCAATAGTTATCCGCCCAGTACTGCTGGAGTTACCCACCCAGTACTGATGAAGTTACACATATGTTCATGATGCAATTATCTACCACTAAATCGATATAGTTACACTACTCTCTGAGTAACAGTTACCCACCTGGTACTGATTAAGTTACCCATGTTTTCATGATGTAATTATGTAGCACAAAATTGATGTAGTTACCCTACTCTCTCGGCACTAGTTACCCACCCAGTACCGATGGAGTTACCCACCAAATCCTGATGAAGTTACTCATTTATTCATGATGCAGTTATACACCACGAAATTGATGTAGTTACCATACTTTACCCACCCATTACTTATGAAGTTATCCACCACGAAATCGTTATAATTACCAACTCTTTCGGTAATAGTTACCACCCAGTGAAAGGACAAGGATGTCGCCTAGAGGGGGTGAATAGGCGATTAAAACTTTTCCGGTTTAGTCTTGATAAATGCGGAATAAAACTAGCTGTTTTAATTTAACAGGCACACAACCAAAATATACTAGGCTCACCTATGTGCACCAACAACTTATGCTAAGCAAGACAAGTAACAAGGTGATAGCAAGATATAAGACTTCAAACACGAAGACTATCACAATGTAAAGTGCATAAGTAAAGAGCTCAGGTAAAGAAATAACCGAGGCACGCGGAGACGATGATGTATTCCCGAGTTCCTCCTTTTAGGGGAGTACGTCTCGTTGGAGGGGTGTGAGTTTCAAACTCAAGACGCCACAAAAGGCCTCACCCTATTCTCCGATGAATCTCACCCAAAAGCTCGGTTCATCTTCCACTATTGATTTCCTTTTGGGTGGAAATCGAGTCCCTTACAACAATCTTGAGGCACAACCCATAAAAGGATTGGGAGCTCTCAAGTGACCACAAAAGGTCCCAGCTAGCCACAAAAGGCCTTGACCACAACAGGTCACAAGAACACCGTCTAGGGTCCAACGATCCAAGAGTAACAAGCTCACAAACTTTCACTTCCACGAATCCTCGTGGAGAGAGCAAACCAATGTAACAAAATGCAATGGCAAGAACACAAGAAGTGCTCAAGTCCTTCGCTCTCAAATCCCACCAAAAGCAACTAATGCTTATGAGGGGAGAAGAGAGTAATAACAAAGATAGAAGAAACACCAAGAACTCCAAGATCAAGATCTACTAGGTTCCCCTCACTTAGAGGAGAGATGGATTGGTGGAATTGTAGATCTAGATCTCCTCTCACTTTCCCTCAAAGATATGCAAGAATCATAGGAGGGATTGAGAGAGGGCAAGCTTTTCCAAGGTCAACAATGGAGGAGAGGGAGAGGAGAAAAAACGAGCTGCAAGTGGTTGGGGGTCGTTGGGGGAGGAAGACCCCCTTAAATAGGTCCCTCTGAAATCTGCCCGTTATGTGTAGTTTTCGTACCCAGCGGTACTACCTCTGCGGTAGCGATACTACCTCTGGAGTCCTTTGAATAAATTCGAGGGGCCCTAGCGGTAGAACGAGGCAGAAACCGCTGGGTACCGGGGAGGACAATAGAGAGCAAAACTGGCCTAGCGGTACCCCTGGCGGTACCACCAGCGGTAGTACCTCTGTCTACAGGCAGAGCGGTACTACCTCTGCACTAGCGGTACTACCTCCAGACCAGATTCTGCCTGGTACAAGAACTGCAATAACTTTTTCATCCGGACTCCGTTTTCGATGATCTTGGGCTCATTGGAATCACCGCAACGAGTACTACAAGATCATGCAGAGAAACATCATAGTCCATCATGTGAGGAGGAAGCCACAAGAAGAGAGTTTGACCTCTCTTAGGAAAAACAAACCGGTAAAAGCTCCAACAACAAAAACGCAACAAGATATGCATATGAAATTCATTTTTAATGAACAAGAGCTTGGTATGGAGATGAACACAAGCTCTAAATTCTCACATGGATAAAAGACAAATAAGAACCAAGAAAGATGATGATGTAGGTTGGTCCCGATTTTCACGGATTTGTGCGGAGGGGATGATGAACACGAAGAACACGCGAAGAACGAAGAACACAAAAGAGGGCAAACACTCAAAACAAGGGTAAATAGCAAGTAGCAACCCGGCAAGACTCAATTGGTAACAAATCCCCGAGGGTAGCCCCCAATTCTCGTCTCCCAAGCACACCTTACTCTTAGAATTGTTTGTCCAATTAGTCAATCCAACCAACCCAATCTAGCCACTCAAAGAGGGAAGATTAGCAAGTAATCTCAACTACAAGCGGAAGCCTTGGTATCCACGCAGGGATCTTCTCCTCAAGAGGAGGCCTTGGTTCATCTCCACAATGGGAGGCCTTGATTCATCTCCATTGGAGGAAAGAGACACTTTGAGAAGAAGGAGCAAGGCTCTACTTTAGTTCCCAAATCATAGTCTAACCCTAGATCTAGATGGGTAGCACCTATTTATAGTCTAGAGGCAAAAGGGGAAAGTTAGGTGGGGTAGGTGGAGGTTACAAGGCTCAACAGCCTGGCTGGTTCCCGCATCAGCAGTACTACCACTCGTGCGAGCGGTAGTACCGCTGGGCGGGCCAGAACGTCGTTGACTTCGATGCGGGCGGTAGTACCGCTCGTCAGCGCGGTAGTACCGCTTGGGCGGGCGGTAGTACCGCCGGTAGTGCCGCACATGGGCGCAGAGGAGGGTTCTCGGCGTCACTGGGGGCGGTAGTACCGCCCGAGCGGTAGTACCGCCTGGAGGAGCGGTAGTACCTCCGTGTCAGATTTTCCTGCTCTTCTTCTTCTTGGCCATCTTCTTGGGTCTTCTCTTGTTCTTCTTCTTGGGTCTTCTCTTGGTCAGCTTCTCCAACATCTTGGACCTTCTCTTGCTCATCTCCTCCACTCCATTGTGGGTCATCATCAAGGTGGTTCCTGAGTATGCACAAAGTATCCGAATGAAGCAGTAAACCATTCAAAGGAGTGTCGAGATCACACATAGATAGGAGTGAATTCACCTTATCATGGAGGGCTTTGACTCTTGCTCTTGTCATGGGCCACTTGTTGTAGGAGCCGTAGGTCGGGCTACATCATCTCCCCCCCCCTTGGAAAAGAGTCGTCATCGACTCTTGGTCATCCTCATCGCTTGATGTTCCAAGGTATGGCGATAGGTCGGCGACGTTGAAGGTGTCATGGACCAAGTGTTTGGAGTTGGAGATGTCGATCTTGTAGCATTGTCGTTGATGCGCTTGATAACCTTTCTCCACGAGGGTGAAGCTTGGACTTCCTTGCATCCGGAAGCGATCTTTGCGAAGGTGTAGCCAAACAAGGTCTCCTTCTTCAAATATCATGGCGCGCTTGTTTTGTTCATCTTTGTGGCGTGTGCTTGTGCTTCTCGAGCGTAGTTCTTGTTTCCTCATGGAGCTTTTCATGTAAGCGGCTCGCTTGTCGAAGTCCATGTTAACTTGTTCACGGAGTGGAAGTGGTAGCATGTCGAGCGTGGTGTAGGGGTTGAACCATAGACGATCTCGAAGGGAGTTCTCTTTGTTGCTCGGTGTAGTGCTCGATTGTAGGCGAACTCGGCATGTGGGATGCACTCTTCCCAATTCTTCAAGTTGGCTTGATCAACACACGAAGGAGGTAGATAGGCTTCGATTCACCACTTCGGTTTGACCATCGTTTGAGGGTGGTAGCGGTGGAGAATAGTTGCTTGATTCCCAACTTGGCCATCAAAGTCTTCCAAAAATAGCTCACAACTTGACGTCTCGATCCGACACAATGGTCTTTGGCACTCCATGAAGACGGACGATTTCCCTGAAAAACAAAGTAGCATATGTGAAGCATCGTCGGTCTTTTGCATGGTATAAAGTGTGCCATTTTAGAGAAGATCAATGACGACAAAGATGGAATCCTTGTTTGTTTTAGTGCGTGGGAGTCCTAAGACAAAATCCATAGCTATATCGGACCATGGTGATGTGGAATAGGCAAAGGGTGTATAAGCCATGAGAGTTTAGAGTAGACTTAGCTTTGAGACATGTAGAACATCGTCGAACTAGGCGTTCCACATCACGCTTCATTCTGGCCAATAGTAGTTGGTGGCGAGCATGGCGTAGGTCTTGTCGCGGCCAAAGTGACCCATGAGTGTTCCTCCATGAGATTCCTTCAAAAGGACCAAACGAAGCGAAGACTCGGGTATACATAGTTTGTTAGCCTTAAACAAGAAACCTTGTGCAAATAGAAATCACCAATTCCTTTGTGCTCCGAACATTGAGCGAAAATGTCTCCAAAGAAAGCATCGGTAGCATACAACTCTTTATCTCATCCAAACCCAAGACACTAATGTCAAGACGTGTAAGTAGGTTGGCCTTGCGGGATAGAGCATCCGCGACCACATTGTCTTTACCTTTCTTGTATTTGATTACAAAGTAAAAGACTCAATGAACTCAACCCACTTAGCATGTCTTTTGTTCAAATTTGTTTGACTTTTCAAATATTTCAAGGATTCATGGTCGGAATGAATGACAAATTCCTTAGGACGAAGGTAATGTTGCCACACATCCAAAACACGAACCAAAGCAAATAACTCTTTGTCATAAATGGGGTAATTCAAGCGAGCTCCATCTAGTTTCTCACTATGGTATGCGATGGGTCTACCATTTTGCATAAGCACTCCACCAATGCCCAATCCACTTGCATCGCATTCAATCTCAAATGTCTTAGAGAAATCCGGAAGGGCAAGGAGTGGTGCTTCGGTTAATAACCGTTTGAGCTCATTGAAAGCAAAATCATGTGCATTGCCCCAAATGAAAGGTACATTTTCTTTGTAAGTTCATGGAGGGGGCAAGCAATTGTGGAAAAATCCTTGATGAAACGGCGGTAAAATCCGGCAAAACCAAGAAAACGTCTCAACTCCTCAAGTGACATCGGAAAAGGCCAAGTCCGAATTGCTTGTATCTTGCATCATCAACTTCAACTCCATCCGAAGAAACAACAAAACCCAAGAAAACAAGTTTGTTGGTGGCAAAAGTGCACTTAGAAAGATTTGCATAAAGCTTTTCATTGCGAAGAACCAACAAAACTTGAGCAACATGAGAAGTGTGCTCTTCCAAAGATTTGCTATAGATAAGGATGTCGTCAAAGTATACCACAACAAATTTCCAATGAAAGGACGCAAAACATGATTCATGAGACGCATAAAAGTAGAAGGTGCATTGGAAAGACCAAATGGCATGACAGCCACTCATAAAGACCAAGCTTTGTTTTAAATGCGGTCTTCCATTCATCACCTTCACACATCTTATTTGGTGATATCCACTTTTAAGATCAATTTTGGAGAATATAGCGGAACCACAAAGCTCATCAAGCATATCATCAAGTCGAGGGATAGGATGGCGATACCGAACGGTGATGGCGTTGATGGGGCGACAATCCATGCAAAGGCGAAGAGTGTTGTCGTGCTTGGGTACCAAGATGACGGGCACGGCACACGGACTCAAGCTCTCGCGGATGTGTCCCATGGCAAGAAGTTCTTGTATTTGCCGCTCGATCTCCTTTGTCTCTTCGGGGTTGGTGCGGTAAGGAGCGCGGTTTGGTAGCGGTGCGCCGGGAACAAGGTCGATGCGGTGCTCGATTCCGCGTAGAGGAGGTAGTCCCGGTGGCACTCTTGAGGGAAACATCTTCAAAGTCCTTCAAAAGAGACAACAAAGAAGGAGGAAGGTTTGTGAAAGTGTTAGTCATAGAAACTTCACCCTTGCATATGAGCACATAGTGGAGGGTGGATGGGTTTCTCTCAACTCCCTCATCTCTCTCTTTGTGGCAAATAGTGTAAGTTTTGTGGGAACTCTCTTTGAAGTGTCACACTCATTTGGCTTGTGGCTCTCACTCACTTTATGGTGGGTCTCTCGCTCACCACTCATCTCACTGACGAACGATCTTGTTGTGCCCTTGCAATAGTCTTGGCGTTGTCGGCGATGACTTGACTTGGTGTCATGGGACGAAGGACGAAGGTCTTGTCGTTGTTCTTGAAGCTATAGTAGTTTGTCCTTCCATCATGCATAGCACCCTTGTCAAATTGCCATGGACGCCCAAGGAGTAAGTGACAAACGTTCATAGGCACAACATCACAATCAACCGTATCTTCATAGGCTCCAATCTTGAAGGACACTTGCACCATGTGTTGAATCTTGACGGCTCCGGTATCACTCAACCATTGCACATGGTAGGATGTGGGTGCTTCTTGAACTTCAAGTTGAGCTTATCACAAAGTTCTTTGCTCGCTAGGTTGTGGCAACTTCCACCATCTATGATGACCTTGATGGACTTTCCATTGATTCCCGCTCTTGTTGAAACAAGTTGCATCTTTGGTCTTCTTCCACTTGAACATTGGTGGTTAAGCTCTTGCCACAACCAAGGAAGGGTTGTTGTCGCCATCACAATATATCTCACTTTCTTCTTCTTGAGCACTTTGCATTGTGGCGACCTTGTTCAAAGCATTGTACTCATCTTCACTCATAGATTCATACTCTCCCATGTCATTGATGATCATGACCTTCTTGTTGGTGCACTCAAAAGATTTGTGCCCTTGTCCGCCGCACTTGTAGCATTGCAAAGTCTTGTGCCGGACGAAGATCCTTGAGGCGCCTTGGAGGGGAGGTACTTTCTTGAAAGGTTGAGGCGCTTGAGGTGTCGATGTAGAGACTCTTGGAGGACCTCGAGTGTTCGCTTGAGGAAGAGCTTGTGAAGGTGTAGGAGTTGACGAAGAAGGCTTGTTGGCGAAGAATGCCTTTGTCTTGAGGTATTTGAGCTCTTCAAGCACGTGGCGCTCGGCCTTGGAAGCTTGATGTACTAGCTCAACCAAAGAGGCATATGGTTGGAACTCCACGATCTTCTTGATGGATAGTTGAGGCCATTCATGAAACGAGCCATGGATTGCTCTTCGTACTCGTTGACATTGGCTCTCATCATGGAGATTTCCATCTCCTTGTAGTACTCGTCAACCGACTTCAAACCTTGCTTCAACTCTTGCAACTTCTTGTATAAGTCTCTAGTGTAATGGCTTGGCACGAAGCGCTTGTACATTGTTTCTTTCATTTCAACCCAAGTGTCAATTGGTTGTTGGTGGTTAGCGACGCGAGCATCTTGTAGTTGTTCCCACCACAAGAGGGCATACTCTTCAAACTCCATCGAGGCTAAGGCAACCTTCTTGTTGTCGGAGAAGCGTTGCACACGGAAGATCTTGTCAACCTTGAGTACCCATGAGAAGTAAGCTTCCGGATCACTTGTGCCGTAGAACTTGGGTATGTCAAAGCGGACGTTGGTCAAGTCATCATAGTCGTCACGATGGCCACCACGTGGGAATGCACGTCCACGTCTCCTTCGATTGAGTCCATCACCATTGTGTTGGCTTGACTCGTTATCACTTGACTCGGAACGTTGGTGTTGTGACGATCATGTGAAGCTCTTGACGAGGCGCATGTTGAGGAGGTAGCTCTTGTTGAGGAACGGGTTGCTCGACATTGTTCGCATTGTCATGATTTTGATGACGTGGCCTTGGAGGATGACGAGGGTGACGTCCTTGTTCACCAAAGTCATTCGCACCCGGAACGCCATTGTCATTAGCCAATGGGTCATGACGATCACGTTGTTGCGGTGGTGGTGATGGTATGCGTTCATGACGTTCATCATTTTGGTGAGGTTGTTCTTGATGCGCATTGGCATTGTTCGCGTGAAGATCATGTGGTTGTTCAACGTGAGGAGGAGGTCGTTCATGGGCGTCGCGCCTTGGATCATGTTGACGTTCTTGTCGAGGTTCATGACGTCCATGACGTGCTTGTGTCGACCTTGAGGTGCTTCTTGTACGGCTTGAGTGTGAAGAAGCTCGTTGTCGCGCAAGGTTGTTGATAGCTTCGGTCAACCGCTCCATATTTGCTTCTTGAGCATGCATGCGGTCGTTGAAGGTGTTTCTTGATTTTGAAGACGGCGCTCGTAGCGTCCTAGGTTATCACGAAGAAAGTGTCGCATGCCAACAAGCTCCGATTGTGTGACATAGCCATGATCACCGCGAACTCCACCATGGATTTCCTCATCCGAGCTTGAGCTTCCGTTTGTACTTCCCCTAAACATTTTCTCAAGAACAAGTGAGATGTGTGGTAAGAAAAACCAAGACAAACTATATCCCAAGTATAATGTGGCTTGAGAGGAGAGTATCCGGTTCTAACACCCAACACACACACTTATGAGGATAGGAAGGTATGAAGTGGCAAACGAAACAAGCAAACCCGAGACAAGTATATTGTCAAAGGTAGAGAAAATCCACAATGATCAAATTACCAAAGAAACTCCAACCACAAAGTATCAAGAAACACACACAAAAGCGAATGATGGGGTTGGGCGACCAAAGGGCGAGCACTCGAAGATAGAACCTAACGAAGACTACGTGCTCAAATGTCACCCAACACAAGAGGACGCTAGCTCAATTGCTTTTTGTGGGCAACGGATTTGCACAAGAGTTAACACTCACACTCACTTTGGCGGTTTAGCTTTGTCGCAACCTACAAGAGATGAACTTGGCACCACTTGATTCTTTTCTTTTCTCTTTTTTTTTTGATTTTTGCTTTTTGACGATGATTCCTTCTCTTTTGCTAGTGCCAAGATCTCTAACGATACACACTCGCCAATACTTTAAGACAAACACTCAACAAGTGCAATGCCTCGCAATATCACCGAGCTAGTCCGATAGGTCAAGGTACATGAAAGGAAGAAGGGCTCACAACGGATTATGATGGTGGGGAAATGTCGAGTCCTTGGTGGCGTCGTCGCTTGGCGTTGAAGATGCGTGCTGCGGAAGCTTGTCGATGTCGTAGACGTAGGGCACACCAAGAAAGGACTCAAACCAAAGAGGAAATGCCAAAACGAACCGAGGAAAAGAAAAAATTCTGCAAAATTGCCCTGGCGGTAGTACCGCTGGCCGCCCGTAGTACCGCTCGAGCGGTGGTACCACTGCGCGCGGATCTGCGCGAGTTTGACTCGATTTTGGGCGGATTTGGGCTCCAAAACTTCCTCGAATCCGTGGGAAATTGGCAAAATTAAGGCTAGGGAACGCAAACAAAGGTGGAGGGGGTCCTAAAGCAACAGATCCATGGACAAAAACTACCAAAAACGCAACGAATCGACAGATCGGCTCGAATCAAGGCAAGGCTATTTTTGGTGGAAATTTTCGAATTTCTCAAAAACAAAGAAAAATTTGGTGGATTTTGGTGGAAACACAAAACAAATCCGTGTCAACCTAGAGCTCTGATACCATATGATGTAGGTTGGTCCCGATTTTCACGGATTTGTGCGGAGGGATGATGAACACGAAGAACACGTGAAGAACAAAGAACACAAAAGAGGGGAAACACTCAAAACAAGGGTAAATAGCAAGTAGCAACCCGGCAAGACTCAATTGGTAACAAATCCCCGAGGGTAGCCCCAATTCTCCTCTCCCAAGCACACCTTACTCTTAGGATTGTTTGTCCAATTGGTCAATCCAACCAACCCAATCTAGCCACTCAAAGAGGGAAGATTAGCAAGTAATCGCAACTACAAGCGGAAGCCTTGGTATCCACACAGGGATCTTCTCCTCAAGAGGAGGCCTTGGTTCATCTCCACAAGGGGAGGCCTTGATTCATCTCCATAGGAGGAAAGAGACACTTTGAGAAGAAGGAGCAAGACTCTACTTTAGTTCCCAAATCATAGTCTAACCCTAGATCTAGATGGGTAGCACCTATTTATAGTCTAGAGGCAAAAGGGGAAAGTTAGGTGGGGTAGGTGGAGGTTACAAGGCTCAACAACCTGGCTGGTTCCCGCATCAGCGGTAGTACCGCTGGGCGGGCCAGAATGTCGTTGACTTCGATGCGGGCGGTAGTACCCCTCGTCAGCGCGGTAGTACCGCTTGGGCGGGCGGTAGTACCGCCGGCAGTGCCACACATGGGCTTAGAGGAGGGTTCTCAGCGGCACTGGGGGCGGTAGTACCGCCAGCAGGAGCGGTAGTACCGCTGTGTCAGATTTTCCTGCTCTTCTTCTTCTTGGCCATCTTCTTGGGTCTTCTCTTCTTCTTCTTCTTGGGTCTTCTCTTGGTCAACTTCTCCAACATCTTGGACCTTCTCTTGCTCATCTCCTCCACTCCATTGTGGGTCATCATCAAGGTGGTTCCTGAGTATGCACAAAGTATCCGAATGAAGTAATAAACCATTCAAAGGAGTGTCGAGATCACACATAGATAGGAGTGAATTCACCTTATCATGGAGGGCTTTGACTCTTGCTCTTGTCATGGGGCCACTTGTTGTAGGAGCCGTAGGTCGGGCTACATCAGATGATATGCCAAGTATGTAAAGGCTTAATCTCTCCACAAAGATGCGATCAACCTACTCACTTGAGAGCCCCTCTTGATAGTACGGTATCCATCCTATAACCCGGTCTCTGAACTAACAACATGAGACCGGTAAAATAGAAACCATATCAAGAACATACCTTTGCCTTGCGCATTCCACTTGAGTTAGATGATAACGATCTTGACTCTTTAATTTGGAACACCTTTCTTGATCATGCTTGCTTGCACATGCTTGATGAAAACTTCTCCAAATACTCCATTATGGGAGAGCCTCGCCTAGCTCCATCTTCATGTATCCATTGTAAGCTTCAATCAAATGATATCTTCCGAGATGGATCATATTGAACTTGCACTTCATACTCTTTTAAATGTGTTGATCAATCTTGACTTCATTATTTGCACATTGACTTGATCAACCTTGCACTTTTTCTTCTTCTCTTAATATATATGATGGCTTGGAAATTGACCTGAATGTTCCCTCAATCTTCTTTTCCAAGCCACACTTTACCATGTAAGCTTCTAGAGTCCAACACATAAACTCCAACCTTTTCCGATGGACAAGATCTATAAGAATATCTCAATACAAACATTAGTCCATAAGGATTGTCATTAATTACGAAAACCACGCATGGGGGCAACATGCACTTTCAATCTCCCCCATTTTGGTAATTGATGACAATCCCTTTTACGGGGGTTTATATAATGAATTAAGCAACTATGCAACACAAAAAGCAAGGATGCAAGGGATCAAAACCATGTTCCCTAAAACCCTCTAAATCTCTCCCCCATTGGCATCCATTGCCGAAATGGGTGAAAAATTAAGAAGGCAAATATAATAAAAGCTCCCCCATAATGTGTGCATTTCTCATGATATGAGTGAAATCAAATGCACATATCCAATGACAAATAGATGGAGGGAGATCAAACTATATTGAGGATCCAAAAATTGCAAAAGAATATCAAAGAGAAAGATATTTCGACGAAAGCAAGCAATCAAAAGGATCCGAAAAAATGTTTAAAAAAAATCAAGAGGGAACTCCCCAAGGTACGTGCACAAAGTAGGATTTGCATTTCAATATAGTGTGCACAACATGGAATCCTCACTCCCTCCTAGATAATTTAGAACACAAACCAAAGAAGATGTAGTAAATAGGTCCACAAGCTTATTAAGATGCAAAAAGGGATATCAAAAGAAAAAACAAAGCTTGTGTCTTTTAGAAACCACCAAAGAATCAAAAGCAATAAAAGGTGGTCACTAAAAAATTGGAATACCAATTAAGGAACTAACTATTCTCATGTGTATAAGTTTTCAAGTAGACACCAATCATGAAGATATAAGTCCACAAAGAAACATGCACACACAAAATAGGTACAAAGTTAGAGAACATGATATCCAAGAGGAAGTCATAAATGCACCAATAAGATCTTTGCTTAAAAGCATAGCACAAAGCTCAATTTTATCTTAAAGGGATATAGATGAACATCCACCACACACTCATCATAGCATCAAAAATGTCCACAAGGGATAAGGTGATAAATGGAATGCTCCGAGAAAGATAACAAGTATCGCAAAAGGCAAATGATTTAAAAAAACATCAATATTGCATATATGAGACATAGAGTAGAAAGTGCTAGATTAACATATTTGGGATTGGTGAATCATGAAAATGATTATATATATTCCCCTTGATATGTAATCATCCCGGCTTGCCCACATTTGCAATAAAGTTGTTTTGCAAGAACCAAATGAATTGTAACACAAGAGATTCATGCCATGAAACAACCTACACAAGGTTGAAAGTTAGAAACGTATGCATGAGGTAGATACTTGTTACCGAGGTAGCATTAGGTGATGTAGAAGATAAGTGTTCTTGATCATCCAAGCTTGGCTCCAATAAGCACATAGTGACAATACCTTCCTTGTAGATGAGACAAGCTTCTAATGCATCTTCAATGTGCCTAAAACAAATTCAAGTACAACATGGTACCCAAACTCATTTTGTCCAATGTAGTTAGAGCAACTACAATACATAGGACAAACTCCAAATAAATATGTGCATATTGATATGAAATTGAATTTCATGCACATCTTAGCCATTTAGGAAATGATGGAGTTTATCCTATATATTGGATCAACAAAAGTAAACATGCCATAATAAGATATACATAGTAAATATGCATGCACAAGACTTTAAAGAACAAAACGAGATACAACTTGGACAAAACACCACTTAAACCAGGAGATCACACACAACTGTGACAAGAAAAAGACTTGTCCAAATTATATGAAATACCCAAATCAACACATGATTTAAGATACCAAATTGAAAAACATACCAAATGAAAATAGGTTCAAGGAATGAATCAAACCCTCTACACTTTTCATGATGGCACAAAGTACCAAGACGAAAAATGCTTGTCTTCCAAAGAGACATATCATCGGGATCAAAAACCAATTGTGTTCTAAAACATATAGGATAGCTCCCCCAAGATTTGTGCATTATTTATGATCTTGCATTTGAATACAAAATGCACACAAATGAGGTCATCACTCTCCATATATTTTATCCAATACTAGTCATGTTCAAGAAAAGCCATAAAATACAAAACCAATTTAAAGAAGGGTTGTTCTACTCAATGTAGGATAGCTTCCCCGGGAATAGTGCATTATCTAGAAGTATGACTTTGAATGTCAATGCACAAGAATGGAATCATTGCTTTTCCTATCTCAAGAAAGCATAAAACAAATATGAGTAGAGCACAAGGGATCCAAAAAGATAGAAGGAAGACAAAAAATGAGTTAGATCAAAACAAAGCATTGGCAATAAATAAGGCAAATTTCGAGCAAGAGCCAATGTAAATATGATCAATATATTTACCACAAATATGATTATCACTTGTCAAAAGACAAGTAATGTATGGAGATATTTCTCGGTGGTGGATTGCAAAGATATATTCAAGATCATATTCACAAAACATAAGCATGAGGCAAAGGATAGGAATTGAAAAACATGCTTAGATAGAGATTATTGATGGCTTCAATTAATCAACGACCATGCAAAGCACCAAGAAACTCTCTCACAAATAAGATACCAAAAGATGGGAGACAAGAAACAATTAAGCAAATATGGAACTTGTTTGAGCAACATGCCACATAGGAGCAAGATAAATAACAATATCAATTCTAGGTGGCAAAACCTCACATGTTCACATTTTCTAGGCTTGTAATATGCACAAAGCTTATTACTCCCCCATAATGTGATAATCCATTTCTTTCAAACAAGATGCAAACAAAACAACTAGAGATAATTAATGGACACGACAGAATTTGAATTTCTCATGAGCATGACATACCACATAGAGAATAGATAATATTGATATATCATCACTAAGTGGTATTCCTCATGTACACACATTTTTAGGATTTTGAAGTGCACGAAGCACATCACTCTCCCAAAAAAGAAATAGTCCATTAAACTCGCAAAGAGAGAACCAACAAGATGAGATATCAAATAAAAGCAATAAGGCTCAAAACAAGTAAATGGTGTGCCAACCAACATACGCATATTTGATTTCTTAAGATAAGTAAGTAGAGAGCACAACACATACAAACACTAGCAAGGTACAAAACCAAACACATACAAGGGTGCAAGAAAATTTCAATGAATATATGATTTAAGCACAAGTTACCGCAAGGAGGAACATTGGATATGAGATAGAGCAATATAATCCAAATAACATGACTTGAGAGAATATAATTGATGAAGATCCCTTAATTCTTCATAATGTAGCCAAGTCTCCAATGCCCTCCAACAACACCTATTGATCAAGTTTTAGCTTGTTGGTCCCCAACCAGGTTGGGTCCTAAGAGGTTAGTCATAATAGGCTTGGCTACCCAAATGGTTCTTTTCTTGACACCACTTTGAGTACCAACATATTTGGCAAACACATTGCCAACCTTATCCTTCCGAAGAGAATAAACATCATCAATTATAATGGGGTTAGATAAGGTACCATTGGTGCATGAAGAAACAAAGTGGCCCTTCTCACGGCATAAGTAGCAACATTGGCTTCCTCCCTTCTTCTTAGTTGGAATCTCTACTTGAGGAGGTGTAAGTAGATTCTTCTTGGGAAGTGGCCATTCTTTAACTTGAGTTTGAGCTTGAGGCCTCTTCCCTTATTGGTTCTCACTAAGAGGCTTCTTCTTCAAGGGGCAAGATCTAACATGGTGCCCTTCAACTTTGCACTTGAAGCAAATAATCTTGACCGAATCTTTAACTTGTTCTTGGCCCTTTTTCTTCTTGTTATACTTGGACTTGTTCTTGATATTGGAGTTGAATCCAAGTCCACTCTTGTCATTGGGGCGTCTTTGTACACTCAACATATTGTCAAGTGTAGAATTCCCAACATGACGCTTTTCCAAGTCTTTCTTCAAAGAAGTGACTTGGGCCTTGAGCTCTTTTAATTCCTCTACATGGTTAGTATCAACACAAATACTAGAAGAAGTAGATGTTTCATTGTTAGAGCAACAAGGAAAGGAAATTAATTCATTGTAAGATTTAGCAAAAGTATGAGATAACAAATTACTAGGACTAGCACAAGGCAATATATCATTTTTAGTAGAAGTTGTGCCTTTGTCCACATGAGGCTCACAAGATGTTACCTTTGTAGTGATAGCCTCATGACCTAACTTTAGCCTAGCATAGGATGCTAGAAGATCCTCATTAGAGCTAGAGAGTTTTTCATGACTTTCTTCCAATTTCCCATACTTACTAGTTAACAACTCAAGTTGAGCCCTTAGCTCAACATTCTCCTTCAAAATAGATGCTTCACATGAAGTGGAGTTAGTAGCACAAGCATCATTAATATTAGAAATTGAAAAGACAACTTGGTAAGCTCATCATTCAACCTAACATTTTTCTCTATAATATTTGCATGATCACAAGAGGAAGTAGAAGAGCTAGGCACAACAATTTTAGATAGTTGAGTTTGGAGTTGATCATGAGACTTGGTAATGAGAGAGTGTTCACTTTCTAAAGCCTTATGAGCTTTGTTAAGTCTCTCTATATTCTCAATTAGTCTAGTATTGTTAACATGAAATTCAACCTTTTCCTTTTTAAGCACTTTAAATTTTGCAATGGTATGGTCATGTTCCTCAATGAGTTTAGCAACCACTAAATCATTTGACTCCTCAATGGAATTGAGTTTCTCCTCAAGGGAAACCCGGAGCTCTTGCTCATCCTAAAGATTACCGGTAAGGGAAGCAATTTCAAGAGCATATTCTCTTTCAAGTCTTCCCTTTTCTTCAATGACTTCGCAACTCTTAATAGCATAAGTCAAAATTTCACAAAAATGAGAGATAGCTTTACTACCTTTAGGGAGAGTACAAAATACCATCTCACCCTTCTCTTTTAAGGAGTCGGCATCATTAAATTTTAAACCATAATAATCCTCATCCTCATCATCACAAGATGTAGAGGGTTCCAAAGGTGGAGATACATTATAATCTCTAGCCATAAGGCAAAAATGAGTAATGGACGATAATGATGAAGAATTTCTTGAAGCATCATCGAGGTCCATGTCTTGTTCCAACAAATGTTGGGATTCCTCTACATTGTTAGCCAAACAAGTATTATTTTCATGACAACAAGGCATATAGAGCATATCATCATGAGATTTAGTTAAGCAACTATTACATGATATGCGAGGACTATAAACACTAGCATGTAAGACATTTGAGGTGCTAGAAATATTTAAGTCCAAAGATAAAACATTGTAATGAGATAGAGATGACGTATAGTCAATAGTGCATTCAATATCAACAATGCAATTTCTATCACCACTCACCATATCATTCCCTTGTGACAAATCACATGTTGGTGAAGTGGAACTAGTTGTGAACTCCTCACGCCCAGAGGTGGAGGGAGAACAATCATCCTCAATAATGTTGGACACTTCATATTTATCTTGAAGCTTGGTCCAAAGTTCATGAGCGTTTCGAAAAGGCATGATCGATGCAAGAAATACATCGCTCAAAACACATATAAGCCCATTAGATACTAGGGCATCGAGATGTGAGTTTTCCTCATCTTCTATAGATAATTCTTGGGAATCCATTGGAGGAGAAAAACCCATATCTACAATACTCTTTATATAATTTGGACCCATGGCCCTAAAAACCCATATCTACAATACTCACTTAGAGGAGAGATAGATTAGTGGAATTGTAGATCTAGATCTCCTCTCACTTTCCCTCAAAGATATGCAATAATCATAGGAGGGATTGAGAGGGGGCAAACTTTTCCAAGGTCAACAATGGAGGAGAGAGAGGGAAAAAAATGATCTGATAGGTCCCTCTAAAATCTGACCGTTATGTGCAGTTTTCATACCCAGCGGTACTACCTCAGGGGCAGTACTACCTCTGTGGTAGCGGTACTACCTCTGGGGTCCTTTGAATAAATTCGAGGGGCCCTAGCGGTAGAACGAGGCAGAAACCACTGGGAATCGGGGAGGACAACAGAGAGCAAAACTGGCCTAGCGGTACCCCTGGCGGTACCACCAGCGGTAGTACCTCTGTCTACAGGCAGAGCGGTACTACCTCTGCACTAGCGGTACTACCTCTAGACCAGATTCTGCCTGGTACAAGAACTGCAATAACTTTTTCATCCGGACTCCGTTTTCGATGATCTTGGGCTCGTTGGAATCAAGGCAACGAGTATTACAAGATCATGCAGAGAAACATCATAGTCCATCATGTGAGGAGGAAGCCACAAGAAGAGAGTTTGACCTCTCTTAGGAAAGACAAACCGGTAAAACCTCCAACAACAAAAACGCAACAAGATATGCATATGAAATCCGTTTTTGATGAACTAGAGCTTGGTATGGAGATGAGCACATGCTCTAAATTCTCACATGGATAAAAGCCAAATAAGAACCAAGAAAGATGATATGCCAAGTATGCAAAGGTTTAAGCTCTCCACAAAGATGCGATCAAGCTACTCACTTGAGAGCCCCTCTTGATAGTACAGTATCTATCCTATAAACCGGTCTCTGAACTAACAACATGAGACCGGTAAAATAGAAACCCTATCAAGAACATACCTTTGCCTTGCGCATTCCACTTGAGTTAGAAGATGACGATCTTGACTCTCTCAAGTTGGAACACCTTTCTTGATCATGCTTGCTTGCACATGCTTGATGAAGACTTCTCCAAATACTCCATTATGGGAGAACCTCGCCTAGCTCCATCTTCATGTATCCATTGTAAGCTTCAATCAAATGATATCTTCCGAGATGAATCATATTGAACTTGCACTTCATACTCTTCTAAATGTGTTGATCAATCTTGACTTCATTATTTGTGCATTGACTTGATCACCTTGCACTTTTTCTTCTTATCTTAATATATATGATGGCTTGGAGATTGACGTGAATGTTCCCTCAATCTTTTTTTCCAAGCCACACTTTACCATGTAAGCTTCTAGAGTCCAACGCATGAACTCCAACCTTTTCCCATGGACAAGATCTAGAAGAATATCTCAATGCAAACATTAGTCCATAAGGATTGTCATTAATTACCAAAACCACGCATGGGGGTAACATGCACTTTCACCCAATATGGATGGAGTTACTCACCCAGTACTGATAAACTTATCCATGTGTTTTCATGTTATAGTTATCCACCATGAAATAAATGTATTTACCATACTCTCTCGATAATAGTTACCCACCCAATACTGATGGAGTTACTCACACAGTACTTGTGAAGTTATCCATATGTTCATAATGTAGTTATACACCACGAAAATGTAGTTACTATGTCCTGTAAATAATAGTTACGAACACAATGCCCATCTTTTTTTATGGTGTAGTTTTCACTATGAAATCGATAGTTATCACCATAATACTTATGAATTTGTACGGTTGTTTTAGTTTATTGTTACCAACTTGTGCACGATACATTTACCATCCCAAAGTGATAACTCACTTATGAACCTAGGTGGTAACTTCAAAACTCGAAAAAATAAAAAAGAACAAAAAAAATAGTTCTATTTCAACCTGAAAACTAATCGTTAATATGGTGGGTAACTTACATAGTACATGCTGGATAACTTCTGTGTTAGTGGTGGGTAACTTTTGGGTCAAAAAAATGTTGTCGGAACATGTCAATATGAGATCTAGTTTCGAAGATCTCGTCGCGACTAACTCAACGGTGAAAACGGATCCTAAATCAGATAAACAGTTTGGCCTACAAAACTTTTGAATTTTTTATTTTCACATTTAATGCGTGATAACATCATCTTTTTTAATTTTTAGTGCATGCGTGCAGAGGAGGGCTATTTCTCACCGCGGGTCAACTCCTGCGTACGAATTTGCTAAATCTAGGGCGCCTGCTCCCTAGTCACATCCTTAAATTATGCATGGACACGTGACGTGTGTGCGGACAGTGACCGAACATCCTCTAAAATAAGGATTCTCCAACCGTATACCTCATTTTATAGATGCCAAATTACTACAAAGCCATGCAACTCTCATACTACGTAGTATGTACTAGCCTATTCTACTCTTCATCGGAGATCACTATGACCCCGGTGCCGGTGCCGGAGCCGGAGGCCTCGTTGGCGTCCCCGGGCGTATCCTCGTTGGAGTCCTCGTCAGAGAAGAGAGAGGCAGATCCGGACAGGTGCAGCCTTCCATGATCGTCGCCTCCGTCTTGAACTGCTCACGAACAAATCCTGATCTGTTCTTGAGCTGACCGATGAGGATGCAGTCTGTCGCCTCGGCCTTGAGCTGCTGCTCGGCCGCATGATGCTCCGCCTGAAAACGGGCGTGCTCTGTCGCCGCCTCTGACGGAAACATGGCTTCTTCCTCCTCCATGCATTGGCGGAACTCCACACCCGTCATTGCGATGAATACGGGCTCCGCGTCGAGCTCCACGACCCTAACCTGCACTTTCGCCTCCGCCGTTGCTTGCGCCTCTTTCGCATCACGGTCCCTTGCCGTCGCGTAGATCTCCTCCTTCTTCTCCGGGGTGAGCATAGCGTAGCTGGTTGGATGGCGACGAGGCATGTTTGCCGGAGTTGGTGGATGGGGCGGAGGGAAGAAACGGAGGCGGCGGCAGGCGGAGGGAGGTGTGCGGCTAGGGTTTGGCTCCGGGCGGTCTCTTTATAACCGGAGATGGGCGCCACGGGCGGAGTGCCGGCCGGTGCGCCATGAATGCGAGCAGCGGCGCCGTTTTAGTCGCCGACGCGTGGATGGTCGGTCAACCTACCTCTCCGCGTCGGCGGCTGATCAAGCGTGAGCCCGGGCGGTCAGCGATTATGTGTCGGCGCATCTGGGCACGCCTGGGCGGTCCCAAACTCTCCCCACATATGGGTTGTGTTTGGGGTTCACCGGATAGTCCGGACGGATGGGCTGAATTTGAGGAAGGCGGTTGGTTGCTGGTTTCGGGCCCAAACCTTGTCCGGGTTGTCCGCTCGGACGTATAGGGCGGGTTTGGGGGAGCTGGTTGGAGATGCTCTAAGAGCTATCTCCACTGGGGCCAACCAATTCGTGTCCCGCACCCCATTGAGCACTCTTTAGGGTGCCAGACATGTGTCCGAAACATTAGGAGCGCTGCCCAGTGGCCCCCAAAACAAGATAAAAAAAACTCAAGTGCAAAGAAACGTAACAAGTTTAAAATTTCATTCAAATTTGTTTTATATATTACAAAGAGTTTGAATACAATTTGAGAAACAACGGAGCTAGCCTTAATCCTAGCCTACTCCTCCTCGTCCCACCATGCCGCGTTGTCGTCGTCCTGGCCATCGTCGTCGAGGACCACCACGGTGAAGGAGGAGGCGACACGACTGGTGGAGGCGCCGCTGGAGGAGGAGGCCACCATCTGCGCCGAGTTCGCTAGGGTCGTCATGAGCCCCCGGCAAAGGCGCGCCGGATCTGGTCTGGCGTATCTGGCAGCACCGGTGCGGGGAGCCCGTCATGGAAGTACGTGCTCCACCACTTGGGCAGGCAGAATCCGGCGGGACGAGAAGCCCGTAACGGTAGAGGTCCCACGCCTCCTCGGTGGAGATGGTACGCCCGCCTCGGCTTGAGCTGCCCGACTCGTAGTTGTTCGGCATTGCGACAATGGTGAGCATCGACGGAGGTGAGCGGTGTGGAAGATGGGAATGTGAGAGATGAGGATGTGGTTGCCGTGTTCTGAGGCGCGGTGAGAGGGGGATTTATATGTGAGGCGAGGGAGGGAGGTAAATGCATTGCGTGCGAACACCACGACGCCAGCGCGTGGATTGCCGCGCACGCTGTCGCCGGCTTTATTGCGACGCGTGGTGGTAGGTCTGTTGTCGTCCCGTCGCCTTGCCTCCTGTCCCGTCGCGTCATCTCTGAAACCGCTCGGCGACTGCGCGCCATTACTCGCGTGAAACGGCCTCCTTCACGCACGTATTAATACAGGCGCGGCATTATGTGTCTATGACTGGTGGGCCACACTTGTCGGAGGGCATGTTCGGGCAATGTTCGACACCCGCGAAGAGGCGGCCCCCAAGTTTGACGGACCTCTCGAGGGTTCCGGACACAAGTTGGCTCGGTCCGTACAGTTGGGGTGCTATTGTGATCGATTTTTGCGTCCGGACCCTATTGGGCCTTCAGGGTCTATTGGGGGTGCCGATGAAGATGCTCTAAGAACAGCGGAAATTTGATCAATAGTTTTTTTGAGATGCCTCTGGATTGGTACAGCTGTAGTATCTGAACTTAACACACCAACTCACACCACACACACGCACTCAACACCACACACACCCTAGTGTGCAAGCTAAGACCTACAGATCTATACAAACCCCCACGCGTTTTGTGACTCCTATCGCTGTGGCTTGAACGCGTGCTGACAGAGGCCATCAAAGAATATTACACCGTCCCTAATGAACAGTGCAGCTACAGTGTTCTATGAACAATGTCTGCTACTGTGCGAGCACTGTTCCTAGTGAACAGTGCCCGCGGGTGAGGCACCCAGAAATTCGCTCCAAAGAGAGTCGAACCCGGGCGGGGAGGTACGCCACCGCCACTTCTTGCCACTGAGCTACCACACGCACGCGCGGGGCAACCTTTTTGGGGCAGGGTTTCTATACTCGCCTATCTACAACTCTCTATACAACATATAGACCAATTGATTAGTAAAAACCAGTTCTGACTATTTTTCTATGTCTTGTCTTATTTTCACATTTATGATTGCTTCGCATAGAACTATTTCGATTACGTCAGGGTCGCTTTGGTACTTTACGATACTCATCGACATTTTCTCTACATGATCTTGTGTTGAATTAATATCAACACGAAACCATGCATTTATCTCAGACCAAACAAATGATGAATAGATTACCTAACTGTCGTATTAAGACCAAACAAATGATGGACTATGTCGGAGAATGTATTTCAAAGGCATTCGATAATTATTGCATGGCAAATTTCAGTCGAGCATTCAGTACCGCATGTCCATATGCATAATGCACTTGTAGAGGCTTTGATTAAAATGATTAAATTCATTACCATATAGCTCCTTCAGGGTTGTGATTTACTAACTACTTTGGCGTGCATGGCCAAAAACTTAGATACAAAATGATAGGAGGTCAAAGACGATGTCCACCAACACGATAAACATGACCCCGGACAGTAGCGGACCAAGAAACTCTTTGTAGCTCGGATAAACATGTCTAAGATGCTATTTTTCGTGTACAATCGTCATAGAAAGTCACGTGAGTCAAGGTGCGGCGCCGGCAGCAAACCCAGGTGGCTGCCCGGGCTGGAGGGACCCCTGGTCCGCCCCTGAAGAAAAGGATAGAAAGTTTTTTCTGCCGAGTAAGTTGCGCGCATCATGAAAAAGAGGAGAGAAAGGTCCATGGATGCCGAGACCCAAGAATCATCTATATTTTCCGATGATGGCTTGATGTGTCTGGATTTTGATTGCGTTTTGGTGACTGGACTTGCTGTTGGCCGAGATTTGGTTGGCCGGCTTTTGATTTATCTATCTTTTGGTAGCTGGATTAGTTGTTGGCATTGATTGTTTCTTGCAAATACCAAAAAAGGTCAAATCTAAATGGGTTGGCCGTCTGGGGGTGTCGTTGTGGTCAGCACCCCATTGCGCTACCTCGTTCGCCCGAGCTCGTCATCTTGCTGCGGTGGAGAAGAACCTCGAGGGTCCGATCACGTTTTCCAATTTCTTTTCGAGGTTCTTGTTATAAATGTGAAGGTCCCTTGTTGTATTTTTGTTTCTTTTGTTAGACCTTGATGTAATCTGTCCCCACCGACGTTAATGAGCATTTTTAGGTTTTTTCGGGACCGGCCTTGTTTACAAAACTAGAAGATACCCCACGCGTTTTGTGACTCCTATCGCTGTGGCTTGAACGCGTGCTGAGAGAGGCCAGCAAAGAATATTACACCGTCCCTAATGAACAGTGCAGCTACAGTGTTCTATGAACAGTGTCTGGGTGAGGCACCCGGAAATTCGCTCCAAAGAGAGTCGAACCCGGGCGGGGGAGGTAGGCCACCGCCGCTTCTTGCCACTGAGCTACCACACGCACGCGCGGGGCAACCTTTTTGGGACAGGGTTTCTATACTCGCCTATCTACAACTCTCTATACAACATATAGACCAATTGATTAGTAAAAACCAGTTCTGACTATTTTTCGGTGTCTTGTCTTATTTTCACATTTATGATTGCTTCGCATTGAACTATTTCGATTACGTCTGGGTCGCTTTGGTACTTTATGATACTCATCGATGTTTTCTCTACATGATCTTGTGCTAATTAATATCAACACGAAACCATGCATTTATCTCAGACCAAACAAATGATGAATAGATTACCTAACTGTCGTATTAAGACCAAACAAATGATGGACTATGTCGGAGAATGTATTTCAAAGTCATTCGATAATTATTGCATGGCAAATTTCAGTCGAGCATTCAGTACCGCATGTCCATATGCATAATGCACTTGCAGAGGCTTTGATTAAAATGATTAAATTCATTACCATATCGCTCCTTCAGGGTTGTGATTTACTAACTACTTTGGCGTGCATGGCCAAAAACTTAGATACAAAATGATAGGAGGTCAAAGACGATGTCCACCAACACGATAAACATGACCCCGGACAGTAGCGGACCAAGAAACTCTTTGTAGCTCGGACAAACATGTCTAAGATGCTATTTTTCGTGTACAATCGTCATAGAAAGTCACGTGAGTCAAGGTGCGGCGCCGGCAGCAAACCCAGGCGGCTGCCCGGGCTGGAGGGACCCCTGGTCCGCCCCTGAAGAAAAGGATAGAAAGTTTTTTCTGCCGAGTAAGTTGCGCGCATCATGAAAAAGAGGAGAGAAAGGTCCATGGATGCCGAGACCCAAGAATCATCTATATTTTCCGATGATGGCTTGAAGTGTCTGGATTTTGATTGTGTTTTGGTGACTGGACTTGCTGTTGGCCAAGATTTGGTTGGCCGGCTTTTGATTTATCTATCTTTTGGTAGCTGGATTAGTTGTTGGCATTGATTGTTTCTTGCAAATACAAAAAAAGGTCAAATCTAAATGGGTTGGCCGCCTGGGGGTGTCGCTGTGGTCAGCACCCCATTGCGCTACCTCGTTCGCCCGAGCTCATCATCTTGCTGCGGTGGAGAAGAACCTCGAGGGTCCGATCGCGTTTTCCAATTTCTTTTCGAGGTTCTTGTTGTAAATGTGAAGGTCCGTTGTTGTATTTTTCTTTCTTTTGTTAGACCTTGATGTAATCTGTCCCTACCGACGTTAATGAGCATTTTTAGGTTTTTTCGGGACCGGCCTTGTTTACAAAACTAGAAGATACCCCACGCGTTTTTTGACTCCTATCGCTGTGGCTTGAACGCGTGCTGAGAGAGGCCAGCAAAGAATATTACACCGTCCCTAATGAACAGTGCAGCTACAGTGTTCTATGAACAGTGTCTGCTACTGTGCGAGCACTGTTCCTAGTGAACAGTGCCCGCGGGTGAGGCACCCGGAAATTCGCTCAAAAGAGAGTCGAACCCGGGCGGGGGAGGTAGGCCACCGCCGCTTCTTGCCACTGAGCTACCACACGCACGCGCGGGGCAACCTTTTTGGGCAGGGTTTCTATACTCTCCTATCTACAACTCTCTATACAACATATAGACCAATTGATTAGTAAAAACCAGTTCTGACTATTTTTCTGTGTCTTGTCTTATTTTCACATTTATGATTGCTTCGCATAGAACTATTTCGATTACGTCTGGGTCGCTTTGGTACTTTATGATACTCATCGACGTTTTCTCTACATGATCTTGTGCTGAATTAATATCAACACGAAACCATGCATTTATCTCAGACCAAACAAATGATGAATAGATTACCTAACTGTCGTATTAAGACCAAACAAATGATGGACTATGTCGGAGAATGTATTTCAAAGGCATTCGATAATTATTGCATGGCAAATTTCAGTCGAGCATTCAGTACCGCATGTCCATATGCATAATGCACTTGCAGAGGCTTTGATTAAAATGATTAAATTCATTACCATATCGCTCCTTTAGGGTTGTGATTTACTAACTACTTTGGCGTGCATGGCCAAAAACTTAGATACAAAACGATAGGAGGTCAAAGACGATGTCCATCAACACGATAAACATGACCCAGGACAGTAGCGGACCAAGAAACTCTTTGTAGCTCGGACAAACATGTCTAAGATGCTATTTTTCGTGTACAATCGTCATAGAAAGTCACGTGAGTCAAGGTGCGGCGCCGGCAGCAAACCCAGGCGGCTGCCCGGGCTGGAGGGACCCCTGGTCCGCCCCTGAAGAAAAGGATAAATGCACTTAGTGGGATTTTGCTTTATAATAAGTATAGATATAGTTTCGCTAATTGGAGTAGTGTACTGTGGGCCTAGCGTGGAGCAGGGAGGCTCCAGTGTTGAAAAGTTGAGTGAAGCCCAGCAAAAGCATGCGTCCCATCTCTAAACCCTGTCCTGCTTATTTGTTCTCTCTCTATATCTACTCAAGTACTGTTGCATGATTCTTGCAGTACAGACTTTTTTTTGCTCCCGGGCACCAATAAACTCTCCAATTTTAAAAAATCGAAATCATTTTTATGAGGTTTAAAAATTCTGAAAAAATATACTCAAAAATACTGCGCCTAACATTTCAAATGGAGGGAGCACTGCAGCATAACACTTTCCGCTGATTCTTGCCTGTATACTGCAGAGAAGCTAGATTCTTTGATTCATGCAAGGATGACTAGTACAGTAGTACTACTAGGTCGATGGTATTACAGTAGAATGCAGGACCCTACTACTGGTAGACTGCTAGTACTTGCTTCTGACCTCCATGCACTACGTTGACTTCTCGATCCATGCGTGTTTCTTCCTCCAAATTGATTCATGTAGGGAGGCGGCGTTTTGGTAGAAGGTGCAGATGCACCTATTATGTAAAACATTTTTAATGTTTTTTTTTGGCGAGTACGTCAAAGGCGTACCATATATTTATAGAAGAGAGAATTTAGTTACAAGAAACAACCCAGTCATGCGAACATGAGGGGTTGCCACACTCCAACTCCAACACTCCTAACTACTGACTACTCATGGAGGATGATATCTCCCTCCCGCGGCCACTTGCTCCCAAGTTAGCCACTCCTCTCTAATCCTCCTAACGAGCTGCTCCGGCGTGCATTGGTTCTTACGGTTGTTGAAGGCCCAGGCATTTCGGTGCTTCCATAGGCTTCAACACACCAGGATGATAAGGGTGTCGAGCCTTCGACGATCTTCTCTCCGAAAACTCATCCTGGATGACTGCCACCATGGTTCCAGTCTATCCATCTCCGTCGGCGCCGGTAGTGTTACACCAAGCTCCTGTGCACACCGGAACCAAACCTCTCTAGCATAGACACACTGCAGAATAAGGTGATCTACCGTGTCCTCTTCTTGCAGGCACACAAAACAAGCTGAAGTCTGCTCCTGTAGGTTGTGTCAAAATCTTCTGTCCGAGGTCCAAAGACGATATTGTATGGCTAGCCACGCGAACAGTTTGCATTTCAGGGGTGCTTTAGACTTCCAAATCCAATCATGCCCATTGAGCTCCACCCTGCCCATGCACAGACGTTTGTATGTGGCGCTAGCCGAGTAGCCTCCAGATTTAGAGCATGGCCAGCTGAAGCTGTCCTCTTCTTCCTCATTTCGCTGCACCGCTAAGGTTGCCAACCATAGCCTGACACATTGGGCTCTCACCTCGTCAGTCCACTCTCCCTGGACATCCTTGAGCCAGTTGTGTTGGTGCAGCCCCTCCTCCACCGTTCTCTTGTTCTTATTCCTAGTGCTGACAAGTGCAACCACCGCCGGTGCAATGATGTGCGCTGCCCTGCCATCAATCCAGGCATCTCTCCAGACAAAAGTGTCATTGCCTCTGCCGACCTTGATGCAGGCCAGTCCTTGAAAAACTCCAGTGGTTGCTGTATCTTTCATCATCGCTAAACCCTGCCAAGGCCTCTGCTTATCTGTGCGTGCCAGCCAAGTCCACCGCACTCGGAGAGCTAAACCTTGTAGCCGCAGGTTTTTGACACCGAGGCCGCCATACTTGGTGGGTCTACAGATCTTTTCCCACGCCACCAAGCATTTGCCACCGTTCACCTTATCTTTGGCCGCCCAGAAAAACACACACATCCATCGATCAATCTCCTCCAGCAGCCATATCGGTGCTTCCGCAATGAGCAGGTGGTGTATTGGCCTTGCCGACACCACGTACTTGATCAAAATTAGTCGACCTTGTCTTGCTAGCAGACCACGTTGCCAAGCCGGCACTTGTGCGATGGCCCTGTCAAGCACCGGCTGCCACTCCGCCTTCATGAGAGGTCTTAACGCCAGCTGGAGCCCTAGATACGTGATCGGGAAGCTCTTAGTTCTGCACCCCAGGATACTCTAGACTCGCTGTTCTTCTTGGTCTGAACATCTGATGAAAGTTGTTGTTGTCTTTTGGAAATTCATTCTTAACCCTGACGCCCCCCCCCCCCCCCCCCCGAACAGGTTTAGGATCTCACGGATTGCGAGTAGATCGGGGGTCTCAGGCTTGCAGAACAACACCACATCGTCCGCGAATGCAGACAACGCTGCAGCGGACGAATTCCCGGCAGATTTGCAAGCAGCTGTCCCTCCGCAGCTCGCATGATCAAAAGTGTCAGTACCTCCATTGCCAACACAAAGAACATGGGGGAGATCGGGTCCCCTTGCCTCAACCCACATGCAAGAATAAAACTCCTTCCCGGAATACCATTAACCACAATTTTTGTGGATGCCGTCCGAAAAAGGATGGCAATGCATCTCCGAGAGATTTTGCTGAATCCCAACTGGCGCAGGACTTCAAAGAGGAAGGACCAGGAAAGGGTGTCAAAGGCGCGAGAAATATCCAGCTTGAGCAACACACCTGAGGAACGGCTGGCGTTAATCTTGCGGGCAACTTGTCGGACAAGAATGAAGTTGTCATGTAAACTCCTCCCCTTTATGAATGCCGATTAATGTTTTTTTAAATTGTTAAAAAATTATATAAAAAATTCGGATACACATTAGAATATTTTGTGTTAGCACAAAAAATATCGTGGAGATTTTTTTTTTTTTGCCTGTGTAAAAAGACAAAAGAAATGTCTCTTATAAAATCATTTTGGAGCGTCTGGATTTGTCTTTTTTACACAGGTCACAAAAAATATTTTTTCTTCACGTAACTTAACATAAAATGTCTTGAAGTATGTCCGAATTTTTAAAAATATGTTTTGACATTTTAAATTTGTTTTTTGGGCAATGGGTGCATCTGCACCTACTATTTATTGCAGGGCCCATCTATTGCTAGCTGATTCGTGAAGTACGTACCCCATTTATTGCTAGTTGATCGATTTGGTACACTAGCTAAAAAATCATTGGCAGGGCGGAGCTCGCCTTAGGGCGCTGCCCTACCTTGATTTTTTGGCTAACATATCATGTACATCCAGCTAAACATAGCTCAAACCAAGGAAAAACTAGCCAACTACCAGAGAATCACTCCTCGTCCTTGCTGCAACCGATGATCTCCAGAAGCTTTGCCCTTGTTTCATGCGGAGGCAGGAGAACTCCCCAGGATGGAAGCTTGAAAGGAGTTGGCGGCGATGCCACGAGCTGCTTCACTTGGCACTGCGGAGTTGCAGGTGCACGGACGTCGATCAGAGGTGCCCCCAGAGAGTCTAACAGAGCAGACAGTCCCGGGACTACCCCCACAGCAGAGCAGGTTTCATTCTGAGTATCTCCACGATCCTTTTCGAGAAGTTGTCGATCAGTTCCAACATCTCCTGCTTGAAGATCAATCTCCATTTCTTCAGTGTCTTCAGAATCAGCCACCATACCTGCTTCATGCACAACCAAGTTTGGCCATCAAATATTAGTGCATTCCGATATTTCCAAATGCTCCAAAGTACCGCAGCACAAATTGCATTCAGTGAGGCATGCTTTTTATTTGAGATCCAATTTTTGGCTATGGACATGTAGTCAGTTCCGATGTCTACATTCAGGAAGACAGCGACCTCTTCCCAAATTTTAGCATAACTTTACCTTTACCATATTTGTGGAAATAGCTGGAGAGCATGCTCTGGAAAAGTTTGGAAATATTCAGGAAATCCTTGTGTCGTCTTTTCTTGTTGATTTAGCCATCATTCTTCCTTTGCACATTTTTGTTCTATGGGAAGTCTGGTATCACGGCGCAAACACACTGTACCAATCGTTGTACAGATTTATGTCTGGATTCTCGGCTGGGGACAGCCCTCGTTCTGGAACATGTCGGTGATGAATCCTTATAAGCGACCGACATTAGTAAGTCAGGGTGCCCGGGTCTTAGCGGGCAAAATAACTCTACTCGACTATTCCGGTCGAGACTGCCGGCCGTCGAAATACCCCTCTTAACATTGTCAAAGCCACCTATAATTACCGAGTCGGGAAACTCCGAGTGGTCATTTAATTTCCCTTCATCTTGCAACTAGTGTATCTTTGTCTTTCCACTGATCTTCTTCTTATTTTGATCCGTTGGGGCAGTTGTCATGACTAGATCTATTGTCGGGGCATGACAAGTTTGGGGGTGCAAAAAAGCAGTTATAGAACACACGACAAACGCCTAAAACATACGTAAGTTTTACCTTATCTTGGCCATTTGTCCCACTTGGATTGAGATGAGTGACTTGAGCACAATCCCAATGACCACTTCGTGCATAGCTCTGAAATTCTGTGTCACCTGTGTGAGAGTGAATTTTGATTCCAGTCTTCCCCAATATTCTTGCTCTTGTGAAAATGTTCATGGATATATAAGTGTTGTCGGTTTTCAACCCCACAAATAGGACTGAGATTGATAGCCTCCCATGCCAAACACAATCATCCTTATCAACCCTGCATTGACTTGTCCTTAATTATTTATCCCCGGATCAACAAATCACTCCCTTCTTGTTGAGCCCCAGCATCAATGTATGCCTCCGCTTCAGGTTCGGCCTCAGCATCTACACCATCATAAGCAGTTACACCCATCCTGGTCAACATGAAACTCTCGTCGCCCAAATTTCCAAACATGAACCAAGATCGAATCTCACATATTCACCTTGGCTAATGCATGTGCATTCAATTTGATTTGCATAACCATTTCAATCACTACTGAAATACATATATGCATAACCGTATACATAATCAATAAAAAATGAGGAAAAAATTGTTACGCCTCATCGCTGGCACGGGTAGGGTGCCTGCAGGGCAGGAGGAGGGTAAGGAAAGTGGGGCGGTGCTCCGAAGCGAAGCGGCACAACGGCAGTAGGGTCACCGCGGCGACGTGCTGGATGGCCGAGCCGGGGGTGGCGACCGGTGGAAAGACGGTTTCCTCCGCATCCGTGACCAAGGCAAAACCGGCACGACCCAGAGAGACACCGCCGACAAAAGTGGGGATAAAAAACTGAGTATTTTTCCTTTTTTTTTACAGCCACAAAATTTGTCATTATCCAAGCACACTAGAGCTCGTTTTCAAAATAATTGAAACAAGAGTTTTAGGTCTCTTGTGAAAATAAGTATGCAACTTAGCAACTACATATACTCAACAAGTTTGGTCGAAATATTTTATCAACTGTGATCCGCACACAGAAAGACAAAAGTGGCGATAAAAAGGTCCCTTTTTTCTTTTTTATAGCCACAAATTTGTTGTTTTTGTGTAGATTAAAATCTAACTTTTTTGGGCAAAAACTTACAGATACATAGACAACATATGCATATATACATGATATGTCTCCATGATTTATTTCCTATTTTTTGAAAATTTGAAAATGGGACATGCGGAATGGGTTGCGCATGCAACTAGTTCCAAATTTGAGTTTCGAATATATCCACATAAACCAAGCTCACCGGTGCTTGAGTGCCACAAATACGTGTCAACACTTATCTTTCTATTCAATAACATTATTGCGAAATATCTCAGTCCAAAAGATTAAAATCTTACAAATTCCCCAAAAACATCGCCCCCTAATAGATCTTGTCATGTGTTAAGCCCGAATTTCTGGTTCACGTTTCACAAGGACATTTCCTACCAGTGCGAATACTGAACATCTTTCTATCAGTGTACATACTGAACCTCTTTGTAGGTAGTGCGCATTACTGAAGTTGAGATATTAGCCAGAATTTCCACTATATTTTCCCATCGAACTGCAGCGACCTGCCACGGTACTGGGATGGACACCGAGACTTTCTCCTCCTCTTAGCAGGAGGTTCCGAATCACACCCTGCCAGCAGAAGGAACACGCAAACCATTAGTTTATCTTCGAATCCAGAGGCACTTGCGTGGATTAAACTCTTGTCGCTCTCAAGAAAACAAAAAGCAAGTATACACGGCCACGAGAAATCAGGACAGACCTCGAGGTAGTTGAAGCTCTGAGTTGGTTATGCCGCAGATCATACCATCCTGCGAAAAATCGTGGGTTCATCAGTGGAATGGAAGGGCGACAGGACTTCAAGTCATGCTTAGGATTTACTCACACACCAAAAAATGGATAAATGTTTCGTACAAACAGGAGTTCATAAAAGCAAACCTCCACCTTTTGTAGAGCGTCTTATTTGAAGAGTTTGAAGTGTGGGAACAGATTGCACCATAGCCTTACTAGGAGTATGTGAAGATCGCACCTTTTCATGAACAATTCAATGAGTAAATGTTGGAAAAAAATCATAATATTTCTTAACTGCAGGTATATATATTTTATTTCAGTCCGAATAGAACGCATTTCAGATATTGTAGCTTCTGCACAACTATTTCATTGAATATACTTGTTTTTTTACAAGCACTTATTTTAAACTGACAGCAGCATGATTCATAGTGGCAAAGTTGCTGCAGAGCCCTAAGCTTTCATCCTGTAGAGTGTCAGTATATCTTGGCAATGACAATGTAAAATGGTGGAATATCTTGGCTTGAACATAGTAGTTTACTACTTTATAGCACTACCACACTCATGCTCTTTATTTCTGCCACCCCAGGTATAAGGCCGGGTCTGGCTCTGTTTCCGTCTTTAACAGCATGCACCAACCAGTTCACCCACGAGCTTGGCTGTTGAGGAAGTTGCAGGCACCAGCAAGTTCGCCCAAAAGCTCGAGGTATTGAGGAAAGGTGGGTGCAGTATACGTAAACGCTCATGCCTCACTTCTACGCCGACAAGTCTTAGATGTGGATTAGAAGTTGGCTTCTAATATTTTTTAAATATTGTGGTAACCATGTCTTGAACTCCAGATCTCTCGTTTGCAAGTTGCATTCACCAACCACTTTACCCATCAGCTTGATCTTATGGGAAAATGTGGGTAATATACCCATACTTCAATAGAGTTAATTCTTAATTCCCACTTAACTAACTATCAATAAAATGATACACAATTTTTTTGTGTATTCGTGAAAAACTGAATACCGTCTTTTTCAGGAACATGAAGAAACAGCCATCCACAAACTGGTAGTTATTATTTCATGATTCTTTGTTCCATCTGTATTTGGAACATATTATTCCCACAACAAAACACATTCACAATTAGAGTTGAAATGAAAATATACAAGAAATATAACTATACATCTTTTTAAAACTCAAAAATAAGAAAATTGACATCTCAGCAGCCGTTGGTAGGAAAGGTTTTATGCTATTCAATAGAAGAACCTGTGCCAAACCTCTTCGATTAGATCTAAATATGGACTAACTGAAACTGGTGTGAAGTAGATTTCTGATATATTCCATCCATTCCAAATTAATGGGAATTCTAGCTTTGTCCTAACTCCTAATTTTCTATATTTAACCACGTCTACAGAAAAATGTGCTAACATCTTGAACATAAAATATATATAGCACGGCAAAATAATTTATGCTGAATCTAATGAAACTAATCTGGCGTTAAAATGTTTATATATTTTTCTATAGACTTGGTCAAACTTTTATAAGTTTGACTTAGGACAAAGCTAGACTCTCAATTAATTTGGAATAGAGGGAGTAGTAAAATTGTCCCAAATTCAGCTGCAAACATATCAAAACAGCTTCGACATAAAAAAAAAAAAAGAGAGAACAGAGTAAAACAACTTAAGACTACACTATACATTTGCCCAGTATTGTTTCGTGACCAGTTTCAACAATCACAAAGACTTTGCTGGGAAATGGTACGTTTTTTTTTCATTTATTACAGACTAAATGATGATTGCAGAAGTCCTGCCTGCAATTGCATTATGGATCCATATTTTGATATACTGATAACACATAAAAAAGTACAAGCAACACTAAAATCTATTAACAAGGACTAGACATATTTTATATACTTACATGTGGAAGTGGAGTTCTGATCATTAGTGGAGTAAGCTGCAACGCTTTTTCTGCGGAACTTTGCTCCACAAATGGGATGATTGGTAGTTTTGCCTGGTTAATAGCTCAACTTCAGTATGCACACTTCACCAGTAAGGAGGAAAAATGTAGACGTATGGTTACAGACTGACTTTCACATTAAGAAAATGAACAATGACTTGCTGTTTTTGTAATGCAGCACAATGGTCATATGTTGCAGCTAAGATGCAATATTTTGTCAAGACAGCGTGACATTTAAGAACTAAAGAAGATATAGATTATAGCCACTATTGCATACTATGTCCATTTCAATCAACACATGGAATCCATTGGTAGTCAGCAATAAGCAAAAAACGGAGGAGCTATTCACAAAACGACGAGATTTTTCGCCATATCAGGATCGAATAATGGTACACTGCTCAATTTACATATTAACCGCCACTTAAAACTTTTTAAGGTTCTTATAAAGGCATAGAAAGACTATTAGCATGGTAATGCCATCCCATTGCAACATCTCAGAAATCATGAGAATTTCAAACAGGGTTATCTGCAGCAGTACTGTGACGAACTCCCTAACTTGCTATCAGTAGAAGAGTTGGAGTGTTGATTACATAAATTATAATGGTTTTTAGTACTTCATTTGACTTCAGGTAATTAGCTCCAGCCAACATACAAAGAGCAACATAAATTTCTGTCAGATGCATACAGCCAAAATCAAATCTTGACTTATTTTATCAATCAAGTGTCAATCATGAGCACAGTTGTCTGGTCACAGTGATAGAAATACAAAGTTATGTTGTTACTAACCACATCACAGATGCATACAGCCAAAATTAAATCTTGACTTATTTTATCAAGCAAGTGTCAATCATGAGCACAGTTTTCTGGTCACAGTGATAGAAATACAAAGTTATGTTGTTACTAACCACATCACAGATAATGTTTCGGCTTCCTGAATCTGATGGTGGAACCACCAGGTGACCTGAAAAAGTTTTTCCCCCTTAATTCCTGGTTAAATATGGATAATTGGTTTACAGAAACAGAACTGCAAAAATCAAACACTTAACCCATTCTGGTGCTTCTTAGTCTGTGATATTCAGGTGTGGAAACAGATAGCGCCATAGCCTTACTGCGAGTAAGCGGAGATCGCACCTGAAATTTTGAACCAACAATCCAAGAACCAAATGTTCAGTTAGGTACAATATGCTATTGTGTTGATCTAGCTTAAAGTTTGTGGCAGCTTTATATAAATTTTCAAATCATATTAACGCCACCTTTTATATGCTTTAAATTGAACGAGCAAGTATAAAACATATATCTCTTGTTTGTTCTGTTGTTTCTATTAGTCAGCCATGAAATATTTTATTTCCGTGCAGTGACCTTTTTTGTATGACAGCAGCATAATATTTGAATACTTAAACATCCATAAGACAAGCTAATCTTAAAATGCCATGAGCGAAATGTACTCATAAACATTAGATTGGAAATTGATTTGCATTTGTGACTGTACATTTTTCGAGAAAACGCAAAAGAGTTTGTGTTTTATTTCATTGAACAGGAAGACAACACGGGTACAACCTCCACAAGGGAGGGACACAAACACGACCGTCCTAACCAAGCGACTACAACTAGGTAAGGAGGTGCCATCAACTACAGACCACAACGACATCAAGTTTCACCAGCCTTGCCTCCAACCAAGAATGGCGAGGTGTCGAGGCTCGGAGCTATAGGGCATCAACACCGCCGTTGCCCGACACCTCCAGGGACGATTTCAGCTCCAGAACTGCCCAGCCCAACGTACCTCGCACCCTTGTGTGCCTAGAGAGTCGGCGGGGTGAAAGGCAGGGACCGGCTGGGACTGGTGTAGAACTCGTCGGGGAAGTGTCGGCGCTGGCATACGTTGCGCCCCGGGCGTCCACCTCCTGTGTAGCATTCGACGCCAGAGCGCCACATCACCAACCTCACGCTGCCGCAATCAGGTACTCCACGTGCAGCCATGGCAGCGCCTTCAAGAAGGGAACAACGCTGAGACGCTGCCGCTGCCCGGTCTGGCGGGCCGGACCTAGGGTTTCCCCCGGTGCTCGAGGAGGAAATCCGGCCAGGGTCATGTCAACGCCTCCAAGGAGGTAACGGCACCCTCGGGCGTCGCCGTTGACAGCGCAGGCCGTCGCCGCGCGGGGGTTTCGCCCCGACCCATGAGCAGTGACTTCCGAAGACCGTTGATGTCGGGGCAGACCGGAGGTGCCAAAATCGTCACTGGGGGAGTCCATCACAGCGAGGGAAACCTGGTAATGTTGTCGTCTCGGTAGGAGGCACCGGCTAGCGCAGGGCCTGCAGGCCGGCCACCGCCAGGAGCGCGTCCAGCAGGCAACACGAGGTCGCCTGCACCGCGCCGCCACGCACAGTAGCCGTCGCCGCCGCACCAGCCCGCAGCTTCCGCCGCCGGGATCCGCCGGGGCTCATCAGAGCAGCCGAAGCCCAAAGGCCGCTGCTCGCATGCTCGCCCGCCAGCATCCTCTCCAGCAGCGGACGGGAAGGGTGGGGGGAGGGAGAGATGCAGGTTAGGGTGGAGGGGTGCCGCAGGGTCGAGAGGCGACGTCGCCGTCGCATGCCAGACGCGCCACGGCCGCGGCCCGCCCGGCCCAGGCCGGGCCCAGATCGGGCCCGAGCGCCGCCGCCAGCCACGCGCCGCACCACCGCGCAGCCCACCGCGTCGCTGCCACCAGTCCGCCGCCCACCCGCTCCGACTCACCTCCGCCCCGCCGCCTCGCCGGACACCCGCGTGGCCCACGCGGCGTCGCTTCTCCGCGCTAAGAAGCTCCGCCAGGGTTGCGCACGCACACGCCCTCACCGCCTTTGGCGGCCGGACGCCGCCGCCACCGCCGGCGCCGGTGGCCAGGGAGGCAGGGAACGGTGGCTTTTCGCTAGGGTTCGGAATCGCCTCCGGAGTCGCTCGCGCGAGCGACCCGGGAGGCACGGGGGGGGGGGGGGGGGCTTTTCGCCAGGGAGGCAGGGAACGGTGATTGTACATTGACGAACCTAATGAGAGAGAGAGACTACTGTGGGGACCCTGGACTAGCTGTTCGAAATACCCGATTATGCTTAACACAACGATCCCATGATCAGTCTGTCGTTGCACAAATCCGAACGGAATACCAAAGTTTACATCCATTACAGTACCGAATAAAAAGTCTTACACATAAGGTCCTTAAGGCCAAGTCTTACATAGGTGCCTTCATGGGCCAAACCACATTATTCAGCGGAAGCTACAACGTAGCAGACAACACATCCTAACATAAACCCGACAGGCAGCTGACTTATGGAGATCCCTAGTTCGCATAGTAGTCGCCATACTCCTCTTCGGCATAGTGCTCCTCGAGATCTGGCTAAGACAATAGCCAGAGACGAAACCAATATGAGTACAATTGGAATTGTACTCGCAAACTACCCCAACATGAACATGCACTAGTTTCATTTTTATTTAATAAGACTTTTTATTTATTGAAAACATCTCTATCTCTTTATTTAAAAAGGGTAAGAATAATTTTATACTTTCCTCCATCAAAACCCACCATCTTCTTTGTTTCTCCAAACTCCTCCTTCCGACCATAGCCCTTCATGGTCAATTTGCCTCCAACAACCTCATACCGATCCTTTGGTATAGTTGTATCAAACATTCTCCACTCCATTTTTTTTAAATTCAAAACTTTACAAAAACTTGCACATGGTCTTAGGACAGGCTTCCAACTGTCCATTACCGAGGACTCGGCTATTCGAATAGTTTTACACTCTGCAGAGGTAGCACGCTTTTCCCACATCCATCCGGTAACTCATCGTGTCAACCACGTTCCGCCATACAAGGTGTATGCGAGTTGAATTACCGGCCATAGCCTGTCCTTTGCTCATGCTAGTATAGGACCCTGCCCGTATGACACTTTCCATCGACACTCAGTCCAGCCCTTCGGAACCTAAGTGTGAGGACTCATAGTTCTGCCCGGCGGTGTATAGGGGACGACCTTCTATCCTCCACCAATGTGCGAGGACCCGGGTCAGGGGTAGGTCACCGAACCATCCCCTCATGGAACGGAGTCATCTCCGTTGTTGAGGCATCCCATACTAATATGAGCAAATTATATGACTACGCCCTTGCCCATATGTGGGTAAATGTGGTCGCACAGGGTATGGTTGGTCGTCATAGTACTAGGACACAATGTGCATTTTTCACAAACATCACCATTCTCCATTTCTTCACTTCAACACCGACATCCTGGCATTCCATAAACCTTCCGAGGGTTTTCAAAGGAGTTTTGAATAAACAATAATTTTTCCCATCCTATAGTCTTGTATAAACTAACTTATACTTCTACTTAGGGTGGCAAAATAGCTTTTCATATACTTTCGAAAAGGTTTTCAAAATCATTGCTACTCATGAGTAAAACATGTTATCAAAGTAGATGTAGTTATATTAGGGGTGCAAGCTCAGAGAGTAGCTTGCCTTGCTCAGCAAAGTTCTCGGGGTCTTGCTCCTGTTGTTCGAAGTATTCCCCATCCTCGCAAGTCCCGGCAACGGTCTCGTCTAAACGTCAAACAAGCAATACACACAATTACTACACTACTCAATCAACATCACAACATTCCAAATCTTAAACCCTACAAATAGCTACTGCAACACACAAGGCAAACAATTTGGGTTCAATTTAATTGAATTAACCATTATTTAATAATGACTTAAATAAGGCAGAAACTAGTTGTACATGTTTAAATACATAACTCAAGTTCTGTTGGTCACAAAAATACAAACTAAAATTCCACAGATAGCTACTAACATCTAGAAGACAGCACAATTGGATTTGGATTAATTTGAGTTACCAAAATCCCTACACAATTGTTTTACTACAGAAGCTTATTAATCAAGTTTTAGCTATTGCCTAAGTTCTGTTGATCATAAAATTAAATCCTTTGAGGGGTAACTAGCACTGATTAAATGTGATCTAACAAAATTGGTCCTAACTCATTTGGATTCAACATTAAACATCTATAATTGTTTTAGTATAGAAGGGTTTGCTAACCTCAATCTAATGCTAAACAATTACTATTGCTTAATTAATTCTACCAAAATTAGGGAAGCTAAGTGATCACAATACTGAGCTAACAAAATTGGATTGGAATTATTTGGGTTAATAGATCATCAGAAACAAACAAGTTTATGTTTTAAACCTTCTGTGGCAGTTTTAATACTACACATTTGTTATTAATCTAAACAAGATGAAACCAATTTGGTTGGTTTAACAATTTCATAAGCTAACCAGAGAATTTTGATTCGATTTATTTGGACTTATAAATCTCGAGATATTGAATTTCAAAGTTGGGTCCAGTACTGATTTTTCCAGAGAATTTAAATTAGGAAAACTAGCTTTACTGGATAATGTTGAGAATCCTGACGGGTGGGGACCACTCGTCAGTGACTCAAACAGAAACGTCTCCCGCGCGGAGAAATGTTTAAAACGCTGACAATGGGGTCCGCTTGCCAGCATCTCACCTAATCGAAGCGGTACGGCACAATGGATCTAAGATCCAACGGACCACGATGGTCACGAACGGCGACGACCAAAAATGGGCGGCGCCGCCGTGCCTGCGACGGCGAGGTGCTCGATTCGCTCACCTAGGGGCTCTGGAGACGGTGTGGATGATGTAGATCGATTGCGGAGGCCTGGGGAAGCTTGCTGGAGGAGTTGCACTTCCTGGGATGGTCCAGATCGTCGGCGGCGAGCAGCTCCACTTCCGCGGCCACGGCACGTCGACGGCGAGATGTTCCTAGGCGTTCCTGGGCACGACAGAGGCGGGCAAGTGAGTGCGGTGAGCTAGAAAAGCAAGATAGAGGGTCCAGAGGGAGAGAAGAGGGAGCACCAGCATGGCTGCGGGGTCGTCTTCAACCTCGGGCACGACCGAGCTCGGAGCACGGCCACGGGCAGCAGCAGCTTCGCTGCAGTGGCTCCACCCTCCTGGCGGTGCACGGGTGAGTGGAGAGTGGGGGAGAGACAGTGGTGAGGCGTGTGGAGAATGCGAGGCTTGGGGTGAGCTTATAAGCTCGGAGTTCGGTCCATGGTGGTCACGGTGTAGGAGAGGTGCAAAGAGTGGGAGAGCTCGCCATTGGCGGGCTGGGCAGTGCGGCCACGTCGAAGAACGGCATCAGGGGTCAGTGGATGGAGAATGGTCACGTGGAGACGACCACGGTGAGCTTGGGGTGGTGATGGTCGTGGGTGCGCGGACGGCGTTCGACGGAATGCAGGCGTCATTGCTGACCTTGTTAAGTGATGCCACTATGTCCTGGAAACCGCGGGGAGGCTGGGGAGAGGCTGGGAGGTACTGCGCTGACGAACGGTGCAGTGGCGGCCGGAGTTCGTCATCGATGACCTCGGTCTGTCCTTGCGCACGGCGTGCTCGGGCGTGACCAATGCGCACGTGTGCTGGAGCTTCGGGGGCGTTCTTATCTCGTCCAGCAGGTGCGGATGGAAGGAGAGGATGGATGGCACGATGCTAGGCCATCACGGCGTCCTCCCTCGTCCTCCTCCACAGTGGCGGCCACGGGCGGCATGGGCGTGAGCTCATGCCCATGGCTGCGACTCCAAACGGTCAATTGGCACGTTTCCTTCGTGCCCTGGCTAGTGAGAAAGATCAGAGGGGTGAGTGGGAGCAGGTGAGGTGAGGGATTAGCTGAAATTCGCTCGAATTTGGTTGAATTGGATTCGGATTTGGGAAGAGTACAGTTCTGTCCACCAGGTGTTCGACAGAATTCCTGAACCAAATCGAAATTCAAATTTTTGTAAAGTATTTTCATAATTTGCTTCATATACATATATCAAGATTTGTGGATCTGTTTTGGTATTTATTTTGCAAGTGTAACATAGTACATTTTATGATCTAAAGAGGATAAAGAAAGAAATAGAATTTTAAATTTAGGGTTTTGAAAATATTTGTTGGAGAGGGAAAAGTTGTAGGAATAAAATGAGAGTGATTATTTATCACTTCACTGAATTTTGTAGGAAAGAAATATTGGTTTCTTACTTTGAGAAATTTTCATGTCACTTGTCACATTGTGTGATTGTTTTAAGTTTTATTCTGGTTTTCAAAGTTTTTAATTGGAGCAAACAAACAACACAATCAACAGGGAACAATCAACACACATCAAGCAACAAAAGTTTTTGTTGGTTCCCAATTTTTTTTGTCTAATACAACTTATTACAAATTTGGGATGTTACAACTACCGAGTGTCTTGCTTTGCTGATTAATCAATTTAAAGTTGAAATTGAATAAATATTAGCATTATTTTACTTCTGGATATTTAAAACTCACCATTTCAGGATATTTCACATCTGAAGAGGCTGAAGTTCCAACCTTTCCAGTTGGGATTATCTTCTTAGCTGATGCTTTACGACTAGTTATTTTCCGTTTCGCTCGCCTCTTCAATGAAGTATTGGGGTTACTTTCAGGACCTCTCACATCCAAAGGATCGCACACTGCTGTATCTTCAAATGCTACCATCTCAAAGTTCCCAGAATCCTCAGGAATGCTTTTAAAACCAGCAATTGCAGGACGACTAACTGACCCGTGTTCTATCGCATCTGTGTGGATAGTCTCATTTGGTTTCCCTCGGCCTTGCTCATCACCACCAGATGGTTCTGTATGAGCTATAGACAGAGAAGCATCCTGATCTAGATGAGCTGCATGTAGTCAAGTCAATTGTCTCGTTATCCACCGCCTTACAAACAGACTCACATCCATTAGCACAGGTATTCATAGCTGAAGCAGTTTTCCCTGTCACTGAACTATCTTTATCAGAAGTACATTTGTCTAATCTCTGTGTACTTGGTGTACCATTTGACAAGGAAGAATACCTCCTGAAGGGAACAGCATCAGAATTATTGCGTGAGAACCTCTTAACAGTGGTAACAATATTTCCCATGAGAGCAGATCAGAGCAGATTGCTAATGTTGCTTGCTGGAGCTTCTCCAATGACACTCGAGTTGAATCTGGTGACAGAGGAGCTAGTTCGAGATTCAATGTAAGATTTTTTTTTCTTCTAGGGATACAAAGAACTGCCGTTATTCCAGTCGAGACCAGAAATCCAATCGAAATGGTTATAAACCTGCACTCACTGCAGCAAAGACCAAGTCATTCATAATTCGTAAGTGGCAGTAGAGTAAAAGCACCTTCTAATAACCTTTTCAAGCATAAAAAGTGTGAGCGTTATCAATTTCAGCTTAAGCTACAAACATTCAATGTTTTTAGTTGATTTTTGAAGGAAAAACTCCATAAATAACTTCAACGAGATGTCGAAACAGACAACAGTGCATCGTATTCAGATGCGGTCAATTTTCCATCGCTGCATTTTTATAGTGATACTGATATTGTGCAAAGTGAAAGCGAGAAAATAAGAATATATGCATAGCACATGAGAAATCCATTCTAAAGAAATATTCTAAAATTAGGACAATGATCCCACCTTCAGATTGAATAGAGAAATAGTAGTAACATCTTCAGTTTCAACCGTAGATCCAAATCGCACCACCACAACACTCTTTGTCTGAAGATCAGTACTACCAGCTCGCTTCACCTTCACGTACTGCAAAAGTAGACTTCTTTCAATCGTAAATCCAAATCGCACCACCACAACACTCTTGGTATGAAGATCAGTGCTACCAGCTCGCTTCACGTACTGCAAAAGTAGATTTTTTTTCCCCCATTTCTTCATGTACGGCTAAAACAAATGGTCCAGCCGCAGCTCTGAAAAGTGAAAACCCTCTCTCGCGCAAGCGATGACCCCCAAATCGCAGTAACTAAACAACAGCTAACGATGAGCGATGATGTCGAAGAAATCGGAGACGAGACTAGACAATGCAATTGAGGAAACAATGGGGGTTAAGAAGCATACCCGGGTCTGTCCAGAGGCGGCGCGCGGTGGCGCGACAGCAGCCTCCAATGGCGACGGCTGGCTAGGGTTCGGCTTCCGGCAATGGCTCGGGGGCTTGAAGGCTGGTGGTGTCGCTGCGGCCTGCGGCTATCGATTCGCACGGACCGGCGCGGCGCAGTAGGCGACGAGCAGGGGATTGAAGAAGTGAAGTGACCGGCTACTGAGGAGGAGGGGGAGGAGAGAGTTCGCAGGGATTTTGAGCTGTGTGTGTGCGCGAGAGAGGAGTCGAACGGCTAGGGTCATTATTGATTCTCTTCGAGACAATAAAAGGGTTTTTTATTTAATAATAAAGGGAATTTATCCGATATTTTCTTGTGTAAAAAAGTGATTAGATGGTGTCGTACTCCAAATTGTCTTTGATGGGACTGCTGATTTTCAGAAGATACATGTTGCTTCCAAATTGTCGTCAATGTCCAGGAGATTAAATTTAGAGCCACGAACTTTGTATCTTGTAATTTCTTTCATGTCAACGTTCGTAATTCTCCCAACATGCTGTTGGGTCCTGCTGGTTTAATGAAGTACCTGCTGCCATTAGGACCATTATTTGTGCTGAATAGATTATGAATGAACGAGAACGATGCAGCCCATTGTCTCAAAGAAAAAGATACGGTAGCAGTATTTCGCTGAAGTTTAAATTAAATTTCCCCGGAATAAAATGTAGCTTCTTTCTGGATAATCGACCCACAGGCCCACACCACCATTCCAGCTATCTGCGACTACTAGAAAACTCATGGGAGTATAGCTGAAAACAACTTCTAACTTCAGAGGAAGTAACCGGGCGAACACAGATACAGTTGGAGATGCTTTCACAACATACTTGTTAAAATCGGTGCCTGGCATAGCGCAAACAGGAGCAGCAAGCTGTGACCATGGCACCAGTGGCCATGTTTAAACTTTGATACATAACCCACGCCAAAGATATCAGACGCTATCCAATTAATCTCCTGGCAACATGTACATACAGTGCAGCACCGGTCCAGATCCATGTACATGAGAGAAATGTCACAATCCCGAAGTGTTAGCATCTGGTGAGCAAGTGCGAGCCTGGGAGTCACTCAGAAAGCACTTCTCGAATTGTCATGGTCCCAAAGTATTAGCATCTTGTGAACGGGAAGTCGCTCAGAGAGCCTTTCTCTTCTCTCTCTTCCTCGCAGGACTCCTGGCACCAAAGTATTAGCATCTTGTGAATGAACAACAGCAAGTGCTGTGTCCGGAAGTCGCTCAGAGAGCCTTCCTCTTTCTCTTCCTCGCAGGACCCCCTGCCAGCAAAGTACACAAAAAACTATATTACCCAGAGCAAAGCTACATTGCATGGCAATTTGGCAGGGAAGCTTCCTTGAAACAGTTGTTCCCAAAAACAGGATAAGTAGTCTCCAGAGCAATACTGAACTGAGCAAACAATCTGAACGAACCTTTGAGAGGTGAAGCAAACACAGGAGATACGCCTGAAATCATACCATCCTACAAATGAAACAAAAATGCATTTAGGAGGCAATGCATTATTATCATAGGCTAGGCCTAACCCCCACATGGCATTAGCAAATACATTAGGAATAAAACCAAATAGAGAGAGAATGTTGTCTAGTTGGGAACATATTTGTTTGGTCAGGAATTCAAATAGAAGGATCAATGCTGTTAGGATATTAGAGCTACAGTCTTGCTCTTGTGGGACAAAGCTGATTGTCCTGTATAAAGGACTAGCAGGCCGTAGTTATTTTTAAGCAATGCAATAATCGGAGTTCTTCAAGCCAGAGCCTCGCTAGGCCACTGGACCCTTATAATCACAAAGAGATCAGATTGGCTCATGTCCCAAGAATCAGGCAATTATCTCAACTTGCGTTTATTTTTTACAAAGAGAAAACAGCATCATCTAGCTTTGTCAAAAATATTTTTTTCAAAACTCTCAAACATGGAATCCCCCCAAATCCTGTGAGTGAATGCATCAATAACCTACTAACATGAAAATTACACCATATGATAAGCATCTTCATTGCACTAGCATGCGATATGTTATGCATTGCTTCATCCAGAACAACTTGCAGCTGCAGATTTTCGCCAATACAACATGCAGTGCAGAAGGCTATAGTTGGATAGGAAATAATAAGGTCTTATGATGTGCTTGTGACTCTCAGTTCACAGAATTAATCCTCCAGGTATATTACATGCCTGCATTACCTACTGCATTGAGCATTCTTCCGAGTCCTAGCAATATGATTGTTTATTGTGGAACAGAAATAGAATTAACAAATAAAGGGCCCGTGCGTGGCCACTAAACATTCATAAGAGTGCAGTTGATACCAGCTTTCATAAATTACTTGCACCGTGTGTGATGCAGTTCTTTGTCTTTGTGCTCTGTACAAAGAAGAAAGAAGCACAACTGGGATGGAGGAGCATCACAGTGTGTGGAAGGGGGAAGGGGGTCGGAGTATGAGGACCCGATAAAGACAACCATAGAGTATTGCCTCTTGGACCATAGTAGTGGGATGTAATCGAAAGAGGAGAAGGTTGGTCCTACGTGTAAGGGGGTATGAGTGTGACGGACCACCGCCATCTATTGCCTTATTTATAGTATTATCAAATATATGCAACCTTTTGCAGAACCTCTTCTTGCATTATTAATTTTTGTTTTAAACTTTGGTGCAATGAACAAGATTAAACAAAGATAATTTAAGAAAATAATGCATTAGCTAATCGTGGAGACAACACAATCATAGACTCTCGAAAAGATATTTCTTTACTAACGGTGTTATAGACAATTCTTTCGCTTCCTGGATCCAATGCGGGTACTACCACACGACCTGAAAAAAAAAACGAATTCCCTTTATACTCAGGATAACAAGTCAATGACTAAGTAGCAGAGAGCCAGAGACCAACCAAAGACATCATACCTGATCTGGTTTTTTTCATTTTGAGAGATTCAGGTGTTGCAATAGATAACGAGTGAACCCTCATACGAGTAAGCGGAGCATCATGTGCCTAAAGTATTTCAAGGAACAATATAATAGATACAGATATAGATGAGTCAAAAGAATGACTAGCAGAATTTCTGCCAAAGGAGTCAAGTTATACAGAGTAGGAATTAAAGATAGCAGGCAGGCTATACGCAACTACTAAAACTGGAGACGAAGACATCACATAAAGTGGCATAACATACTTTTATGCTATTTCGAATAGATCAGAAATAATTTCTCCCTCTGTTCCGCAATAGAAGACGTTTTGGGAAGCTAAAACAGCTCCCCAAAACATCTTGTAATAAGGGACAGAGGGAGTACCAGGTAACTACAACTGCTGTAAGATTGGTTCTTCGTTGCAAGAAACTGCACTGAAATCATTACAACTTTGTCCAAGAGCAGCATAGCAAGAGAACCAAGCCCTGGCTTGTGGCCGGGAGCTCAGGGTGTTGAGCCGGCCCACCCGGATTCAAGTCACAGGGAAAAAATGGGGTGCCATCCACGGGAGAGGTCTCATCTATCTAACAACATATAGCCAAGGGAGGGATACTTCCCTCTTTGGTCAACGTTTTAAGAGTAGCATAGCAAAATGGTATAGTATTTGCAATTCATATAAAAGAATTAGTTTCAAAATTTATGAAAAATTGCATCAATAATTTTTACATTATATAGATGTTAAGTATGTCCAACATAATAGCCTTACAAAATGACAATTGCACAACAGATCTCTCGAACCGTCAGCAAGTAACAAATGTTAAACTGAAAACATAGTATTTGTGGTGTTCCGAATTTTAAACAACAGAAAAGGGTATGGAGCTATTTTCATACTTACATATAAAATAGGACTTCTGATCATTCGTGACTTATTATGACTCAACAGTTTCCGTGCAGATCTTTGCTTCTCTGCTGGGCCTACAGTCTGCTTGTCCACATAAAAAAACATCAAATTTACTATGCAACTTGAGGAAAACAACTAAGCTTACTAACTGAAATATGCTAATTATGAACTTGGCATCATAAGAAGCTAAATACTGCATGATGCCCCTTACTCTGCACATTAAGGAATTTAATGGATCACAATATTTGGCTTTTACTTATACATGAGGTACAGATAATTTATCAAATTCGCTAGCAAGAGTTGTTAATCGTAACTTACTTTATAGATTTCCCTAAAATAAACTTACTTTATAGATTACAATATGTCGCTACATATCTGCACATACAATAAACAAAATTTGAACCTAAAGATATTCAATGGAATCTGCTCCATCCTAGTAATGAGGTAATGCCACATAAACCGTGGCACTGCAAATGATTAATCAAGAAGTATCAGACTGGCACACCACATTGAAAACATGCTGATAAGCTTTTTGTGGAATGCAATTATAGTTGAGCCAAAATTTACATGAATATGCTATTAGTTTGATTATATATATTAATGTCTTCAGTTTAAGACGCAGGCATGTAGAACTGGGTCATTGCTACTGTCACCCTTGTCACATTTATATGTCAACTATTTTGTAAAATAACTTTGTTCCATAAGCTTCACTTGTGAGTACAAAAACCTCTAATCAAACCCCCAATGTTACCTGATAAATAAAAATCAGAATGTCCTAATTGGGTGAGACAATGACAAGAAAAAGAAAACTAACAGAGGCACCATTCGAATATTAACTATATTAGCAAATAAACTTGTACAAATACAATAGTAGCAAAATGAAATTCAAACACTGATTATTTCACATAATATTTTTGAGCTGTCGGGTTTTAAACTGACTTTTTCCAGAGACTGAGCATCTGAATGAACTGGAGTTGACATATCTTCATTTGGTACTGCCTTCTGATTCAATGGGATAAGTTCAGTTCTTTTCAAGGAAACTTGATTCAATGAAGCCACTGGAGTACTTTGACAACCTAAATAAAAATTAGCAACTCTCTTAGAAACAGTAAGATCAAATGAAATATCTGCGAGAGAAAACTTAACCAGTCTCTTAATATTTTGCCTGCACATACTTAAGGGTTCAAGGCTTTGCAAAGAATCAGAAATCTCTGAGCAGCAATTTGTCTTCTCGGATGGTACTGTAGCTAAAGGACATTCAGATACCAGATCCTCAGAGTTTCCAGCACTGGTACCTCCATTTTCCAAGTCACTGGGCAAATGATCCAGAGACGTATTGAAAATCAAACTGGAGCTGACAAGATGGGTACCAGCCTCCAGTTCCCTTGCATTTGGATGCATAGTATCATTCTGATATTCTGTCCCTTTGCAAGTCTCGTCGCTAATATATGTTTCTATGGGATCAAAAGATATATTACAATCAAAGTCCAAATTATCTTTTTGTTGTAACGAAGAGCTGCTCGCAATCAATGCTGTTTCCACATTATCCACCTCATTAGCTATAGGTGTTGGTCTGGCATCATCTGGTTCCGTGGAGTTTTCGTTGGTTGGGATATCATTGCCACAAGTGTATTCCTCAAATCTTGAACACTCTGTGAAGGTATCAGTATCTCGATTGGGTTGATTTTAGCATCCTTAAGAAGGTTCTCGATGAATGGAGGTCCTAATTTTTCAAGAAAATTTCCTAGCTGGAACTTCTGCAGGTAAAACTGAATCGAATCATCTCGTGGATGGATAAAACATTTGGGGTAAGTTTCCATGTGTGAATCCCAGGTCTCCCACCAGTATGGAAATCCAACCAAGAACCTCTCACAGATCTGCATTCACGGATTGCAGTGATGGACCAAGTCATTTATCAGAGCAGTATATATTAGAAGAAGCGTGACGAAAGAAATGATATGTTCGGACATGAACAAGCTTCGAGATTACAAAGCCAAAAAATCAGAGGTTGATTTATATATAGATTATGCTTGAATCTTGGATTAATTAATATCGGCGTTCATGAACAGAAAGAATATAGTAGAACAAGAAATAAAAGAAGAAATGTGGGTACCTGTGAAGAAAATCCGTTTTCACGCATTCGTAGTAAGCTCATAGAACCAAAAATGAGCACCACGACCCCATCCTCGTCTTCAAGTGTAAGAGGCTCATATCGCTTTGCTATGGGTGCTGAGGTGAAGGCGTAGTTCCTGTCAGAAATTTGACAACCAAAAACCTGACCGTAAGTTTCAGAAATCTGGCATATCGCACTTGGAAGAAATACTCGAGTTCGCGTCCTGTAAAACTAACTTTTCAGTGATCCCGGAGACTGCGAGTTTCCGCTCTGCCCCTTCCACCCTCGCCAGCCACCACTCCGACAGCGTGACCTGCCCGCGAGAATCAGAAGATCCGGGGAACGAATCGAATCAGGATGCCAGCCGGCTAGGGAAAACAGACGTCGATGCGAAATGAAGGAAATCAGCAGGGGGAGGAGACGTACGCATGGTTTCTCGACGGGGGAGGCGGACGAGCCGGCGGCGCCGGCACCGGCGACCTCCACGGTGCTAGGGCGGGCGCGCAACGGGGCAGCGGAGAAGGGAGGGCTCAGAGCGGCGGCTGGCGTTGGCGGCGGCCGCCGCATACTCCGGCGAGAACCGTTCGCCGCCAAGGGGTCGCGGATTTGTGGGGTTTTGGTCGCCATGTACGGAGTCACACGAACGGACGGCCGTGGGATTGGCGAAATGAAGAGCGAGAAGAGAGAGAGAGCTTGGTCGAACACCTTCTTTCCTGCCATAGTTTTTTTTTCTGTTTCCGCGTTCTTTTTTTTTAATAATTGTTTCCGCGTTCTTGAACGATACCCTAGCATCCACGGCCGCACAACGGTCGGATGACTCGATGGTATCATTAGAGCATCTCTAGTGGAACGTGTATACGGGTGTGTATGCTAAATATACACACACGATGTGAGGCAAAAAAAACGCTTCCAGTGGATCGTGTATAACGGCGTGTATCGTTTACACGTCCATCCACAATGGTACCTGGCGTGGGAATAAACACCAGGAAGCCACGCTCGTGGACGCGCGGAAAGGAGCAACTCCTGGTCGTCTCGCGCCCGTGCTGCCTCGTCTCGCGCCCGTCCGGAGCAACTCCAAGGTCGCCGTCGCCGCCCCTCTCCGGCCGGACAAGGTACGTACTCACACCCCCGTGAGAGAGTCGAGAGGCAGAGGGCCGGCGGCCGCACGCTCGCGGCCAGATCTGGCGGCGGCGGCGCGCCCTAGAGAGAGGGGATTGAGGCGGTAGGGGCGGTGGGGTGAGCTCTGGCCGGCTTCGGCCTGGATGCGGCGCGGAATCAGGGGAGGGAGGTGAGGGAGGAGGGAGATGGGCGCGGGGACAGGGGAGGACGGGCTCGAGACGGTGGGGGTGAGCGCCGGGCTCGAGGACGCCGCTCCGAACCAGGCCGAGGCCGGCCAGTATATGCCTCGTGACGGCGTCGCAGGGAGGAGGAAGATGGGCTCGGGAAGATGGGGGAGGTTGCCGACGGGTGGTCTCGATCTGCTCGGGCTGCCTGATCGATTTGGGGCTGGGTGGGATGGTGATGGGCAGACCAGATTATTTGTCCGCCTCGTCAAGTAATTAACGAAATATATGCATAGATCGTGACATGGATTACCGATTTTACTGAATAGCAAAGTGTAGATGGTGCTGCTGGTCTCGATCTGCTCAGCCTGCCGGACCGTCCGTCTACATCCCTAGATGGTGATGCTGGTCAATTTGGTGTAGCTCGGTAGTGTTGTGGTAGCAAAAAAATAGCTGTGTTTGATAGGATTTGCTAAGCAATTGGTACTGCATTGTGGTCTGATATATGGATTTCTACCCAATTTCTATGGATTTGCTAAGATATTTGTTGTTTCCTGTGTGATTGTTTGCAGATGGATGGTGATGAAGGCTTCTTGGAGACCATGGGTTTTGGTTACACACAAACACAACCAGAAAGTCCAATTGGAGAGCAACCAACCCCATCAACTCAGCATCAAGCAACACCATCAACGCAGCAACGTTCTGCAATAACAGAGAAAGCAAAATCCAACAAAGGAAAAAATTGGTCTAGTGATGAGGACAAGGTTCTGATAGCAGCATGGGCAAATACAAGTTTGGATATTGTCGGGACAGATCAAAACCGAGATACTTATTGGGCTAGAATTTCAGAGTACTACAACGCACACAAAGAATCATCATGGCCGGAGCGTAATGCTAATGCAATCAATTGCCGTTACACATTGATTAACAAAGAGACCTCTAAATTTTGTGGTTGCCTTCAGCAAATTATAAATAGGGAAGAAAGCGGAAGGACTATAGCAGAAAAGGTATGCATCTATCTTCTACTTCTATATGTGTTGTGCAATATTCTATATGTGTTGTGCATATTTTAACAATACATTTGTATGTGCAGACAAACGATGCACACATTATGTTCAAGGAAATGGATCTTAAAAAAAAGCCTTTCACATTGATGCATTGCTATGTAGAGTTTTCGAAGTATCCAAAGTGGCAGACAAGAGAAGTTGAAACTTCTCTTAAGAAACAAAAGAAGACCATTGATGCAAGTCCGGGCACAGCCACCCATGATCCGGCTGATGCATCCTCGGTACGCACTGATGCTACCTCGATACGCACTGATGCTCTTGAACATGAGAAAAGACCTGATGGTGTGAAGAAGGACAAATTGCGGAGAGGTAAATCTGATGACAGTGCTTGCAAGTTGTCATTAGAAAATGTGTGGGCAGCAAAGCAAGAGAAGGATGAGATCAAAGAGGCGGCAAGAAATGTTCGCTATGCACAGCAATTTGAATTGCGAAAAGAGGAGATTGCACTCAAAAAGAAGGAGGATGCACGAAACGAGATGGAGGATGCACGGAGACAGTTTGAATTAGATGAGAGGGTCATGCTCATGGACACTAGTGGTATGACTGATTTGCAAAAGCAGTTCTACCAAGCTAAGCAGAATGATATCATTGCTCGCCGCCTAGAGTAATGTGAGCTATTTGATGTGTGAGCTATATGTTGTAGTTGTAAGAACTATTTACTGCTTTCTGCTAGTTGTTGTAAGAACTATTTGATGCTTTTTGCTAGTTGTTGTAAAAACTATTTGATGCAAAAATATTTTATTGATAGCACTGCATTACAAAGACATGGATTATATCACTCATTGCATAAAAATATGGCCGTTGAAAATATAGCCGTTGGAAATATAGCCGTTGGAATATAGCCGTTTGAAAATATAGCCGTTGGAATATATACGTCCTGATTTACACGTCCTGATACACGTTCCACTGAAAAACTGGGAGGTGTAAAATTTACCCAGGTGTATATGGACGTGTATATGGAGATATACACGTCCAAATATACACGTTCCACTAGAGATGCCCTTAGCCCACCAGAAGTTTAAACCTCGGCTTGGACATATGTGGGTTGCATTTAGCCTGAATATTTTTGAGTGAGAGGCGATGTTCTTGTCGACAGCGAGGCGTTTATGGTGACTTCGTCATCCGCCGGCTCAGTATTTCGGAGGTGCTTATATGCGTAGGGTGTGCGTGCGTTCATAGGGATGAGTGTATGCGCGTGTATGTGAGCGTCTACGTTGTACTCTGTTTCGCAAAAAAAAACAGTTGGATGACTCTTCTCTCCCCTCGCGGACACATGAACCCAACGGAATCACATCGCTCCATATATATATGAGAGCATCTCCAATCACAATGTACAAATTTTCAGCCTTAAGTGTCCACGGACAGCGTCCGGACCATTCCAACCCGAATCACCACAACAACATGTACAAGATCTAACAAATTATCCCTATGTACAAACTACATTGAATATCTAGCTACTCCTAGTAAATACTACTCAACGTCGGAGGCCGTCGGCCTCGTGGTCGTTGGTGGCAGGGGTGGAACCGCCGTCGTCCTCGTCTTCCTCGGAGGTGAAGTCAGAGTCGGAATCCTCCTCAATCTGCCCCTCCGTGATGACCCACAAGTATAGGGGTTGTATCATAGTACTTTCGATAATTAAGAGTGTCGAACCCAACGAGTAGCAGAAGGTGCTGACAAACAGTTTCAAGCAAGATTTCACTGTAAATACTAAAATACAAGTTTTTAGCGATTTTTTTAGTATCGAATAAGTAAAGAATAAGAATATAAAAGCAAGTAATAATAATTGCAGCAAGTGGTCCAATCCTTTTTAGCACAAAGGATAAGCCGGTGGTGTTACTTATAATGACTAAAACGTTCCTGAGGACACACGGGAATTTTGTCTAGTTGCTTTCGCTTCATACCGTTGATTAATCTTTAATGTTTAGATAAGTGTTGTGTAGGTGAACCTATGCTAATGCGCCGTCCTTAATAGGACCAGTACATACTTGTGATTATAGCCCCTCATATGCATCCACAAATACAAGAAAGTAATTAAGATAAATCTAACCACAGCCTTAAACTCTGAGATCCTACGTTCCCTCGTGCACTAGCTTACCGGCGGGGGTTTGGGTTTATGTCGCTCCGGCAACCCCACAACAAGTAAACTAGACACACAATGCATTCCCCTAGACCCATAAAGGTGAAGTACCATGTAGTCAACGTTCACATGATACCACTAGAAGAATGACACCACAATTTAAATATCAAACCATTAATATTACTCAACAAAATGTCACTACTAGCATCAAGACTTCTCCCATGTCCTCAAGAACTAAACGAACTACTCACGAGACATCATATGGAACATGATCAGAGGTGATATAATGATGATTAACCCTCTGGACATAAAAGTAATTCACCGATAAAACTCAATAGCATCAACTACAATGAAGTAATCAAACCTAGGCAAGTTATCCCAATAAACTACACAAGGAGGAACCCTAGATGTCACAGCGGAACGAAGTGGAGTGGCGGTGGAGATGGTGCCGGCGGTGTAGGTGATGTAGATGATGACCCCGATGATGCCCGGCGTGATGACGGTGACGATGGCGACGATTTCCCCCTTTGGTAGGGAATTTCCCCGGCAGTTTTCTCCCTGCCGGAGAGTCTTTTATCTCTTTGTGGTTTCCGCCTCCGTGACGGCGGCGGAATTATTCTTCGAAGCGCTCCCTGGAGTTTTACGCCACCCCGGCGTGCCTGAGGGTGGGGCCGTGCCCTGGGGGCGTCTGGCCACCCAGTGGCTCCCCTCGACTCCATCTTCTGGCTCCTCACGCCATCTGACAATGTAGGAGCTTCTGTATTTTCTCGTGATTTTTGGAGTTCCAGAAATATAGTATCTTGGCGGTGCTTTTTCCAGCTGATTCGTGGCTCGGGCAGATAATTCCTGCAAATCATCAAATATGCAAAATAAGATAAAATAACATAAGTATTGTACTCTGTACAGTCTGTTATTTATTTTAATTAAATAAGCTGTGGGGCTTTTGCCTCATAGTTGAAAGTGCATGTGTTGCCCCATGCGTGGTTTTGGTAATTAATGACAATCCTTATGAACTAATGTTTGCATTGAGATATACTTGTAAATCTTGTCCATAGGAAAAGATTGGAGTTCATGTGTTGGACTCTAGAAGATTACATGATGACCAAGGTTCCATCCAAGGGTTTATATGAAAAATGGTCATGTGAAGAGTTGAGCTTATTGCAAGCATGGCTTGGAAAAGAAGATTGAGTGAAATTCATGTTATCTCCAAGCCATCGTATATATCAAGATAAGAAGATGAAGTACAAGTGGATTCATGAAGACGGAGATTAGCAAGACTCTCCCATCATGGTATATGGGGGAGTATTTGGAGAAGTCTTCATCAAGCATGTACTAGCAAGCACAATCAAGAAAGGTGTTCCAACTTGAGGGAGTCAAGATCGTCATCATCTAGCTCAAGTGGAATGCGCAAGGCAAAGGTATGATCTTGATAGGGTTTTTATTTTACCGGTCTCGTGGTGTTAGTGGGAGACCGGGTTATAGGATAGACGGCGTACTATCAAGAGGGGCTCTCAAGTGAGTAACTTGATCGCATCTTTGTAGAGAGCTAAAACCTTTGCATATTTGGCATATCATCTTTCTTGGTTCTTATTTGGCTTTTATCCATGTGAGAATTTAGAGCTTGTGTTCATCTCCATACCAAGCTCTAGTTCATCAAAAACGGATTTCATTTGAATATCTTGTGATGTTTTTGATGTTGGAGGTTTTACCGGTTCGTCTTTTCTAGAGAGGTCAAACTCTCCTCTTGTGTTCTCCTTCTCACATGATGGACTATGATGTGTATATGCATGATCTTGTAGAGCTTGTGATTATCTTCGAAACAAGCCTAAGATCATAGAAAACGGAGTCTGAATGAAAAACTTGTTGAGTTTTTGTGTTGGAAATATTATCGGTTTATCCGTGAGGAAAGTTTCACACCTTCCCATGTGTGTCAACTTAACTCTATTTATGGTTCTTAATATTTCCAACAAAATTGGTTTCACCTGATTTGGAGTTCGAACGAGAAATTTATTGCATTTCAGGTTTTGCTGTTTTGCTGCTGTTTTGCCTAGGCCGGAGTCTCCGGCCTCAGGGGTGCTCAGGGGCCGGAGTCTCCAGCCCATCAAGTTTTGGAGCGAAGAGCTCCACAAGTCGGCGCTCTCTGCCTTCGGTCCGGAGTTGGTCCGGAGTGACACCGGAGTCTCCGGTTGGGGCCGGAGTCTCCGCCCCCTCGGGGTCCGGAGTCTCCGCCCAGGCCGGAGTCTCCGGCCCTCCTAGAGCGGAGTCTCCGGTGTAAGTTTCCTGCAACGGCTCTTTTTCTGGGGACCTATAAAAAGGTCCTCCTTCTTCCCCAAAGTGTCAGCTCTTTCAAGCACGTTTTTCCCCTTCTCTCACCTCCATTGTTGACCTTGAAAAACTTGCCCTCTCCCAATTCCTCCCATGATTCTTGCATATCTTTGAGGGATTTGAGAGAGGAGATCTAGATCTACTTTTCCACCAATCCATCTCTCCTCTAAGTGAGGGGAACCCTTTCGATCTAGTTCTTGAAGTTCCATTTGTTGAGTTCTTCTTTGTTCTTCCTCTCTTCTCCCCCCATAAGCATTAGTTGCTTTTGGTGGGATTTGAGAGTGAAGGATTTGACCACTTGTGCTCTTGCCATTGCTTTGTGCATCGGTTTGTGCTCTCCACGAGGATTCGTGGAAGTTGAAAGCTTGTGAACTTGTTACTCTTGGGTCTTTGGACCCTAGACGCCATTGTGGTGGTTGAGACCTTTTGTGGTCACTTGTAAACGTTCGGGAGCCCCCAATCTAGTTGTGGGTTATGCCCCAGATTGTTGTTGTAAAGGCTCCGGATTCCGCCTTGAAGGATTCCGATAGTGGAAGGTGAACCAGGCCTTTTGTGGTGTGGTTCATCGGAGAAGAAGGTGAAGTCTTTGTGGCTGTTGAGCCATTGTGTTGAATCACACCTCTCAAACGAGACGTACTCCCCTAAAAGGGAGGAACTCGGGAATACATTCTCGTCTCCGCTTGCCTCGGTTATTTCTATACCCGAGCTATTTACTTATGCACTTTACATTGTGATAGACTTCGTGCTTGAAGTATTCTATATTGCTATCACCTTGTTGCTTGTCTTGCTTAGCATAAGTTGTTGGTGCACATAGGTGAGCCTAGTTTATTTAGATTGTTGGCTTGTTAATTTAAACACCTAGTTTTATTCCGCAATTATCAAGGCTAAACCGGAAAAGTTTTAATCGCCTATTCACCCTCCCCCTCTAGGCGACATCTTTGTCCTTTCAACAGTCCTTAGTCAAATTTTTTGAAATATATCAATTAATAGCAGTAAATTATAATATAAAATAGTGATGCAAAATGGACGTATCTCTCCGCGGCAAACTGATCGTTGAGGAGGGCGCGGTGGGCGACAAACTGTGCCATCAATATGCGGTCCGTTGGCTCGGCCTTGAGCTGTCGCTCTTCCGCGTAGTGCTCCGCCTCGAAGGGCTCCACCACCATGACATCGCGGTAGTCCTTGAACGCCCTCTCGAGGGACATATGCACGTAGCCCTAACCTCCGCCTCCGCCACTGGTGACCACTTCATCCAGCCCACCTACGCCGGTGCCCATTTCATCGGGCTCGGCCATGCCCACGTCCAGTCGGATTCGGCTTCTCGTCTTCCCTCTCGCGGAACTCCACCTCTAGCTCCGCGCGGCGCTCCGAGGTTAGCATTGCCTATGTGGTGGGCAGCCGGCGAGACATGGTGCGATGCGATAGAAGGGACCGAGCTCGTGGGGAAGGGGAAGGAATGCGGCGGCGCGGATACGGGGGAGGGGATGAATGAGAGGAGGATAGGGTTCGCCATATACATATAGTCGGAGAGTGGCTCCTCGGGGCGGCACGCCAGCGGGTTTAGGACATGTGGACGCAGCGGAACAGCCTTCTGCTGCATCAGCCATCCCCCGTGTGGGTCCAGCCTATCATTCAACTGTATGATTGGTGTCCGGGCTGTTCACCCGGATGCACAAGTTTCAAACAGTTCAACAATCACTGCTTAGTTAAAGGGAAGGGGGCGACTGTATTGCATTCTGATGTTTTCATCTACTCCAAAACTCTTCCGTTTATGTTTGCGTACTCCATACTCACTGTACAAGAAGATTGCATACCAGCACTGGTACAAGCAGTTCCAGAGCTTCTAAGTATTCAGAGGACACAAGCGTTGCCTGGTTGCTGCAAACCATCTACAGACCACTGGGAAGAAAAGATCTGTACAACTGAAAGAAGCTAATCGATCTTAATGCTGCTCTTGTTGGCTCGACTTCTGGAAGAACAGGTCGATCTCGCACATAAGATCCTGCTGCTCCGACGAGGCTGCACCCTGGTTCAGCACAATGCCAAAGAGCAGCCTGCGGACGTCATCGGAGCTTCTCGCCACCGTATCTTCAGCCTTTTGCTCCGGCAACTCCGAACTCGAACTTCCCTCGTAGAGTTGTCTTCTGCATACCTGTTCCACGTTATGGCAAAGTTAACCCTGAAAGAAAGCAATGCTATGTGCTTTTGTCATTTTAGTATGTACTCCCTCCGTTCCACAATATAAGATGTTTTAGCTATTTGTCACATGCACATGCATAGATATGTATCTACACATATTTTAGTGTACACATGTACTCCTTTTAGTCCGAATCTATACAACATGTGTACTACCTAAATCATTTTATATTGTGTAACGGAGGGAGTACGTAGTTGGCATAGGTTCCGTTCCAAGAGGAGAGCACCAAGATCTATCAGTTAACGTTGTGGTTCATTCGGCTGCTAGTGAAAGAAAAGGCAGTTATTTCTCCAATTGCTTTAGACGAAAAATCTGCATTTTCATGGTTTGAACTTTCAAGTCTGAATGATGACAGGATACCTTACCGGAGAAATTGCTTTGGGATACCAATGCTTTTTACATATGCATCTACGTATACAGGTCTGAATAGAGTTGTTTATTAGGAACGCGACCTTGCAAATCATTTGATTTTAGAGAATCAAAACAAATGTCAAATAATACTGAAGTAAATAATTAAATGCACCCTCCCAATAAATACGCAAAGTATGTACTCAGTATCTGCAACAAGAAAAAAGGTACATAATTGCAGGAAGAACTCTAAATGGACTGAACAAAAGAGATAATACTGCCAAACTATTTGCACAACTGAAAAGTACCATACTTTGAAGTTTGTATATTATGAAGAGCACTGATACTTCTTTTCTGAACCAAATAAGCATTTAGGGTTGATACTAACCTGGAACAAGTTATGTAGAGCAACAATGTGCTCTTGAGCGAGATATTTCTTATCCATAAGCTCGCTGAATAGCTTAACAATATCTGCAGTCACATTCCTAGCAGAAAGATTAGCAACTATACCAGATACCAAAGCACTATCAAACAGTGATGTCAGCCAATCTGGGACTTGGCTTAGTTTGAGCAGTGACACGGCAATTTTCGCTGCAATCTTCTGCTGATTACTGAATGATTTTGATGTCAAACCAGGAGCAGTCAAGGCAACTGCAAATTCCTCCATTATGAGCCTAGACCATTTTGATTCTCTGACGGCCATATTCTCCTGGCTTCCAAATTCCCCCCAACATAAAATCCTTGAGAGACAGGAACCGCAATTTTCAGCAACTCTACTGTCTTCACTGAAGACTAACCCCTCTGTCACTGCAATAATGGACTTCATGTATTTTGTCGAGCATCTTAATTCCGCATTAAGATAGCTCCTCTGATCTGAAATTCTGGTAACCAATTCCAACATGCACTGTGAAGCAATAAGCTTAATAGGATAAGGACCAAAGTACATGAGGCGGCACAAATCATGGCACGGGATGCCAACAACAGAGAAAGACTGGATGGTATCTGAATGTTGCAGGAATTCTTGCCAGTCAATACTGGCATCTAGGTTAGCATGCAAACTGTAAAATAGACAATCATTAGGTCATATACAAGCTAATTAAAATGAAACACAGAATACCAGTTGCACACCTTCTTAGAGAGAAAAACACTAGTTGAAGTATAAAAACCATGAATCCCCCAAAGTCTGTCTCCTGATTGTGTTGAAATAAAGATGGGCCCTTTGCACAAGCTTCCTGTATTATACCATCAGTCAAAGAAACCAGTGATCTGTTAAAGATTATGGCTTTCGCGGGCTCAATAAGCACCTTGCTTTCTGCATGATGCAAAATAAGGCAGAATATCCCAATCAATATCTTCTGTTCTTGGTCACTTGATGTATAATCAAGACTAGAAGTGAAACACTCCAATAACTGCCAAGAAAAAGTCATTAGTAAATTCGAGATACTACTAACTGGGGAACAAGAGGAAAACAACTGCTAGTTAGCAATTAATTCATTGTTAAGAAGACAGACATTAGTAGTCATTGGCTCTTAGGTTTGATGCAATGGATGAAGGAGATGGACTGTTTTTACTTGTTCCACAATATCAAATTTGATGGACCCGGTTTGACGTTGGAAACCCACTTGTCGGATCCCTAGGATTCCATAGTCCTAACTGAAGCTATCTATCACTACAAATCCTCTAGACTATACCAGACTTCCTTTAATTTTGTACTGTCAGCAGATCTCAGATAAACAGATAAAGAAGTGACACCTGTTATCTGAAATACATTTTGAGGATACTTCACTCTGTAAAGCTATTCATAACCAGGAAAGATAATTTGCAAAAAAGTTAATAAAAATAAGTCAATACTAATTAAGTAACTTTCAACTCAGAGAAATATAATAACAAGATTACCTTCATGGTAAGAGCAAGCCATTCATCTTCCCGGGAGACTGTCATTGCACTTGCTGAGTACAAAATGTTAAAGATCAAAAAGGAACACATAGTTTTGATCCTTGAGGAATATGTTGAGCAATATATACTACCAACTGCACCAACAATGCCACATGATGTAAACTGATCAGAAGAACAAGGACAGATGACTAGAATTTCAGCAATCACACTAACCACTGAGAAGACCTCGTCTTCTGTACCATCCTTTGTAATCTGATCCAGTAAGGAAACCAGCAAAGACGAGAGGCTGGTCTCTCCCGAAAATACCAGTTCTGAAACCATCTGTATGTCCACCAAATGACTGCTGTTTGGAAGCACAACAGTTTTATCTCCACAGAAATTTCTGCAGAAATTTAGCATCTGGAGAGCTAATGGTTCCATAAGTTCTCCCTTCTGGAAGAGCCATTTTAGTGCTTTTGGATGGACTCGGATCAAGAGAAAATCCCATTCCTTATATGCCATTACACGGAACAGAGTTTTCTCAGCTTCTGGACTATATGGTATGCTGCAGCTAAATGAAATGCCTCTGATGAAGGCATAAAGATGGACCAGCAGAGTAAGCATCACAGAATCAGTGATTTCATAGTGGAACTTCCCACCATTGAGAAGGATGTATTGCTCAACTGAAGAAAGAAGTTGACTGTCAGGAACCAACCTGATTAGTTAAACAAGCATCATATTAGAATACCATTTTTTTTCCAAATGTGGATCAAATGCAGCAGATAAGTACCTTTCGTTGTAGAATGAACAGGCATACAATATAACTAGGATAGCACATTGACACGATGCCAAGTTGAAATCTTCTGAGCTACATTGTCCAAGTACATAAGTAAGTTCTGTAGGGTCTGACGGCAGATATATGTATGCATCTCTAATTGTTTCCCCATATTTACAGCCCAAAATTTTGTCAACAATCGAACTAGTGACCAAATATACTACTGATTTGACATTATCTGTAGGAAATAAGCCCATGAATCCAAATGACAAGCTAAACCATGATGACAATGCAAGCATCTCAGCAAACTTGAGTTGCTTACTGGGAGATGTGCTTGATAAAATAATATGGAAAATCTGAAGGATTTCTCCCAATGTTTCATCATCACTACCATCAACAACAGCACTTTCAAGCCAATGCAATAAATATGTTCCACAAATTTCAATGATGCTATCCTCAAAATCTTTCTCGACAGAAATCTTATCTTTACTCCCTTCAAGGCAGAAAATAAGTGCTTCTTTTAGAAGACGAAGGGAATGTGGTGCGAGAAATGCACAGTTATACCCATGAGGTAACGTCGAAGAGATAGCATGTTTTGATGCTTCTTTCATAAATGATGGTAATCTCTGGATATCATGAGCAGATGGTGATCTCAGAATCTCTATTAATATTAAGCAAACAAGAACAAAGGTTTCAGAGCACATTCCAAGTTCACCATTTCATTTCTTCTCAATATTACAGTCAAAGTGCATGCTATCTGTTCTTCTTGGGACAACGATAGGATGCCAGAACAATTAACAATGCAAATCCAAACAAGTCGTAAAACTTGAGACTGGGCTGGATGAAATGGAATCTCTGCAACATAGTGAAGAACAGGAAGCAGAGTGGAAAACCCAATGGCAAGCTTTTCTTTGAATCTCTCCTCTGAAGTGGCTAACAGTGATAGTACTTGAATAGAGGAAATAACCAGTGGATCATTATTTCCTGAAGAATGTAACAGTTCAGCTTGATTAACCATCATGAGGAAAAAGAAAAAATAATGCAGAAGTTGATGAAAGAATAAACAGCATCTCCTCATACCTGATAACCTCAGAACCTCGAATACATAATCTGCAACATTTTCATCTATCAAAGTTTCAAGTAGAACACAAATATTTGCATCAGATGACAGGAAATGAAAGATCAAATCCAATGTCCCAGTCTGTACTTCTAGATTCGTTGAGAGCAGGGATCCTTTGACAGCATCAGCAAACAGAACTATGATAGAAGCATTCAGGGACACATCATCTGTCTGCGTGGAGTTGTCTGACTCTACAGAGTCGGTTAAACTCTGATTGCCAAGCAGGAAAGTATCAAAAGCCTCCTTCTTTGCTAAAGTAAGGAGCAATGCTGTAGAAGCAGAACCAAAACATCACTGTGCATTCTAGCTAGTAGAGAACAAACTAGTATAGATTAAAGGGTCAATACCGGTGAGTTGTTTCATAATTATATTTAAAAGCATATAATAAATTCATTAGTCCAAACTAAAATGAAGACATTTATGTTAGACCACTGCAGGAAATTTGATCACAAAAAAGGTTGAAGGTTAAGTACTGTAAATATGTAAGATACTGGAACTCTCATTAGTCATTAGTTAGCCATTTGATTCTTACTTCCCTTGGCCAACTCTTAAAATATTTGAACTGTCTTAAATCTTAAGTATCTATGTAACCTTCAAGTTTGTTTCTGCATACATAATGCAGACAACATGAGTTATGCCCCTTTACTTATGCAGGCTATCTTATGATATCACTCCCTACAGTCACAAGCTCTAAATTGATTTATGCTTTCCTCTTTTTTATATATATCTATAGAGTTGGAACAATTTCCTTGCCAGTAATCAAACTGGATCTTGAAAGCAGTGATAAAGCTACTCTGTGTATTGAGCTAGCAGGGGGTCTATCCATCACCGGCCGGTCAGGTTTGGTTTGTTCTTATCGATCCATTTCATCGAGATTATGTAGGTGTTCAGTCTACCGCTCATGTTCACCTTAGCGTGCAGTTAAAGTTTTAAATCTTTGGGCAAAATTAGCTTACATGTCTACAGTGATCACGAGAAAAAAAGAGTAGTAAAAAATAATACCTTGATAGTGTTGAACTTCCACAACTTTCAAAATTAAGTAACGATCAAGACTGTATCTAGGAACCATCAAAAGTTAAAACTACAGAAATTTTGACTCAATGCACTAGGAGAAACAATTAATATAAATAGTAGAATAAGCAAACATTTATCGTTAAAAATGCATTACAATATTCTTTCCTTAGTCGGGAATATGCATGCCAATATACCCCCTTTATTTTGTAACGTATCAGCATTCATATAAAACAAAGAGAAGAAATATACTGACCAATACAGTTCAATCGAACAGCATCATTTTGAGTTTTGAATAGAATTTCAAGGGAGAGTTGAAGCAAGCTTCTTCCGATTGCTGAAAGGTCTACATTGTCATTATCACATGTATTGTCCCATGGGGTGGCGTTTAACAGAGAGAGTTTGAACAGCAGGAACAATATCTCTCCACGAATCTCATCACTGTATAAAAGTATGTTAAGGATGCTGCCCGATCAAGTTATTTTGAAGGTCAGATAAAATCATGATTATTCAGTAGTGTTCACCTTGGTAGTCGGAGATCGTTAACAAGGTTTAAGAAAAGAGCAGATTCATCTCCAATGTATGTTGCAGCATCTTTGATGGAATTTAGCAAGACCCCCAAACAATGTAGCTACACAGAGATAAGAGAGATTCAGAAATTATGGCAGTAAATTAATTCAAGAAAACTGAAGCAATAATGTTGCAATTTATTCAGCAGAGTTATGCCCCAAAATGACTCACTTTTTTTAAGGGATACAAAGTGACTCACACTTCAACCAGTCTGCCCAGTCAAATAACTTAAAATAAATCAGATGCACTGGTCTAAAATCACAATTAGTTAACAGGTAAAGTAAGCCAATTATCCTCAAGCTGCACCCTGAAACGTAACAGCAGTTTTCTCTGCTGGCAACATTTAAATTCAGGTCCCATAGTGGAATTAATCAAATAAAATGAATCCACACTTCTTATGGTTTTCCCTGCCGCCATTTGAATGTTGAACTAGCTAGTTGAACAGTCATATTACTCCAGTTCGTCGGCAGCTATCACTGGGCTGAGCCCACGCCAAGCACAAGGCTCCACCATGGCCTACAGCTGAGATCTGCCCCAACCCTGCCACCACGCCTGGGCTGCATCACCAATCCCTCACACTGTTTATGGTTAAATTGAGCTCACCTGGATTGGGAGAGAGGAACCTCAATCGACGGTGAAGAACTGAAGAGTGTGGGTCATGGGTCAGCAGAGCGGGGTCTACCGCAGCCACGTTGGTAGAAGTTACTTTGTTTGTACGAGCAGATTTAGAGATGGAACAGTGGAAGGGGAAGTTGGGACAGGACAACATACAATACCACCACTCTCCAGATGAGTCCTTTAAAGTAGTAAATAACCAAATATAAGATGGGATAAGCATCCAATATATATCATGTCACAATATTGTAGAGCCAAATTCGAGGGGGACTAGGGAGATAAATACCTAAAATGGATTTAACTGATGCTTCTCTAAGATTGTAGCTCAAAGCCTCAATCCATATGATGGTGATAAAATGTAAGGACTGAGATTAATGCAAATGATGGTGCAGAAGAAGAAAAAAATCAAACAATAAGACATGAGGACTACCAAATCACGTGACAGTTTCAGTAGCACAACATAACTGTTCGATTCCTAAACTGTATCCACTGGAAAGTATATATACTTGTTTTGAATTACAGGAGTATTTGCATACTAAGGGAACAAGACACTCCTAAATGTGAACAAAAAGGAAAAAGGTATGACTTACATGATCCTGGCTAGGAGTTGGAAAATTTGCAAACTAGTACTAAAATAACTGCATCCATGTTCGGTACTTTAGAGCATAGAAATATGCATAATGAAAACTAAATATAAAGGAGCAACAATGTGTAAGGTGCTTCAAAAAAGCTTGGACGACAGTAAAATGTCCAAAACTGAAGCAAATAAATCATTAAAATTTTGCCGATAATTAGAAATGTTATCATGTATATCCTTGTTCAATCAAGCTCATGTCTATGCACCATTAACAATGTACCATATCAGAGTTGTACAACAAAATGTCATGTTTTCTGCAGGAAAAATTTCGGTTCAGAGTGCTATTAACTAGATGGTTAATGCTATTTGTTCACCACATTTCACACACATCCATCGAAGAAATTCCTTCCAATCACTCCATCTATAAAATCCTGATCTCATTGCTTCCCAACTCTTGAAAGTATTTGCAGGCAGCCTAATTAATGTAAGATGGTGTTCTAGAATCCCCCATCTCACCCTGCCTCACTTCCAGCACCATATCTAACAGGCATCTCAGGACGGCGGGGGATAGTGATTACGTTCATAGGCGGCACACGTACCGTGTGGAGGTGCTTGACGAGGGAACCCGAGAGAGGACGCGGACGAGGCGGGCGATGAGCTCGGAGGCGGCAGGGGCGCCGACGGCGGATGCGAGGTCGGCGGCGAGGTCGGACGCCTGCGTGGCGAGCGCTCGTCTCGGCGGGCGGCGCCGGCGAGGGCCTCGACTAGAGGCGCCGCGAGGAGGCGCGGGTGGGCGACGCGGAGCGGCCCGAGGAAGGCCGGGTCGGCGAGGGCGAGGGAGAGGCTGGCGAGCACGTGGGAGACGTGGTGGGACGGCGCGGAGGCGGAGGAGAGGAGCGCCGCGGCGCAGGAGACGCAGACGCTGCCGCCCGTCGAGGTCGGGAGGGATTGCGACGCGCGGTGGCCCGCGCCGCACCCCTGCGACGGCGGCGACGGCGAGACCTCGCCGTCGGATTCCATGCGGGCCAAGGGGATTGCGGAGGTTTTAGAACGTGCCCTCGAGCCTTACGCCGTCCTGTTTGAAATGAACGAATTTGGTCTTCATTTTACCCGTGATGCACGAATGGGATGCGGTTCCGGTGAATTGAAGCCTTGAAGGCTTCGAATTTTTCGAGTAGTTCGGTGTAGCATAAGGACAATGTTTTTTTTTAATTTTTCCCTTATATTAGATTTCAACAGAAGTATCAGAGTTACAATCCTTTTAGATCATCTCCAACACGCAGGAAGGAACCTGACCCAGTAACACCCCTCCACTCAACGCACTATAACAAATTTTAGCTAGACCATCAGCCACCTCATTAGATCGATTGATTTTCTGAACAGAAAAATCTGGGAAAGAGCACAAAGCTAGCTTGATATCTCTGGCTGTATCTGCGATCAGGGATTTGCTGCTTCCAGTATTTTTCAGTTCGTTCACAAGAAAGGCATTGTCACTCTCAACTTGGACAGGTCCTGCATAAACTGGCATTATAGCTCTTATCCCATAGAGCAGGCCTAAAGATTCAGCGGTGACAGGATTTGGGCAATGAGGTATTGGGCCCCAGGCCGTTAAGATAACCCCGCCTAGCTCGTCTCTAAGGACAGCACCCCACGCACCTGAACAACCAGATTCAGAAAAGGAGCTATCTGAATTCAGTTTTGCCCATCCAGAACTTGGTTTCTTCCAAGTTTCAGCAGGTTCACACTTCTGATTTTCCGTTCCCATCGACAGGTCCTGGACCGGTTGTTTCCCTTTTGAATTTTCCAAAACCGGCATACTCTTCAGACCTCGAAACGCGTCAAAATACGAGAACAGAAACTGGGCAGACTGCTCTATACCGCAATTACCATCGCCAAAAATAACATTGTTTCTCAAGTGCCAGGTTCTCCACCACATAAATAACACTCTATCCCTCATTACTCCATCAAGTTGATTAAGTAAAACCAGGACCCAGTCCTTTCCTGTGTCCATAAATTTTTCATCAGAAGGTAAGGCCCAATCCTCACTTAATCTTTGACGTAGGGCTTTAGCTCTTGTACACTATCATTGCGTGATGACTGGTTTCCTCGTCATTTCCACAAATGGAACATGTTGCAATCACGTCCATGTTCCGGTCCCGTCTAGTTGCTTGGACACCAACTGAATTCGAAGCCAGCTTCCACCCAAAAACACGAATCTTAGGTGGAACGTTTGCTTTCCAAATAACATTCCAGATATCTCTCTCATGCGCTGGCCTGCTACTACTGCCGGCCCCCATACCCTTATCCTTCAGTTCCAGAGCAAGATTATAAGCTATTTTTACTGAAAAACGACCAGATTGATCATAATGCCAGGCAAGCCAGTCCTCTCCTTCAAAAGCAGGTAAGTTTATTTGAAGCACCGAATCAACATCAGGAGGGTAGAATACTTGTGTGACGAGATCTTTTTTCCATGATTTAGTAGAAGGGTCTATTAAATCAGAGACCCATCTTATTCTTAGCTTACTTGCATTTCCCATGGGTTTTAGGTTCCCTCTTGGCAGCCCGTTGTCTCTCCACACCTTTATTTTAGAGCCCGAATTAACCCTCCAAATCATGCCTTGCTTAAGGAGATCCAGTCCGTGATTTATCCCTTGCCAGCACGGGGATGCATCCTTGGGGAACGCCGTGTCCAGCAGCTCGCCACATGGATAGTATTTCGCTTTTAGCAGCCTAGCACAAAGGCTTTCGGGATACTCGATTAGTCTCCAAGCCTGTTTAGCTAATAAGGCTTGATTGAACAATCTCAAGTCTCTAAAACCAATGCCTCCTTGTGATTTTGGTCTCGTCATCTTATCCCATCCCAACCAATGCACTTTTCTCCTATCATCCTCATCTCCCACCAAAAGTTTCTAATGATCTGAGATAAGTCATCACATAAGCCAGCTGAGAACTTGAAAATACTCATGGCATAAGTAGAAATTGCTTGGGCAACAGATTTTATCAAAGTCTCCTTTGCAGCTCCAGACATATATTTTTCATCCCAATCAGAGCATTTCTTCTGTAATCTCTCTTTTGTGGGCTGAAACTTATCATTCTTCATTCTGCCCTCCGGGATTGGAAGACCTAAGTATTTGTCACCAAACGTAGTATTCTCCACTCCCAGAATGTGAGCCACCTCATTACCATCATCTAGATTGCAATTATGGCCTAGCATTAGGGAGCATTTAGCCGGGCTCAGAAGCTGCCCAGTACCACGCTCATATCTTCGTAAAACCCCATTAATTTGCATGCTTGCTCTGAGTTTGCCTCGAAGAAAAGCAGGCTATCGTCTGCAAAAAGGAGGTGGGAAATTCCTGGACTCCTTCTGCAAATTTGAAACTCCTGCAAATTACCACTGTTAATTTGGTTTTGTATAAGCACAGACAAACCTTCAGCCACAAAAAGAAAAAGATAAGGCGAAAGGGGGTCGCCTTGTCTCAGCCCCCGGGTTGGAGTGAAACTATCCAGGAGCTTTCCATTGAAACGAACCGAGAACCGCACTGTCCGTACACAGGTCATGATCCAGGCAATCCACTGTTCAGCGAAGCCAAATTTTCTCATTGCTGTTTCTAAGTAATTCCAGTCCACCCGGTCATAGGCCTTCATAAGATCAAGTTTATAAGCACCAAATTTTCCAGCTTTTGCAGAACCATTTTGGAGAGCATGAATACATTCGAAGGCAATGATCGCATTATCCGTAATCATATGTCCCAGAATAAAGGCACTTTGCGTTTCCGAGATAAGATCTTGGAGGAGAGGCCGTAGTCTATTCACCAGACATTTTGATACGACTTTGTAGATCACATTACACAAACTGATAGGTCTGAAATCCCTTAGAGAAGCTGGGATTTTTATCTTTGGGATTAACACAATCGCGGTATCATTGACCCCCTCTGGCATGACGCCATCCTCAAAAAATTTCTTGCCAGCAGCAATAATATCTTTGTTTAGGTGTCCCCAATTTCTTTGATAGAAACATGCCGGAAAGCCATCAGGGCCCGACGCTTTTGTGGGCCCGGTCTGAAAGAGGGCAAAACTGTTCTCATCATCAGCGAAGGCAGCACAGAGGTCACTATTTACCTCGGTTGTCACTCTTTTCTATAGCAATTCCGATATGAGAGATGGTTGGACTGACTTATCCATAGTGTACAGATCTTTAAAATATTCAGTAGCTAGATCATGCATTTGATTCTCATCTGTTATTACCGTACCATTTGAATCTGCCAGCTTCTTGGTTGTATTCTTTTTAGCGCGCCAAGTCGCCTTCCGGTAAAAGTACAGAGTATTTCTATCACCAGACCGAAGCCAGTCAACCCTCGATCGTTGCCTCCATCTAATCTCTTCTTTTTCTAGTAATTCATCCAATTCCACACTGAGTCTTTTAGCAATTTTCCTGCCCTCACTATCAGAGCGCAGGCTGGTTGTTTCTAGCTTCTTTCTCTTCCGCTCAATTTGCTTGGGGATGCAACCAATAGATTTCTTGCTCCATGCATGCAGCGACTCCATAACCCCTTTTAGATTATTTGCAACATCTCCCAGGTTTGTTGGCCTTTTGTGCATGCTCCACGCACTATTGATCTCTTCACTTAGATTACTTTCCCTCTCCCAATAAGCCTTGTACCTTCTGCTAGGAGCCGTTCTGGTTACATCAGATTCCTTGTTTAAAGACAGCAAAATTGGGCAGTGGTCAGAACGTGATGAGGTCAAATGCACCAGCTGATTGTTTGGAAAAAGATTAGTCCAGTCTTGGCATGCCACTGCACGATCCAGTCTCACTCTCACATTATTTTGACCCTCCTGTTTGTTGTCAAAAGTCCACGGCCTCCCTTTATATCCCAAATCATAGAGGTTGCAGTGGGATCAGGGGCGGAGGCAGGATTGAGCATTAAGGGGGGCCAAACATGCTAATCTTTTGTTAGAGGGGTTAAACATACAATTTTCTTCAAAATCATACCTAATCTAACCTTATATGTATAAAAATCCCTTGATGTAACCATGCATGGGGGGGCCATGGCACCTGCTGGTCCCCCTAGCTCCGCCACTGAGTGGGATAACACTTCTCTGAACTCAAACATCTGCCTTTCCCCTCTCTTATGCCTCGACCAGTGCTCATCTTGTCACATGCATTCATTAAAATCCCCCATTATCATCCATGGTCCTGGAAGAAGAGGTTTTATTCTACGCAGAAGATTGCACATGTTATATCTTTCATGTATACAAGGTTCACCATAAACAAAAGTACATCTCCATTTTTTACCAACAGGCATATTGTGAATGGTTACATCGATATGGTGCCTACTCAGCTTGAACAACTCAACATGGACACTCTCATCCCAGAACAGAGCTAGGCCACCACCTTTTCCTTTTCCACTAAAGGTTACAATGTGTTTTAGCCCCAACCTCCACCTAAGCCCTTCAACATACTCCTTATTCCTGCGTGTTTCAGAGAGAAAAACTATCTTAGGATGATGTACACGCATTAGCCGTTCTAGTTCCTGCACTGTCACGGCCCGGCCTAAGCCCCGACAGTTCCATCCGAGAATCATGGCTCCTGACCGGTGCGCTCCTCCACACCGGTCAGTTGGCCAGCGGCCCCAAGGCTGGCTGCCTCCTCATTGCACACATCTTCATCGCCACCTGTATCTTCCCCTTGCTTCTCACCTCCTAGCCCATCTTCTTTAAGAAAAACCCCATTGTTATGAATGTTCAGATTATCTAGATTGCGCTCCTCGAGATCCATCTGCTTGAACAGACCATCCACCCTTTCCTCACTCTTCACGTTACCCCCATGAATTGTCACAGTTGTACCATGTAATCCTCCTGGACCAGGATCAAAACCATCCCGATTTTTGAATTTCTCATACGGCGTTGTCCGAAGTACTATTCTGAACCAGATTGCTAGCTTCTTCTTCACCACAGAAAAATTATAATTCTCCTCAATACCTGTCATGAAGTCGATGATGCATGAACTAGAGATTGGTATGTCCACGCCGGCGTTGGCGTGCTTGTTGGTCGTGACCACCGCCTTGCAGATGTCGATGGAGCCGATGGAGCTCCTCACGGACACGAAGGTCGCGACATCCTCGTTGGTACTTTTCAACACCACTTCTGATTGCCCCAGGCAAGGGATCCTCTCCTTGATCTGTGAGGGCTGGGGCACGGCTTTGATCACGGGCACAGGGGATCCATTACCAATATGGTTCCGATCGACAACCGCAACAACAGGTGGTGGGGGAGACGGCACGGGCGCGTTGGAATTGGGTCGCTGAGGACGTTCCTCCTTAATCTTGGCACTCCGGGAAAGGAAGTTATCAAATTTCGATCGGAGATAGGCTAGGCTTTTTTGTGGATTTCGGGATTTAGTCACTAGTTCTCTCATTCTGTTTCTGGTATCTGCGGAGAGAAAATCGTGGCGGGGAGCGTATGGGCAGGGGGCGGATTGGATCTTGCTGCTACTGGGGTGGAACTGTGGATCAAAGGGATTCTAATCTCTCCAAACACTCTCTCAATCACTCGATCCGATTCAGACATGGCAGAATCAGATGAATCGCCTCCGGGGTCAGATTCAGACAATGTTTTTATTTTAACCGCTCCACGTATAACGATTGCTGCGTCAGAGGAGAGAAAAACGGTCTTCTCTTAGTTAAGAGGTCATCTCTTATAGTAGTAAAAATTGATGAATATATAAGCAACGGTTTACATGATTTAATTGAAAATATGAAAGATAAACTATGACAATCAGAACCATCACGATAAATGGATCGTATAAGTAAGTGATGAAATGCTGGATGCGATTTGGTGAATAAGATAAGAACAACATGTTCAAATCCATCTGAAAAACTAATAAATAGAACTTAAACCCTAACATAAAGGATATTAACACTTACAGTGCATAGGAAGAAGACATGTTTGTGCTGTTGTCACGAGCAAGTCATGTTGCCCAAAATGTTTTTGATATCGCGAAAGTGGTCGTTGTTGGGAAAGAAGCTACTAGTGAAAAAAAATGCACCTAAGTCACATATAGGAACACGAGAAGAGACGTATTTTCCCGTCTCGTGGTGCACGCCAAAAATGGGACGGGAAAACATGAATGGCGGCGCAATGCACGCATACACGTGGCATAGGTCCTACCTTGATTCATTGACGAAACACAACGCGCACAGGTCGTGGCAAAGCGGAGACGGAGGAGGAGCACATGTGTAGTGTTGGGCTCTCTAATTTTACATTAACGATTATTGCTAATTTATTGATTGACTGGCCCAATGATTTCAACATAAAAATAAGCCATATTTTAATATACCTCTATCTATATATAAAGGGAGGACATCTCCACCCCCTCTCCAGCGCGCCACGTCGCCTCCTTTCCTATGGCCGTCGGATCGATGAAATGGCCGGCCAGGATGAAGCCACGTCGCCCCCAACGCGCGGTACTATTCCTAGCTACAATACACACGGAAGCGCACCAATCAGGAAGCGCCACGTCGACGGTTACCACCCCGTCGCGCCGGTGGCCAGCCGGTCACCCCTCTCGCACGATTTTTGGCGCAGATTTTTACAAAAAAAAAACCCCGCAAAGGACTAATGTATACTTTCGCGAAAGCCCAGGGACCTCCGTGTAAAAAACACCACAACTCAACCTCTCTCCTTCTTCTCCCGCGATGCTGGAGGCCACCGCCGCTCCGCGCCTCCTCGGTCAAATCGAAGCATGCAGAACGCTCCGCCGCGTCCTCTACATCTTCGCCGACAGCCACATGCTGGGACGGCCGATCGACGCCGGATTCGGCACTGCCGTGCGCCTGCTTCCACCGCCGTAATTTGGTCTCCGCCGGCGAACTCCGGCGACCATTTGGTCCAGCTCCGCTGCCAGTCGCCTCCCCACGATGCCCTCTCGCAGATCCACGCGGATCCAGCCTCGCGAGCGCGTTTCCCTGCTCGAGCGCGAGCTCGGCAGAGCTCGGCCATGCGTCCGCCGCCGTGCCGTCACCTACTGACGTCACCTGTCAGTTTTTTTAGATTTCCGTAACTATTTCCATAACTAATAAAACCCTGACATGTGGGTCCCGCATGTCAGATATTTAATAATTACAGAAAATGCTAAAATTTGTAAAATTCATATCTTTTAATATGTAATTCAGACAAATACAAATAATATATCAAATTTGCAGAAAAATGGAATCTTTACAACCATTGCATCTTCATGCATGATTAAGCAACTTTGAACAATCTTTTATTAGAAGAACTAAAATACCATTTCATGTTAAATATGTAGTTTGTGGAATGACATGTGTTAATCATTCCAACTTCATTTAAATTGATTCTTATGTCTTAAGGATGCATTTCAATACTATTAATTGGTCATATCATCCATATTGACTGCAATGCATCGACGTCGTATGTTGATTATTCTTTTCCTTTTTCGGCATTTAGTTCTTATCGATAGAACACGATTCCGGAGTTGGTTCTGACAGCACGGAAAATCCATATCTCGCTATCAACGAACAAATGAAAAAATATATCGACATGATCACAAAAATAAATGCTAACTAATTATGACATGCGGTCAACATTTCAAATTTAAATATTTTTACATTTTAAATGCAAACCCTAACATGTGGGTCCCGAATGTCAGATATTTAATAATTACAGAAAATGCTATAATCTATAAAATTCATATCTTTTAATATGTAATTTAGACAAATGCAAATAATATATAAAATTTTGCAGGAAAATGAAACCTTTACAACCATTGCATCTTCATGCATGATTAAGCAACTTTGAGCAATCTTTAATTAGAAGAACTAAAATACTAATTCATGTTAAACATGTAAGTTTGTGGAATGACATGTGTTAGTCATTCCGACTTTATTTAAATTGATTCTACTAAAAAATATATCTAAATTCTCACAACAAAAAATGCAACACATTTGAACATTTCAATTTGCTTAAAAATTGGAGATACCCTAAAATATATCTCACATATTGCATGCTCCCTAATTATGGAGTTGAAATAAATATTTATGGTTTTCGACTATTATAATTTGGTGAATATTTGCAAAAAAAAATCCAAATGAATTTTCCCTAATTATGGATTGACTTTAATAAATGCTCATACAATGTACATCCTCTGATTATGGAACTCAAATAAATATTTACGACAAAATACAAACATATTTCACCATTTCAATTTAATACAAACTCATTTGATCAATTCAATTTGCTAAAATTTCGAAAAAAGATGAAACAGATCAAAATGCTCAAAAAAAAAAAACATTTAAATCTGCTAATTTTTTTGGATAAATATTTGGATACAACCTAAATGCATTCCCTCTAAATAAATGGAGTTGAATTTTAAAAATGCTTATATAGTGTATTTCACCTGATTATGGAGCTTAATTAAATATCTATGTCAAACTACAAACATATTTGGAAATTTTAATTTGCTAAAAAAAAAATTGGAGACACTCCAGACGACAAATTACGACGAATTTTAACATTTTGAATCATACCGTCCGTGATGGGCTTAACTAGGTAACGGAATATAAAAGCTGATTTTATTTAATTTCGACAATTATTTTTTTATGATCTACAAAAGATAAGAGACATGTGAAATATTTGGAGTATTATTTAAACAAAACAAAAAGATAATAAAGGAAGTATAATTTAAGCAATGTTCCAATTCCTTAAACAAATGATAATGGAGACATTTTTTTTACAATACTCCAAACATTTCACATCTCTCTTAATAATGGAGTCATTTGTCTAAAAACCATAAACAATGTTCCAATTTATAATAATGAAGTCGTTTGTCTAAAAAAAAATCCACAGATATTTGTAGTATTGTTTGAGCAAAAGAAAAAGATAAGTAAAATGTGAAATGTGAAGTATAACAGTAACTTCAAATCTACCCGTCGAAAAAATATGACGAAAATATCAACATAAACACAAAAATAAATGATGATTATTTATGGCATATCACCGAATTTAAAAAGTGAGCATTCCAAAATTTTGAATGCCTTTCAAATCTGAGCACTTAATAAACATAAACAGAATTCAAATATGAATAACTTCCTAATTTTAACAATTTTTTGAAATTTGAACAATTTGTAAATGTAAACCTTTTCCTGAATTTCAATATATTCAAATCTAAACACCTTTGGATGTGTACATTTTCAAAATTGAATTATTTACACCGAGGTATTTACAAATATGAAAATATATGAACATAACCACAAAATCTGACCATTTAATAAACGTGTAAATAATTCAAATATAAATAACTTTCCAACTTGACCATTTTTCGAAATTTAAACGACTTTTAAACGTACTTTTAATTTCAACAATTTTCAAATATAAACAACTTTTGAATGCGAACATTTCCAAAATCGAATTTTTTACACCACGATGTTTCTTCTTCTAACGACACGGGTGCGGCATATAGCCATACATACAATCTTCCTCTGCCGCTAAACCTTCTTCCCACAAGCAAAAAAAATATACTTAACCCTAACTAAAACACAAAATACACTATTATCTTGCCTAGTATTCTCTTATTCACCAACATTATCTTTAACAAGGATAGAGCCTGAGTGGCCTTGACGCTGCATTTGTTGAAAGCCGTGGATGTACATTTTTGAGGACTCAAATAAAAAGGAAAATATAACTTTGTCCTCAAATTTTGCACTACACACCCTACATCAGTAAAATGTGAAGGGGATCGTAGGTAGAATTTTTTTCCTAACAACAATGACCTTAATACTAGCCAGAATCTATTACTATGCAGATATACCGTAACGGAGATGATCGATGTACATACCCTTGTAGACCGAAAAGCGGGGATTACGCTCCCGCACAAGCGTTGTTGATGAAGCCGACGTAGCCTACCTCGAGGTCGTGAAGACAAACTCCTCCAAGTGCCCCAAGTGTGGCGCCTCGTAGAGCTTACACACATACGGAGAAGATGACGACCTCCGGGCTCCGATCCAGCAACGCAGCGGAAGCAGAAGACTTGGACCGAAGAAGACCAGTAGCATAGCGGTGTGCGTATGGTGGAGAAAACCTCAACCCGTGCGTAGCCCCAATTGCGGAGCCACGTCTAAACGGATGAGAGAGAGAATTGGGTGAATTTCCAATGCATGGGGAGCACCACTATATAAAGGGGAGAAGAGGGGTGTCACCCTTGGTGGCTTAGCCATGTGGTACTAAACCCCACATGGTGTGCCGGCCCCTGGTGGGCCCCATTCGGCCCACCTAGGCCAGCCGCACCTCTCCCTCCTCCTGTGGTGCGGCCCCCCCTCATGGGCCTCTCTTTCGGGAGTTTGGCCCATTTAGAGTTGGGGCTGCCAATAAATCCGAAAAAAATAAAAAAAATATATTTAATCATTAATTCCATTAGTTAATATTAAATATATATTATCTAATTTATTTCGGCTCCGAAAACTATTTTGTCGCCCTCCGAACTCCATCGAATATGTCCCGGAACGTTTCCGATGCTCTCTTCTATTTTCACTTCTGCGTCCAATCTAACATAAACGTCACCTACCCTTAAGTGTGTCACCCTAGCGGTTCGGGAACACTTTAGACATGATCGAGACTCGTTCTCCGATCAATGACTAACAACAGGGTCGTGGATACCCATGATAGTCCCTGTGCGTTCACGAATAATTTTATGTTCGAAACTTAGACGTCAAGTCTTAGACCTTTTGCCAGGCGATACTTAGTTTGTCCGAGACTCGTCTCAGGCATCGCGATACCTAGTTCGATCTCGTTATCGACAATACTATTCTTTACTCGTCTGTGATATTACATCCCCGTGACCTAGTCACATGCTTGCAAGCTCATTGATGAAATCTCACCGAGTGGGCCCAAAGTATCTATCCTGCTATGCGGATAGGCAAATCCCGCTCTTGATCCCTCGCCTCAACATACTTCCTTCTGACACCCGAGAGGGACACCTTTATTGTCACACTATGTAAGATATGACGTTTGATGCAATCAAAGTATCTTCCAGAAATAGCAATTATAGTTGATCTCACGGTCGAAGGTGTAATGACTACGTCCTATAAATATTGGGATGTGTCCATCACATCATTCTCCCAATGACATGACTCCATTGTCAACTGACATAATGTCACATGATCGGGAAACCTCGATCATCAATCACACAATGGACTAGTCAAATAGAGGCTACTAGGGACCTGGTTGTTTACATACCACACGTGCATTAATATTTCCGCTTAATACAGTTATAGCATGGTATAAAACGTATTACGAACAATTGAGATATGACAAATAAAATATCTTTATTAATTGCCTCTAGGGCATATCTCCTTCAGTCTCCCACTTGAATTATCTAGATTACAACTTGGTAATAGCCGGACACCCATAGCATTTTGGTGTTTCACATGCTTGTCTAGTAGGAGAGGCTTCGTCAGTACTTTGCAAATCTTTACATTGCCTTCCTTGACATACTGTCTTATCACATGGAAGCGTCGGAGAATGTGTTTGGCGGTTGAGTGAGACCTCGGTTCCTTCGCGTTAGCAATGGCGCCTGTGTTGTCACAGTAGAGGTTCACAGGGTCTTGCGCACTTGGGAACACTCCGAGCTCGATGATGAACTTCCTCAGCCAGACAGCTTCATTCGCGGCTTCCAAAGCTGCAATGTACTCCGATTCCATTGTAGATTGGGCTACTATGGGTTGTTTCTCACTTCTCCAGCTCACATCGCCTCCGTTCACCCTAAACACATATCCTGTCTGAGACTTCGAGTCATCTGGATCTGTGCAGAAACTTGCATCAACGTAACCTGTTACGCCAAGTTCCTCTTCACAGCCTCCATAAACAAGAAACATTTCTTTGGTTTGCTTGAGATACTTTAGAATGTTCTTAATAGCTGTCCAATGCTCCTTCCCAGGATTACTGTAGCGTACCTGCACTTAGAAATTGGCAAGGTACCTGTGTATAGTGCAAACCCCTGGATCGATTCATTTGCACACACAGTCTAAGATGAATTATCACAACATTGTATCAATTATTACACGCGGATCCAGTACTTAGTAAAATATCCTTTACAAATTACATAGCACGAAGCTAGCTTTTAAAGAGTAAAGCAGCGGAAAATTATTCTTCATGGAGTCTCCATCGTCATCATGTGCCACAGGCGAAAACATGTTGGTTGCAGACTCGAAACCCTTAACGAAACTCACTCGTCGTCAGAACAATCTGCAACAAATAATTTTTTTGCAACAGAGTGGGTCAGATACCATTAAAAATGGATCTGGCAAGTGACACTATGTGGACACTTAATGGAATAACTCTATAACCTATATGCATATCTTGGCTGGTGGAGTTCAAGGCTATTTTGCATAAAAGCCAATTTTGCCTAACACTTTGTAAAACATTTTCTTCAAAAGTTGGAGACGATATGGTATATGACCATAGTCTCATCTACCCTTGTTCACCAAGTTTTACTTTCGAAATTGGAATGATGAAGCCTCCGTTGAATCCTTGATCAGCTGCTCAAATTGTCCGTAACCGGGGACACGGCTAAGTACTTAGTTTTAACTCTGCAGAGGTTGTGCACTTTCACCATTAGACCCAACAAACCCAAACTATCCTCAAGCACTCAATTTGTGCTAAGGAAAAGGAGAGAGTTGAGACGAGACTTTTCAGAAGCATTTCCTCATCCCATGCCACCTTGACCCGTTCCCATTCTAACCATCTACCACCACCTGTCAAGACGGGACGAGTCCACGCAACTTAATCCATCAAGTCAGAGCCCATATGACTAATGGTTGCACGGTAAGCAATCTTCACTTAGAGAAAACATTGGCCCCTTAATACCCTGGGTGGCAACCACAAGTGACCATCCCTTAGAGGTCACCCCTAAGAGATGACACTCAACCTTTCCATCATATTTTCATAACCAGTCCACCCAGGTGATAAATTACTTAGTAGAATTTAGCTTTAAAGAAAACACATTTGCATAGCATCCAATAATCTACTAAGTTATCAACAGGGATTCTAGACACAACTAGAGTAAAGGTATGGTGGGTTTAGCATATAGCTATAATACTATCCAACACATGCATATAAGAAATACACTAAGTAATGCATATAAAATACTTAGGAAAAACTTCATGGGGTGTGCCACTTGCCTTGGCAAACAGGAGTGTAGTAGTAGCAGTTGCAACCACTTTCGTCTCTCTCCGGAATTTCTAACAATTCAAACAAATCACAAATAAATATTCAATCATAAATGCAACACTTGGAAAAATATGATATGCATGAGATGCAGGATGATACAAAGAAATGTGGTATGAAAGACAAGCAAAACAAAATAAGGGAAAGAAAACAAAATAACATTATCCCATTCAGCTAAGGCAAGGTCAAGGTAGAGTAAAATAAATTTTGATAAAACCACCACTTGAAGGTTGTAAGGCTACTCTAAGTCTTCACAAGTTTGGTCTTCAAATAATCTTCAACTCCTTTGCAGCTTCATGTATCTTCCATGGTCTTCGATTAGAACTCTAAGAACTCAGTCTTAATCACCAAGGACTTAGTCTATGTCCAAAGTGAGACAAAACTTAGAAAGAGAGCAAAGATAGAACTAAAGTAGTTGGTCTTCCAAGAATCTTCTCCTTGCTTCCTTGTAGCTTTCCTTGATGCGATGACTTCATTGCACTTTGTAGACTTGATGGTTCTGAAGACTTGATGATGTTGGCAGCATTCCTTTTATCAATGCCAACTAGGTAAGGTTGGTCTTGATTGTAGAATATTCACCAAGAAGTTTAAGAGAAGAAGGAAGAAAAGAGAGGAAGGGAAAGAAGACTTGGAAAATGTTGCTGGTTGGTCTTCATGAACTTCCTCTTGATTTCTTCTTAGTCCTTTCTTCTTGGAGATTCTTCTGGAGTCTTGTTTTCATGCTAAGTCCTTTGTTTACCACTAATTTCTAACTTAGTGGTTTTAACTAGAGGGGTCAAAAAAGCTAACATTCATCCTCAAAATTTCTAAGGAGGAAGTCACGTGAAAGTATAAAATAATACTAAGGACTTAATTATGCATGCCATGCTTATGTAAATGCTCTAAGGAAAAGCAAGCAAACAAGATGGTCCAAAAATGACTAAGGACCAAGGTCACAACATAAGATTCGAAATTTCCACTAAGGGAAATAAAGGTTAAGACAATAAGTCAAAAATAAACCTAAGGAAAAGTGAACCAAAAAGAGGTGCTAGATTTTGCTAAGGAAAAGTATTGTCAAAAGCACTTGTCAAATAATTCCTAAGGAAGAAATTAGTTTTTTTTGAGAGACAAAATATTTCTAAGTTATTTTGCATCCAACATAGTCATAATGACTTAGCTAAATTTCTAGTCGAAAATAATGTGGAGAACAATTTTTAATATATTTTACTTAAGAAAATAACCCCTAAAAAGCAATAAACAAATATACATAATAAAACATAGAAAACAATTCTACGAAAATAATAGATTAAGCCTACGGCCAATACTTAGGCCTACAAAACTATTGCGAAAGAGTTTGCTCAAAAATCTATTTTTTAAACTCAATTTATAGCCAAAATACTATTTAAACAACTTTTAAAATTTATCTAAATTAATTTCGTCAAAACCGCAAAATAAGCATACCAAAAGTTTCTACACATGATAAGCTTTCCAAAAATATAAATTTCATAAATTTTGGATAAACGAGTAAAAATTAATAATGAATCTAATTTGCAGGGACCTATTCGTGATACGCAGGGGCTAAACGGTGAAGAAAACTGAAAAAATCTTCTGCGATGGAGTCCCTGGCCACGTGGCGTCCTCTGGTTGGTGCAGAGCTGCGCTGACGGTGTTGCTGACTCGGCTTCCACGTGGCTTGCTCCGATTCGCCGGTACCGATTCGTTAATGCGATCTAATCCTAGCCATCTAAACCAGATCGGACGGCCAGGAGAGAAAGAGTGAGAAGGTGGCGGTGTTTCTCACCGGAAAGGGACGACGCGGTGGCGCTGGCCTCGGGTGGTCGACGTCGACGGAGCTCCGATGGTGCTCCTGGCTCCCGGTGGTGACGACGGCGTGCAGGAGGGCTCGGCGAAGAGGATGGAGGTGACGGCGTGGTCGTGCTCTTCCCAGAACAGCGGGGGAGCACGGACGGAGAAGCGATGGCGCCGGCGAGATCGGGTTGTGCTCGAACTCGACAAATGGCTGCGAATAAAAATTCGAAGAGGGGTCAGGGACGTGCGCCAGGTCAAGAGAACTCGGAGGGGACCAAAAGGTGGCGGTGTATACCAGCGGTGTCGCCGGAATCGTGCTCGAACGGCGGCGGTAATGGCGGACGGCGGCGGCGATTTTGTGGGCAGCCTGGGGGCTCTCGGGTTAGGGTTTGTGGGGGCTTTTGTGCGGGGGTTCTGGAGGTTTATATGGGGCCAACTCCCGGGAAGATCGCGAAGGAATCGCAACGAATTTGGAAAGGATTCAGGTAGGGTTTCGGGATGAATCCGTGATGAACACGGTGGAGACGATGATGACGTCATCGCTGACGTCATTGGTGGGGCCCCCATGTCAGTCAGAGGAAAGGACAAGGCGGGCCTGGGCTGCTGTTGGGCTTCTACGAGCTGCACCGTGCGATAGATTGGGCATCCCTTTTTTTTTGTTCAAAAATGTCTTTTTCAAAAAGGAAACTTTAATATCTTTTAAAATAAATGCCCAAATGGACTCAAACCAATTTCTAAAATTTTGTAAAATCAAACTCTTTATTTTGAAACTTTCAAAACACATTTTCCAACACATTTTGTAAACTAAATTTTTTGAAATGTGTTTAAATGAATTTTGGACATATTAATGTCATTTGAAACTATATAGGGTTTTATATAAAAAAAATCCTTTCGAAATTATATTTTAACCCAAAACAAAATATGAGTAATAATATTACATATCACTCAAAAGATAATTTGCTTAAAACTCGTTTTGTTTAAAAGGGGTTTGATAATTCATAATTAATTCAAAACTCATTTTAAGATCCAAGTAAATATTTTCTTTCAAAAGCAAAACTATACATTTGAAAATAGAGAATAGGTAAGTAATAGAATAATTCTTTCAAATATAAATCATTTTGATTTCCAAACTAAGTTTTTAATAAACAATATGAAACTTCATGTCAAAAATAAAATAGGTTTAAAACAAATCAAATGTGACTTGAATAAAACTTAAATACCACCAGATAAACATTTTACAAATATATATATTTCAACAAATACAATCAATTCACAAGCAAACATTAATGGAACAATAAGTTCAAAAGTCAAAAGAATTTGGAGCATAAATGCTCTACTAATATATTTTCTTAAATATGTTTTCAAGTGGAAATTTATTTCCCACTTTTTGAAATAACCAAAAGCAACAATGCAAGATGATGATGAATGCATGCATGCATTTTCTTTTCAAAGCAAAATACATAGTAGTTTTCAAAAGTTTTAAATTTTTCTGATTTTTCAACTTTTTGAAAAACCTGGGATGTTACAATTACTTTGGAATCGGCTCGTCAAACTAAGAGCCAATGCTACATCGGGTCGAGTACTTAACATGGCATACATGATCAATCCTATGGCTAAAGCATAGGGCTGTTTAGCCATCTCGGCTTTATCATGTGCCGTCAGTGGACACTAAGCCACGCTCAATGCCTTACGCTTGACAACCGGCAGAGACCCTTTCTTTGCCAGCTCCATATTAAACTTTTTCAATATCTTGTCAAGGTAAGTACTCTGACTTAACGCTAATAGGCGCCTTGATCTATCATGATAGATTTTAATGCCTAATACGTAAGCAGCTTCTCCTAAGTCCTTCATCGAAAATTTACTGTTTAAATAATTCTTCACGCTATTCAGAAGATCCACATTATCCCCAATCAGTAATATATCATCCACATATAGAACTAGGAATGCAACTGAGCTCCCACTCATTTTCTTATAAATGCAGGTCTCTTCCGCATTTTGGACAAATCCAAAACCTTTGATCACCTCATCAAAGCGAAGATTCCAGCTCCGAGATGCTTGCTTCAGTCCATAAATGGAACGCTGAAGCTTGCATACCTTGCCAGCATTCTCTGGATCGACAAAACCTTCAGGTTGTACCATATACAACTCTTCCTCAATGTTGCCATTTAGGAATGCTGTTTTGACATCCATCTGCCATATTTCGTAATCGTAATATGCAGCAACTGCTAGCAAAACCCGAATAGACTTTAGCATCGCTACCGGTGAAAACGTTTCATCGTAGTCAATTCCATGAACTTGTCGGAAACCTTTTGCGACAAGCCGAGCTTTATAGACGGTCACGTTACCGTCAGCATCAGTCTTTTTCTTAAAGATCCATTTATTCTCGACGGCCTTGCGCCCTTCGGGAATCTCCATCAAAGTCCATACTTTGTTGTCATACATGGATCCTATTTCGGATTTCATGGCTTCAAGCCATTTCTCGACTCGGGTCCTTCCATTGCCTCTTTGTATTCGTAGGTTCGTCTTGTTCAATTAACATGACGGTGCAAACAAGATTACCATACCACTCAGGAGGGGTACGGGTTCTTCCAGACCTACGAGGTAGAATAGCATCCTCGACATTTGCTCCCACTCCATCTGTGAGGACGGTTCCGGAACAGTTTCCGTTGCGCCACTCGGAATTTCGAGTTCAGGATCAACTATCTCGTCGAGGTCTATTTTCCTCCCACTTACTCCTTTGGCGAGAAACTCTTTCTCGAGAAAGGCATCGTTCTTCGCGACAAACGTTTTGCCCTCGGCTTGGTTGTAGAAGGTGTATCCTATGGTTTCCCGCGATATCCTACAAAGATGACCTTCTCCGATTTCGGTTCGAGTTTGTCGGGCTGTAGTTTCTTAACGTACGCCTCACAACCCCAAACCTTCAGGAACGACAACTTGGGTTTCTTGCCATGCCATATCTCATACGGTGTCGTTGCTACGGATTTGGATGGAGCCCTATTTAAAATGAATGCGGTTGTTTCTAACGCATATCCCCAAAACGATACGGGCAAGTCGGTAAGAGACATCATAGACCGTACACTATCCAATAAAACGATTACGTCGCTCGGACACACCGTTGCGTTGCGTGTCCCAGCAGGCGTAAGTTGTGGTATATTCCACAGGCCTTCAGATGTGTGCCAAACTCAAAACTCAAATATTCGCCACCACGATCGGATCGAAGGTGCTTGATTTTCTTGTTGAGTTGATTTTCAACTTCACTCTGAAATTCTTGAACTTTTCAAATGTTTCAGACTTGTGTTTCATTAAGTAGATATACCCGATCTACTCAAATCATCAGTGAAGGTGACGAAGTAACGATAACCATTGCGTGTCGACACGCTCATTGGCCCGCACACATCTGTATGTATGACTCCCAATAAGTCCGACGCCCGTTCCATAAATCTGGTGAACGGTGTCTTGGTCATTTTGCCCATAAGGCATGGTTCGCAAGTATCAAGAGATCCAAAATCTAGTGAATCCAAAAGTCCATCAGAATGGAGTTTCTTCATGCGCTTTATACCAATATGACCGAGACGGCAATGCCACATGTACATGGCGGTATCACTACTAAGTTTAATCCTCTTGGCATCTATGTTATGAATGTGAGTACTACGATCGAGATTCAACAAGAATAAACCATTACTCTCAGGAGCATTAACATAAAAGATATCATTCATCGAAATAGTACAACCATTTGATACTGATTTAAACGAATAATTGTCTTGTAACAGGCAAGACCCACTTATAATGTTTACACTCAATGATGGCACAAATAACATTTATTCAAAACCAAAACTAATCCCGATGGTAGATGTAGAGGGAGTGTGCCGACAGCCACCACGTCAACTCTTGATCCGTTGCGACGCGCATCGTCACCTCGTCCTTCGCCAGGCGCCGTTTATTCCGCAACTCCTCCTGAGAGTTACAAATGTGAGCAACAGAACCGGTATCAAATACCCAGGTATTACTCCGGGCACATGTAAGGTAAACATCAATAACATGTATATCGCATATACCTTTCTCTCTTGCGACAATCTTGCCGGCCTTCTTGTCTTCCAGGTACTTGGGGCAGTTGCGCTTCCAGTGACCATCTCCCTTGCAGTAGAAGCATTCCACGCCAGGTTTGGGACCAGGTTTGTTAGCCTTGGATCTGGCAACAGTCTTACCATCCTTCCTTGACTTCCAGTTCTTCTTCCCTTGCCGCCAGATTTCTTAAAATCGACGGTCTTGTTGACCATCAACAGCATGTGCTCCTTCTTGATCTCCACCTCAGCAGTCTTCAACACACGAACACCTCAGATAGACTCTTAGCCATGCCTGCATGTTATAGTTCATGACGAAGCCTTTGAAGCTAGGGGGCAACGATTGCAGCACCCTATCAATCGCCAGCTCATCAGAATCTTGCATTCCAGAGCGTTCAGGCGTTGAACGTAGCCAGACATTTTGACCACGTGCTCGCTCACACTGTTGTGCTCCTCCATCTTGGCCGAGAAGAAGAGCTCAGAAGCTTCATACCTTCAGCCTTGGCCTGTGGCGCAAAGACAGCCTTGAGATCAGCAATTATCTCAAAGGCGCTCATCTTCTCAAAGCGCTTCTGCAGGCAGCTTCCATGGCATAGAGCATGCCACTCTGGACAAAGGAGGAATCATCCGTCTTGGACTGATAGACTTTCTTCTCATCCTCAGAGGCGGTGTCTGCAGGCTGATCACCTATGGCGGCCTCCAGGACGTAGGCCACCTTGTGGGAGTGAGGAGGATCCTCAGGTTGCGGAACCAGGACATGAAGTTCGACCCATTGGTCTTAAGCTTTTCTTTCTCAAGGAACAGGCCTAGGTTAAAGGTGGGGCGAGACATCTACAATGGAATTTGCAAAAACATAAGACTAAGTTCATAATAATATTGGGTTCAAGTTTTAGTAAAATAAAACTACCAGAACTCCCACTCAAAACGAACATCCCTCGCATCGTTTTAGTGATTACACGATCCTCATCCACTATGCTACCCCTCATCGTCAAAGCCGATAGCATAACTTCAAAGGTAGACATCGACATGTCAATCACAACAACTATATGACTCATGCAACCTTTCGGTCACTGTGTTCGAGGCCATGTCTGTACATGCTAGGCTCGCCATAATAACCTTCAGCGTATACGTGCGTGCAAACATGTCTTACACCCACTGTATGCGAACGACGATATGTCTGACACCCGATCGTCACGGCCTGCCTCATAACGTAAACTTTCTTGGTGGTGCACGCCAAAGGGAGAACACTAAATGGTATTTTAGGAGATCATCTTATATTACTACCGCCGTGTAACTAATATATAACCATATATATATACACAATATAAGATGCACACAATAACATCAAAATTAATGCGACATGATATGGTCTTGCGCCGATGGTCTCCTTCGCGCCCACAGTTTATAAACAATTTACTAAACTTACCTTGACCATATCACATTGCCCTGCAAAATAAAGTTAGACGCTTTCTACTTTATCTTTTGCATATTTTACGTGGCTTGGGGCTTTCGTAAATAGAACCGTTTCTTACCTACGAACCTATAACCACAAAACAATCAAGTAGTGACTATTTTGTATCCCTTTCGGGCCCTCCATTGAAAATGCAATACCAACTATTGCGAGAGAGACAGACACCCGCCAGCCACATATACGGTATAAGCCGTATGTCAGTTGTGGAACCAGTCTCGCGTAAGCGTACGCATAAAGTCGGTCCGGGCCGCTTCATCAACACAATGCCGCCGGCAAAAGAAGTGCACACTAGAGGGTAGCAACTAAAAGAACGATGCCCTCATAAACATGAGTTCTAAAACCGTACAGCTATATCTACGCATAGATCGGCTCTGATACCACAGAAGGGGATCGTAGGCAGAAAACAAAAAAATTCCTAACAACGATAACCTTAATACTAGCCAGAATCTCTGATTATGCAGATATACCGTAACGGAGATGATCGATGTACATACCCTTGTAGACCGAAATGCGGGGATTACGCTCCCACACAAGCGTTGTTGATGAAGCCGACGTAGCCGACCTCGAGGTCGTGAAGACGAACTCCTCCAAGCGCCCCAAGTGTGGCGCCTCGCAGAGCTTACACACGTACAGAGAAGATGACGACCTCTGGGCTCCGATCCAGCAAACCAGCGGAAGCAGAAGACTTGGACCGAAGAAGACCAGTAGCACAATGGTGTGCGTATGGTGGAGAAAACCTCAACCCGTGCGTAGCCCCAATTGCGGAGGCACGTCTAAACGGATGAGAGAGAGAGAATTGGGTGAATTTCCAAGGCATGGGGGGCACCACTATATAAAGGGGAGAGGGGGGTGTCACCCTTGGTGGCTTAGCCATGTGGGACTAAACCCCACATGGTGCGCCGGCCCCTGGTGGACCCCATTCAGCCCACCTAGGCCAGCCGCACCTCTCCCTCCTCCTGTGGTGCGGTTCCCCCCCCCCCCCCTCATGGGCCTCTCTTTCGGGAGTTTGGCCCATTTAGAGTTGGGGCTACCAATAAATCCGAAAATAAATAAATAAAAATATATTTAATCATTAATTCCATTAATTAATATTAAATACATATTATCTAATTTATTCCGGCTCCGAAAACTATTTTGTCGCCCTCCGAACTCCATCGGATATGTCCGGAACGTTTCTGATGCTCTCTTCTATTTTCACTTCTGCGTCCAATCTAACATAAACGTCACCTACCCTTAAGTGTGTCACCCTAGCGGTTCGTGAACACTCCAGACATGATCAAGACTTTCTCTGATCAATGACTAACATCGGGGTCATGGATACCCATGATAGTCCCTCTGCGTCCACGAATAATTTTGTCGTTCGAACCTTAGACGTCAAGTCTTAGACCTTTTGCCAGGCGATACTTAGTTCGTCCGAGACTCGATCTCAGACATCACGATACCTAGTTCGATCTCGTTACTGACAATACTATTCTTTACTCATTTGTGATATTACATCCCCGTGACCTAGTCACATGCTTGCAAGCTCATTGATGAAATCTCACCGAGTGGGACCAAAGTATCTATCCTGCTATGCGGATTGGCAAATCCCGCTCTTGATCCCTCGCCTCAACATACTTCCTTCCGATACCCGAGAGGGACACCTTTATTGTCACACTATGTAAGATATGACGTTTGATGCAATCAAAGTATCTTCTATAAATAGAAATTAGAGTTGATCTCACGGTCGAAGGTGTAATTACTACGTCCTATAAATATTGGGTGTGCCCATCACATCATTCTCCCAATGACATGACTCCATTGTCAATTGACATAAATGTCACATGATCGGGAAATCTTGATCATCAATCGCACAATGGACTAGTTAAAAAGAGGCTACTAGGGACCTAGTTGTTTACATACCACATGTGCATTAATGTTTCCGCTTAATACAGTTATAGCATGATATAAAATGTATTATGAACAATTGAGATATGAGAAATAAAATATCTTTATTAATTGCCTCTAGGGCATATCTCCTTCAAAATGCAATCAACTCCACCAGCAAACTTTCGATGAGAAACCCAAAGGCGGTCGTCAGCTTCACCTCTAGGGACCCAGCCATTTGGGGTGGAGCTACCAAGGGTCACCGACCTAGGCTCCAAAAGACTCCATGAGGGCACTCTGCCCAATAGGTTAAACTTCATATGTCGTCCAGGATAATCTTGAATAACCGCCGACAGAAGAATGAGATGCTGCCTAGTGACAAACTTGTATTTTTTAAATGGGCGCAAAGTGTTGCCCCAATCTATTAATTAAAGATTTTGCAAGAAAGTAAGTTTGGAACCAATATTACAAATGCCTACTCTCGCGACATCAAATCGCCCATACATTTGGTGCCCGCGAGAACCCACAACCGGGGTCTCTTTCTTCATCTTATGTAGAATGACTAGGGGCGGCGAGTGCTTGTTTTGTATATCCTTGTGTTACGTTCGTTCCAAATTTCCCAAGTGGTAAGCAAAGTGCCAAAGTCACTGAATAGGTAAGAGAGGCAATGGCTTTGCGATTTGGAGTAGAGTCGTCCGTCATCAACAACCACCACTCGTTGATTGAGAGATTAGCCCAACTGCTAGGTTGCATATCATGGAGCCTCATCCAATGCTGGATTAATTCTCAAAGTCGACGCGCAAGGCGACAACTTACAAAAAGGTGAGTGACCGATTCTGTTGTTTGTTTGCAAAAAGGACACAAACAACAATTTGGCCACCCGCTTCTTGCCGAGCGGTCCGCCATCCAAATCCGAATTTTGTTGCAATCCAAAGAATTTAGTTTTAGGAGGAGCCCAAGTCTTGCAAATTGTCTTGTCCATATGGGAGGAGATAGTCCCCATGAACTGCATCTTGTATGCCGACGACGTGGAGTATTGACCATTCTCCGTTAGATTCCAACAAATTTCATCATTCACGTAGGCTTCAAGATAAACGTTGCTAAGAAGAATCCGAAGCTCCACAATTGAGAGAAATGCTCCATGGTAAAAGAATCATCAGGCCGCACCTTCCCAACCCAAGCATTCGCACCCAAGGCATCACCAACCGACCATTTTTTCTTGCTAGAAGGAGCATAAATAAGGGGGGCAATATTTTTGACTTTCGGCCTTTGAACCATGGCGCATGCCAATACGGCGTCTTGAGACCATTCCCGATATTGATCGTGATCGCGGCATAGAAAATATCCAAATCTACTTTGGAACAAGGTTTGCCAGAGTCAATCCAAATATTTTGCGGTCTTTCCACTCTAACCATGGCCACCGCAAACGCAGAGCCGTTGCAAACTTCTCTAAGTGAAGCACAGCAAGGCAACAAAGCCCCTTGGGGCGACATACCAAGTCCTAATTTACCTTGCATTTGACTCCAGTGGTTGTATCCTTAGCCGACCAAAGGAAAGGATGCTGAATTTTGTTGATGAAATGCATAGTACCCGGGGGGTGGGGGCGGTGACAAGAGGCATCCCAAACCAACTTGTTAAAAGTGTAGACATGGTAACATATTAAAACTATGTCATCATATAGTTACATACTTAATTATTACACCTAGCCGTATCACCGCTATGTACAGCTTGGTCTCATTGCGTAAAAAACATAAAAATGTTCTTGTGATTTAGGAGAACTTTTAATCTTATCATAACCCTGATATTGCTGATCTCTGCAACATTGGGATCTCATGTATGCAGAAAGAACTGAAAGGGGAGGCATTCATGTTGTTGTGCAGAAATCTAAAGCAGGATAACTATAATCTTGTGGTACATAGTCGGTAGCCATGCAATACAGAGAAATTTGCTGACATAACATACTATCTTTTAGAAGAAAATGAATAGCCTCACATGTCGCGACACAAGTTTGGGACAACAAAACATAGAAAGAAGCCGCATTGTTGAAACAGCTCTGATACATATATCGTGGAACCAGGACAGTGAAACCCAGGCATAATAACGGCAAGTCCATACGGACCACGCTTAACCTGTAGCATACACGAGCGCGACCGGACGGATCCTAAAGGTATATCATTCCTCGGCCTACAGATCATATAGGGACTCCCAAGACAGGTCCTTTCCTTGAGAACAGGATCTGCAGAGTATATCAGCATCGTCATCAGAACGAGGAAACAGGGTCATTGGAGCGGAAGTCAAGCCCTTTCCTTGAGTACAGGATCCGCTGACACTTGAAGCTTGATGAATGCTGATTTTGAGCATTATAGCATTTTGATCACCAGAAACCTTTCCCTTGGGCAGAATTAAATCATAGTCTGTCGATATCCCATCAGAGAGTGTAGAGCTTTTCATCTGGCAACTTGAACTTTCACAATAGCCTGTCACAGAGCGGTCGTAATTCATACTACATGTGAACTTAGGTTCGGTGACTTTAGGTTGGACGCAGGCAACTGAGATAGCATATCCAAAAGGCTTTGAGTACATGTTGAGCTGGAAAAAATAGTTGTGCTCCAGCTACGGGGTGGCAGAACATGTATGCCCGGTTCTAAGCGGAGAGACACCACCCCAGAATCTGGGAGGTCTGTACATGGAGAGTAGTGATAAATGGTGAGATGGTCCAGGAGCTCGGATGTTGGCCCAGCGAAGCTGCAGTCGGACGCTGGGCAGAAGCATGGGGCATACGGGCAAACCTGCTCGTGTCCTTCTTTCTGGTAGTAGGCATGACCCTCTCTGCATCCATACTTGGCACTGGAGCAAGGAAATGCGACTGACTGGACGACATGTTCCATCCCAAAGCAGCGCTTGAAGGAAGTTTTGATAGAGCATGTCGGGCACTTCATGTCCAGTATCTTATCGCGGCAAGACGAGCAGATGAAATGCCCCACAGAACACTGTGGAAACAAAACGATTAATTGGGACCCCATGAGACTAACTTTTATCATAAATAAGAAAATATATAGAATACTACGCAACAAGAAGATAGGTTAGTGCTACACATTTCATCATTTCAGATACCATAGCTATATGTTACCTACACACGAAACACTTCCTCACCAAGTAGAACTACATCGGTACAACTGCTGTCTGGAACATAAGGGTTAAGAGAGCCGCTCGCTCTCGCTCCGTACGTTCCGCTCTCGCTCTCGCTCCGTACACTCTCCGAGCCCCCCGCCGCCGCCATGAGTCGGGTTGTGCTCTCCGACTCCGACGACAGCATGTCCTCGGTCACCTCTCGCCAGCCTCCCCCGCAGCTGCTCCGCTCCGTCGTGGTCGCGCCTTCGGGTCACCAGATCGGCGCCAACGGCTGGGCGGCTGGTGCTGGCTCTAGCCGCGCACCGCCGCCCGCTGTGGCTGCTGAGGCCCCCTGGCAGACGCAGCGTCGCCGTCGCTTCGTGCGGCAGCCGCCGCAGCCGCGGCAGTACGTCCCAAGGCCGACCGCGCGCCCGCCGCCTGGAGGTGCGGCCTCCCGTGTGCCGGTGGTGCTCCATGGATGCTGCTACAACTGCGGGGATGAGGGACACATCTCCGCCATGTGCACCAACGACCCGCTCTGCGTGCTCTGCGGCAACTACGGCCACATCTCCACGGGATGCACCAAGCGTTCTCGGGGTTCCTCGGCCTCGACGTCGCCGGTCCGCGCCGCGCCGGCTCTCCGTGGTGCTGTGGCGTCTGGCGCTGTTGCGGGCGGGGCTCCGCCGGCGTCTGACGCTCCTGCGCCGCCGCGCTCCTCTTCACCGGTTGATGGTCGGCAGTGGCGGGAGGTGGTCCGTGGACAAGGTGGCCGCGGGCCCAGCGCCGACGCTTCGGCCGCCGCTTTCACCGTCCCTTTCGCGCCGTTCCAGCAAGCTGTCATGCCTTCCCCTCCGGCTCCTAGCGAGTCACCGCGGGTTCGCCTGCGATGGACGTCTGCTACCTGCCGCCGTCCCCCGAGATGGTGGGGATGGAAGCTAGCCTACAGCCGTACAGCGTGCGGTGGTGGTCATGGTGGGGGGCACGAGGCCGGAGTTGTCACTGGACGTGGTGGCTGGGGCTCTGCATCGCGAGCTTGATCTCACCTCCTCGGATTTCTCCATCCGTGCGGCTGAGCCGGCAGACTTCCTCATCCTGGCGACCTCTATGGAGGTACGGGACCTGCTCGTCAACGCCGCCCGAGTGTCGGCGCCCGAGTGCATCCTGACGCTTTCGCCGTGGTCGCGGCGGGCCAATGCGGAGCTCGTGGACGTTCCGTTGCGGGTGGAGCTAGAGATCCGCGGCATCCCGGAGCATGCTTGGGAGCGGCGCACGGCCGACTTCCTGCTCGAACGCTGCGCTCTCATCGACTCGGTGGACATCGCTGCGCTCTCATTGTCAAGACCTGACTGTCGCTGAAGTGCTGTCTCCCTGTCTGCACACCTGAAGTGTTCCGACAGTTAACAGACGGCCCAGATGAAGCAATACCCTTCCTTCTCATCCAACGACTGTAATTCAATTCTTATTGGAATTCATCTCTGTAATTTGAATCGCTGAATTTGGGCAAACTTGTATATCTATCGCGGCTCCCCTGGGTACTCTATATAACCAGGTGAGAGTGGGAGGCTGGGTGGCGGGATATATGTAAACATTAATTTCAGTTATCTACTTTCTCTGTTCTTCTTTCCTGCAATTTAATTATCTTCAGTTATCAACTGTTCTTTAGTTTCAGTCAGTTATTACTGTTCTTCTCTGTTCTCTGTCCGAATTCCGTGGACGATTCCGTTCGCAAGGTCGGAGTCCTGACAATTGGTATCAGTCGCCTACTTTCCCTGAGCGAAATCCCCACCTCTCCCACCCTCTTCGACACCGCCGCCGGCAGATCCAAGGTTACCCGCAGTCATCCTTGCGGGCCGTAAAATTCCTTCGCCGTCGACCGTAGAGGACAAGATCGCTCCGCGGAAGAGATCCAGACGCCTACAACCCACGATGTCGATCATTCGGACAAGATCCCAGGAACAGCTCGCCGCCGCCGCCGCTGAAGAAGCGGAGCTTCGGGCAGAGGCGCAGAAGCAGGCTCTCGAGGAAGAAGAAATCAGCACTCGACTCCCTCGCGAGGTGCTGAATCTGGTCAAACGCCTGGAACACCAACAGAACTCCATCGACAACCTGCAAGGTAATATGTCAAGCATGTCGGAGATGATTAAACAAATCGCTATCGGTATGAAGCGGCTTGATCCAACCTTGTCATCAGCGCAAAAGGACGCACCTTCGCAGTTCGTCACACCACCACCGCCACCGCCAAATTTGAGCCCCATACCTGAGGTATCCACTCCCACAGCCACGCCGTCTGCACCTCCGGCGACGCTACCACAACAAATGCCACATACATCCCAGATTCCCTTTGCAAATCTCACCCCGGAGGCAGCAAGCACTTCTCAGCTCCGAAAGCAGCCACCTTTCACACATTCTGAAGTGCCAAGAACAAATCCTACACCTTTACCGCAGACCACTACCCATGTTCACCAACAGACAAATCCGACGACACACCCACACCTGTACCAATCCTACATACCTACGACACCAATCCCTATCAACCAATCTCCATACCAACCTTAGCTATCTTACCATCAGCCTCAAACTTCCTATTATCCACCCACACAACACGTTTACAACCAACACCCTCCTTCCCAAGGCTACTATCACTACCCACCTTCAAACTTGCAATTTCAACCTCAGTACACCTACTCTACCACACAACCAGCCATCCCTTATACATACCAAAACCATTCTGTACACCCTCCAACTACACCTTATTCCCCACCACCTCAACCACCACCCCAACAACAACACAACCACACATACAACAACCAAGATCCTTACATCCGTACACCAAGCCTCGAACTCCCTATTTTCTATGGTGACAATGCTCGGAATTGGTTGGACGAGTGCGAGTCAATTTTCATATTGGGAGGCATCACAACTGAATCCAAGATTAAGTGGGCAAATGCACACATACGTGGTAAGGCAAAGATTTGGCTCACCAGCATAAACATTGACTTGTTTGCTTGCAATTGGCAACAATTCTGTCAGTTATTATGTGAGCGATTTCCCATGCCGGGAGAACTTGAATCCATGGAGCAGTTCCAATACCTCAAGCAAAATACTTCAGTTACCCAGTACATTGAGCTGTTTGAAGGCTACATGATCAGTATGCAGCGAGATCATCCGTATCTGACTAAGAATTTCTTCCTTTTGCGATTTATCAGTGGCTTGAAAGAAACAATCAAACATGTTGTGAGAAGTCATAACCCAACCACTCTGAAAGCTGCATACTGACACGCCAAGCAACAGGAAATGGCATTCTTGGCAGCAAACAGAAGTCCAGCACCTGCTTTTCCTGCAAATAGAAATGCTGGACAAGGTCAGCAGCATAAACCTACACAATTGATGTGTAACACCCGAAAATTGAACCCAAATTTTAGTGGTGTTTTCCGACACCTGAAAAACTTTTTCCTCTTTTCCAAATATTTCTCCAGAACTTTTGAAGATGAATTGACTTGGAGATTGCTTTCTCGAAATTTCCCATAAGCCCCCAAACCACTCCATCACCCTGATAATTTGTGTGCTTAGGTTTTTCTCTCAAAAACCCTCGCCCTAATTATCGAAACCTTTAAATCCTTTTCTTCCACCTTATAAAAGGGAAACCCATTTCCATAGCTCTAAAAATTCCACCAAAAATATCAGAGGACCCCATGTCCATATAAAGACAACCCATGCAAAAATATTGTATACTCCAATGCAATATTTCCAAGTTAGCCATTAATTTCAAAACTGCCATTTCTAGTCTAGAAATGTTTCAACCAAGCTAGGCACCTCAAATAATTCTGAAAAATTCAGGGTATGCATATTTTGGCATATCCTGCATTTCATATTTTGGAGACAAAACTATTTGAGCAACATTTAGACCACTTCCTTTGTAAGCCCAAATTAATGCCATTTTGGGTTCTTCAAACAAACCTACACCAAGAAAACTCCAATGACCTTGATACTTGGTGATCTTGTCAACATGACCCAAAGACACACAATGCCCGGAGATCATCCCAAGATGAAACATGGAACCCCATTTTTCTCAAATCATGCCACTATGGCCATTTTAGGCCATCTTATGGAAAACCATTTTCCCTTCACCCAAATGAGCTCAAACTCCACAGACATCCTCCCTACACCTAACCTAGCCAGTGGTAATTTTCGGGAATTTTTGTGAAGTGTGAAAGACCAAGAACATTTCATCGAGCACCTTCTGCATTTCTAGTTTTCTGAAAATCCTCTTCTGCAAAGTTGCAGCTCTTTGATGAATTCTTGTTTGGATGTGGTTGTTTTGATCTTGTGGACACCGTAGTACTTTTAGTTTTGCGTTTGGAGCTTTTGTTCGTCGGGAACGTGGTGATGCCGCCCGTGGCACGCTCTGGCCGCCCGGACGCGCACACCGGCGTCTCCCTGTCCTCTCCCCTTGGTCACTACCTCGCTGCCCCCCCCCCCGTAGCTGCGCCGTGTCCAGGCCCCCCCTTCCCCTTGCTGCCCCGTTGCTCCGGCGACCCAGCCATGGCCAGGCCCCCCGTGCCCTTGCCCGACACCTAGCAGCTCTGGTGCGCCGCCAAACCGCAAGCGTCCGCACCGACGGAGCAGTGCTCCTCCAAGCACTAGAGGACACGCCGCACGAGCAGTACCACCCCGTGCTTCCCTGTTCCTCCAGCGCGGCGCCCTCATCTCCTTATCTCCCTTCCGTGGCCGCGGAAGCTCCGACGGGCTTCACTGGCGTCCACGCAACCGTGCCCTGCCCTCTGCTCCCCGGGCTATAAAAGCCAACCCCGAGCCCTCCCGTCGAAGCACCACCCTCCTCTCCTCCCCTGCCTTTGCTGGCCAACCACCCCGAGCCCCAATTTGGTGGCCGAAGCCCCCGTTCATCCGCAGCCACGGCCGGAGTTCGCAAGCACCGCAGCACTCCTCCCCAGCCTCCCCCTGCCGCCCAACTCCTCCCCTGGGCGCGGCGCACCCGCCACCGCCGTCCCCCGGCCTCCCAGCCTCCTCTCCGCGGCCGCAGCGCCGGCGAGCCCGAGCCGCCCGTGCTCCTCTGTGCGAGACGACAAAGAAGACGACGCGGTCGTCGTTTTTATTTTCAATTTTGACTTCGGCGACGAATAGCTGTCCACCGCCCACGTGCGGCAGATAGTTATTTTTCGCCCAGCCATATCTCCCACCCCACACTTCCAAATTTGGTGATCCAAATTTGTAAATTCCCCTCTTCGCGAGATCTGTCCGATGGCGTAGATTCCACCCCTTCCGGTGTATCTTCCGGGTATCGATGCCCGAATCCGCAACGTCTTCACTTCATCGACGAACCGGAGAACGACTACGCGACCCCCGAGGCAAGCTAACCGCTTGCTATGACCAGCCCTGCAATGTTGTTTGTTGATTGGATGTATATTACTATGCCATGTGTGTACCTTTGGATGCTATGTTACATATCGTTATTTTGTTCATCATGTATGCATTAGAATGACGTGTGAATTAATTGTGCGCCTCGCACTTGCGCGGCTTTGTCGAACCCTCTAAATAAACAACTATAAAACCTGTGTCCCTATGATTGTTTGCTTCTTCTTCTTTGCCGAGGTGAGGAGCGGACGAATGTCGTCTTATGATCCTCGGAGTTGGGGGCATTTGCCAAAAGAGTTATTTGCCTTGTCCCTCCGTCAAATATGGTTGGCATAGACCACCCGGACTGCGACGCTTGGGAGCTGACTTTCCATTTGGTTCTTTTTGCCAAGATTGCTGACACCACGTCAGGTTAATCCTCGAGTGGAATGGATGCTTTCTTTCTTATGATTGCTTTTCGGTTCATTTTGGAGATTATATGCCCAAATCCCCACTTCCTGGTCAACGGTCGGACGGTAACGCCGCCAAAGACTTGCGCGTGGAGGAACGGATGCGTAGCAGACTCCGCTAACCAACTAGTTGATCTGTGATGGCGCTTGTCGGCGGAATCGCCGCGATAGTCACCCGGTCGACGCAAACCAACTAAAGTATTGCTTGAAATATATTGTTGCTAATGTTTTGTTGTTTGATGATTTATGATATTGATATCATGATTATTATGCTGGACTAATCCTGTGTTTTGGAACTTGTGATTGATGAAACTTGATTAAAGGAAACACCCTCCAAACAACGATAGGGTCAGTCCACGGTGCCACTAATCTGAACATCGAACGCACTGCCACTGTCGCTCACATGGGCGGGCCTTGACCTACGTAATCCTAACGAGCCTCCTTTGATGCCACCCTTTTGGCAAGTCTAGTCGGTACCATAGTTGGTCGGGGCTAGTCTTGCGAAGGTTCCGGAGCTAGGCGTTGCTCATGGGTTGGGGACGTGCCGGATTCACTTCTGCATAAGGCATAGAGTTATGTCGGTGGCTACACAGGGAGTGTCTTGGTAGCGTGAACGGTCAGGTGAGTCTATCTTGCTGAGTTCGCCTTAGGGATGATGTCCTAAAGTACCGGCTCAGTGTGGTGCACTTAGGTGAGTGGTAATTGCAACCTCTCGAGAGTGTCAAATCTGGATGTCTAGCCTCGTTCCAAGGTTATGGAACAACAGTTCAGTGTCGGTCACACTGTGTGTCCGTGTCGTGTCAGGAGGTTAAACCTAAGGCTTGTTTGAAAGAAAGATGAACAACCTGATTTCACTAAATGAACAATAAGATGATGCAGGGAATGTTACTTGTGAGGTGAATGGGATGGCGGTGTGATGCGTTGGAAGCCTATAGTTAGGCCAGAGCCAACATCAACCGTGTATGCCCTGGAAGATAGCCAGAGTTGGCTGGATTGATAGCCAGAGTTGGCTGGAGTGATAGCCAGAGTTGGCTAGAGGCCTGGAAGCCTGATTGTGTTGACAGGAGTAATTATAAGATTTGGTACCCACTGATACACTCGTCTACTCGTCACAGGTAACCTCTTTGTTTGATTGCCGGTATACGATCCAACCCCACCTGGCTTGGACTCTGTACTGGTGATACTCTTGTTGTTTGCTTACGCCATGTTTTGCTTGTGATGCCATGCTACCCTTATGTTATCCTATTGGTCTATCTCGAGTAGACTCTTGCCATGTTGTAGGATTTTATTTCCAATGTATATCTTGTTGCATGATTGTGGGATTGTTTGTAATGAGGGGCGATTCTTGCTGAGTGCATATAAATGTACTCACGGGCCTTGTGATTGTGGCCAGGTTTTGTCGAGGATTCATCTTCTACCTTAGCAAGGAGATGGAGCAAGATCGTGCTAGGATCAGTAGCCCAGCCAGAACCTGTGGAGTGGAGCCGCTCCAAGCCGTAGCCTCTCATATGTCTTTCGCTGCAAGTTAAAACTCTGTATCGTGCCATGCTTGGATTGATATTTTGTCATTCCTTGATGGCCTTGTAAACCATTTGTAGCACTGAGGTGCCTGATTGTGTAATGATTTCCATTATGTTACACTGTTGTGACGTGCGGCCAGATATCTTGGGCTGGCGCACGGGACGACTGCCTCTCTGGCAAGATGTGCCAGGGAGGGGTGTCACATGATGCGTGACAACAGACAGAAGCAAGGCAATGATAAGCCAAAAGAAAGAGGCAAATGTTGGTATTGCCCTGAGCAATGGCATTTCGGACACAAATGTGATGGCATGAAAAGTATGTTGCACCTCGCAATATGGCAGGGCAACAGTGACAATGACGAGGAATCGGAACAAACAGAAACATTCCATGATGCTGAACCAAACTTGACAGAAGCAGTTCAACAACCTCTGCAAGAAGATCCAGCACCACAGCCTCCTGTTGTCGCTAAGGAAATTACAATGCCAATATCTGCAGAAGCAATACATGGTATTCCTAGGGATACCACACTCTCGGTCAAGGTGCATATTGGGGGCAAGCAAGCAATCGCTTTGATCCATACTGGAAGCACAAACACTTTCATTGACTCTGAATTTGTCAAGAAAACAAAATTGGTACCTGAAAAATCTGCTGCTCGCAAGGTTCTAGTTGCTGGTGGAGGTGAACTCCTCTCTGAAGGTTTTGTGCCTAACTGCAACTTCAGGATTCAGAATACAAACTTCTGCCACACTTGCAAGCTTGGTGTTAGGAGCAAATTGGTTGAAAACCCATAGCCCCAACTATTATGACTGGGAAAAGAGAAGTGTGTCGATCACATTTGATGGTAAATGGTGTACACTGATTGACAGAGCTGTGCCACCTGTCAATACTAAAATTTCTGCAAAAGCTTGCGCCAAACTGTTACAGAGCGGAGCTACAGCATACCTGATCAGATTACATGATGAAACAGCTGCAACAGCTAAATCCAAGGAAGAAGAATCAACAACAAAGGCTAGTCCAGTGCAGGATATATTGGAGCAGTTCCAAGATGTTTTCAGAGAACCTACAGGACTACCCCCAAACAGGGATAGTGACCATACTATACCTATACTGGAAGGGTCACATCCACCAAATGTCCGACCATACCGAATGCCCCATAAGCAAAAGAATATGGTAGAAGAGTTGGTCCAAAACATGCTAAAGAATTCAGAGATACGTCTGAGCAACAACCCGTATTCTTCCCCAGCAATCCTAGTCATAAAAAAGGATAAAACTTGGCGTCTCCGTGTTGATTACAGACAGCTCAATGCCATCACCATCAAAAATAAATATCCTATTCCAGTGATTGAAGATTTATTAGATGAACTCCATGGTGCAAACATATTCACAAAGCTGGACCTTCGCTCAGGTTATCATCAGATCCGCATGAACAAGGATGATATTCCAAAAACTGCATTCAGTACTCACCTTGGCCATTTTGAGTACTTAGTTATGCCGTTCGGCCTCACCAATGCCCCTGCAACTTTCCAGCAACTGATGAACAACATTTTCTCAGCTCACCTCCGCAAATTTGTTCTAGTGTTCTTTGATGATATTCTCATCTACAGCAAGAATCTGACACAACACGGGCAACATCTCTAGATAGTGCTCCAACTTCTCAGACTGCACCAACTAAAGGTGAAAGCAACAAAATGCTCATTTGCCACTGAAACAGTTGAGTACCTTGGACATGTCTTATCTGGCAAAGGGGTAGCAACAGACCCTTCTAAAATTGAGGAAATCAGAAACTGGAAATCTCCCACAAGTCTGAAACAGTTAAGAAGATTCTTAGGATTCACTGGATATTATCGCAGGTTCATCGAGGACTATGCTACTATCTGCCAACCTCTGCATGTTTCACTGAAGAAGGATTCATTTGTTTGGGGAGATTCACAACAATCAGCGTTCGACAAGCTTAAAGCAGTGATGTCTAATCCACCTGTTCTCATTCTGCCTGACTTCAATATTCCATTCTTGCTTGAAACAGATGCATCTGGCACTGGATTGGGAGCTGTTTTAATGCAGAAAGGTAGGCCAATCGCATATTTCACTAAGGCTCTTGGACCTAAGAATCAAGCTCTGTCAATTTATGAGAAGGAAGCTTTGGCTATTCTAGAAGCTTTGAGGAAATGGAGGCATTACCTGCTGGGGAACAAGTTGGTAATCAAATCAGATCAGAAAAGCCTCAAATACTTGACCAGTCAACGATTACTGGAGGGCATTCAACACAAACTAATGCTAAAACTCCTGGAATTTGACTTCACTATTGAGTACAAGAAAGGAAGTGAGAACACGGCTGCAGATGCTTTGTCGAGGAAACACACTGATGTCCAAGAGGAACAGTGTCTAGCTATCTCGGCAGCAATTCCAACTTGGATGCAGGAAATTGAAGCAACCTATGTTGATGATGAGAAATGCAAGCAACTACTGCAAGAATTGGCTGTACTTCCGGGTACTCATCCACATTATAAACTCAGTTCAGGTCTGTTGAGATACAAAGGCAGAATTGTGCTTGGTAACATCACAGAACTGAAAGAAAAGGTCTTTAACTCTTTTCATGGATCCATCTTTGGAGGACACTCAGCGAGCAGAGTGACATATCATAGATTGAAGAAGCTGTTCTTCTGGCCACACATGAAGGAATACATTGCAGACAAAATAGCTAAATGCCCTGTCTGCCAAATCCCCAAAACGGAAAGAGTGCATTACCCAGGTCTATTGGATCTCCTCAATATACCGAAAATGAAATGGGCTGAGATAAGCATGGACTTTGTCGAAGGCTTACCTAAATCTGAAGGAAAAGATGGCATTTTGGTAGTTGTTGATAGACTAACCAAATATGCACACTTCCTCACCCTGTCCCACCCATTCACAGCACCTCAAGTGGCAACATTGTTCATGGACAACATATTCAAACTCCATGGACCTCCTAAGATCATTGTAAGCGACAGAGACAGAATTTTTACATCCAAGCTTTGGCAAGATCTCTTCACATCTTTGAAAGTTGAATTGCACTTCAGCACTGCATATCACTCTGAATCGGATGGACAGACCGAGCGGGTAAACCAATGCTTGGAATAGTATTTGAGAAGTATGGCGTTTAAAGAGCCTAAGAAATGGGCAACTGGCTGCCAGCCGCAGAGTGGTGGTACAACACCTCATACCATACATCTTTCAAGACTTCTCCGTTTGAAGCGTTATATGGGTATGCACCACCGCATATGCATGACATCTTTGTCCATGTGATGTCTCACCTGAAGTTCAAGTCACTCTAGACGAAAAGGACCAGATCCTAAAGAACCTTCAGCAGAACCTACTCCAGGCTCAGAACAGAATGAAAAAATATGCTGATTTGAAGAGAACAGAAAGAAAATTCAAGGTAGGAGACATGGTATACTTGAAAATGCAGCCTTACAGAGAAACAGCTTTGGGATTAAGAAATGCTCTGAAGTTATCTTCCAAGTATTATGGACCATTTCGGGTACTTCAGAAGGTTGTCAATGTCTCATACAAATTACAGTTTCCAGCTGGAACATTACTGCGTGATGTATTCCATGTCAACCAGCTTAAAAAGCATCTGGGACCTAAAGCTGTGCCAAATCCTAGTCTACCTCTGCTTACTCCTGAAGGTAAAATCAAAGTCGCTCCTCTTGCTATTCTTGAATATCGACAGATACCCAGGCGTGCAGGTGACTATGACATAGTGGTACCCCAATGGCTCATACACTGGGAGAATGTGACCCCGGAGGAAGCAACTTGGGAGGATGCACAATTCATTCGTGCAACCTTTCCAACATTCCAGCCTTGAAGTCTGGTTTCTAGGCGGGAGTATTGTCAAGACCTGACTGTCACTGAAGTGTTGTCTCCCTGTCTGCACACCTGAAGTGTTCCGACAGTTAACGGACGGCCCAGATGAAGCAATACCCTTCCTTCTCATCCAACGACTGTAATTCAATTCTTATTGGAATTCATCTCTGTAATTTGAATCGCTGAATTTGGGCAAACTTGTATATCTATCGCGGCTCCCCTGGGTACTCTATATAACCAGGTGAGAGTGGGAGGCTGGGTGGCGGGATATATGTAAACCCTAATTTTAGTTATCTACTTTCTTTGTTCTTCTTTCCTGCAATTTAATTATCTTCAGTTATCAACTGTTCTTTAGTTTCAGTCAGTTATTACTGTTCTTCTCTGTTCTCTGTCCGAATTTCGTGGATGATTCCGTTCGCAAGGTCAGAGTCCTAACAAGCTGGAGACCCGCGGCATCCCGGAGCATGCTTGGGAGCGGCGCACGGCCGACTTCCTGCTCGAACGTTGTGCTCTCATCGACTCGGTGGACATCGCTCGCTTGTCGGCCTAGACGCTTGACGTGGACGCTATCCCAGCGACGCGATGGCTGGCCGTCCCTGAGCCGGACTCCGGCGATAGGCTCCAGATCTCTGCGGCACATCACAAGCCGCGGTCCACTTCACCGAAGGTGCTCTGGTACCGCATCCGCTTCTGGGTCACTGGCATCTACCGTGAGGGCCCTGACTCGGCGTCCCCAACGCCGCCACCGCCGCCGCCAAGCTCCGGTGATGGTGCGTCGGCTGATGAGGGCGGGGATGGCGACGTGGGTGGCGCGCCACCGGCTCAGAGGAGACGCAGGCGCCGGGGTGGCCATCGCCACAGAGGCAAGCGCGCAGTTGGCACGGAGGTGGTGGCCGGCGGTGCCCGCGTCGGTGCTCACGGGTTGGCCGCCTTTACGCGGAGGTGGGTCCCCGTCCGGAGCCCTAGGGCTTGCGTGCATGCTGCCTATAGTGGGGTTTTTGCTGGGAGTGGCTGCGGGCCTGTGGTGGAGATGCCCGTGATGCCACGACCAGCAGCTGATGTCCAACCGGGCCAAGGAGAGGGCGATACGAGCTCCGTGGTAGCAAAAGACACTGCTGCAACGGCCAGTGTGGGGACAATGTGCAGCAGAGTGGACAGGAGTCAAAGCGCGTGCGCTGTGGATTCTGGAGACAAGGCTGGTCGGCATACCATTCTAGGATCTGCCTCTGCTTCCTTTTTGCCTGGTGACAGGGAGGCAGGGAACCCAGTGAGTGGAGCAGGAAATGCTTTGGGCCAATCCCCTTTGGGGTCTATGCCTGTGGATGGAGAGTGTGGGGCTTCGCGGGGCTCTGTGCTAGAGAGGTCCTGCGCTGTGACGCCAGGAACGGACAACGTAGATGATGCTGGTGGCCATGCTACGCCAAAAGCGAGTCTGCCAGGAGTGGGCGCAGGATTCCTGCGTGATTCGGAGCACACTGTGGAGCATCCGAGTAGCGCGGGTTCGGTACCCCAACCCGGATCCGCTATGCATGTGGCTGCTAATCAAACTTTGCAAGCCAATGCTGCTACCACGGAACTACTTGCGCTCCTGAGTCTCTTTAGGAAGAAGTTGGAGGACCCGCTGCTGTCATTGCCAGACCCCAAGGTGGTCAGAAGACGCATGTTCGTGGTCTCCAAACCATCTGCGAGGCGCAGCCGGCGCATCGCCGGCAAGGGCGTGTTTGCTGCGTCAGCGGTTAAGCGGGCGCAGGCCTTGCTGATGCAGAAGCTTGGTATTTGTAGAGAGGAAGAGAGGCTGTTGGCTGCACAACTCGAGGAGTATGCGGCAATCTTTGCGTCGCCGCTTGGCGCTGAACACGTGGGTGCGCTGGCTGCTCTCTTTGGCTTGTGCGTGGATCAGGTAGACGTGGAGCACGACGAGATGGTTGTGGCCGCAGCGGCACCAGATGTGGACGAGGTGGTCGCGTAGACTGCGCTCGATGGTGGATAGCAGTGGGTATTGTCAATGGATGTGCAAAATCTGAACATTGCAGTGTGGAACCCGCGTGGGTTGAACAATCCGGCCAGGCGACTTGTCATTAAGGCAACGGTGGTAGATGCCCTAGCATCGGTCGTATGTGTTTCCGAGTCCAAGCTCGAATCTGTAACTCCTTTCGTGATCAATGAAACATTTGGCGCCCGCTTCGACGGGTTCGCGTACGTGCCTGCGGTTGGAACGGCTGGCGGCATCATCGTTGTGTGGGCGTCAGAGGATGTGACTGTGCTAGCTAGTAGGACAGACCGATTCTTGGTGTCCATTCAGCTCTCGGTGCCCGGCGGCGTGCCCTGGTGGCTGACTGCTGTTTATGGCCCGACGGTGGAGGCAAATTTCCTGGACGAGCTTCGTGCTCTACGTACTGCACTGCCAGGCCCGTGGGCTATTGCGGGCGATTTTAACCTCATTGTGGAGGCCCGTGACAAGAACAACGCAAACATCAACCGCCGATCCATGGGCATGTTCAGGCGGTTCATCAACGAGCTTGAGCTGAAGGAGGCAACGCTGTTGGGAAGACGGTATACTTGGTCCAACGCGCATGAGAAACCAACGCTGGTCAAACTTGACCGCTGGTTTTGCTCGGTAGAGTGGGATGACATGCACCCTGATGCCTCCCTATCCACTGTCTCCTCTGCCATGTCCGATCACTGTCCAATCCTTATGATGACGGCGGTGCGATACGTCGCGAAGAAGCGGTTCCATTTCGAGCGGTTTTGTATAAAGTCAGAAGGTTTTTTGGATGCAGTTAAATCGAGCTGGGACAGCGAGCGAGCGCCGGCGGATCTGCTCAAAAAGATCGACTTCAAATTGCGTCGGCTTGCTAGAGCGCTGAAGAGGTGGAGCCAGAAATTCGTGGGCAACATACGGGATCAAATCCTGATGGCCAACGAGGTTATCCTGCGGCTGGAGGTGGCTCAAGAATCACACCAGCTCGGTGTGGCGGAGTTGGGGTTGATGCGGCGGCTGAAGTAGCGCTTGCTCGGGCTCGCGTCTTTGGAGCACACGATCGCCAGACAATGGGCCAGAGTCCAGGGTCTACGTGATGGGGATGCCACGACCCAGTTCTTCCGCATTCACTCATCCAAGCGCCGTAGCAAGACCCACATTGTATGTTCGAGGGATGGGTACAACACTGCCGTCGAGCAAGAGGAGAAGGTAGACCTGGCAACTACTTTTTCGCCAGCCTGCTGGGCCAGCCTTTTAACCGCGAGCATGACATCGAGCTAAGTGAGATGGGCCTAACACCGCAAGACCTTTCAGGTTTAGAGGCCCAATTTACAGAGGAGGAGATCTGGGCTGCGATCAAAGCATTGCCGAGCAACAAATCGCCTGGGCCAGATGGTTTCCCGTGGGAATTTTACAGGGCGTGCTGGCAGGTGATCAAGGCAGATATCGTGGAGGGCATAAGATCCATATTTATAGGCAGGGATCAAAACTTCATGGGGCTCAATAGAGCATTGATTACGTTGGTACCCAAGAAGGGAGGAGCTGTGGAGATGCGTGACTTTCGGCCAATTAGTTTGGTCCATAGTTTCGCTAAACTTTGGCGAAGTTGCTGGTGCTGCGGCTAGCGCCGAGGATGCCGGACCTTGTCAGCTGCAACTAGAGTGCGTTCATCAGAGGACGATGCATACAAGACAACTTCTTACTCGTCCAGCAGTCTGCGGTAACTTTGCACCGCAAGCGCGTACCTTCGTTGCTGCTGAAGCTTGACATCGCCCGCTCATTTGACAGTGTGGCATGGCCGTTCCTGCTAAGCGTGTGATGCATGTAAAATGCATACATGAACTTTGCACTTTAATTGCTTATATTCCAATCATATTTGCATCATATAAGGGTTATATCAGTGTTTTATAATGATTTTTGGGAATATTCATTGATTTCCTATTTTTATGGAATTAACCCTACACAGGCAGAAAACCCCGTTTCTTATTTTAATGTTTCAGGGACCCAAACGTCAACGAAATCACCTGGAAATTTATGGGCGTCAATATTTGGAAGGAAGAAGACCTGTGGGCGAAGGAAGCGAGCAAACGGAGGCTCGAGGGCCAAACGAGGGGGGCCCACGCGGCCAGGTACTGTAGCCGCGTGGGACCCACCCATTTGGGCCTCGTGGCTCCGTTGCCTTCGATCTTTTCTCCACCGACATCGTCTTGACCTAAAAACGCCTATAAAAAGGTCCCCCGACGTTCTCTGGAAGGAGCGCCGCACAAACACAGAAACACCGAAATGGAGATCAGGAGCTGCAGATTGGAGGGGGAAAACTCCGGCGGGCGCTGCCGGCGTGGTCTCCATCTTCTCCATCGACTTCTCCACCATCTCCATGATGAAGAGGGAATAGTCCACCTTTGGACTATGGGTTTGTGGAAGTAACTTATGTATCTCTCCTCTCTTGAGCTTCACTAATTAGCACCGTATGAGCTGCTGAACATGATTACGGTCACCGTTGTAATATCTTTGTGGTGGATCTTTATGCGTTAATATATGTTTGAGATTGCAATGTTTGTTTCAGTTATGAGTATAGATGCATATTATGTACCCCGTTCTTGTCTACTTGTTTTGATCAAGCATGTTTATGAGAGCGTGTGCGGGGGAACATGTGCATTAGTTGGAGTAACAGGGGGTGGCTAGTGCAGTGAACGTGAGAGAAAGTTTTGCGATCCACTTTGGTATCTTTACCTTACTTTGTTACCTCACTAGGGATAAACTAAAATACCATGCTACCGGGGATGTGGGCGTGACCATTGCCACTACTCCATGACTAGATCTAGCATGTTCTTGTTTTCACTTCATGTCATGATACTTAATGCTATACTCTGAGTTATCTTAATTACTGAGGTGTTATGATTTAGTTCGCATCTTGGTGGAGTATAAGAGAGGTTAATAAACAAAAGATCTCTATGTTAGTACGTGATGCCCATATATCTAAGTAACTTGTTATCAAACCCTGTGTTGCAATCTCATATGTTAACTGTGTGTGTTCCATTGTCTACCACTTTATAAAGAGAGAGTGCATTTGTGAAACCATGAACCCCAGTCCATTTTTAATCATAAGAAACACCTTTCCAACACCATATACCACTTTTCTATTTTCAGCCATCATTAAATCCGAAAATACAAAAATACTTTTCATCGTGCATACATCATTCAAAAACCCAAAAATATCATTTATCATTGCATCCATCATCATTGCATATTTATTTTTTGTTTGCATTGCATAACTATCCTGATATCATTCTTGCACCTTGTGCTTAACAACCACATGTGAGGTTGAGGACCAAAACATCTAACCTTGTTTTGTAGGTAACCAAAAGAAGGATAAGAAGATAAATCCACCACTTCAGATTCCCCGAGAGTTCGATATTAAACCCTCGAGTCACCCCTCGTGGGGAAAACTGTCTTCCACTTACTATACACTCTGCACTTGGAGTCTCAACCTAATCCCGTTTACTTTTGCAGGTATCAAAGCCTTGCTCTTCGGGACCATCAAGACGTTTTCTGGCACCGTTGCCGGGGAATCGTAGCTGAGAGATTTATCCAAGGGTGTGCATCATCGCATTCATCTCACAACAAAGTCAACGTCACCAACTTGTGCTAACACCTAAGCTTGGGGATGTTGCACCTACGTGAGCACCATCTTATCCATCTTTACTTACAAAGCAATTTATTTGTTTTGTTAGTGTCATTGCATATCATATCATATTTATTTCAGTTTTGCATAAAAAATTAAAAATACAAAAAAAAACTTGCTAAAATGGGAGAAAGAACTAAGCTGTGTGACTACACAAACACTACTAATGATCAATTTATCACGAGAGCTATTGCCACACCTAAGATAAATGCTGAGAGTTATGAAGTAAGTCCTAGTTTATTGAACTTGATAACTAGGGAACCACCAAAGTTCAAGCTCCCTTATGAGCTTCGTCCACAATAAAACAACAAGTAAGAAGCCTAGCTATATGGCTATAAAGAAAGCGCTTTGCGGGAGGCAACTGAAAGATCGAGGATGTCGCCTAGAGGGGGGGGGGTGAATAGGCGTTTTAAAATAATTACGGTTTAGGCTTGAATAAATGTGGAATAAAACTATCGTTTAATTTATCAAGCACAAAACCTAAACAAGCTAGGTTCACCTATGTGCACCAACAACTTATGCTAAGCAAGATAACCACTAAGAGATAGCAAGATAGATAACTTCAAGCACGAAGGCTATCACAAAGGTAAATGCATAAGTAAATGGTTTGGGTAAAGAAGTAACCACAAAGTGGACACGAGGAGATGTTTCCCGTAGTTCCTTCCCAATGGAAGTACGTCTACGTTGGAAGAGTGTGGAGCCACCTAGGCGCTCCAATAGCACGGATGTGCTCACTCTATTCTCCGTGAGCTTCACCCGTGAGGGATTGGTCGTTCCACTATGAGGTCGACTTGAGGGCGTTGACCAAACCAATACACAAAGGTCGGGGAACTCCACAATGAGTTGGAGCCACCCAACAATGCCTCGGACTCCCTCCGAGACTCACAAAGCCTCCTAGGGTTACAATCAACCCAAGGAGTAACAAGTACCACAAAGAGTAAAGCTTCTCAAACTTCACCTCCACGTATCACCGTGGAGAACTCAAACCGATGCACCTAATGCAATGGCAAGAACACAAGAAGTGCTCAAAGCCCTTCACTCTCAAATCCCACCAAAGCAAATAATGCTATGGAGGAAGATGGGAGGAAGAGCAAGGAAACAACAAATGAATCCCAAGATCTAGATCCAATATGCTCCCCTCACTTAGAGGAGAGATTGATTGGTGGAGAAGTAGATCTAGATCTCCTCTTTGTTTCCCTCAAGAATGAGCAAGAATCATTGGAGGGATTGAGAGAAAGCAAGCTTTTGGAGAACAACAATGGAGAGCAAAACTTGCAAGAATGGTTGGGGAGCCATTGGGGAAGAAGACCCCTTAAATAGATTCCCCACGAATCCAACCGTTGGCTGCAGTTCTCGAGCCCAGCGGTAGTACCGCTGGGATAGGCAGTACTACCGCTGGGTTCATACAATGCAGCCTCCGGGCCAGTCAACGACTGGTCAAAGCAACTCCGAACCCACATCCCCGATACCAGTTGGTACCGCCGGAGGTACCGCTGGAGGTACCGGAACCGCGGGCAGAACAGCCCAGACGGCGGTACCCGCGCGGTACCCGCTGACGGTACCTTCTGGCGGTACTACCGCTTGTTCCAGCGGTACTACCGCCGCCAGGTAAAACAGCAAAAAGAGCAACACCAAACGGCAACAACTTTTGCATGGAAGCTCCAAATTAGGTGAAACCAATTTTGTTGGAAAGGTAACGACAAGGAGAGGCCTACAAAAAGTGGAAATATTAAGAACCATAAATAGAGTTAAGTTGACACACATGAAGGTGTGGAACTTTCCTCACGATAAACCGATAATATTTCCAACACGAAAACGCAATAAGTTTTCCAAAGTAAAACCGTTTTCGAACAACTTGGTCTTGTCATGACGAACACGACAAGCACCAAAACCTCACAAAGATAAAAGCCAAAAAGAACCAAGAAAGATGATGCCAAGATGCAAAGGTTTGAGCTCTCTCCGAACGATACGATCAAGTTACTCATTCGAGAGCCCCTCTTGAAAGTGTGGCATCTATCCTATAATCCGGTCTCTCACTAACACCATGAGACCGGTAAAATAGAAACCCTATCAAGGTCATACCTTTGCCTTGCGCAATCCACTTGAGCTAGATGATGACGATCTTGATCACCTCAAGTTGGATCACCTTTCTTGATTGCGCTCCGCTTGGTGAAGTCTTGTGAAATGCTCCCCCATACACAATATGGGAGAGCCACTTTTAGGAACATCTTCACTTGGCCATTATCTTGATGACGACCACCGCTTGACGTCATCCGCCATGGGCTATATGGAATCTTCCTTTGATGCATGCCCATGGGAAGATACCTAACCCCACATAGATACTCCACACACATATATATGGGTTAGTTCACAAAGCTATATAGACGATTGCTTACCATACCATTAGATCACAAGATCCCACATGGTACAACATGTAGCTTTGTGTGTTGATCACTTGAATCCATCCTTTCCACTTAGCCTTGATCAACTTTGTATCTTTTCTTCTTTCTTCACAAAGATGATGTCTTGAAGGAGAACATGAATATCCACGCCATCTATTCTTCAAGACATGCTTGCAATATGCTCAACTCAATATAAGACCATTCTTCATATAAACCCTTGAAAAGATCTTGGTCATCTTATAAGCTTCTAGAGTCCAACACATGAACTCCAACTTTCCTATGGACAAGATCTATAAGAATATCTCAATGCAAACATTAGTCCATAAGGATTGTCATTAATTACCAAAACCACATGGGGCACCATGCTCTTTCAATCTCCCCCATTTTGGTAATTGATGACAATCCCTTTTACGAGGGTTTATATAATGAATTAAGCAACCATGCAAAGGAATAAGCAAGGATGCATGAGCATGAAAGGCAAATGCTTAAGAACAAACCAAAGCATAAACCAAATTCCCTTAAACCCTCTAAACTTCTCCCCCATTGGCATCCATTGCCGAAATGGGTGAAAAATTAGAAGGCCAATATAATAAGAGCTCCCCCATAAAGTATGCATTTCTCAAATATGAGTGAAATCAAATGCACATATCCAATGACGAATAGATGGGGGAGATCAAATATATTGAGGATCCAAAGATTGCAAAAGATGAAATGAAAAAATTTCAACGAATGAAACATGCAATCAAAGATCCAAAAACCAATTGAACATAAGAAAAATTATGATAAGATCAACCAAGTGTTCTAATAATCAAGAGGGAACTCCCCAAGGTACGTGCACAATAAGGATTTGTATTGCAATATAGTGTGCACAACATGGAATCCTCACTCCCCCATAATCCTTTGAAACACAAAACATGTGCAAGAGAGAATGTATATAAAACAAGGCATAACACTTGCAACAATCATATGGTTGAGCATCAAATAGAAGACCGACAAAATATCCAAATGCGAGAACATTTAAAAGATTTAGGCTCAACCAAATGATGTGTGTGACATAGCAAAGCCCTTTTATAAGAGTACATCATAGGTGAGCATTGAGCATCACCATAGTCTCAAAGGAATGATAAGCAAGGAGCAAAGCATGTCATTTCAACACACACAACCGACAAAAATGAGTGCACAAGATCCAATAAAATAGGGCAAGCACTCATAAGGCAAATATTTTCCGGAGCCACCAAAAGATCCATAAAACATAAAGAGGTGGACACCAAGGAAATAGGATATCAATTTGCGATGTAACATTTCTCATGTGTATAGATTTCTAAGTAGATAACAATCATATGATATACATCCACAAAGAAACATGTACACACAAAATAGTTACTAAAGAGAAGAACATGATACCCAAGAGGAAGTCATATATACACCATTAAGATCTTTGCTTAAAAGCATAGCACATAGCTCAAATTTATCTTAAAGGATATAAATAGACTTCCAACACAAACGCATCAAAGGCATCACAAATATCCACAAGGGAAAAGTGATAGTTGGGATGCTTTGAGAAGGAAACAAGTATCACAAGGAACAAAAGAAATCATGCCAAGATGCAACCTACACAAGGTTGAATGCAAGAAAAGTATGCATGAGGTAGATACTTGTTACCGAGATGGCATTGGTGATGTAGAAGATTTAGCAATCACGATCATCATAGCTTGGCTTCAATAAGCACATGGTGAGAGCACCTTCCTTATGAATGAGACAAGGCATCCAATGCATCTCCGAAGTACCTAAAACACAATTCAAGTACAAAATGGTCCCCAAACATATTGGGTCCGAAGTAGTTAGGAAACTACAATACATAGGACAAACTCCACATGAATATGTGCATATGGATATGAAATTGAATTTCATGCACATCTTAGCCGATTTAGGATTCGGTGGAGTTTACCCGATATATTGGATCAAAGAAAGTAAACATGCCATAATATACATGAAGTAAATATGCATGTCAAGACCTTCAAGAACCAAAAGAAGACACAATTTGGACAAAATACAAAGAATACCAAGAAGGCACACCAAAGTGTGACATGCAAGAGAATTGTCCAAATTATATCAAAACCCAAATCAACACATGATTGAGAAAGATACCAAAAGAAGAGATACCAAATGAAAGATATATCAAGGAATGAGATAACTAACTCCCAAAGAGAGAAAGATTCAACAAATAGACCAAACCCTCTACACTTTCTATGATGGCACAAAGTACCAAGACAAAAAGGTTTGTCTTTCCACGAGACATGTCATCGGGCTCAAACACCAATTTAAAATAGATCAAGTAGCAATTGAAGACAAATAATGTTCTAAAGCATATAGGATAGCTCCCCCAAGATTTGTGCATTATTTATGATCTTGCATTGGAATGCAAAATGCACACAAATGGGATCATCACACTCCATATATTATTCAAACACTAGTCATGTTCAAGAAAGCAATAAGATCCAATACCAATTTAAAAGATGGTGTTCTACTCAAAATAGGATAGCTCCCCCAAGAATAGTGCATTATCTTAGAAGTATGACTTTGAATGTAAATGCACAAGAATGGGATCACGGCTTTTCCTATTTTAAGGAAAACACAAAACAACATGAGTAGAGCAAGAGGAACCAAAGGTCAAGGAAGACAAAAGAAAGTTTGATCAAAACTAATCCTTGGCAATAAATAAGGCAATTAAGAGCAAAGACCAAAGTAAATATGATCAATATACTTTACCACAAATAAGATTATCACTTGTAAAGACAAGTAATGTATGGAGATAATTCTCGGTGGTAAATGACAAAGATATTCAAGATCATATTCTCAAACAAGAGCGAATAGGCAAATATGGAACTTGTTTGAGAAACATGCCACATAGGAACAAGATAATTTACAATATCAATTCTAAGTGGCAAAACCTCACTTGTTCACATTTTCTAGGTTCGTAATATGCACAATGCTTATTACTCCCCCATAATGTGATAATCCATTTGTTTTCAACAAGAGGCAAACAAAAACCAAATAGAGATAGTTAATGGACATTTAGAATTCGAATTTCTCATGAGCATGACATACCACATAGAGACTAGATAATATTGATATATCAACACTAAGTGGTATTCCTCATGTATACACATTTTTAGGATTGTGACGTGCCGAAAGCATATCACTCCCCCAAAATGGGAAAGTCCATTAAACTATCACAAGAGCCAATTAAGATAAAACAAGAAGCAATAGAGGCTCAACACAAACACACACAACCATGATGTGCAAACCAACATACACACACTAGATTACTCAAGATAGGTAAGTGGTAGGCACATCATAGTCAAACACATGCAAGGTACAAAACCAAACACATGCAAGGGGCAAGCAACTTTCAATGTATATATAATTTAAATACACGTTACCGCAAGGAGGCACGTTGGATATAAGATAGAGATATGAAATCCAAATGACTTGGCTTGGAAATATGATTGATGAAGATCCCTTAATTCTTCATAATGTAGCCAAGTCTCCAACGCCCTCCATCAACACCTATTGATCAAGTTTTAGCTTGTTGGTCCCCAACCAAGTTGGGTCCTAAGAGGTTAGTCACAATAGGCTTGGCCACCCAAATGGTTCTTTTCTTGACACCACTTTGAGTACCAACAAATTTGGCAAACACATTGCCAACCTTATCCTTCTCAAGAGAGTAAACATCATCAATTATGATTGGGTTGGATAAGGTACCGTTAGTGCATGAAGAAGCAAGATGTCCCTTCTCGCGCATAGATAGCAACATCTACTTCCACCTTTCTTCTTAGTTGATTTCTCAACTTGAGAAGCTTTAGCTTGATTCTCCTTGGGAAGTGGCCTTTCTTCAACGTTGGATACTTGAGTATGAACTTGAGGCCGCTTCCCTTGTTGCTTCTCACTTAAATGCTTCTTCTTCATTGGGCAAGATCTCACATGATGCCCTTCAATCTTGCACTTGAAGCAAACAATCTTGGCCGAATCTTTTACTTGTTCTAGGCCCTTCTTCTTGATGGTCTTGTGCTTCTTCTTAATGTTGGACTTCTTCTTAACATCGGAGTTGAATCCAAGTCCACTCTTGTCATTGGGAGATTTTTGCACACTCAACATATTGTCAAGTGCCGACTTCCCAACATGACGCTTTTCCAAGTCTTTCTTCAAAGAAGTGACTTGGCCTTGAGCTCTTTATTTCCTCTACATGGTTAGTCAACACAAGTACTAGAGGAAGTAGAAGCTTCATTGTTAGAGCAACAAGGCATGGAAAGCAATTCATCACAAGATGTAAAATATCATGAGTGGATGAACTACTAGGACTAGCACATGGCAATATAACATTTGAGTAGAAGTTGTGCCATTGTCCACATGAGGCTCACAAGATGTTACCTTAGTTGAAGTAGCCTCATGAGCTAACTTTAGCCGATCATGGGAGACTAGAAGATCATTATGAGAGCTCGAGAGCTTTTCATGACTTTCTTCCAATTTCCTATAATTGCTTGTTAGCAACTCAAGTTGAGCCCTTAGCTCAACATTCTCCTTTAATATGGATGCTTCACAATAAGTAGAGTTAGTAGCACAAGCATCATCATTTTTAGATTTGAGGACATTAGAAAGAGCAAGAGCATGATCTTCTCTTAATTTAGAAAAGTCTAAACTATAAGATTCCTCAAGACTACAAAGTTTTTCCTCAAGGATCCTTCTACGCTCTTGCTCTTCATTAAGAGCAATAGAAAGATCCCCGATCTCATCGGTGTAGCCTTGCTCACGACCTTCCATTTCCACAATGGTGTCCTCATGCTCATAAATAAGTTTATTGACCTCAATAGCATTAGCCATGATTTCCATGAAGTTAGAGCGAGCATTTTTATTTTTACTCAAAGCAAGAAAGACAATTTCACCTTTCTTATTTAGAGAATCAACAATATCATTCTCTTCATTATTAACATCATCATCATCGATTCAATGGGATTCAAAGTAGGAGATACCTTTGAGTCCTTAGCCATAAGGCAAAAGATGGTCGATGAAGATGAAACATTACTTGAGGCACCACTCAAGTACACATCTTGTTCCATAGGAAGTTGGGTTTCCTCTACAATGTTAGTGACCAAAGGAATAGAGGAAACACACGCATTTGTAGTATGGCAACAAGATAAAGCAAGCATATCATCATGAGATTTAGACAAACAATTTCCACATGATATGCAAGGACTATCAACACAAGCATGTAAAGCATGATGGTGCTAGATGTGTTTAAGTCCAAAGGTAGATCATTGCAACAATGTTGAGGCAAAGAATCATCAATAGTAAGTTTACTACATTGTTGCAAAGTCTAGCACTACTCACCATCTCATTAGGTTGTGGCTTACCACATGTTGGTGAAGTAGAGGAAGTTGAGAACTCATCACGCCCGGAAGTGGAGGGAGAACAATCATCCTCAATAATATTGGACACATCATATTTGTCTTGAAGCTTTGTCCATAAATCATGAGCATTCCGAAAAGGCATGATTGACTCAAGAACTACATTGCTCAAAACACCAACAATAGCATGAGATACTAGAGAATTGAGATAAGAGTTTTCCTCATCCTCTAAAGATAACTTTTGGAGATCCTTTGGAGGAGGAAAATCCATATCTACAATTCTCTCCATTTTTGGGCCATACACCCGAAAAAGATTAAGCATGCGAATTTTCCAAACATCATAATTTGTGCCATCGAATATGAAAGTGGGATCATTTGCTAAGTCTCTAAACGACATCTTTACTCTCAAGGCGGTGAAGCCTAATAAAAGAGAGCCTGGCTCTGATACCAATTGAAAGAACGAGGATGTCGCCTAGAGGGGGGGTGAATAGGCGTTTTAAAATAATTACGGTTTAGGCTTGAATAAATGCGGAATAAAACTAGCGTTTAATTTATCAAGCACAAAACCTAAACAAGCTAGGTTCACCTATGTGCACCAACAACTTATGCTAAGCAAGATAACAACTAAGTGATAGCAAATAGATAACTTCAAGCTCGATGGCTATCACAAAGGTAAATGCATAAGTAAAGGTTTGGGTATAGAAGTAACCGCAAAGTGGACACGAGGAGATGTTTCCCGTAGTTCCTTCCCAATGGAAGTACGTCTACGTTGGAGGGGTGTGGAGCCACCTAGGCGCTCCAATAGCACGGATGTGCTCACCCTATTCTCCGTGAGCTTCACCCGTGAGGGATTGGCTCGTTCCACTATGAGGTCGACTTGAAGGCGTTGACCAAACCGATACACAAAGGTCGGGGAACTCCACAATGAGTTGGAGCCTCCCAACAATGCCTCGGACTTCCTCCGAGACTCACAAAGGCCTCCTAGGGTTACAACAACCCAAGATAACAAGAACCACAAAGAGTAATGAGCTTCTCAAACTTCACCTCCACGAATCACCGTGGAGAACTCAAACCGATGCACCTAATGCAATGGCAAGAACACAAGAAGTGCTCAAAGCAATTCACTCTCAAATCCCACCAAAGCAACTAATGCTATGGAGGAAGATGAGGAAGAGCAAGGAAAACAACAAATGAATCCCAAGATCTAGATCCAATATGCTCCCCTCACTTAGAGGAGAGATTGATTGGTGGAGATGTAGATCTAGATCTCCTCTCTTGTTTCCCTCAAGAATGAGCAAGAATCATTGGAGGGATTGAGAGAAAGCAAGCTTTTGGAGAACAACAATGGAGAGCAAAACTTGCAAGAAGGTTGGGGAACCATTGGGGAAGAAGACCCCTTAAATAGATTCCCCACGAATCCAACCGTTGGCTGCAGTTCTCGAGCCCAGCGGTAGTACCGCTGGGATAGGCAGTACTACCGCTGGGTTCATACAACGCAGCCTCCGGGCCAGTAAACGATTGGTCAAAGCAACTCCGAACCCACGTCCCCGGTACCAGTTGGTACCGCCGGAGGTACCGCTGGAGGTACCGGAACCGCGGGCAGCCCAGACGGCGGTACCCGCCGCGGTACCCGCTGGCGGTACCTTCTGGCGGTACTACCGCTTGTTCCAGCAGTACTACCGCCGCCAGGTAAAACAGCAAAAAGAGTGAACACCGAAACGACAACAACTTTTGCATGGAAGCTCCAAATTAGGTGAAACCAATTTTATTGGAAAGGTAACGACAAGGAGGAGGCCTACAAAAAGTGGAAATATTAAGAACCATAAATAGAGTTAAGTTGACACACATATGAAGGTGTGGAACTTTCCTCACGGTAAACCGATAATATTTCCAACACGAAAACGCAACAAGTTTTCCATAGTAAAACCGTTTTCGAACAACTTGGTCTTGTCATGACGAACACGACAAGCACCAAAACCTCACAAAGATAAAAGCCAAAAAGAACCAAGAAAGATGATGCCAAGAATGCAAAGGTTTGAGCTCTCTCCGAACGATACGATCAAGTTACTCATTCGAGAGCCCCTCTTGAAAGTGTGGCATCTATCCTATAATCCGGTCTCTCACTAACACCATGAGACTGGTAAAATAGAAACCCTATCAAGGTCATACCTTTGCCTTGCGCAATCCACTTGAGCTAGATGATGACGATCTTGATCACCTCAAGTTGGATCACCTTTCTTGATTGCGCTCCGCTTGGTGAAGTCTTGTGAAATGCTCCCCCATACACAGTATGGGAGAGCCACTTTTAGGAACATCTTCACTTGGCCATTATCTTGATGATGACCACCGCTTGACGTCATCCGCCATGGGCTATATGGAATCTTCCTTTGATGCATGCCCATGGAAAGATACCTAACCCCACATAGATACTCCACACACATATATATGGGTTTGTTCACAAAGCTATATAGACGATTGCTTACCATACCATTAGATCACAAGATCCCACATGGTACAACATGTTGCTTTGTGTGTTGATCACTTGAATCCATCCTTTCCACTTAGTCTTGATCAACTTTGTATCTTTTCTTCTTTCTTCACAAAGATGATGTCTTGAAGGAGAACATGAATATCCAAGCCAATCATATTCTTCAAGACATGCTTGCAATATGCTCAACTCAATATAAGACCATTCTTCATATAAACCCTTGAAAAGGATCTTGGTCATCTTATAAGCTTGTAGGGTCCAACACATGAACACCAAACTTTCCTATGGACAAGATCTATAAGAATATCTCAATGCAAGCATTAGTCCATAAGGATTGTCATTAATTACCAAAACCACACATGGGGGCACCATGATCTTTCAGCAACCCGGTTATTTTTATGTGTGATTTTCTTTGTGTTCTCTTGCTGTACCAAGAGACTTTGTTTTTAGTTTAGGTTCTGGAGTTTCAATAAAGTGCCTAGTTTTACCCTTTTTTGGTTTGAAAAAGTTGCTTATAGCGTTCGGAGATTTTATTCCTGCACGAGTCAGTGCACGGTATGATTTTTAATTCTTATTCTGTAACTCCGAATGAGCTCATATTTGAACTGTAGTTGCAACTTTTCATCCTATGTATGCATGAAGTTTTTCGGAATTTTTCGAGAAAGTTTGGTAGGGTAGAAAAATACGTTTTTCTGCTGCTGTTTTTCTGGACAGATTCTGTCCCATTTTGTTTGATGCATGCTTTGAGCTTTTAAGTTGAATCTTTTTGATCCAATTGAGTTTATGAGTAGGCATACAACATTATACACTTTCTGGACATTCATATGAATTTTTGTTCAAGGATTATATGCAGCAAGGAACTTATTTGTTTATCACTATTAATGCACCCCACAGAAAAGAAATGGGAGAAACGGTGTTTTGAAGTTTTTTCACAGGGATTGGAGGAGATGCACCAAGAGCTATCAAAGGATGGTGAAGACCATAAGCTTGGGGATGTGAAGACAACCCCGCTGGACCTACACCCTCTCGGTTTGCACATGTCCAACTTCTGTTTTTTGATCGAAACACTTTATCGCATAAACTTGGAGCGTCGTTTTTGTTTTTGTTTGAGTCTTGAGAGACCACCACACTGTCATTTATATATGAGAGAGCTACTGGAAATATGGGTTGAAATATGTTGGATGCTTTTATAAGATTGGGAAAAGGGATGTTTGACTTGATTTTTAATGATACATATAGTTGCATGATTCATGAGCTTGTTTATGAGTAATAGTTTGCAAATTATTTTTGAGGAGCTATCACTTATTCATGTTTTGGTGCTGATTGTTATTTCACTTGGTTTAACATGGATTAGTTAGTTCTATGGACACGCATGCATGCATCTAGATGGTCAACTTTCTCCCTTTTGCTAGCCCAAAAACTCCAACAAGCAAAAACTTGTTTCCAACACCTTCAACCAAAGTTATTCCAGTGAGTCCACCATATCTACCTATTGGCTTTATGCTATCCCGAGTATGTTTAACATGTTGTTTGTGTTATCTTACCTCTGAATGAAAATGTTTATGTTATTGATTGCAATGAAAAAAATTGGTTATATAGCTATCACGAACTTGATGCACAACGTTCTTTTATTTGCATAATAAAACTTGACCCATTGTGATTAAGATTATGATGTTTGTGGTTTGATGAATGTTTTGGGTTGGAATTTAGCCCATATGTGCTATCACATGGCAAGCTTTCAACACGCTCTTCATCTCATTTAGTTGATATCATGTGCTTTTGTCTATGGATGCTTATCATGTTGAAATAAATGTGGAAATAGAGTGAGTTTAAATGAGTTTGTGTAAATGGTTAGAGAGACGCCTGGGCCGCTAATCTAAGCCATGCATCATTCATGGTGGAAATTTACTTACATACTATGGTGAACCTTCTGTGATACACCTTGCAATAAAAAACTATTCCAAATGGTAAATAAAAAGGGTGTTGAGATTGTTCATTTTGTTTGTTTGTCTTGTCATTTTGATATGGGCTTGTTCCATATCTTGGGACAAGAGGTACCCCAGTTGACGCTCTTGATGATACTATTATGCTTACAATGATATTTAATTGAACTTGCTTTGTTTCCCAAGTTGAGTAACACATGGTGTAAGTACTTGTATTTTTTTGAACGGTAAATCTAACTAGCAGGCGCCTTACAATTGTCATAACGCGACGCACCTACACGAGCCATCGATTCACGGACGAACGGATGGATTTCTTCTGAAACGAGTCAGTTGCCCCGCATCGCCGTCGCGCACGTCGCCCGCTTTGGATAAGGCGACCGTGGCCGCGACGGGGAACGGTGCCCCGCCGCCGCCTTGATCTCCCTCTGCCGGCTAGCTCCGGCTCCGCTGCGACCAGATTTGGAGTCACCTCGGCGACCTCTCTCCGTCTCTCTCCAAGTCCGGCGTTGCCATCGCCGGGTCGCGGCACGCGTGTACCGAGCTCTGCTGAGCTTCTTCTCCCCGCCCAGGCTTGCAACAGCCACGAGCTCCTCTGCGTCCAGTCCCCGGTCACTGCTCTCCTCCGCCCTTTCGCCTCCAATCCTCTATCCAGCAACTTGTCTCGCCCGCGTCGATCAAATTCGGCAGCCATAGAGCTCGGGAGCGCCGCCATGTAGCTCGACGAGCTCGGCGGCGCAGAATCGCCAGGAGACGGAGTTGGCGCTGTAGTCCGGCGGCGAGGATGAGCTGGACCTCACGGATAACCTCCCCTCTCCTGCCCTCGTGGAATCCGACGCCGACAATGAGCAGCGGCGTGACCACCTCCCCCGCACCACGGCCGACTTGGACACCACCACCATGTACGTAAGGAGTTCATCAGACATGGTTCGTGTTGTTAAACTCAGTAGTTTAGTTCAGGTCAGGTCAAGTGCCTGTTAATTCCTCTTTCCGTTTCCTCATCCCTTGCAGCTTGCTTGAGTGCTTCCACCAGCGGACACAACAATCCATCATTTTGTTGCAAAATGAGGGGAATAGCAGTTCATGTGGTTTCTTCTCGGTCAGAATCAGGTCAATCAGCGTGAATGGTGCACACGGCTGTCAAATATGGTCTCATGTCTTGCTTGCTTCAGTGGTGTGCTGTTAATTCCAGGGAAGAAGAACAATACACCTCGTCGCTTGGATAATCCAGTTCTGCAAATGGCCACAAATCAACCTTCGTCGCCAATACACCTCTACAGCTGGTGTAATTCCGCATCACAAAATGGAGAAGGGAAAGTATTTAAGTTGTTTACTCTGATTATCTGCTCTTCTCGTAGGTGGTGCTCTTTGGTATTGTTATTTTCTGTTTCTGTAGATGAATTAGCGCTTGGTCAGGGAGAATAATAAGTAATTTGTTGGGTAGCTCAGTCTAGCAAAGCTACTGTATGTATATCAAGGGAATTGTTTGATGTGTCAATTTAACATCGCCATGAATGTATGAAATTAAAATCAATGGACAAAAATAAGGAGACATGAGAAGAATTCATCTGTCCATCATCTTGTGACTCTTGTTGGTTGCTATGTCTCATTCTTTCTTATTTCCTAGTAATACTTTGCCACTGATAAACATACTTAACTAGTACCACCGCCATGGTTTTGCAAAATTTGGGGTGCATCCAGCAACCTTATCAGTACTGGGTTATCAACCGGGTATTGATTTAGTTACCCACCTAATACTGATGAAGTTACCCACCACGTACGCATAAAGTTATCGACCCAGTACTGATAAAGTTACCAACCCAGTACTGATAGAGTTACCCACTATGTACTGATAAAGTTATCAACATATCACTGATAAATTTACTCACCCAGTACTGCTAGAGTTAACCATGTGTTGATGATATAGTTGTCCACCACGAAAACGATATTGTACCTCTAATCTACTCGTAATAGTTATCCACCTAATACTAATAAAGTTACCCACCACGTACGCATAAAGTTACCGACCCAGTACTAATAAAATTACCAACCCAGTACTGATAGAATTACCGACCTAGTGCTGATAAAATTACCCACCCAATATCGATATAGTTATCCACCCAGTACTGATAGAGTTACCCACTATGTACTGATAAAGTTACCAACATATCACTGATAAATTTACTCACCCAGTATTGCTAGAGTTAACCATGTGTTGATGATATAGTTGTCCACCACGAAAACGATATTGTTACCTCCAATCTACTCGTAATAGTTATCCACCTAATACTGATAAAGTTGCCCATCAAGAAATGCTGACGGAGTTACCTACTCAGTACTTACGAAGTTATCCATGTGTTCATGATATAGTTATCCACCATGAAATCGATATAGTTATTATGTCCTCTAAATAATAGTTACGAATATAATGCCCATATTTTTTATGGTGTAGTTGTCACCATGAAATCGACAATTATCATACTAATACTTATGCACGATAATTTTACCATACCAACGTGATATTCACTTAGGAATAACTAGGTGTGGTAACTTCAAAACTCGTAAAAATCTACAAGAACAACAAAACAAATAGTTCTATTTCAACCCAAAAACTAATCCTTAATATGGTGGATAACTTACGTATTCGAGCCCGGGTAACTTATACATTACGGGGTGGGTAACTTTTGGGTAAAAAAAAAAGTCTTCGAAACATATCGACATGGGATCTAGTTTCAAAGATCTCGTCGCGACTAGTCCAACGGTGAAAACGAATTTTAAATCGGATAAACGGTTTGAGCAACAAAACTTTTTGAATTTTCGAGTTTCGCATTTAATGTGGGATGACATCAGCATTTTTGGATTTTTGTGCATGCATGCAAAGGAGGGCTATTCTATCTCTCTCCCGTGCGTACCGGCCGGTGATTAACAAAAAATATCCTAACGCCTTACGGTTATGCCAAATATAAGGCGCCTTACACATAGTCGTTCCCTTTTTTGAAACTTTTCTACTGCAGGGGAGCCCCCCACAGCCTCATTTTCTCCACTTTATTAAAACGAAAGGCAACATATGTACAAGTATTTACAAGTAATTATAGAATCAAATAAGATTGTCAAGCCATGATGAAAGTAAGGGAACATCAGTAGACTTTGCCCTATATTTTAGCAAAGTGACCTCCTGCACAAAACAGGCCTTCCATCCACGAAAGGAGGGCTTAATATTCTTGAAAATCCATCCATTTCTTTGTTTCCATATCGCCCAACACGCCAGAGTCACAATCTCTGTAAAACATGGCCCAGAGAAACTCCTTTTTACATCAGCAAGAACATGTGCAGTAGTATTACCTGGCCTCCATGAAATCTGTATATAGTTCCAGATGCGAGTACTAAAGAGGCAGTTGAAGAAGACATGTCGCCAATCCTCCATTTGATGTGCAAAGCACAGAACACAATCCGAGTTGGCTGAAACAGCCCAGTGTCGTCTGATCAACATCTCTTGAGTGTTAATTCTGTCGTGTAAAACCAGCCAAGCAAAAAATTTATGCTTGGATTGACATTTACTTTTCCATATCCAGCATGAAGGACCATCAGTCACCATGTCATTGAAGTGCAGCTTATAAACCTTGCTTGGTTTAAAGCTACCATTGCCAATAGTGCATGTCTAGACATCTTTGCCCTCATCAGTGAGGTTGACATCCTGTAGCAAAACCTGCAACTGGTTGTACTCCTCCTGTGCCTCTAGAGAGAGGGGAAGGAAGAAAGATTGAAGGAAATTCTCAGAATTCATGAATTCAGCAACATATTGCAATTTATCCAAAACAAACGAGAACAATCTTGGAAATCGATCCTCCAGTTTTCCTTGCAACCAATTATCTGACCAAAACAGGACCGAGACACCATTGCCAACTGTGCATTTGGTAATTGCCCTGTAGGCATCAACCAGGGAGAAAACACCTCTCCACCAAAAAGAGCCAGATGTGATGACTGCATGAGGAACCATGTTGTGATAGTAAGCATCCTTAATCAACTGTACCCAAGGAGTGCTGTCATCATTGTAGAACTTATGTAAATGCTTTAATAGCAGGGCTGTGTTTTGAACTTTCAGGTTAATGATTCCCAGCCCACCCTTGTTCTTTGGACGACACACCATGTCCCAAGCAGCAAGGGAATTCACCTTATCCTTGTCCTTTTTCCTCCATAAACAATGACGCCGGCCTCTATCAATGATCTCTAGCAGTCCCACAGGGAGGTGTAGAGAAAGCATGTAAAAGGTTGGCAGGGAAGAAAGTACAGAATTGACAAGGACCAGTCTGTCCCCATATGAAAGAAAAGCTGTGGTAGCTGACAATCTTCTTTCAACTCTGTCAGTTAAGGGAGACATGTCTCTAATAGTTGGTCTTGTTGTACCCATAAAGTAAGTACTTGTATTCAAGGGGCATGAGACATTCAACCCATTCTTTATCAAGCACACTACTCATATTTGCTTTCACTTTAACCTTAATCATTCAAGATGCTATGATAGGGGCAATGAGAGCTTGACACCAATGAATACCTTATTGCAATCATTAATTTAAGTAGAAGAGTTTGGAAGTTGGATGAAACTTATGCATGCTTTACCTCTACTCACATATACATCTTTCCAAAGTGTACACCTATCATATTCAGATTTTCATCTACACTCTATGACCATTGTAGGATGTTCTACTTATCATTATGCATACATGTGTTCCATATTACTTGCTACTATGTTACACTTTGTGAACTATCAATGAACATCCTTGTCTTGAATACTTGATATCACTTCACAAACTATTTGCATATTGCTACTCCTTTGAAGAATGAATCATTTGACTATATGTAGCAATAGTAATCATCTTTGATATTCATTGTTAAGTATTAAATTGCAAAGTCCATGTTAGTTTTATCATCTTCATACTCGAGGACGAGCATGGATTAAGCTTGGGGATGTTGATGCATGTAAAATGCATACATGAACTTTGCACTTTAATTGCTTATATTCCAATCATATTTGCATCATATAAGGGTTATATCAATGTTTTATAATGATTTTTGGGAATATTCATTTATTTCCTATTTTTATGGAATTAACCCTGCAGAGGCAGAAAACCCCGTTTTCTTATTTTAATGTTTCAGGGACCCAAACGTCAACGAAATCACCTGGAAATTTACGGGCGTCAATATTTGGAAGGAAGAAGACCTGTGGGCGAAGGAAGCGAGCAAACGGAGGCTTGAGGGCCAAACGAGGGGGCCCACGCGGCCAGGTACTGTAGCCGCGTGGGACCCACCCATTTGGGCCTCGTGGCTCCGTTGCCTTCGATCTTTTCTCCACCGACATCGTCTTGACCTAAAAACGCCTATAAAAAGGTCCCCCGACGTTCTCTGGAAGGAGCGCCGCACAAACACAGAAACACCGAAACGGAGATCAGGAGCTGCAGATTGGAGGGGGAAAACTCCGGCGGGGCACTGCCGGCGTGGTCTCCATCTTCTCCATCGACTTCTCCACCGTCTCCATGATGAAGAGGGAATAGTCCACCTCTGGACTATGGGTTTGTGGAAGTAACTTATGTATCTCTCCTCTCTTGAGCTTCACTAATTAGCACCGTATGAGCTACTAAACATGATTACGGTCACCGTTGTAATATCTTTGTGGTGGATCTTTATGAGTTAATATATGTTTGAGATTGCAATGTTTGTTTCAGTTATGAGTATAGATGCATATTATGTACCCCGTTCTTGTCTACTTGTTTTGATCAAGCATGTTTATGAGAGCGTGTGGGGGAACGTGTGCATTAGTTGGAGTAACAGGGGGTGGCTAGTGCAGTGAACATGAGAGAAAGTTCTACGATCCACTTTGGTATCTTTACCTTACTTTGTTACCTCACTAGGGATAAACTAAAATACCATGCTACCGAGGATGTTGGCGTGACCATTGCCACTACTCCATGACTAGATCTAGCATGTTCTTATTTTCACTTCATGTCATGATACTTAATGCTATACTCTGAGTTATCTTAATTACTGAGGTGTTATGATTTAGTTCGCATCTTGGTGGAGTATAAGAGAGGTTAATAACCAAAAGATCTCTATGTTAGGACGTGATGCCCATATATCTAAGTAACTTGTTATCAAACCCTGTGTTGCAATCTCATATGTTAACTGTGTGTGTTCCATTGTCTACCACTTTATAAAGAGAGAGTGCATTTGTGAAACCATGAACCCCAGTCCATTTTTAATCATAAGAAACACCTTTCCAACACCATATACCACTTTTCTATTTTCAGCCATCATTAGATCCGAAAATACAAAAATACTTTTCATCTTGCATACATCATTCAAAAACCCAAAAATATCATTTATCATTGCATCCACCATCATTGCATATTTATTTCTTGTTTGCATTGCAAAACTATCCTGATATCATTCTTACACCTTGTGCTTGACAACCACAGGTGAGGTTGAGGACCAAAACATCTAACCTTGTTTTGTAGGTAACCAAAAGAAGGATAAGAAGATAAATCTACCACTTCAGATTCCCCGAGAGTTCGATATTAAACCCTCGAGTCACCCCTCGTGGGGAAAACTGTCTTCCACTTACTTTACACTCTGCACTTGGAGTCTCAACCTAATCCCGTTTACATTTGCAGGTATCAAAGCCTTGCTCTTCGGGACCATCAGCGTGCTGCGACAGCGTGGTTTCGGCCCCCGGTGGATCAGATGGATCAGCTTGCTCCTGCGCACTGCGTCAACCCAAGTTCTGATTAATGGGAGCGCTAGAGTTCGTTTCTGGCATGGCAGAGGGCTGTGGTGTAGTGTACCTGCACTTAGAAAATGGCAAGGTACCTGTGTATAGTGCAAACCCCTGGATCGTTTCATTTGCACACACAGTTTAAGATGAATATCACAACATTGTATCAATTATTACACGAATGATCCAGACTTGGGAAAATAAATAGTTCGATACAACTTTGCATAGCTTATAGCTAGCTCAAAACAAATAAAGCAGCGGAATAAATCTTCAATGAGCCTCCATTCTTCATGATGCGCCACAGGCGAAAACATGTTGGTTGCAGACTCGAAACCCAAACGTGACCTTACTCATCGTCAGAAAAGTCTGCAACAAAATAATATTTGCAACAGAGTGGGTCAGATACCATTAAAAATGGATCTGGCAAGTGACACTATGTGGACACTTAATGGAATAACTCTATAGCCTATATGCATATTTGGCTGGTGGAGTTCAAGGCTATTTGCAAAAAAGCCAATTTTGCCTAACACTTTGTAAAACATTTTCTTCAAAAGTTGGAGACGATATGGTATAAACCATAGTCTCATCTACCCTTGTTCACCATCAAGTTTTACTTTCAAAATTGGAATGATGAAGCCTCCGTTGAATCCTTGATCAGCTGCTCAAATTGTCCGTAACCGGGGACACGGCTAAGTACTTAGTTTTTAACTCTGCAGAGGTTGTGCACTTTCACCATTAGACCCAACAAACCCAAACTATCCTCAAGCACTCAATTTGTGCTAAGGAAAAGGAGAGAGTTGAGACGAGACTTTTCAGAAGCATTTTCCCATCCCATACCGACTTGACGCGCTCCCATTCTAACCATTCTACCACCACCTGTCAAGTCGGGACGAGTCCACGCAACTTAATCCATCTAGCCAGAGCCCATATGACTAATGGCTGCACGGTAAGCAACTTCACTTAGAGAAAACCTTGGCCTCTTAATACCCTGGGTGGCAACCACAAGTGACCATCCCTTAGAGGTCACCCCTAAGAGATGACACTCAACCTTTCCATCATCTTTTCATAACCAAGTCCACCCAGGTGATAAATTACTTAGTAGAATTTAGATTTAAGGAAAACACATTTGCATAGCATCCAATAATCTACTAAGTTATCAAAAGGGATTCTAGACACAACTAGAGTAAAGGTATGGTGGGTTTAGCATATAGCGATACTTCTATCCAACACATGCATATAAGAAATACACTAAGTAATGCATATAAAATACTTAGGAAACTTCATGGGGGTGTGCCACTTGCCTTGGCAACAAGCAGAATAGCAACAGCAATTGCAACAGTCTTCGTTTCCCTCCGGAGATTCTAACACAACAAACAATACATAATAAACAAACAAGTTTCATAAAACTTCTAAGGAAAAATATGTCATGCATGATGTGCAAAATTCCTAAGGACTAGAGATGCATGCATGCCATGTCATGAAATAATTCTAAGTTAAAACAAGACAATCAAGAAGGTCCTAAAATGACTAAGGACCAAGATCCTATCACTTGGGTCGAAATTTAACTAAGGACTAGCATATCAGTCCAAAATACTTTCTAAGGAAAGTAACAAAATAAGAAGTACTAAAATTTTCTAAGGAAAAAGGTATGATATCACTAGTTGATGAATTTTTCTAAGGACCAACATTTGTTATGGCAAGTACTTAGAATAATTTCTAAGGAATAACTAAGTTTTCTAGATACTAAAAATTTCTAAGGACAAGTTTAGCATTTTTTTTTAATGTGTTGAAAACTTCTAAGGAAAAATTCCAAGTGTTCTCAACATTTTATTTCCCAAAATTTTCTAAGGAAGAAATATTTCGGTGGGGTGAAATATTTCTAAGTTATATTGCATATAACATGGTCATAATTACTTAGCTAAATTTTCTATTCGAAAATTAATGTGGAGAACAATTTTTAATATAAATTACTTATTAAAATAACACCTAAAAGCAATAAAAACAAAATACATGCAAAAACATAGGAAAATACTTATACAAAATACTAGAGCAATACTACGGCCATTACTTATACAAACAAAAATATAGCAAAATATTTTGCTCAATTATCAATTTTTATAATTAAGTTATAGCCAAAATATCAATTAAACCATTTTTAAAATTTATCTAATTTAATTTCGTCCAAACCTCGAATTAGGCCTACAGAAAGTTTCTACACATTATTAGCTTTCCAAAAATATAAATTTCATAAATTTTGGCTAAAGGAATAAAAATTAATAATGAATCTAAAATCCAGGGACTAATCTGTGATGCGCAGGGGCTAAAACGTAAAGAAAACAGAAAGAATCTTCGCGCTGAAGTCCTCCGTCGACGTGGCGCCTTCTGGTTGGTGCGGAGCGTCCGTTGACTGGTCTTGCGGGCGATGTGGGCGCAGACGGGTTGCGGGCAGACGCGGACGGGTGCGGCGCGGCGTCGCGGACGATACGAAGACGTGGCCTCCTCTGATTGGCTGGTACCGCTTCGCGCAGATCTTCTAATCTCCACCGTTGAACCACGATCCGACGGCCTAGATCTAAAGTACCCAATCGACGACGTCTTCCGCCGGAAAACATGCCGGAACCCTAATACCTACGGCGGCGCCATCGCCGGTGATCGCCGGATTAAGTTCTAAATCGATCTACGGTTCGTGGGGCGTACCGCGGGTTCGGAGCGACGAGGCGAAGCAGATGGTGGTGATGGCGTAGTCGCGAGCGTCCTCCTTCTTCCTCCTGGAGTTGCTCCCGCGGACGGCGTCGGTGTCGATGAAGCTCGAGACGTCTCCTCTGCATGATGCGATCGAGAAAAGGTTCAGGACGAAGCGCAATAACGTGGGAAAGCTCGAGGAGGTGGATAGGGAGGCAATGCGGCCGTGCTCTCACCGGAATTCGAAGATCTCGTCGTCGGCAATGGCGGCACGGCGTGGTCTCGTGTGGGCAGCCTGGTGGCTCTCGTGTTGATTTTCTTGGGGCGAAAACACGAGGGGGTGGAGGGGTTTATATGGGCTCGAGAGATTGGATAGAAGCCGTTTAAACGCGACGAATTTGCTCCGGATTTGGCTAGGGTTTCGGAGTCCCTTTCTTGCGCGAGAGGTTGAAGACATGACGTCATTGCTTGCGTCAGGGTGGGACCCGCTTGTCGGTGAGAGAGAGTGCGGCTGCCGGCTGGCTGGGCTTGGGCCTGTTGTTTGCTGCGCGCGCGAGAGGAAGGAGATGGGCTCGGCCCAAATAACTCGTTTCGCCCATTTTTTTTCAGAATCTGTTTTTTCTTTTCTGTTTTTACACAATTTCAAATAACTTTTGTATTTCAAACTCAATTTCACTCAAACCACTTTCAATAAATTTGTAAAAACATGCCCACATGTTTAGCATGTGCTGGGGATATAATTTTCAAAATCTTTATTTGAAAATTTGAAAAATTTAAGAAGGCATCTGCAGATTACTTTGCAATTTAAGTTTTTGGAGATAAATTCTCTAAATTTCATAATTTGAATTCAAACACAAAGCAAACAATGATGCAATGACATGATGCATGATGCAATTGAAAAGTTTTAAATTTTTGTGAAAATTGGGATGTTACAAACCTAACCCCCTTAAGATGAATCTCGCCCTCGAGATTCGGTTTGGCTAGCAAATAGGTGAGGATGTTCTTCTCTAAGGTCATCTTCTCTTTCCCAAGTTGCTTCTTCCTCTGAATGATGATTCCATTGTACTTTGCAAATTTGATAGTCTTGGTTCTGGTAATTCTCTCTGCTGTCTCCAAAATTTTTATGGGTTTTTCCTCATAGTGAGATCACTTTCCAGCTGAACTTCTTCTAGTGGCACTGTATCTCTCAGCGGAGTTTCTGCCATTTCAGGGTGACACTTCTTCAGCTGACTAACATGGAAAACATTGTGAACTGCGGAAAGTGCTTCCGGTAGTTCCAATTCATAAGCCACTTCTCCTTTACGTGAAAAACTTTATAAGGTCCAATAAACCTTGGTGACAGTTTTCCTTTGATTCCAAACCTCTTCACTCCACGAAGGGGTGAGACTCTAAGATAGGCTCTATCTCCAATATCATAAGTGACTTCTCTCCGTTTGGAATCAGCATAACTTTTCTGCCTAGATTGAGCTGCCTTCAATCTGTCCTTAATCAGCCTAACCTTTTCTTCAGCTTCTTCGATTATATCAGGACCAAACAGACTTCTTTCTCCTACTCCACTCCACAAAAGTGGGGTGGTGCATTTCCTTCCATACAGTGCTTCAAATGGTGACATCTCTATGCTGGCTTGATAACTATTATTATAAGAGAACTCAGCATATGGGAGATTATCATCCCAACTAGACTTATAGTCTAATGCACATGCTCTCAGCATGTCCTCCAGGATTTGATTTACCCTTTCAGTCTGTCCATCAGTCTGGGGGTGAAAGGCTGTGCTAAACTCTAGCCTAGTTCCAAGGACTTCATGTAACTGCTTCCAGAAATGTGAAGTGAATTGAGTGCCTCTATCTGACACAATCTTCTTTGGAACTCCATGCAAACATACTATTCTCTTCATGTAAATATCTGCTAGCTTGGCACTTGTGTAAGTTGTCTTCACAGGCACGAAATGAGCTACCTTGGTCAAACGATCAACAATAACCCAAATAGAATCATAACCAGACTTGGTTCTGGGTAGACCTGTGATGAAGTCCATCCCAATCTGATCCCATTTCCAGTCGGGTACTGGCAAGGCTGAAGTAACCCTGCTGGCTTCTGATGCTCAGCCTTTACACGGCTACACACATCACACTTGGCAATATATTCAGCAATATCTCTTTTCAAATTGTTCCACCAAAACCTCTCCTTCACATCCATATACATCTTGGTGTTACCCGGGTGTATGGAGTAAGGTGAATCATGGGCTTCCTGAAGTATCAACTTTCTGAGATCTACATCTTCTGGAACACAAATCCGTTTCATGAACCATACTATGCCTTCTTCATCTAGTCGAAAACCTTTGGCCTTGCCTTCACCTAAATTTTTCTTAATTTCTTCCATCACTTTGTCTCCTTTTTGGCCTCCTTGATTTTGTCCATCAAAAGTGGTTGCACTTCTAGAGATGCTACAAAACCTTCAGGTACTATCTCCAACCTAAGATCCTTGAATCCCTTGCATAGTTCTTCTGGCAATTCCCCTGCCGTGAGTCCGTTAACATAAGTTTTACGGCTTAAGGCATCAGCTACTACATTGGCTTTTCCTGGGTGGTATTGCAAACTCAGATCATAGTCCTTAATCAATTCCAGCCATCTCCTTTGTCGCATGTTCATTTCCTTCTGTGTGAAGAAGTATTTAAGACTTTTATGGTCCGTGAATACTTCACAACGCTTTCCATAAGATAGGGCCTCCATATCTTCAGGGCATGTACTACTGCTGCTAATTCTAAGTCATGTGTGGGGTAGTTGACTTCATGCTTCTTGAGCTGCCTTGAGGCATATGACACCACTTTGCCTTCTTGCATCAACACACCTCCAAGTCCTCGATGTGAAGCATCGCAGTACACTTGGAAATCTTTCTCCAGATCTGGTAAACATAGAACAGGTGCTGATACTAAACGTTTCTTCAGTTCTTGAAAACTAGTTTCACATTCTTCGGTCCACACAAACTTCTTGCCCTTTTGTAGCAATTCTGTTAAGGCCTTAGCAATTTTGGAGAAATTTTCAATGAATCTCCTATAGTATCCTGCTAGTCCCAGAAAACTACGGATTTCTCCCACATTCTTGGGCGACTCCCAGTTGGTTACTGCCGAAACCTTTTCAGGGTCTACTGCTATTCCATCCTTAGACACAATGTGTCCTAGAATCCTACTTGTTCCAGCCAAAACTCACATTTGCTGAACTTGCCATACAATTTGTGCTCTCTAAGTCTTTGTAAAACTTGACGTAGATGTTCCTCATGTTCCTTGTGGCTTTTGGAGTAGATCAAGATGTCATCGATGAACACCACGACAAACTTGTCTAAGAAATCCATGAACACTTTATTCATCATATTCATGAAGTATGCCGGCGCATTGGTTAAGCCAAAAGGCATAACTGTGTACTCATACAAACCGTACGGGTGGTGAAAGCAGTCTTAGGTATGTCCAACTCTCTAACCTTCATCTGAAAGTATCCAGATCTGAGATCAATCTTTGAGAACACACAGGCTCCTTTCAATTGATCAAGAGGTCGTTGATTCTAGGGAGTGGGTATTTGTTCTTAATGGTTACTTCATTTAAAGCTCTATAGTCCGTGACTAGCCTCTGAGTACTGTCTTTCTTCTCAACAAACAAGATTGGTGCTCCCCAAGGTGAAGAACTTGGACGGATAAAACCTTTCTGCAACTGTTCCTCCAACTGTTTCTTGAGTTCTTTCAGTTCCTCTGTCGCCATTGGGTATGGTCTTTTGGCTATTGGTCCTGTGCCTGGTTTAAGCTCAATGAGAAACTCGACATCTCTATCGGGTGGCATTCCGGCAGTTCTTCAGGAAACACATCTGGGTATTCCCTTACTATGAGCACATCCCGAGGCTAACCCCCTTAAGAGAATTAACCTTAAACTTCTTCATTTCAAACTTTGACTTGAATCTGATCGTCTTCTTTTCTGGGGTGGTGAGGGTGATTGCTCTATTTGCACAGTCTATGATCCCTTCAAAATGGGTCATCCAATCCATCCCTAGAATGACGTCTAGTCCTTGGGTTTCTAGGATTAGGAGGTTTGCTGGAAACTGATGTTTTCCAATCTCAAGGTTAAGGTTTCTACAACCAGATGATACTAACATTTCTCCTCCTGGAGAACTGACTCTAATTGGGCACCCCATGTTTTCGACAGTTAACCCATGTTTGTTAACAAATGCTCTTGATATGAATGAATGCGATGCTCCAGTATCAAATAAAACTAATGCTGGACAGGAGTTGATTAGGAACGTACCAATCACAGCATCAGGTTCATCATAGACTTCTTCAACATTGATGTGGTTCACATGTCCCTTGTTGAAAGGATTGGGCTTGCTAGGAGTGTCCACTCTCTTCTCAGGGCATTCATTAGCATAATGTCCCTTGTTGTTGCACTTGTAGCAGAGCACCTGGCTGAGATCTTTCTTGGGTTCAGAATTTGGGCGATGCTGTCCATTGTTATGGTTATGTCCAGCATGTCCATTTCCCCTGTGTCCTCCATTTGATCCTCCATTGTTTCCCTTGAATCCTCCATTGTGATTGTGAGCATGGGGTTTGTGAAAGTTGCCCCCATTGTGGTTCCCATGTTTATGACCATGGTTCCCATCATGAACAAAGTGCTTCTTAAATGAGGGTTCAGAGTGGTGCTTGTTTGAATTCATCTTCCTCTTCCTGTTTTCAGCTTTCTTCATGCTATCCTCAAGGGTGATTGCCTGATCAAGAAGTGTCTGATAAGTTGGAGCATAGGCCACAGTCAAAGGTATCTTCAGCTCATCACTTAGCCCCTTGAGAAATTTAGCCTTCCTCTTTACATCTGTGTCAACGTCCTCTGGAGCATATCGAGACAAGGCATGAAAGTCATCCATGTACTCCTTAAGACTTCTGTTCCCCTGACGCAGATTGCGGAACTCTTCCTGTTTCAGATTCATAATGCCTGTGGAGATATGAGCATTACGAAATCCTTCCTTGAATTCCTCCCAAGTCAAAGTGTCCAATGGGTGAGTAATCTGATAAGTTTCCCACCATTGGGCTGCAGGTCCTTCAAGCAGATGTGCGGTGAACCTAATTTTCTCAGCATCTTCACATTCAGCTGTCACCAGATCCTTTTGCACAGAACGCAGCCAGTCATCAGCCACAATTGGGTCAGTTGTAGTTGAGAACTTGTTTGGCCTAAGCCTAAGGAACCTGGCAAGTCTGTCCACTTGGGGAGGAGGTGGTGGTGGTGGTCCATGTTGATTTGCCATGAATTGCGCCATCATGGTCATCAGCTGAGTCTGGGCTGCCATCATCTGTTGCATCATAGCTTCGTTGTTGTTGTTGTTGTTGTTGTTGTTGTTGTTGGTGTTGTCACGACGGGGAGGCATCTGTGGTTTTAGCATAGGTGAGTAAAAGATAGACAGGTCTATGAGAAATAATTCTACCCATACAAGCATCACATAGAAAGCAATCAAACAACACATCAAGCAAAACTTCAACTCCAAATTCTCAATTCGCACTAACATCAAAGGGTACTAGGTATTGTCCTACCACAAGTTGGTAGTTCCAAACTAAAATTCGAAATTAAAAAGGCGTAAGGTAAAATGGTAGTCTCACTAACTATCCTAGTCCTCAATCATGGTGCCTTCATCTACTTCTTCTTCAAATTCTTGGATTTCAAAGCCTTCCTGAATGAGCACGCTTCTGAGATCCTTCACTTCCTTCTCCAATTCTGCGTTTCTCTCTTGGAGTTCCTTCTTCTCAGCACGAAGTCGCTTGATCAAGTCACAATCAGCTTCAAGCTCCACATCATTGGTGGAAAGTTCTTCCTTCAAGTCCCTTATTTGCTTGTTTCTTTGCTTGACTCTCTTCTCTTGACTTATGAATTTCTTCTCTTGGGCCTTGAACTTCTCTTCTAGCTCCTTGGTCTTCTCTTCTTGCTCTTTTATCTTCTCATCATTCACTTGGACTTGGGCGCAAAGCTCATCATTCTTGTGGAGTTCCTCACTGGTATCAAAGTAAAGATCATGGACTAAGAGTTCTAAGCCTTGGAAATAGTCGCTCACGAACTCATCTTTGCCCATGTTCTCGGTGCCGTAGCAGAAGGGTGATCCTTCATCGTCACGCCTTCCAAAAGGAAGGAGTAGTGCCCCTCCAATTCATTGGAGTAGCGTCCACAAAGGCAAGCTATCACGTGTTGCATGATGATGTCGATTCCTCTCTCCATGGAGACTCCCATTACTCTGTACTCAATGGGTGCTTCGCCTTCACGTCCTTGTTGAAACACCCTGATTCCCCAAAGGCCTTCTCTTTTGAACTTCTTCAAGATGCATCCCTTGATCATGGGTGTAGGTAGCTTCAGGTGCTTGAGGATGTCGAACATGATGCTGCCGAAGCGGGTCACCGGGTAGTCCTCCTCGTCAATGTACTCGAACCTCTTCGTCATCCTTTAGTTTAGGAAGAAACAAGTATGAGATAAATGCATAAGTAAAGAATTACGAGTACTTAGAAGAAAAAGCAAGAATATATCATAGAAGCATTTTATACTTAGTAAATAAATTAAGTTTTTGGCCAACTTATTTCTAACCAAACCTAGGGTTTCGATCCTACAGGCAACACTATGCTCTGATACCATCTGTAGTGTACCTGCACTTAGAAAATGGCAAGGTACCTGTGTATAGTGCAAACCCCTGGATCGTTTCATTTGCACACACAGTTTAAGATGAATATCACAACATTGTATCAATTATTACACGAATGATCCAGACTTGGAAAATAAATAGTTCGATACATCTTTGCATAGCTTATAGCTAGCTCAAAACAAATAAAGCAGCGGAATAAATCTTCAATGAGCCTCCATTCTTCATGATGCGCCACAGGCGAAAACATGTTGGTTGCAGACTCGAAACCCAAACGTGACCTTACTCATCGTCAGAAAAGTCTGCAACAAAATAATATTTGCAACAGAGTGGGTCAGATACCATTAAAAATGGATCTGGCAAGTGACACTATGTGGACACTTAATGGAATAACTCTATAACCTATATGCATATTTGGCTGGTGGAGTTTGAAGGCTGATTTGCATAAAAGCCAATTTTGCCTAACACTTTGTAAAACTTTTCCTTCAAAATTTTGAGACAAGATGGCTTGAAAACCATTGTCTCAACTACCCTTGTTCACCATCAAGTTTTAATTTCGAAATTTGAATGATGAAGCCTCCGTTGAATCCTTGATCAGCTGCTCAAATTGTCCGTAACCGGGGACACGGCTAAGTACTTAGTTTTTAACTCTGCAGAGGTTGTGCACTTTCACCATTAGACCCAACAAACCCAAACTATCCTCAAGCACTCAATTTGTGCTAAGGAAAAGGAGAGAGTTGAGACGAGACTTTTCAGAAGCATTTTCCCATCCCATACCGACTTGACGCGCTCCCATTCTAACCATTCTACCACCACCTGTCAAGTCGGGACGAGTCCACGCAACTTAATCCATCTAGCCAGAGCCCATATGACTAATGGCTGCACGGTAAGCAACTTCACTTAGAGAAAACCTTGGCCCTTAATACCCTGGGTGGCAACCACAAGTGACCATCCCTTAGAGGTCACCCCTAAGAGATGACACTCAACCTTTCCATCATCTTTTCATAACCAAGTCCACCCAGGTGATAAATTACTTAGTAGAATTTAGCTTTAAGGAAAACACATTTGCATAGCATCCAATAATCTACTAAGTTATCAAAAGGGATTCTAGACACAACTAGAGTAAAGGTATGGTGGGTTTAGCATATAGCATACTTCTATCCAACACATGCATATAAGAAATACACTAAGTAATGCATATAAAATACTTAGGAAACTTCATGGGGGTGTGCCACTTGCCTTGGCAACAAGCAGAATAGCAACAGCAATGCAACAGTCTCGTTTCCCTCCGGAGTTTCTAACACAACAAACAATACATAATGAACAAACAAGTTTCATAAAACTTCTAAGGAAAAATATGTCATGCATGATGTGCAAAATTCTAAGGACTAGAGATGCATGCATGCCATGCCATGAAATAATTCTAAGTTAAAACAAGACAATCAAGAAGGTCCAAAAATGACTAAGGACCAAGATCCTAACACTTGGGTCGAAATTTAACTAAGGACTACATATCAGTCCAAAATAATTTCTAAGGAAAGTAAACAAAATAAGAAGTGCTAAAATTTTCTAAGGAAAAAGGTATGATATCATAGTTGATAATTTTTCTAAGGACCAACATTTGTTATGCAAGTACTTAGAATAATTTCTAAGGAATAACTAAGTTTTCTAGATACTAAAAATTTCTAAGGACAAGTTTAGCATTTTTAATGTGTTGAAAATTCTAAGGAAAAATTCTAAGTGTTCTCAACATTTTATTACCCAAAATTTTCTAAGGAAGAAATATTTCGGTGGGGTGAAATATTTCTAAGTTATTTTGCATATAACATGGTCATAATTACTTAGCTAAATTTTCTATTCGAAAATAATGTGGAAACAATTTTAATATAATTACTTATTAAAATAACACCTAAAAGCAATAAAAACAAAATACATGCAAAAACATAGGAAAATACTTATACAAAAATACTAGAGCAATACTACGGCCATTACTTATACAAACAAAAATATAGCAAAATATTTTGCTCAATTATCAATTTTTATAATTAAGTTATAGCCAAAATATCAATTAAACCATTTTTAAAATTTATCTAAATTAATTTCGTCCAAACCTCAATTAGCATACAGAAAGTTTCTACACATTATTAGCTTTCCAAAAATATAAATTTCATAAATTTTGGCTAAAGGAATAAAAATTAATAATGAATCTAAAATCCAGGGACTAATCTGTGATGCGCAGGGGCTAAAACGTAAAGAAAACAGAAAGAATCTTCGCGCTGAAGTCCTCCGTCGACGTGGCGCCTTCTGGTTGGTGCGGAGCGTCCGTTGACTGGTCTTGCGGGCGATGTGGGCGCAGACGGGTTGCGGGCAGACGCGGACGGGTGCGGCGCGGCGTCGCGGACGATACGAAGACGTGGCCTCCTCTGATTGGCTGGTACCGCTTCGCGCAGATCTTCTAATCTCCACCGTTGAACCACGATCCGACGGCCTAGATCTAAAGTACCCAATCGACGACGTCTTCCGCCGGAAAACATGCCGGAACCCTAATACCTACGGCGGCGCCATCGCCGGTGATCGCCGGATTAAGTTCTAAATCGATCTACGGTTCGTGGGGCGTACCGCGGGTTCGGAGCGACGAGGCGAAGCAGATGGTGGTGATGGCGTAGTCGCGAGCGTCCTCCTTCTTCCTCCTGGAGTTGCTCCCGCGGACGGCGTCGGTGTCGATGAAGCTCGAGACGTCTCCTCTGCATGATGCGATCGAGAAAAGGTTCAGGACGAAGCGCAATAACGTGGGAAAGCTCGAGGAGGTGGATAGGGAGGCAATGCGGCCGTGCTCTCACCGGAATTCGAAGATCTCGTCGTCGGCAATGGCGGCACGGCGTGGTCTCGTGTGGGCAGCCTGGTGGCTCTCGTGTTGATTTTCTTGGGGCGAAAACACGAGGGGGGTGGAGGGGTTTATATGGGCTCGAGAGATTGGATAGAAGCCGTTTAAACGCGACGAATTTGCTCCGGATTTGGCTAGGGTTTCGGAGTCCCTTTCTTGCGCGAGAGGTTGAAGACATGACGTCATTGCTTGCGTCAGGGTGGGACCCGCTTGTCGGTGAGAGAGAGTGCGGCTGCCGGCTGGCTGGGCTTGGGCCTGTTGTTTGCTGCGCGCGCGAGAGGAAGGAGATGGGCTCGGCCCAAATAACTCGTTTCACCCATTTTTTTTCAGAATCTGTTTTTTTCTTTTCTGTTTTTACACAATTTCAAATAACTTTTGTATTTCAAACTCAATTTCACTCAAACCACTTTCAATAAATTTGTAAAAAACATGCCCACATGTTTAGCATGTGCTGGGGATATAAATTTTCAAAATCTTTATTTGAAAATTTGAAAAATTTAAGAAGGCATCTGCAGATTACTTTGCAATTTAAGTTTTTGGAGATAAATTCTCTAAATTTCATAATTTGAATTCAAACACAAAGCAAACAATGATGCAATGACATGATGCATGATGCAATTGAAAAGTTTTAAATTTTTGTGAAAATTGGGATGTTACATGTGGCAAGGGGACCCTCTGTCCCCGCTGCTGTTCGTCATCGTCATGGATGTGCTGGGGGCAATGTTCAAGGAAGCCGAGAGACGAGCGGTGCTCGCCGATCTAGCAGTGGATGGCTTGAGACATAGGGTCTCGCTTTACGCGGATGATGTGGTTATCTTTGCGAGACCTGAAGAGAGGGAGTTGGGTGCGGTGCGAGCCATTCTCCGGTGCTTTGGCGACGCGTCCGGCCTGCTTGTCAATTTTGCCAAGACCGCAGTGATGCCCATCAGATGCGGCGAGGATCTGATCACCAATGTTGCGCCAACCCTAGGCTGCCCCGTTAAGGACCTGCCGTGCACCTACCTTGGCCTCCCTTTATCTTTGCGCAAGCTGACGAGAGGAGATTTGCAAACAGTGCTAGACAAGCTCGCTAATAAGCTATCCTTTTGGAAGGCAAGGCTTTTATCTAAGGACGGGCGAGTCGTATATGTGCAAGTGGTCCTGACATCTATGGTCATTTATCAGTTGATGGCTCTTGATCTCGAACCGTGGTTCTTTAAGGCTGTCGACATGCTTCGGAGAGGGTTCTTGTGGGTTGGATGGGAGGAGGCCCGGGGCGGTAACTCCCTGGTCGCTTGGCCGTCCGTGTGCACGCCGAGGAGCATCAGTGGCCTGGGTTTCCACAACCTCCGGTGGTTGAACGCTGCCCTGCGAGCGCGTTGGATTTGGCTCCAGAAGACGGATGCAAATAGGTCGTGGGATGGGCTGCAATTTAAGGTTCAGCCGGAGGCCACCGCAATGTTTAACGCATCCATCAATATCACGGTGGCGGATGTAGCAAGGGTTTTATTCTGGGCAGACCCATGGATCGGTGGGCAAACTGCTGCTATGATCGCACCCGTGGTGTTGTCACTCGTCAGGCCCGGGATCAGACGGAAACGGCTTGTGATCGAGGGCCTTGCGAATAACGCTTGGGCAAGGGATATCTCTGGAGAACTTACCATCGACGCGGTGGTTCAATACCTGCATCTCTGGGATGCTGTTTGAGCTGTCCTGCGACGAGGCGATCAGGATTAGTTTGAGTGGAGGTGGACTGCTTCAGGGAAGTTCAGCGCACGCACAGCTTACCGGGCATTCTTTGAGGGTTCTACTGTCATGCCCGATGCGCCACAAGTCTAGGATTCTTTCGCGCCTCTCAAGGTCAAGCTGCATGCCTGGCTTGCGTTGAGGGACAGGTGCTGGACGGCTGATTGGCGGCTGCGTCGCGGGCTGGTCTCGCATACCCTTTGCCCTCTGTGCTCTTTGGAGGATGAGACGATGGAGCACCTGACGGTGCGTTGCAGCTTCGCCGGGGCAATCTGGGCTGGGCTCAACACGAAGCTTGGGGTGGCGCTTCCTCAGCCAGATGCTCACAGCTCTTTGGCCTTGTGGTGGCCGACGGCGGTACAGCACCTGAGCAGCAAGGACCAGAAGGCGGCAAATTCGCTGATCATGCTGGCTCTGCGAGCCATTTGGCTTGAGCGCAATGCACGGGTCTTTGAGAACAAGGCGCTGCCGGTAGGGAGAGTTTTAGGGGCCATCGTGGAAGAGTGGAGGCTGTGGGCAACATGTAGGTGTAGACCGATGCGAGAGTGATCCGATTGTATGTGTGTGGGTGCCGACGCCAAAAGGAGTCGGCCTTGTGGTGTTGCTGTTGCCTGGCTCTCTGCCATGGCTGTACCCTGCAATGTACTCTCCCCTTGTTATTCCTAATATAAAAACTCGCAGATCTCCTGCGGGTTCTCTAAAAAGTAGAACTACATCCAATCCAATGAGAGATTCAACAAAGCTCTTCTCTTATCTTGATCTTTATAACAAATGAAATAAAAGGTTGGGTTCAAAGACAAGTCAATATGCTTAGTGCATTTACCTGATAAATCTCAGTCCCGAAGTGCTCGAAGCAGACAGGGCAGTCAAGGGTCTGCTTCAATACTCTGACATCCATCCAAGGGTCTGCTTCAATACTCTGACATCCATCCAAGGGTCTCCCTCTCGCGGAGATTCGACTCTTCTCTTGTTGGAGTCACTGCCGTCCGTCGCAAACAAAACTCAAGGGTTTCGTAACAGAATTGCTTGATGTGTGCTGCTAGTACTGCAGAACTAAATTGCTTGCTTCGTTCTCCTATTCCACAAGATATACTGATAAAAGTCATGAACAGAGAAAGCAACACTTGTGTGGTACTAGGAATAATAAGCAGAAATGTAATTATGTTCGGCAAGATAACAAAGGAAAAGCAGCAAAACAGGGACAATTTACACACAATCTAATTAACCGAGAGGTGGATGGAGCACTGCGATTTCGCATCTGTGATTTCTCTTGTTTCGTGACGAATCTTTTTGGAGCTGATTTGCATTATTATTGGGGTATGACGATCCATATGCGAGAAGTCTTGACAGAGAAGCAATAAAAAGAAGGAATTTATTCTGGTCTGAAATTGGGCGTTGGCATTAGCAATGTGACTCTGATGACGGAGGAAGGTCCAGAATCAAGATGGGTGAAGCCGTACCTTGAACTACTACTGGTCGCCCTCGGGGTCTATCCGCTGCAAGACCTAGTCGCCATGGCCGGCATCGAGGTCGCTGTCTCCTGATGGCGCCGCCGTCGAAGGTGAGGTCGCTACCTGAAGGTTGCTGCTTCCTTGCAGGTGAGCTCTCCAATGTGCCAGCGCGAGCCTTGAATCGTTGATCTAATGCCGATGGGACCGGAGGAGGAGGAAGCGAGAGCGTGACAGCGGCAGGTTTTTTTGTTGAGAAAACGGCGGTAGGATTTGGTTTTGGGAGGAGGCAGCGGCCAGCGGGACTGTGGGAGGGAATTTTTTTAAAATAATATTTTTTTTAAACTTTATTCGGAAAATAGCACGCGATCTGGGAATTTTTGAAGAATAGCGCGCCGTTGGCACGGCCCATGCCGAAACCCAGCTTTCGGCACCGCTCGTCCCGAAAGAGAGTTGTTTCTGCTTTCAGCACGGGTCGTGCCGAAAGAGCCCACTTTCGGAACGGGCCGTGCCGAAACAAGCCCAAACCATCCTATTAGTCGGTTGTCTCCCGCCCTCTTTTCTCACGCCTTTTTTCCCACCATCGTCGCTCCCGCCTTTTTTCCCGCCTGTTTCTCCCGGAAATTCTTCTGTACTCGTCCTATAAAAAAAACCCTCCCTGAGGCGGGTAAGCAGTTAAGTATATTCACTTCCTAGCAAAGATTGGCCTATAGATCGTAGTTGGATAACTCAAATGTCTGAGTGTCTTTTGTATTGTGCGGGGGAGTTGATGGTAGACAATAAGGAAGTTTCATGGGAGGAACTCATCAGTAGTGACAGTCTTCTCGCTGAGCTTGCGGTGTCATTCCGACGTCGCGGGTGGCCAAGTAGGACTCCCCAGGAAATATGGCAAGAACTTCTCCGGATGCGTGCAAGGTATGACAAGAAATTTGTCCTTGGAAAATTTATGAATGAAGGAGAGCATTTGTATTTTTCAAAATATCCATCAACATGGTTGAACAAGAGCGAGGACGAAGACGATATCTTCATGCCGAGTGGTGCATTATCGGCGAAAATTAAGAGTGAAGCATCATCGAAGGGCAAGGCTGCTTCATCATCGAAGGGCAAGGGTGAAGCATCATTGAAGGGCAAGAGTGATGCATCATCGAAAGGCAAGAGTGGTGCATCATCGAAGGGCAAGAGTGCTGCATCGACGGAGGCTGGAGGCTGTATCGACGGGAGATGATTTTGTGTCGTGTATTTTGTGGTAGTTTTTAAGTTCAGTTGTAGTAGTTATTTTTAGAATGCCGATGTCACATTAAAACATAGTTCAGACACATACAAATTAAAACATACTGACAGAGACATACAAATTAAACCATAGTTTGGACACGTACAAATTAAACCATAGTTCGGACATGTACAAATTAAAACATAGTTCGGGTACATACAAATTAAACCATAGTTCAGACACGTACAAATTAAGACCATAGTTCAGACACGTACAAATTAAAACATAGTGCATAGAAATTGAAATGTAGTGCTAGCCACGTTGCCCACGTCCTCGGTTTTCTCGGTTTCCTCAACCACGCACAGGATCAGGAACGACTGCAGGATCAGGAGCAGGTCCTAGGCCGTATGTGGGACAATACTTCTCTCTACGCCCAAACAGATTGCAATACAAGCACTGTCTAGTACATCCACCAGCTTCAGACTCGTCCATATCATTCCGGATGCGACGCGACTTCCGTCTTCCTCTGCTAGTTCTCATAAGAGCAGGATCCGGAATATATTCTCGTTCCATTGGGTTGACCTTATTGAAGTTGCCAACTACTCTAAATCTTGTCATCTCCCCGGTCCAAGTTTCAACCACTGCCTCCTTTATGTAATACGGAGAGACAAAATTGATTGGGTTCATCCCCAGAAACAGCAAGGACATGAGAACATGGGAGGTGAAGCAGTCTCGGTTTGTTGCACCTGCACTCGCACGTTGGGGGTGCAGTAGCACTAATTATGACCTCATGGGTTTTCAGCTCATTACCCGCACCAAATCTTGAGGTTGGTAAGCGTACCTCGTACCTCGCTTCTTCATTACCAATACGAATGACCGTGTGCATCCGTGCCTTCTTTATCTTCTTGTCCATGTACTGTCTTATCTTGCGGCAGTAAGGTGTGTTGGGGTAATACTCAATATGCTCGACGGCTTCACGACGTCTATCTCTGAAATACGTCAATGTTCCGTGCAAAATACCCTCCACCAGTGTTGTTAGTGGCAAACCCCTATTCCCTCTGAGTACAAAATTGTACACCTCAGCTAGGTTGGTAGTCATGATGCCGTACCTTGCTCCATATTGGTCGTGCAATAGAGACCACTTCACGGGAGGCTCCTTCTCTATCCACTCTTCAATTTTTTTGATTCGTTTTCCCTTTTTTCTCTTCGTACCAGGAGGGTCAATTCCAGGCAAGTCACACAACCCAACATGCTCTAAATCTGTCGTATTTGTCGCAGTACCCTATGTCGCATCACCCTGTGCCGCAGTACCCTGTGCCGCAGCAACCTGCGCCGCAGCAAGCTGTGTAGCTAACGCTTGCGCCTGTGCAGCTTTCCTTTCCTTCACTTGCTGCCCAGTGAATTCAGTCAGTCTTTCCCACAGAAATTGATACTTCCTCTCCTGATTCTGATTGCACAGTCTTTTAAACAGATTCATCATCCTTTTACTCTTAAAGCATGAGTAAAAGTTAGCGCCGAGATGGCGCATACACCAGCGGCTCTGCATGTCAGTCCATGGTGTTGGTTCATCCTCAGCGGGGTGCTGTAGTGCCTTTATAGCCTTAAGCATACCAGCATGCCTGTCATGAAGGATGCACACATTTGGCCAAGTCTTCACAACTGCCATTTTCATTTGCCTGAAGAACCATATCTAGCTCTCATAATTCTCACCCTCGATGAAGGCGAAGGCAATCAGGACGATCTGCCCATTGCCGTCCGTACCTATTGCGGTTAGGATCTGCCCCTTGTACTTGCCTGTGATAGTGCTGGTTCATAATGAAGAGGAATTTCTGACAGTGATAGTACATAGTCAACAGGAATTTGAGCAGGTCCTGCTGATGGTGATGGTTCATAAGAAACAGGCATTTCGGCACAATGCGAACTAGTTGCTTGACTACTCTCTCCAGTCTGAATATTCTGCTTCAGAACAAACGACACTAGGACTTCTGGTTTTGTCCCTCGGCGTTTGCATGATGCTAGCCAAGAAACCCATTGATTTGTTCGATCAAGCGGCAACAACTCCCAGTGAATATTTGATTGGGATTTGGTCCATAACGACTGAATCCTAATAGTCCAGAAATTAGGATCAAACCCGAAATTCACCGTCAAATAGTACTGGACAACGCTGATTTTCACTTTCTCTGGCTCCGTCAACTGAATCTCCACATTTTCAAATTCACCAAGATCAACCCCTGGCTCAGTTGCACGGACTGTACCGGCACCATAGTGCACAACAACATCGATCAGTTCCATTACCTACAAAATGTATTCCATTATCAAATACTACACATCAAATATTTCGAAATATACGGCCACCGAAAATAAATATCCTAATCAAAATATACAATACATCTAACCCACCACATATATCTACACTAATCCTTACACATCCACCGACAAATTATATTAAACCTAAAAATCTAGAGATTAGCGGGTTTACCCTTGACGCGTGCGTAGCTCCCGTTGCCCGGCTTCAATCTGCCACCGCCACCGCTGCACCACGCATCTAGCTTCCCCAACACCAGCATGACCACCACTTTCCACCATTATTGCCCACCATTGCTCCACCTCCACCACCAAACGCATCCACAAAAAGCTATCCCATCAACAGATCGGGGATGCCCCAATCCTTCTCTTCTCTATTTCTTAAATCTGTGGGCTTGTATTGATTTTTGGGGGCAAGGGTCGGTGCAAATCGAAAGAACGTAAGAGAGAAGGAGCAGAAGAGAGAATGAGGAAAGCAGGTCGAGAAGAGAGAAGGAGGAAAGAAGAAGGGGACGGGTATGCTTATACAGCGGGTTTCGGCACGGGCCATGCCGAAACCAGCTTTCGTCTCCGCCCGCGCCGAAACCAGCGGTGAAAGAGCATTTCATTTCCCTAAGTGTTTTGATGTTTTTCGACAACACAATTAGTTGACTAATCTGGGTGTTAAATAGTTGCAGGAACATTGTTATATACTTTGTATATGCCCAGGTTTTTGTCAAGGAAGAAAATGAGCTATTTTCTGTCCCAGCCGGTAGTACCGCCATAGGCTCGGTACTACCGCTATTCACCTTTTTCGGTACTGGCATCGCCTAGTTTTTAGCGGTACTGGCCCGGTAGTGGGCCGGTACTACCGGGTGGCGTGGTACTACAGCGTGGCTCCGTCTGGTACTACCGCTGCGGGCGGTGAGCGAAGGCCTGTTGACCTTCCTCGACGACGTTTGACCCTGCGCTGGTCGGTACTACCGGGTGGAGCCCGGTACTACCGCGGCGGCCATATTTCGTCTGCAACGGCCAGTTTTCCATGAGGAGTATTTATACTCCTTCACCTACCTTTGGACATCTAGCTTGACCACATTGAAGAACACCATTATTGCAAGCTCAAGATTTGTTAGATCTCCCAATCCCGCCACCCAAACTCGTTGATACTTGGAGGGTTGAAGGAGAAGGCCCGGATCTACATCTTCACCAAGCCGTTCTTCATTTCCCACTCATTCACTTGAGGGACCCTTTGCTAGGATTTCCTTTGGGAAAACCTAACTCATTATTGTACTCACTTGTTGTCTTTGTGACAGATTTGTAGCTGTTCGGGAGCCCCCAATCCTCTTGTGGGTTGTGCTCCGGATTGTTGTTGTAAGGGCTCCGGATTCCGCCTTGAAGGATTCCGATAGTGGAAGGTGAACCAAACCTTTGTGGTGCGGTTCATCGAAGAAGAAGGTGACACCTTTGTGGCGGTTGAGTTTTGACCTTCGTCGTAGCTCACACCTCTCCAACGAGACGTACTCCCCTAAAAAGGAGGAACTCGGGAATACATCCTTGTCTCTGCGTGCTTTCACTTCGGTTACTTCTATCCTTGTTTATAGTCTTTACTTCGTGTATCTTGTTTAGTTGCTAGCTCGTCATATAGGTAAATTCACCTTAGTTGCATATATAGAGAATTTACCTTTTGTGTCAAGCCTAATTTGAAAAAGTATTAAAATTGGAGTAGCACCTATTCACCCCCCCCCCTCTAGGTGTCATACGATCCTTTCAATTGGTATCAGAGCCAGGTTCTCTTGTTGGGCTTAACCGCCTAAGAGAAGTATGACACTAAGTGATGATGAGTCCGCGAAGGACCAAGCCACTCCGGCATCCATGGCCGATCTCAAAACGATGGAAACATCATTGAAATCGTCCATCGATACCCAATTTGCTGAGATGCATGACTTGCTCAAGCAACTCACAAGTGGCAAGGTTCCTTCGAAGACCATCATCCCTCTAGAGGATGAGGACCCTCTTAAATCCGCTAACTCCAATGACGGTGAAACCGAGGAGGAAAAAGAGAAAAAGAAAGGGGATGAAGAAACCAAACTTAAAGATTCCCTCCTTCCACATCTACCACCATTCCCGAAGGTGGGAAGCCTGAGTACCATACGGTTCCCCTTGTGTACTCTCCTGACCCACCTATCCATCATACTCGCATAAACCCTTTAGGTCCACCTCCTAAGCTTAATGCATTGGCTTTTGCTACTTGGCAACACTTAATGAAATCTCATATCAACAGTTCCTCTATCGAGCTTTGGAGGATCATTCAAGTGGGATACAAGGCCGTGAATCCTAACAACTTGACAAGAAGAGAAGTGGCGGATGCGCAACTCAATGCCTCCGCTCTCACATGATTGAACTTGCCGTTGGAGAAATGGTATGCATCACATTCAACATGCCTCCACCGCCAAAGAAGCTTGGGATTGCCTTGAGGTGGCATTTCTTGGAAATGAAAGCATGAAGAGGAATAGATTTGATGCCTTGAGCAATGAGGCCGAAGGTTTCTACATGCTTGATAATGAAACTCATGAGGAGATGTATGGAAGACTCAAGATTCTTGCCAAAGCCTTTTATAATGTTGGGGCAACCTATGTGGATGATGCTTGGATCAAGAGGAAGTATGTGAATGCTCTCATGCCCTTCGAGCCCGTTGACTTGAAGGCCATACAAGGAAAACAACTACCTTGAGATGACATCCAATGAAGTTATGCAAGAGATGCAAGCCTCCAAGGTTGCCACCAAGAATGCTCTAGACAACCGTGCTAGGGCCATGGGAATGAAACAAGGTCCCTCTCTTGCTTTGAAGGCCAAGGTTGTGTGCCTTGATGAACATGATGAAGTTGAAGCATGCCCGAACAACCTTCCTCCCGATGACTTGAACAAGCCCTCCATGGTCACATAGCTCTTGCAACAAGGACTTTTTGGCATGACCCGGCCAAGGCAAAGGCTCAAGTTGATCGCAAACAATCCAAGCGGGAAGAAGGAGTTTGCTAATAGGATAAAGACTTGCTACAATTGTCATAACAAGCATCACTTCATCAAAGATTGTCCTTATGAGAATAGAGAGCAAAACGGTGGAAGGCTTGTCCTCAAGGGCCAATCAAACATGATACAAAAGAAGCCTTTTGTCAAGAGAAGCCATTCTTCAAGAAAGCACCAAGAATTGTGTTGATGACTCAAGAAGAGTATCCTTCCGAGGATTCCGAAGAAGAAGAACCCACTCGTGAGGTGGCCGCTTTGGCCATTGTATCAACTCCACCTCCTTCTCTCTTCGAATCCCCCAATGAGAACCTCTCCATCAACACCGCTCGTTGCCTCATGGCTCACGTCACCGAGGTATCATCTTCTACTCCCAAGACTATGCATGAAATAGATGATAAAACTAGTCTTGTGATTAAGAAAGAACTTGTTGCTTCCGATACTATTGTGGCTAACTTGCAAGGTGAAACTAAGGCATATGTTGAGTCTCTCTTGAGACAACTTGATGCGGCCGAAGAAATCCTTGATGACAAGGGAAAATTGAGAGAGAGGAGCTCTCACCATTGCATCCTTGAATGCCTCTCTTCAAGAAGAGAGTGAATATAGAACTTCTCTTGAGGAAAGATTGAGTCCTTGATGATAAAAATGATGAAATAATTGCTAAAATCATTAAGGATAGAGACCATGTCTTTGCTAAATATAAAGTGATTAAAAAGGAGAAAGCCGAGTTTGTGGTTGCTAATGCTAGACTCCTTGAGGATGTGGAGAAACTTAACAAGGCTCACAAGGCCTTGGAAAGTACCCACTCTCTTCTAGTCAAGTCTCATGAGCAACTTCAAACTCAACTTTCTAAATCTAACTCACCTAGCACTCTACTCCCTCTTGTGATCATGCAAATGTTATTGAGGAAAATGCTAGGTTGAGCTTGCCAAGGCCACTAGTGCCAAGACCTCTATTCCTAAAGGTAAAGAAAAGGTTGTTGCTCAAATTTTTGAGCAAAAGCCACACAAAGGGAAGGAGGGTCTTGGTTATGTGGCCAAGGCAAAGAAGAAGAAGAGCAACACCAATGCCAAGCCCGCACAAGCCAAGACTTCCATTGCGGGTGGTAATGCCACTAGGGGCAAGACCACTCGTAGTGACTTTGCGGGGCATAACAATCCCAACTACATTCTTTATGTTGATTATTATGGGATGTTTATGCAAAATATGTTGGTCCTTATGATGGTTACATTGCTTATTCTATTTGGGTTCCTAAGACCCTTGTTGCTAACAAAAGAGGACCCATTGAGAAATGGGTACCTAAAACCAAGCAATGATTTCTTGTAGGACTATGCTTCCGGTGGGTCTAAATGGGTGGTTGATAGTGGATGCACTAGTCATATGACCGGAAGCAAGGAGATCATGACGGAGTTGGGACCAAATATAAATCAAGCATCCGTCTCCTATGGTGATAAATCAAAAGCGGAGGTAAGGGTCTCGGCAAGGTGGTAGTTGCAAAGGATATCACCCTTGTAAATGTCATGCTTGTCGAGTCCCTCGGTTACAATCTTATGTCCGTTCGTGCACTTAATAAGATGAATTTTGATGTCCATTTTACTATTGATATGGTGGTACTCTTGAGGAGCAAGACTCTAAAGGTCATGTTCGTTGGGTATGTTGAAAATGAGTTGTTCGTGGTGGACTTTTCGGGGTCTACCAACACTCAAGCAATATGCCTATTCGGAAAGGCCGACGTGGGATGGTTGTGGCATCGCCGCTTGTCCCATGTCAACATGAGAACTTTGCAAAGTCTTCACAAGGGTGGCCACATTCTTGGACTAAAAGACAATGTTTCTTTTTCTAGAGATCGTCTTTGTAGGGCTTGTGTTGAAGGAAAGATGCATGATTCTCCCCATCCAAGCAAGACCATCATTTCATCAAAGAGGATATTGGAACTTCTTCATGTTGATCTCTTTGGTGCCGTGCCTCAACCAAGTCTTGGTGGGAAGAAATATTGTTTGGTGATTGTTGATGACTATTCAAGATTTACTTGGGTTTATTTCTTCAAGACGAAGGATGAGACCCAACAAGCCGTCATCGACTTTTCCAATGAAGTTCAACGCCAACACAATGTCCCTATATTGGTCATTAGGAGTGATAATGGCTCCGAGTTCAAGAACTACACCTTAAATGAGTTTCTTAGTGAAGAGGGGATTCGTCATCAATATTCCGCTGCATATACCCCTCAACAAAATGGTGTAGCCGAAAGGAAGAACCGGACTCTCATGGATATGGCAAGGTCTATGTTGGCGGAGTTTAAGTCTCCACTCTTTCTTATGGGCCGAGCTATCTCCACGGCGTGTCATTCATCAAACCGGCTATTCTTTCCGTTGGCAAGAAGTTTACACCTTATGAGATGCTCACCGGCAACAAGCCCAATGTCTCCTACTACCGAGTATTTGGTTGTAAGTGTTTCTATAAGAAAAGTGTTCGTTTGTCTAAATTTGAATCTAAAGCTTTAGAGGGTGTTTTTGTTGGGTACGGTGCCGAATCTCACACCTATAGAGTCTATGACAAAACCGTTGGGAAAGTCATAGAATCTTGTGATGTGAGGTTCGATGAGAATGACGGCTCCCAAGTGGCGCAATTTCATGTTTGTGATGTAGATAATGAAGAGCCTCAAGATGCTATAAGAAGAATGGGCATTGGTTTCCATCGTCCCGTTGAGATTCATTACGAGTCTCCTCAAGCAAGTCCAAGCTCCATTCAAGTGGAGGCCTCTTCATCACAAGTTGAAACGGCGCCTATCATGGAAGCAAATGATGCACCACCCCAAGAACAAGTTCAAGACCCTCCTCATGTTGACCAAGTTGCTATGCAAGAACCAAGTTCTCCTATTGTTGATGCTAGCCAAGGTCATGACCAAGATCAACCCTCTCCTTCCATTGTTGAAGATGTGCTTCAAGATGATCAAGGTCAACATTCCGGTCAAGACGGGGACTCAAATGATCAAGATGATCAAGAGATACCTCCAAGATGCAATAGAGATATCGAAGCCCGTCGTAAAGCAAGATTAAAAGACTTTGAATAAAGAGTCACCATCTAGAAACATCCTTGGTGACCACAAGAAGGGTGTTACCACAAGAAGGCAATTGGCAAACTTTAGTGAACATCAAGCTCATATTTCCATGGTGGAACCAAAGAAAGTGTTTGAAGCTCTTGAAGATCCGGATTGGTTAGAAGCTATGCATGATGAACTCAATAACTTCAAGCGCAACAAAGTGTGGAATCTAGTTGAGAAGCCAAAAGATTGCCGCAATGTTATAGGCACAAAGTGGATATTCAAGAACAAGCAAGATGAGCATGGAATGGTTGTGAGGAACAAGGCAAGATTGGTTGCACAAGGGTACTCTCAAGTTGAAGGCATTGATTTTGGAGAGACTTATGCACCCGTGGCTCGCCTTGAGTCCATCCGTATCCTTCTTGCATATGCATCACATCATAACTTTAAATTGCAACAAATGGATGTGAAAAGTGCTTTCTTAATGGTCCTTTAAAGGAGTTGGTATATGTTAAGCAACCACCGGGTTTCGAGGACCCTAAATTCCCTAACCATGTCTACAAGCTTGATAAGGCGCTCTATGGTCTCAAACAAGCACCTCGTGCTTGGTATGAGCACCTAAGAGAGCTATTGCTAGACCGTGGATTTGAATTGGGGCAAATCGATCCCACCTCTTTACCAAGAGGGTTAAAGGGGAGCTTTTCATATGCCAACTTTATGTTGATGATATTATATTTGGCTCATCTAACAAAGCTTTCAATGATGAATTTTCAAAGCTTATGACCGATAGGTTCGAGATGTCTATGATGGGCGAATTGAAGTTCTTTCTCGGTTTTGAGATCAAGCAATTGAATGAAGGGACTTTCATCTCTCAAACCAAATATACCCAAGACATGCTCAAGAGGTTCAATATGCACAATGCTAAGGGAAGCGGTTTCCCATGGACACCAAATGCCATCTTGAACTTAACCCCGACGGTATCGATGTTGATCAAAAACTTTATCGCTCTATGATTGGTTCTTTGCTTTATCTTTGTGCATCTAGACCCGATATTGTGTTGAGTGTAGGGGTGTGTGCAAGGTATCAAGCCGCTCCTAAAGAAAGCCACATGGTGGCGGTCAATAGAATCCTTCGATATTTGGTTGATACCCCAAGGTTTGGTTTGTGGTACCCAAAGGGCACTAATTTCTCTCTTGCCGGGTACACGGATTCGGATTGGGCCGGTTGCAAGGATGATAGGAAATCAACTTCCGGGGCATGCCAATTTCTTGGTAGGTCCTTGGTGAGTTGGTCTTCTAAGAAGCAAAATTGCATATCTCTATCCTCCGCCGAAGCCGAGTATGTGGCGGCCGCTAGTGCATGCACTCAATTGTTATGGATGAGGCAAACTTTAAAGGAATACGGTGTCAATTGTGACAAAGTGCCTCTTTTGTGTGACAATGAAAGTGCTATCAAGATTGGCCACAATCCGGTGCAACACTCAAGAACGAAGCATATTGAGATTCGTCATCATTTTATTCGGGATCATATTGCTCGTGGTGATATTGAGCTTGGCTATATTCCAACCAAATCAACTTGCCGATATTTTCACGAAGCCACTTGATGAAGCAAGATTCACTTTTGAGGCATGAGCTAAATATCGTGGATTCAAGGAGCTTGACTTGACCATCTTGCATACACATATTTTTTGACTATCTATTTGGTTTAGGTGTAGGCATGGACATAGGGGGAGTGCGGCCCTAATCATTGGACCATCCCTCCCCCCATTATGCCAATATTAAGAACTCATTTGCTTCTCTTATTCGTTCGATGAATTGTGAGCTTAAATGATGAGTGTTGGTTGTGAACCCAAGATACATCTTCGCGGTGTCACGCCATAAACTCAAACATGGTGGCCTAGGCCACACCCTCTTCTTTGTGAAGAGTTGGTGCTATTTGGATTTTATTTGTCTATCTTGTGTTTCTCATGGAAAACATGCTCAATTTGGCCTCTTTTTGTTGTTGTTGTTTGCCTCTTGCAAATTGAGTATGAAGTACCATTTTCAGTTTGAGCTTCTCAATCCTAAGCCTATCCCATCCCGTCAAACTTTCTCTCTTGCACAAGTTCAATTCTTTCCACTAAATATCTGGAGTTCTCAGAGGAGGCCCCAGTAGCACCGGGTGTGGGAGTCGGTGATACCGGATATGAATTTAAGCAGGTTTTATAACCTGCTCGAAAAAATTCATACCCGGTAGTACCAGCCCATCCGCCCTGGTACTACCGGGCGAGGTAGTTTCGTAATGTCAACCCTTCATGCGGGAGGCTGGGGTTATTCCCCAGTGTTCTTCCCCCCCGCACGCACCACCCCCTGCCGCCCCCTCTGCTCTCCCGTCGCCGGCCGCCACCCTGGTCGCCGGACTCCGCTGCTCCCCTGCCAGATCTGCTCCGACGGAGGCCTCCCCTCGTCGATCTCCTCCACGGCCTCCGGTATTTCCCCATTTCTTTCTCCCATTGTTTCTCTTTTGAAACCTAGATGCATTCTTGAGGAAATCACCGGTAGCTCCGTAGTTCACGGTTAAAATTGGATGGATGATCTCTTAGGCCTCGTTTGCTAGTTGATTTATGTAGTTTGTGGATGAATCCCTCAATTTTGTGGCCATTTCCGTGTTGACTCGGGTCACCCGGTACTACCGGCTGGAGCCCGGTACTACCGCATGGAACAAATTTGATTGAATCATCTCCTAATTACATCTGTTGACTAGTTTGTTTCTCACTTCCATGAACTTGTGCACTTATCTACATTCCCTCCCTACCTATTTGCTATATTTCACAGGTAGTCGTGGTGGTCGTGGTAGTAAGAAGAGGAGAACTTTGGAAGAGGATCTTGAGGATGTTGAGGAAGAAGAGAGGTGATGCCTGCTAGGTCCACTGCCCGGACTCGCTCTAAGCCCAAGACTGTTGCTGCTAAGAATCCAAGGCAGCCCCATGTCCGCAAGGCTCTTCATCTTTGGACAAACACCGACTATCAAACGCTTCGTGAAGAGAATCCCTATGAAACTAAAGGTCTACACAAGTCCGTCACCCTCACTTCTTCACTAATGATCAAGAAAGGATTTACAAGGAAATATATCTCCACAAGAACTACAAGGTTGTTCCTCAACACTCAATTGACATGTCATGGGTGAGAGATCCGAAGCACGAGGGCTACTTTGATGACACTCTAGCTATGTGTGAAGAGTTTGGACTCTTGGATATCATGAAGGTGCATCAACCATTTATCGAGTACTACATCATTCAACTCTTTGCAACCGTATACTTTGACACCGATGATGAAAGGACTCTCACTTGGATGACCAAGGGCACTAAGTTTTCAGCCACCATGAAGGAGTTTGGAGCTCTCTTAGGATATGATGACATGGGAGAACTTGAGTCTAGTGGTTGGCGTTGCCATGAGGGCGACTATTCTAGTGGCAAGAAAGTTCTTGAACCCATCACTATGAAGTATGGAACTTGTGGCCAATCGGCGCACCTTGTCAAGGAGTTTGAGATATTGCACCGTATCTATCATGAGACCATTGCTCCTCGCATGGGAAATTTTGATTAAGTTCATGGCTTCATGTTTGACCTCCTCAAGCTTTCCAAGGTCAACCAAGGTACCGGCAACAAGTTGGATGTCATGGACTTTATGTACAATGAGATATGGAACACCATCGTCGGTAGGAGGGCCCCCATCTATGGACCCTACATTATGAAGCTCATCCATCACAAGTGGCTCCATGCCTTCAAGGAAGACATCATGCAAGATGGCAGCCCTATCAAGACCTTCAAGCCAAAGCAGCTTCGTATCAAGTCCCATGATCCGCCAAAGCCTCCGGCTGAACTTGCTGCTGCTAAGTCTGCTGCTGCTGCTACTGAGTAGACTGCTGGAGGTACTACAGCTAGTGGGAGTGTCCCCCCACTTGAGGAACCATCTTGGTTTAAGAAACTTCAAATCAAAATGAAAAGGGCCTTTTGCTTCAAGCTTGATCTCGAGGACCGTTTGTATGAAGCCCATGTGTTCCACAAGAAGGCAGCTCTCCGTCAGAAACAAATGATGAAATCTATGAACATTCCCGTCTCCGATGGTTCTGAAGGAGATATCACCCCAAAGCATGAATGGGTGTCCAAGCAAGGTTTCTGGAGCGATGATGATGTTCCTCCTGGTGGCGCTCGGTTCTTGGCGTCTTCTTCATCTACCCACCATGACCTTGGTGGAGCTTGATGCTCCTTGGGACGTGTAGCTTCACACTTCTCCCTTTTTGGCGTTTCGTCGACAAAGGGGGAGAATGTGTTCTATTAGGTTGTTTCGTGGGATTTGCATGGGAGGAACACAAGCTTGCCCTTCATTTGATCTTTGACGCTTGTGTTTCATCTTTATTTAGATATTTGCTTTGAACTCTCTTTGGTGCACGGTGTAAGACGTGTAAAGACTTTGTGTTTGTAATATGTCCGTTCTAGTACTCCTTATATTATCTTATGCAAGTTGTTATTAATATTGATCTTGTGAACTTGCATGGCTTGTAAAATATAGGGGGGTGCTCCGCCCGTTTGGATGAGTGTGTATTTTGCATTCAAAGGCAAACATTCAAATAAATGCACGCATCTAGGGGGAGCCTGTTTATCTTTTGCAAATCGTGTGTTGCTACTAATTGTGTTGTCGTCAAACACCAAAAAGGGGGAGATTGAAAGAGCATTTCATTTCCCTAAGTGTTTTGATGTTTTTCGACAACACAATTAGTTGACTAATCTGGGTGTTAAATAGTTGCAGGAACATTGTTATATACTTTGTATATGCCCAGGTTTTTGTCAAGGAAGAAAATGAGCTATTTTCTGTCCCAGACGGTAGTACTGCCATAGGCCCGGTACTACCGCTATTCGCGTATTTTCGGTACTGGCATCGCCCTGTTTTTAGCGGTACTGGCCCGGTAGTGAGCCGGTACTACCGGGTGGCGCGGTACTACCGCGTGGCTCCGTCCGGTACTACCGCTGCGGGCGGTGAGCGAAGGCCTGTTGACCTTCCTCGACGACGTTTGACCCTGCGCTGGTCGGTACTACCGGGTGGAGCCCGGTACTACCGCGGCGGCCATATTTCGTCTGCAACGGCCAGTTTTCCATGAGGAGTATTTATACTCCTTCACCTACCCTTGGACATCTAGCTTGACCACATTGAAGAACACCATTATTGCAAGCTCAAGATTTGTTAGATCTCCCAATCCCTCCACCCCAAGTCGTTGATACTTGGAGGATTGAAGGAGAAGGCCCGGATCTACATCTTCACCAAGCCATTCTTCATTTCCCCCTCATTCACTTGAGGGACTCTTTGCTAGGATTTCCTTTGGGAAAACCTAGCACATTATTGTACTCACTTGTCGTCTTTGTGACAGATTTGTAGTTGTTCGGGAGCCCCCAATCCTATTGTGGGTTGTGCCTCGGATCGTTGTTGTAAGGGCTCCGGATTCCGCCTTGAAGGATTCCGATAGTGAAAGGTGAACCAAACCTTGGTGGTGCGGTTCATCGGAGAAGAAGGTGACGCCTTTGTGGCGGTTGAGTTTTGACCTTCGTGGTAGCTCACACCTCTCCAACGAGACGTACTCCCCTAAAAAGGAGGAACTCATGAATACATCCTTGTCTCCACGTGCTTTCACTTCGGTTATTTCTATCTTTATTTATAGTCTTTACTTCGTGTATCTTGTTTAGCTGCTAGCTCGTCATATAGGTAAATTCACCTTAGTTGCATATCTAGAGAATTTACCTTTTGTGTCAAGCCTAATTTGAAAAAGTATTAAAATTGGAGTAGCACCTATTCACCCCCCCCCCCTCTAGGTGTCATACGATCCTTTCAAGCGGGCCCAGGCCTGTCAGTTTGTCTGCGGCCATGCAAAGGGTTCTTTCGGCATGGGCCGTGCCGAAAGCAGGGTTTCGGCACGGGCCGTGCCGACGCCGCACTATTATTCAAAAATTTCCAAATCGCGTGCTATTTTTTGAATAAAGTTTAAAAAAATATTATTTAATTTTTTTCCCGCGGGAGGCGTGAGAGGACTGGAATTAAAACTCGGCAAACGCTAACGGTTAATGGTGAATTTGAAAAGAGGAAAGACTTGCAATATATACCTAGGCAATTCGAACATCTTTAATAGAAACCTTATTTTAGTAATGGTAGCCTAAAAACCATTTTTTAGTCACGAGAGATCAAAATACGATCTCCAACAGTGCTCTAAACAGTGCCCTATTTTTTATCGGATGTCCCCGAAGGGACTAAACGGTGCCCTATTTTGAGGCTACCTAAACTTTATCCATCTCCGTCTCGTATTTGGGGCAGAGAGGATCGCGCGTGGCACCTGCCCTATAACCAAATCACACGCGTAGCACCAACCACCGATGGAAAATTTTAGCTCCTCCCGATCCCCTTTTGATTGCCGACATCGTCGACGATTCCGGCCAAATATGGCGAGACATTGTCGACCGATTTCGACCAAATCTGGCGAATCCCGCGCCACCACTCGTTGGTATGGCTCCCCTCGACATCTCCTATCGATTCCCCACGTCCAATTCAACCCCGCTGCACCGGCAAGCTCCTCCGCCGCCGGCCAATGGCGAATCAAGCTTTCTCCACAGGTGGCTGCTCCCCGATGACCTCCTCTGCGTGGAGAACAATAACGTCGGCTCCCCACTCGCCCAACAACCCGCGGACGCCAGTCGCCTGCAAGCGAGCGTCCCGACAAGCTGCCCCCACGCGAGCACAACCATGGCACCGGTCTACTCGAAAATCCAGCGTCCTTGTATGCCAAAGTTTTGATTCATAGCTTTCTTTCAATTTAGGCCATTGGCGAGGTAATCTTATGGAAGCCCTGATGCAGCACAATAGGTATAAATCGGTAGAGGAGCTTCTAAAAGCGGGCTATCGGTCGGGGAGTCCTTGAACATCATGGGCCATGGGTGGGGGTGGTGCAGATCCATTAGCTTATGGCTCAAAACCACTTATCTCCGACAGTCCTTGGGGTCTCTGCACACGCCGTAACAATCCGCCATCGCTCACCACCAATGTCGCAGAGACGCTCGTCAACATAAGAGGAGAAAGACCTCCATCATTGCAAGAACTGGAGAGGAGAATGACCTCTAGCGTCGTGAGAACCAGAGAAGCAACATCGCCATCAAAGCTTTTTGAGCCAAACACCAGGCCTCCCCTATCCCAGATATGCCGCCTCTTGTCGACAAAGTCGAGAGATCATGCCAGCTCCACCAGCCATGAACCACCTTCCTCGCTTCAGGGTCGCCATCTTCAACCGCACACCGCGTCGCCACAACCACATGTCGCAGCATTCAAATAGCTCCTGGAAAATTCTCCCTCCTCCATCATGGCGTGCGAGATAAGGCTAGAAAATTGGGGACACATAAGGAGGAAAGACACGTCTGATGGAGTGGCCGCTGCCGCTTTATCGACACCATCCATGAACCTTAACATTGTCGATGTGAAGGATCGGCAAACACACGATGCCATTAAACTCAGAGATGCCACAATATATGACACTTTGGTGTGGGAGTGAAGTTGACGCAGATTTATTCGTCCGGACTCTGCTCCCACCACCCAACGACACAACCACGGCACATTAATCCTATCCATAACAAGCCACTTGAATCTAGATGAATGGGGTCCCCTCCCTCCTACCACCGCCAAAGGACTGGCACCCTCACTGACGGAAATCAGGGAAAAGGAGTCACCTACTTGTCGCCTGTCTCGTAGAAGAAGGGACGAAGCCAAGACTAGCCGTGTACCGGTTTGGTTGTGCATAGCTAGCAAGTACTACAGTTCTTGAATTAAAACCACGGCACTTATTTTGGATCTCAGATTGAAGTCTAGAAATGTTTCTGGTTGCCAGCGTTTAAGTTTGTCAGTTAGACTGCAGTTTTTTGTGATCGCCAACACTTGAGCAGGTGAGACCCTGTACGTTCAATGGAGGCCATGCTGATGCATGTAAAATGCATACATGAACTTTGCACTTTATTCACTCATATTCCAATCATATTTACATCATATAAGGGTTATATCAATGTTTTATCATGATTTGGAAATATCTTAAGGATTTCCTATTTTTATGGAATTAACCCTGCACAGGCAGAAAACCCTAGTTTTGTATTTTAATGTTTCAGGGACCCAAACGTCGTCCAAATCACCTGCAAATTTAGGGGCGTCATTTTTTGGAAGGAAGAAGACCTGTGGGCGAAGGAAGTAAGCAAACGGAGGCCTGAGGCCCAAAAGGGGGTGGCCCACGCGGCCACAGTACCTGGCCGCGTGGGGCCACTCTTTTGGCCCTCGAGGCTCCGTTGCCGTTGATCTTTGCTCCACCGACTCCGGCTTGACCTAAAAACGCCTATAAAAAAGGTCCCCCGACGTTCTCTGGAAGGGGGCGGCGGAGAAACACAGAACCACGAAATAGAGAGTCAGAAGGCTGCCGCCGGAGAAGAGCGTAGGGGGGAACACCACCGGAGTCACCTCCGGAGGGCTCCACCCCCCTCCGGCGTGTTCATCATCAACATATACAGCAAGAACTTCTCCACCATCATCACCATGATGAAGGGGGAGTAGTCCACCCCCTGGACTAGGGTTTGTGGTGATAACTTTTGTATCTCTCCTCTCTCTTGAGATTCACTAATTAGTACTGTATGAGCTACCAAACATGATTACGGTCATCTATGTAATACCTTTGTGGTGAATATTATGGTGTGAGATGATTTGCTATGCATTTACCGTTGTGTTGGAGCTTTTGTGATTTGTCATACTTTGAAGTATGATGTATGTGGGTACGGGATGGCCGATGTGACACGTCATAGGTATTGAATGACACAGTACCGCCCAACATCCTTTATCTGGGGGTAAAAAGAAAGAGTATGATGTGGGAGTGAGAGCAATCACGCTAGCCTTACGAGGGTGACCTAGCAACACAAATGCATACTTCTTTCAACTATGTGTTTTAGGACATATAGCCGTTATAAAAGCTACCATTAAAATATGACAATTATGTGTACTTTATCTATAACATGATAATCACCGTAGATGAGAGAGAGAGGATTAAGTGAACCATGAATCCATGTCCATTGTTCCTATAAGAAACTTACACTTGAGCTTGTCCTCTTGCTGCATAGGGGATTGGGCTTTCTCTCTCTTTGAGAGCTTTTGCTTGCTACCATTTGTCTTGTCCTCTTGCATTGAAGAGGATTGGGACACTTTTACATTCTTGCTTGGTTACTTCCATCCATCAACCACCTTGTTCTCCAAACTTGTTTAGTACATAATCAACTAAAACTTGTGACACTTTAGTTGTAGGGAATAGATAACTTTTCCTTCTTGCTCCTGCGGATCGATACCTTACTTTCACATTGAGAGGTGCTACAGAGATCCCTTGCTCTTGGGGGTTATCAAGTACTTTTTTGGCGCCGTTGCCGGGGAGCGTAGCGCTTAAGTTTCTATTCTTGTGTGCACTAGACTAAGCTTGGGGAGGTTTCTTTATCTTGCAATCATCTAAGCTTGGCGAGGTTCTTTGACTTGTTTGATGATACTATGTCTCCTATTTATGATGATGAATATGATATTTTCAGTCCACCCGCTATTGAGTATAAAGTTTATTGTGATTATGATATGCCTCCTATATATGATGATTACAATGATTATTATGAATGTTTTACTCCCACTATTCCTAATGAAACTGTTTATGCTTATGTGGAGAGTAACGATACTTTTATGCATATGGATCATGATAAGAATGTTTCATGTGATAGCTATATTGTTGAGTTTATCAATGATGCTACTGAAAGTTTTTATGAGAGAGGGAGACATGATTTCATATATCTCAAAAATATTAAGTCTTCTCTCTTTTTGTTGAAAATTTTGAAGTTGCACTTGCTTTGCCTTTCTATGCTAGTCACTTTGTGCTTTATTGATTTATTTTCTTACAAGATCCCAATGCATAGGAAGTGGGTTAGACTTAAATGTGTTTCATATTTTTCTCTTGATGCTCTCTTTTGCATTTCAATTCTTATTCCTATGTGAGCATCATTAAAGCTATCAAGCCTAGCTATATGGCTATAAAGAAAGCGCTTTGCGGGAGGCAACCCGGTTATTTTTTTTGTGTGATTTTCTTTGTGTCCTCTTGCTGTACCAAGAGAATTTGTTTATAGTTTAGGTTCTAGAATTTTCAATAAAGTGCCAAGTTTTACCCTTTTTGGTTTGAAAAAGTTGCTTATAGCGTTCGGAGATTTTATTCCTGCACGAGTCAGTGCACGGTATGATTTTTAATTCTTATTCTGTTACTCCGAATGAGCTTATATTTGAACTGTAGTTGCAACTTTCATCCTCTGTATGCATGAATGTTTTCGGAATTTTTCGAGAAAGTTTGGTAGGGTCGAAAAATACGTTTTACTGCTGCTGTTTTTCTGGACAGATTCTGTCCCATTTTGTTTGATGCATGCTTTGAGCTTTTAAGTTGAATCTTTTTGATCCAATTGAGTTTATGAGTAGGCATACAACATTATACACTTTCTGGACATCTCATATGAATTTTTGTTCAAGGATTATATGCAGCAAGAAACATATTTGTTTATCACTATTAATGCACCCCACAGAAAAGAAATGGGTGAAACGGTGTTTTGAAGTTTTTTCACAGGGATTGGAGGAGATGCACCAAGAGTTATCCAAGGATGGTGAAGACCATAAGCTTGGGGATGTGAAGACAACCCCGCTGGACCTACACACTCTCGGTTTGCACACGTCCAACTTCTGTTTTTCGATCGAAACACTTTATCGCATAAACTTGGAGCGTCTTTTTGTTTGTTTTTGGTTTGATTTTTGTTTTGAGAGACCACCACACTATCATTTTTATATGAGAGAGCTACTAGAAATATGGGTTGAAATATGTTGGATGCTTTTATAAGATTGGGAAACGGGATGTTTGAGTTGATTTTTAATGATACATATAGTTGCATGATTCATGAGCTTGTTTATGAGTAATAGTTTGCAAATCCTTTTTGAAGAGCTATAACTTATTCATGTTTTGGTGCTGATTGTTATTTTACTTGGTTTAACATGGATTAGTTAGTTCTATGGACACTCATGCATGCATCTAGATGGTCAACTTTCTCCCTTTTGCTAGCCAAACATTCCAACAAGTCAAAACTTGTTTCCAACACCTTCAACCAAAGTTATTCCAGTGAGTCCACCATATCTACCTACTAGCTATATGCTATTCTGAGTATGTTCATCATGATATTTGCGTTATCTATACCTCTGAATGAAAATGATTATGTTATTGATTGCCATGGGAAGAGTTGGTTATATAGCTCTCACGAACTTGATGCACATTTTACTATCATTGCAATAAATAAAACATGACCCATTGTGATTAAGATTATGATGCTAGTGGCTTGATAAATGTCCAAGGTTGGGAGTTAGCCCATATGTCACTAGTACAGAACGACACATCAGAAACGGGCCAAAAACCCCTTCGGCAATGGAGAAAGGGTCCGTGTCCCCGCCTCTGTCACTGATGTGAAGCCTCACAATGGCAACGGAGGAGATAAACCGTTTCTGATGTATTTAACATTAGACACGGAGTTTTTCTAATAACCGTTTCTAATAAGGGTTACATGAAAAAAAAAACACGGTGATGGGCTGTGCCGTCGATGGAGCCCCGCTCCATGCGACTAGACGGCCGCCCGGTCGTCACCGTATTCCTGTACGCCCTGCTTTACAAAAGTTCATCTGTGCGCGTGGCTGGAGCTCTACTCCTATGTCTTCACGGCCGCCAGATGAACATCTACTGTCTTTCCTGCTGCGCAAAATGTACTGCTCCTGGTGACGGCACCGTGTATGGAGCCCCGCTCCTAGGTCTTCACGGCAGCAGCATCGTCACCAAGCATCCACCAAGCCCTTGAAACAACGAATATTCTTTGTTAAAAACAGCCAACAAAGCTAATAAACAGAGCCAATAAGCTGTAAACAAAGCAAACCGAGCTAAATACATAGCTGAAGAGCTAACTAACAGAGCAAACCAAGCTAAATAAGTAGCTAACATAGCAAATACATAGCTGAACAGAGCTAACTAACAGAGCAACCCGAGCTAAATAAGTAGCTAACATAGCAAATACATAGCTGAACAGAGCTAACTAACAGAGCAAACCGAGCTAAATAAGTAGCTAACATAGCAAATACATAGCTAAACAAAGCAAACCGAGCTAAATAAGTAGCTAACATAGCAAATACATAGCTGAACAGAGCTAACTAACAGAGCAAACTGAGCTAAATAAGTAGCTAACATAGCAAATACATAGCTAAACAAAGCAAACCGAGCTAAATAAGTATCTAACATAGCAAATATATAGCTGAACAGAGCTAACTAACAGAGCAAACCGAGCTAAATAAGTAGCTAACATAGCAAATACATAGCTAAACAAAGCAAACCGAGCTAAATAAGTAGCTAACATAGCAAATACATAGCTGAACAAAGCTAACTAACAGAGCAAACCGAGCTAAATAAGTAGCTAACAGAGCGGTCATTTACCTTAGGCGAGGCGGGGTCGCTTTCCATCGCGGATTGCGTCCCAGACGTCAGCGCCGGAGCCACTGCCAGAGGAGACGTCAGAGGATACCTCATCCTGCTCGAACACCGGAGAGTCCTCCTCCTCCTCTGCCGCCGCCACCGCTACCGCATCTGGCCCAGGGCCCTGGCCAGGGAGAAGAGAGCGGTCTATGGCCGCCTGAAGCCACGTCTGGAACAACGCCTCCTCGGCGGCTTCTATCGCGTGTTCGGCGGCGGAGATGCGGATAGCTCTCTGCATCGCAGACGCCCGAATGACACCCTCGGCGCGCTCGCGCTCAAAGGAGGCGCGAGAGAGGAGGAGACCGACCTCTAAATCCTCGTCCTTATCGTCCGAGGAGGACGATGAGGACGAGATCCGGGCGTCGGTGGCCGCCGCCGCCGTGGATCCGGATGGGATTTGATGGCTCAGAATGAACTTGCGACCGCAGTCGCCGGGGATCTCGCCCCAGTTGTAGGGGAGATCCTGGCTGCGCCTCGGAGGGTGGGAGGAGGAAGATGCTCCATCTTGACTTCCGTCGGCGCCGGAGGGGTTCGCCATCGATGGGTGAAGTAGGAGGAGAGCGTGTGCGGCTAGGGTTAGGAACTGGGGAGAGTGAGACTGAGAGTGAGAGTGAGATACAGTACTGGAGTGGGAGATATTAATACCGGCACCGCTTAATGTGCCTTCACATGGGAAATGGAGATAGACCGATCTCCATTTCTGATGTGGCAATAGCAGCAATGGAGATATTATTTCCTCCGTTGCCTATATATGAGCAACAGAGATCTTTTTAGCCTCCGTTACCATTGTGTTGGGCCCATCGACCGACTAGCGCGCGCACTCGCGGAAGCGCACGGAGCTCATTTTTCCGTCGCCTAACTCTTGCCGTTGCCATAGAGGGGTATCTGATGTGTCGTTCTGTACTAGTGTGTGCTGTCACATGCAAACCTTTCAACATGCTCCATTTAAGTTGATATCATGTGCTTTTGTCTATGTATGCCTATCATGGTGAAATAAGGGGGAAAAGATTTAGTTTGAATGAGTTTGTATAAATGGTTAGAGAGACGCCTGGGCCGCTAATCTAAGCCATGCATTATTCATGGTGGAAATTTACTTACATGCTATGGTAAATTATCTATGACACACCTTACAATAAAAAGCTATTCCAATGGTAAATAAAAAGGGTGTTGAGGTGGTTCATCTTGTTTGTTTGTCTTGTCATTTTGATATGAGCTTGTTCCATATCCTGGGACAAGAGGTACCCCAGTTGACGCTCTTGATGATACTATTATTACTTACAATGATAGATAACTTGAACTTGCTTTTCCCAAGTTGAGTAACTCATGGTGTAGGTACTTGTATTCAAGGGGCATGAGACATCCAACCTTTACTTTGTCAAGCACACTACTCATATTTGCTCTCACATTAAACTATAATCATTCAAGATGCTATGATAGGGGAATGAGAGCTTGACACCAAGTATTACCACATTGCAATCATTAACTTAAGTAGGAGAGTTTGGAGGTTAGATGAAACTTATGCATGCTTTACCTCTACTCACTTATTCATCTTTCCAAAGTGTCCACCAAACATATTCAGATTTTCATCTACACTCTATGACCATTGTAGGATGTTCTTGCTTATCATTATGCATACATGTGGTCCATATTACTTGCTTCTATGTTCCACTTTGTGAGCTATCAATGAACATCCTTGTCTTGAATACTTGATATCACTTCATAAATTATCTTGCATATTGCTACTCCTTTGAAGAATGAATCATTTGACTTTATGTAGCAATTGTAATCATCTTTGATATCCATTGTTAGTATTAAATTGCAAAGTCCATGTTAGTTTTATCACCTTCATACTCGAGGACAAGCATGGGTTAAGCTTGGGGATGTGGATGCATGTAAAATGCATACATGAACTTTGCACTTTATTCACTCATATTCCAATCATGTTTGCATCATGTAAGGGTTATATCAATGTTTTATCATGATTTTGGAAATATCTTAATGATTTCCTATTTTTATGGAATTAACCCTGCACAGGCAGAAAACCCTAGTTTTGTATTTTAATGTTTCAGGGACCCAAACGTCGTCCAAATCACCTGCAAACTTAGGGGCGTCATTTTTTGGAAGGAAGAAGACCTGTGGGCGAAGGAAGCAAGCAAACGGAGGCCTGAGGCCCAAAAGGGGGTGGCCCACGTGGCCACAGTACCTGGCCGCGTGGGGCCCACTCTTTTGGCCCTCGAGGCTCCGTGGCCGTTGATCTTTGCTCCACCGACTCCGTCTTGACCTAAAAACGCCTATAAAAAAGGTCCCCCGACGTTCTCTGGAAGGGGGCGGCGGAGAAACACAGAACCACGAAACAGAGAGTCAGAAGGCTGCCGCCGGAGAAGAGCGAAGGGGGGAAACGCTGCCGGAGTCACCTCCGGAGGGCTCCACCCCCTCCAGCATGTTCATCATCAACATCTACAGCAAGAACTTCTCCACCATCATCACCATGATGAAGGGGGAGTAGTCCACCCCCTGGACTAGGGTTTGTGGTGATAACTTTTGTATCTCTCCTCTCTCTTGAGCTTCACTAATTAGTACCGTATGAGCTGCCAAACATGATTACGGTCATCTATGTAATACCTTTGTGGTGAATATTATGGTGTCAGATGATTTGCTATGCATTTATCGTTGTGTTGGAGCTTTTGTGATTTGTCATACTTTGAAGTATGATGTATGTGGGTACGGGATGGCCGATGTGACACGGCATAGTTATTGAGTGACACAGTACCGCCCAACATCCTTTATCTGGGGGTAAAAAGAAAGAGTATGATGTGGGAGTGAGAGCAACCACGCTAGCCTTACGAGGGTGACCTAGCAACACAAATGAGTACTTCTTTCAACAATGTGTTTTAGGACATATAGCCGTTATAAAAGCTACCATTAAAAATGACAATTATGTGTACTTTATCTATAACATGATAATCACCGTAGATGAGAGAGAGAGGATTAAGTGAACCATGAATCCATGTCCGTTGTTCCTATAAGAAACTTACACGTGAGCTTGTCCTCTTGCTGCATAGGGGATTGGGCTTTCTCTCTCTTTGAGAGCTTTTGCTTGCTACCATTTGTCTTGTCCTCTTGCATTGAAGAGGATTGGGACACTTTTACATTCTTGCTTGGTTACTTCCATCCATCAACCACCTTGTTCTCCAAACTTATTTAGTGCATAATCAACTAAAACTTGTGACACTTTAGTTGTAGGGAATAGATAACTTTTCCTTCTTGCTACTGCGGATCAATACCTTACTTTCACATTGAGAGGTGCTACAGTGATCCCTTGCTCTTGGCGGTTATCACATGCCATGAACTTTACATGCTCGATCTGTCGGTTGTTTCGGTAACCAGTTGCATCAGTCAAAGGACAAGCATGGGACAGCCAGCCAGCTTGACAAAGACACGACAAAGCTGTTGGTCAGTTAAAAAATATGTTTATTAATTCATTGAATTAAGGGTGTGTTTGGTTCAGCTGTGGATTCCAAAAAAGCTGATGTGGACTGTGAGCTATGAAAAAACCCGCTGTGAGATGAGAACTGTGACAAAGCTGAAAGTCGTTTGGCTGAAACAACTGTGAAACTGTGATTTTTTATGCGAATCATCCGTAATACCCTAAGACCGTGGGAGAGCCGTCGCCACGCCTCGCCGGTCCACCACGTCGGACTGCCTCCAGCCACCTTGATATCGCCGGACCCTCGCCGGAATTGGTCGGACATTGTCGAAACCTCGCCGGAGATAGGGAAAGACACGCCGGACCTCGCCGGAGCCGCACTAGAACGCCTCTGGCCACCTTGATATCGTCGGACCCTCGCCGGAGCCCGGAGTTGGCCGGACCTCGCCAGAGCCGCTTCAGACCCCTCCAGCCACCTTGGTTATCGTCAAACAATCACCGTAGTTGGCCGGACCTCGTTGAAACCTCGCCGAAGATTGGCAAAAACGTGATGTACCTCGCCGGAGCCACGCTGGACCGCCTCCTGCCACCTTGATTATCGCTGGAATCTCGCCGGAGTTGGTCGGACCTCGCCGAAACCTTGCTGGAGATTATGAGAACCGCCCCAAAATCTTTCTAGACAATTTAGAAAGTTAGCTAGCTTGTACGTGCCTGGTTGCTAGCTGATCAATCTTTTTTTTATCGTAGCTGATCAATCTAGTCAAACAAGTACTGCACTAGTGTGGGGACCACGGACTAGATGTCCGAAATACCCGACTATGCTTAACACAACGATCCCGTGATCAGTCTGTCATTGCACATAATCCGAATTGGATACCAAAGTTTACATCCATTACAATACCGAATTAAAAGTCTTACATAAACGGTCTTTTAGACCAAGTCTTACATAGGTGCCTTCATGGGCCAAACCAAAATATCAGCGGAAGCTACGGTGTAGTAGACATCAAATCCTAACGAAGACGACCCGATAGGCAGCTGACTTATGGAGATCCTTAGTTCGCATAGAAGTCGCCATACTACTCCTCGGCGTAGTGCTCCTCCTCATAGCCTGGCTAGGACAATAGCCAGGGACGAAACCAATATGAGTACATTTGAATGTACTCGCAAACTACCCCAACATGAGTATGCACTAGTTTTATTTTAATTCCCAACTTTTATTTATTTAAAACATCTCTATATCTTTATTGAAAAAGGTAAGAAGAGTTTTATAACTATTTTTAAAAGAAGTCACCATCTTATTTGTTACTCCAAAACTCCTCCTTCTTCTGACCATAGCTCACCATGGTCCATTTATTTCAACAACTCATAGCACTCCATTTGGCATAGCTATGTAACACCTTCTCCATTTCAGTTTCTTTTTAAACTTAAAAGCTTTTCCAAAAACTTGCACATGCTCTAGGACAGCCTCCCAACTGTCCATATCCGAGGACTCGGCTATTCGAATAGTTTTACACTCTGCAGAGTTAGCACGCTTTCCCCACATCCATCCGGCAGCTCATCGTGTCCGCCACGTCTCGCCATACAAGGTGTATGCGAAGTAAGCCACCGACCATAGCCTGTCCTTTGCTCATGCTAGTATAGGACCCTACCGCTACGAAATTATCATCCTTTCCATCGACACCCAGTCCAGATTCCCCGTCGGGAAACCTAAGTGTGAGGACTCGTAGTTCTGCCCGGCGAGCGAACCCTTCAATCCCCCATCCTCAGATGCTAGGACCCAGGTTAGGGGGTAGGTCGCCATGACCATCCCCTCATGGAACGAGGTCCTCCTCGTTGTTGAGGCATCCCATACTAATATGAGCAAATTATATGACTACGCCCTTTTCCCATATGTGGGTAAATGTGGTCGCACAGGGTATCGGTTGGTTGTCATAGTACTAGGACACACTGTGCATTTTTCATAAACATCTCCATTCTCCATTTCTCCACTTCCACACCGACATCTCGGTATTCCATATCCACACAAGTATTTTCAAAGGAGTTTTGAATAAACCATTTTATTTTTCCCATCCTATAATTTCATATCAACTACTACATAGTGGTGGCAAAATAATTTCCATACATGTTTTGAAAAGATTTTATAAATCTTTGCTTTAAGAGTAAATCATGATATCAAAAATAGATGCATATATTTGTGGTGCAAGCTCAGAGAGTAGCTTGCCTTGCTCGGCAAAGTGACATTGGTCTTGATCTTCAGATTCAACAAACTCTCCTTCCTCAATAAACCCGACAGCGTTCTCGTCTAATTAATAAACAAACAAATACAAACAATCACTAAACTACTCAAGCAACATCACAACATTTCAATCCTAAACATCACAAATAGCTACTGCACATAACAACCAATACAATTTGGTTACAATTTAATTGAATTAACATTATTTGTTTATAGCCAAATTATGGCAGAAACTTGTTAAACATGTTTTAATTGCATAACTTGAGTTCTGTTGGTCACAAATATACAAACTAAATTTCTATAGAAAGCTACTGATGTGTAGAAGACAACACAATTGAGTTTGGACTAATTGGAGTTACCAAACTCCCTACACAAATGTTTGAATCCAGTAACTTAATAATCAAGTTTTTGCTACAACTCAAGTTAATATTATTCAAAAATTAAATACTTTGAGGGGTAAATAAACATGACTAAATGTGATCTAACAAAATTGGCTCTAACTCATTTGGGTTAACCATTAAACATCTATAAATTTTTTAGTTCAGAAGGGTATTCAAACTTCATCTTTATACTAAACAATTACTACTGCACAAATAATTCTACCAAAATTAGGGAAGCTAATACATGGCAGTACTAAGCTAACAAAATTGGTTTGGAATTATTTGGACTAATTGAGTATCATAAACAAACAAGTTTAGATTTTAAACCTTCTGTGGCATTTTAAATATCACTGTTTATTTATTAATCTAAATGAATTTAATCCAATTGGGCTGGTTAAACATTTTCATAAGCTTTCCATAATAATTGGATTTGATTTATTTGGATGTCTAGATCTCAAGTTATTGAATTTTGAAATTAGATCCAGTACTGATTTTACAGAGAAGTTTAAATTCAAAAATATTACTGTTCTGGATAATGTTCAAAATTATGACAGGTGGGACCTACGTGTCAGCGACACAGTGTGCGCGTGGAAATGATTAAAATGCTGACGGGTGGGGTCAGCCCGTCAGCGGCTAGCTTCAGCGAAGCGTTACGCTGCCGTTGGATTTAGATCCAATGGCCCGTGTTCAGAGACAACGGCGACGACCATTTCTGGGCGGCGCCGATGCTCCGGTGACGGCGAGGTGGACGGAATCCTCACCTAGAGGGCACGGCAGATGGCGGCGATGACGTGAATCGACGGCGGAGGCTCGGGGAAGGTTGTGGCGCGAGTTGTGCTTGCTGGGACGGCATGTAGCGATGACGGCGAGGTGGCTGCACTTCCACGGGCGCGGCAGCAACTCCGGCGATGCTCCGGGGACGCGTCTGTGCACGAAAAAGAGGGCAAAAGGGCTCGGGTGAGTGCGGTGTTCATAAGGAAGAGAGTACGGGCCAGAGATGAGAGAAAGAGAGAGTGTGGCGTCACGGCCATACTCGACCTCGACGGCGGCAGTGGCTGCGGCAGTGCCCGCCCTCCTGGCGGTGCACGGAGAAATTGGAGCGAGGGAGAGGTCGAGGGAGTGCTGTGGAGTGTTCAGAGGGGCTCGGGGTTGTTAAATAGGGCAGGGGTCGGCGTATCGTGGACGGAGCGCACGGGTAACGTCCATGGCGCGCCGGCGAGATATTTCTCGCTCCCTCCTCGACGCGTGCAAGAAGCTCAAGGCCAAGACGTCTGAGGGGTCCGGGCGAGGGCTAGGAGCGGCTGAGTAGACTACGGCATGGCGAGGAGCTGGGAGTGGGCCAAATTTGGCCGGCGCCGTCCGAGCTCTCCACGGCGAGCAACATGGGACAGAGGCGGCATTGGGGAGAGGGAAGTGCTCGAGCGCGAGCAGAGGCTGCAGAGGCAACGAGCGTGGACGAACGATAGCAAGGGGGGGCCTGGGGGGCCTGGAAACGGCGTCGATGACCACGGCGCCACGGCAGCGGCGACTGTGAGCTAGGGGTAGGAGACGACGCGGTTTTTGCAGAACGCCCCCTGGACTTCTTTTTCCATTTACATCTAGGTCATTTTCTGCTTCTTTTATTTCTTTTTATTTCCAGCAGCATTTTCTGGAATTTATCTGGGGTACTTAAATAATTTAGAAAAATTCATAAATATTTGTGAGGCTTCCACATAGCATGTAGTAGCTCCACAAAATTTGGCATTTCAAAATAAAATGTTTTGAATCATTTTTGTTCATAGGGTTTTAATTATGGAATTTTGTTTCATTTCAATTGTTTTTACTTTTGAATTTTTAAAATAGGTTTAAAATATTATTTGAGAGAGATAAGTAGTAAGGATGAAATGGGAGGGTTTGCATTACCACTCCACTGAATTTTTGTTTGAAACAATTTGAGTTTCCCACTTGGAGAATTTGTGTGACACATGTCACATTCATTTTTCTTGTTTCAACTTTTATTTTATTCCTCTTCTTTTCTTCATGTTTTTCTTTAGAGCAAGCAACACACATTTAGCAAGAACTAAATAACACAAGCAACAAGAATTATTACCACAAGCAACAATTTACAACAACACATAATAATCAACAAAAGTTTTTGTTGGCTCTCATTTTTGGAATAATAATACTTATAATATTTTTGGGATGTTACAATCCTTCCCCCTTAAAATAAATCTCGTCCCGAGATTTGCTAGGCTTAGGTACTAAAGAGGTCTGGGAATTCGCTCCTAAGATAATCTTCGCGTTCCCAAGTTGCTTCTTCTTCAGAGTGGTTAGTCCACTGGACTTTGTAGAACTTGATCGCACGTCTTCGGGTAACACGAACATCTTCTTCGAGAATTTGAGGGGTCTCTCACGATAAGTCAGGTCTTGGTTCAGGTCGATGGAGAGGTGGTCGATGTTTTTGAAAACATCAGGCTGGTCAGGAACTTCAAGACACTTCCGGAGCAAGGAAATGTGGAAGACATCATGATAATCTCCTAACTCCGGGGCAACTCCAGCTGATAGGATACTTCTCCTCGACGAGCAATGATCTTGAAGGGTCCAATATACCTTGGCGCTAATTTTCCTTTGACATGGAAACGCTGCATTCCTTTAAGGGGTGTCACTCGGAGATAAACATAATCTCCGACACTGAAAGTGAGATCACGGCGCTTGGTGTCAGCGTAACTCTTCTGACGGGATTGGGCAGTTTTGAGGCGTTCACGAATAAGCTGAACTTGCTCTTCAGCTTCACGGAGGGTATCTGGTCCAAACAATTTGCCTTCTCCGGTATCGGACCAATTCAGGGGTGTACGACACTTCTTGCCGTAAAGGGCTTCAAAAGGGGCCATTTGCAGACTGACTGATAACTGTTGTTGTACGAGAATTCTGCAAACGGAAGACAATCTTCCCACTTGGAACCATAGGATAGAACACATGCGCGAAGCATGTCCTCCAATATCTGGTTCACTCGCTCAGTTTGGCCATCGGTCTGGGGATGATAAGCTGTGCTAAATGCTAACTTGGTTCCGAGGGCTTCATGAAGGGATTTCCAGAATCTTGAGGTGAATTGCGTGCCTCTATCAGATACAATCTTCTTAGGCACACCATGCAGGCTTACTATTCTGGAAATATACAGTCTGCTAACTGGGCTCCATTGTGGTGGTTTGACAGGATAAAATGGGCAACCTTGGTCAGTCGATCAACGATGACCCAGATTGAATCATGGCCTCGGTTGGATCTTGGAAGTCCGGTAATAAAATCCATTCCAATCTCATCCCACTTCCACTCGGGAATTTTCAAAGGTTGAAGCAATCCAGCGGGTCGCTGATGTTCAGCCTTGACTCGCTGACAGATATCACACTTGGCTACGAAAGAACCAATCTCTCGCTTCATTCCATGCCACCAAAATCTTTCTCGAAGGTCTTGGTACATTTTGGTTCCGCCGGGGTGGATTGAATAAGGGGTCTCATGGGCCTCCTTCAGGATTAACTCCTTAAGTTCCGTGACATTGGGCACACAGATACGGTCATTGAATTTCAGCACTCCTTCAGCATCTTCGGTAAAACCGGGTGCTTTGCCGAGGGAAATCTTCTTCTAATTCCTTCAATGCTTTCATGACCTTTTTGGGCTTCTTTGATTTGATCCATCAGGGTTGGGGTTAACTCTAAATTGGCGAGATAACCATGGCTAACAAGTTCTAGTCCAAAATCTTGAACTCTTTGAACAAGGCTGGCTGTTCGGCTTGGATCAGGGCATTCAGGGTGCAGGGTTTGCGACTAAGGGCATCGGCAACTACATTAGCCTTTCCAGTGATAATGGATTCCAATATCATAATCCTTGATTAATTCCATCCATCTCCTCTGTCGCAGGTTCAACTCCTTCTGGGTGAAAATATACTTCAAGCTCTTATGATCCGTATAGATCTCACAGCGATGTCCCGCAAGATAGGGACGCCACTTTTAAGAGCAAGAACAACAGCAGCTAACTCCAGTCATGGGTTGGGTAATTCTCTTCATGCGGTCGCAACTGCCGGGACAGATACGACACAACTTTGCCTTCTTGCATCAGAACGCAACCAAGTCCGAGGCGTGATGCATCGCAATACACGTCGAAACTCTGGTGACGTCTGGCATAATCAATTGGGGCTGAGGTTAGTCTCTTCTTCAGTTCTTGGAAACTATCTTCACACTTCTGAGTCCATTCAAATTTCTTGTCCTTCTTCAACAGTTGGGTCATGGGTTTGGCTATACTGGAAAATCCTTCAACGAACTTGCGGTAATAACCGCGAGTCCGAGAAAGCTTCGGATTTCAGTCACACTGGTTGGGGATAACCAGTCAACAATGGCTTGGATCTTCTCGGGTCAACAGAAATTCCTCCGGCAGATACAACATGTCCGAGAAATGCCACTTCACTGAGCCAAAACTCACACTTGCTAAGCTTGGCATACAGCTGGTGCTCTCGGAGGGTCTCCAAAACTAGACGCAGGTGTTCAGCATGCTCTTCTTCGGTCTTGGAATAAATAAGGATGTCATCAAGGAAAACTACCACGAACTTGTCGAGGTACTCCATGAAAATCTTGTTCATGAGATTCATGAAATAGGCTGGGGCATTGGTCAGACCAAAGGACATCACGGTGTATTCAAACAAACCGTAACGGTGGTGAAGGCGGTCTTGGGAATGTCTGTCTCTCGGATCTTCAACTGATGGTAACCTGTCCGAAGATCGATCTTGGAAAAGACTCGGGCTCCGTTCATTTGATCGAACAGATCCTCGATCTTGGGAAGAGGGTACTTGTTTTTAATGGTCACGTCATTCAGCTTGCGATAATCCACACACAGGCGTGTGGTACCGTCTCTCTTGTCCACAAAAATAATGGGTGATCCCCAGGTGAAGCGCTTGGGCGGACAAGACCTTTGCTTAGCATATCAGCCAACTGCTTCTTCAACTCAACCAGTTCTTCCGGATTCATCCGATAAGGCTTTTGGGATATGGGGCTGTTCCTGGGATAAGCTCAATTATGAACTCAATATCCCGGTCTGGCGGCATACCAGGCAATTCTTCAGGGAAAACATCCTTGAATAGGTGAACAACACGGATCTCATCTAGGGCGGGTCGAGCTATGCTCTCATGGCATCCGGGTCTGGTCTGGCTGGTCTCAGATGCATACTCCACTTCAACTCCATCATCAGAAGTGAGAGAAACAGCTCTTCGGGCACAGTCAATACGACCGTGATACTTGGCTAACCAATCCATTCCAAGAATAACATCTATGCCTTGGTTTCCTAAGATAATTAGGTCGGCTGCAAACTTTACTCCTCCAATCTCTATGGGGGTTTCGGAACACATCTGGTTGGTTTTGGCTAACATCCTGGGGTTTGTACCAACATGGGTTTGGGTAAAAGGCTCCCGACTAAACCTCCCTTAGAAACAAACTCTTCGGTAATAAACGAATGGGTGGCACCAGAATCAAACAGAACAGTTGCAGGTACTGAGTTGACAAGGAACGTACCCAGCACAACATCTGGCGCTTCTTCAGCTTCTTCAGCATTGATGTGGTGCAGACGGCCCTTGACAACAGCAGCATTTCCGCGGGGTGCGGCATTCTTGCCATTACCATTTCCATTGCGGCCTTGACCATTGTTCGGTGCATTGGGGCGCTGAACATTCCTCTTAGGATTGGGGCATTCTCTGGAGTAGTGACCTTTGTTGCCACATTCAAAGCAGACAACATTGGCATTGGGGTTGAAGTTGTTGAAGTTTCCTCTGGGACGGTTATTGTCATTGGGGCGGTTGAAGTTGTTTGGGCGGTTAGGGAAATTGGGGCGTGGAGCTTGGGTGGACGATAGGCAGGCCTGGGGTTTTGCTGAAAGATACGAGGTTTCTGGCTGCTCGAACCTTCCTGAGCATTCATCCTCCTCTTGCGACCTTCATACATAGACTTGCGCTTGGTCTCCAGCTGGATGGCTTTGTCCACAAGTGACTCCAGATCACGGAAGTCATGGATAACCAGAGCACACTGCAGTTCATCATGAAGTCCACTCATGAAACGCTCCATCTTCTTCTCTTCTTTGTCGGTGTCATCAGGAGCATACCGAGATAAGTCGGTAAATCCTCAAGATAACCGACCACATCTCTACTTCCCTGCCTCAGCTTACGGAATTCATCCTTCTTCCTCTCAATGAGTCCGTAGGGAATGTGCTTCTTGCGGAACTTCTCCTGGAACTCAGCCCAGTTGATAACATGACCAGCTTGCTGGAGAGCCTTGGTAGTTTCCCACCAAGCTCGTGCAGGTCCAGCAAGATAGTGGGTTGCATACAACACTTTCTCATTTTCTCCACAGCAGCAACTTCCAGATTGTTGTCGATGGTGCGAAGCCAATCATCGGCTTCTAGTGGGTGAAGTCCCTTGGAGTAGGTAGGTGGGTTGGTCTTCTGGAAATCGCCTAAGGTGGATCGCTGGTTTCCATCGCCATTGCCATTGCCATTGTTGTTTGTTGTTGTTGTTTTGGTTGAGTTGGGTGGCAGCGATTGCTGCAGGGCAGCGAGATGAGCTTGGCGCTCTTCCCGGGCATTTTGGCGTTCCTCCATGATAAGCGCGAGAAGTTGGGCGGGGGTTGGGTCCGGTGGTGGTGGTGCTGATCCTGATCCTCCGCATTATTGCGACGGGGCGGCATCCTGAAGCACACCGGGTATAAGAGGCAAGGCAAAAAGTTTCGACTAAGGGAAAAGACGATTTCGAAGTGGTTGATTAATTAAGGTGATATAGAAAATATTTTACACAGATCAAACAAGACATACTTATATATTACCAACATCACATCAAGGAGTTCATAACAACATCAAGCTTACAACATCAAGCTTACAACATCTGGTTTCCAAAAGAACCACTACTTCGACTCGACTAGCGATAGGGGTCGACCTAATCCTGCGGTAGTACTCAAGTCACTCGCCTACTGAGGTGGAACCTCAGCTCTGCGATGTCAGCGTCTGACTGGTAAGGTGGCTCCTCGGGATCCTCCTCCTCGTCCTCGAGTACTGCCTCGAGTGGCTCCTCCTCCTCGTCAACTAACTCCTCATCGTCGTCCTCCTGATCATAATCCATCTCCTCCATGAAGTCATCATCGTCACTGAGGAAAGCGTTGTTCTCCTTGCGGAGATCCTCGCCCTCCTCCTCCATCTCGTCAGTATGGTGCTCTAAATCCTGGATCAGCTCGTCCTGCTCCGCCACCTTCTTGCGGAGCTTCACGATGGTCTTCCTCAGCTGGTTCCTCTTCTTGACAAGAGTGATCTTCTCCTTCTTCAGCTGCGCCTCACTCTCGCGACTCTCCGCGATCGAGATGCGCTCGAAGCGAGAACGAAGTCTAGCGCACGACAGATCCTCCTGGGTGCGAAAGAGCATAATCTCCATGTCCAAGATGTACTCTCCGAACGTCGGGTGTAGCGGGGATCGGATAGGGTGTCCATCATCGGTGCGCCTCCCGTAGAACCGGAAACGGGAGTTCACTAACTCCGCCTTGTGCTCCTCACAAAGTCGGGCTAGCATCCTCTGCATAGAACGACACAGTCCATCGCCCCAGTGGACGTCCATAGTGGTGAAGATCAGCGTCTTGGATCCGGGAGACTTGATGTTCCCCGAACAGACGACTCGACCAACCAACACAGGTTCCTGTGGCCGAGAGTGTCCACCTGGGCTCCCCTAAACTCTGGAGCGGGGCGACCTAACTGCTTGCTCAACTCGAACAAGTCCTTCTCGAACATCAGCTTGCTGTCCCTCTCAAGCTGAACGAACTTGGTCCAATGGATCGCCATCTACAATTTTTAGCAAAATTTTAAGTTAGTGAGATGACAAGTGTATCAAAATTTTAAATGTAGTATGGCAATATGTGAGCAAAATTTTAAGCTTAATGGAACGACAAGTGTACAAAATTTTAAGGATACAAGAAAAAATGTAATACTTAATGAGGGTCGAATTTTTGTATAAGTAAGAGGATTGGAGATAAGAAATTTTTGAAAATACTTCACTCTTTTATTTTTAGAATTTAACTTTTGTAACTTCTATCTAGCGACCATGCTAATCTAAGGTCCCTTAAAGTCAGGATGGCTCTGATACCAAGTCTGTGGGGACCCCGGACTAGCTGTCTGAAATACCCGATTATGCTTAACACAACGATCCCGTGATCAGTCTGTTGTTGCACATAATCCGAATTGGATACCAAAGTTTACATCCATTACAATACCGAATTAAAACTCTTACATAAACGGTCTTTTAGACCAAGTCTTACATAGGTGCCTTCATGGGCCAAACCAAAATATCAGCGGAAGCTACGGTATAGTAGACATCATATCCTAACGAAGACGACCCGACAGGCAGCTAACTTATGGAGATCCTTAGTTCGCGTAGAAGTCGCCATACTCCTCCTCGGCGTAGTGCTCCTCCTCATAGCCTGGCTAGGATAATAGCCAGGGACGAAACCAATATGAGTACATTTAAATGTACTCGCAAACTACCCCAACATGAGTATGCACTAGTTTTATTTTAATTCCCAACTTTTATTTATTTAAAACATCTCTATATCTTTATTGAAAAAGGTAAGAAGAGTTTTATAACTATTTTTAAAAGAAGTCACCATCTTATTTGTTACTCCAAAACTCCTCCTTTTTCTGACCATAGCTCACCATGGTCCATTTATTTCAACAACTCATACCACTCCATTTGGTATAGCTATGTAACACCTTCTCCATTTCAGTTTCTTTTTAAACTTAAAAGCTTTTCCAAAAACTTGCACATGGTCTAGGACAGCCTCCCAACTGTCCATATCCGAGGACTCGGCTATTCGAATAGTTTTACACTCTGCAGAGTTAGCACGCTTTCTCCACATCCATCCGGCAGCTCATCGTGTCCGCCACGTCTCGCCATACAGGGTGTATGTGAAGTAAGCCGCCGACCATAGCTTGTCCTTTGCTCATGCTAGTATAGGACCCTACCGCTATGAAATTATCATCCTTTCCATCGACACCCAGTCCAGATTCTCCGTCGGGAAACCTAAGTGTGAGGACTCGTAGTTCTGCCCGGCGAGCGAACCCTTCAATCCCCCATCCTCAGATGCCAGGACCCAGGTTAGGGGGTAGGTCGCCATGACCATCCCCTCATGGAACGAGGTCCTCCTCGTTGTTGAGGCATCCCATACTAATATGAGCAAATTATATGACAACGCCCTTTTCCCATATGTGGGTAAATGTGGTCGCACAGGGTATCGGTTGGTTGTCATAGTACTAGGACACACTGTGCATTTTTCATAAACATCTCCATTCTCCATTTCTCCACTTCCACACCGACATCTCGGTATTCCATATCCACACAAGTATTTTCAAAGGAGTTTTGAATAAACCATTTTATTTTTCCCATCCTATAATTTCATATCAACTACTACATAGTGGTGGCAAAATAATTTCCATACATGTTTTGAAAAGATTTTATAAATCTTTGCTTTAAGAGTAAATCATGATATCAAAAATAGATGCATATATTTGTGGTGCAAGCTCAGAGAGTAGCTTGCCTTGCTCGGCAAAGTGACATTGGTCTTGATCTTCAGATTCAACAAACTCTCCTTCCTCAATAAACCCGACAGCGTTTTTGTCTAATTAATAAACAAACAAATACAAACAATCACTAAACTACTCAAGCAACATCACAACATTTCAATCCTAAACATCACAAATAGCTACTGCACATAACAACCAATACAATTTGGTTTCAATTTAATTGAATTAACATTATTTGTTTATATCCAAATTATGGCAGAAACTTGTTAAACATGTTTTAATTGCATAACTTGAGTTCTGTTGGTCACAAATATACAAACTAAATTTCTATAGAAAGCTACTGATGTGTAGAAGACAACACAATAGAGTTTGGACTAATTGGAGTTACAAAACTCCCTACACAAATGTTTGAATCCAGTAACTTAATAATCAAGTTTTTGCTACAACTCAAGTTAATATTATTCAAAAATTAAATCCTTTGAGGGCTAACTAAACATGACTAAATGTGATCTAACAAAATTGGCTCTAACTCATTTGGGTTAACCATTAAACATCTATAAATGTTTTGATTCAGAAGGGTGTTCAAACTTCATCTTTATACTAAACAATTACTACTGCACAAATAATTCTACCAAAATTAGGGAAGCAAATACATGGCAGTACTAAGCTAGCAAAATTGGTTTGGAATTATTTGGACTAATTGAGTATCAGAAACAAACAAGTTTAGATTTTAAACCTTCTGTGGCATTTTAAATATCACTGTTTATTTATTCATCTAAATGAATTTAATCCACTTGGGTTGGTTAAACATTTTCATAAGCTTTCCAGAATAATTGGATTTGATTTATTTGGATGTCTAGATCTCAAGTTATTGAATTTTGAAGTTAGATCCAGTACTGATTTTACAGAGAAGTTTAAATTCGAAAATATTACTGTTCTGGATAATGTTCAAAATTATGACAGGTGGGACCTACGTGTCAGCGACACAGTGTGCGCGTGGAAATGATTAAAATTCTGATGGGTGGGGGCAGCCCGTCAGCGGCTAGCTTCAGCGAAGCGTTACGCTGCCGTTGGATTTAGATCCAACGGCCCGTGTTCAAAGACAACGGCGACGACCATTTCTGGGCGGCGCCGATGCTCCGGCGATGGCGAGGTGGACGGAATCCTCACCTAGAGGGCACGGCAGACGGCAGCGATGACGTGAATCGACGGTGGAGGCTCGGGGAAGGTTGTGGCGCGAGTTGTGCTTGCTGGGACGGCGTGTAGCGACGACGGCGAGGTGGCTGCACTTCCACGGGCGCGGCAGCAACTCCGGCGACGCTCCGGGGACGCGTCTGTGCACGAAAAAGAGGGCAAAAGGGCTCGGGTGAGTGCGGTGTTCATAAGGAAGAGAGTACGGGCCAGAGATGAGAGAAAGAGAGAGTGTGGCGTCGCGGCCATGCTCGACCTCGACGGCGGCAGTGGCTGCGGCAGTGCCCGCCCTCCTGGCGGTGCACGGTGAAGTTGGAGCGAGGGAGAGGTCGAGGGAGTGGTGTGGAGTGTTCATAGGGGCTCGGGTGGTTAAATAGGGCAGGGGTCGGCGTATCGTGAACGGAGCGCACGGGCAGCGTCCATGGCGCGCCGGCGAGATATTTCTCGCTCCCTCCTCGACGCGTGCAAGAAGCTCAAGGCCGAGGCGTCTGAGGGGTCCGGGCGAGGGCTAGGAGCGGCTGGGTAGACTACGGCGTGGCGAGGAGCTGGGAGTGGGCCAAATTTGGCCGGCGCCGTCCGAGCTCTCCACGGCGAGCAACGGGGGACAGAGGCGGCATTGGGGAGAGGGAAGTGCTCGAGCACGAGCAGAGGCTGCAGAGGCAACGAGCGTGGACGAACGCGAGCAAGGGGGGCTTGGGGGGCCTGGAAACGGCATCGACGACCACGGCGCCACGGCGGCGGCGACAGTGAGCTAGGGGTAGGAGACGGCGCGCTTTTTGCAGAACGCCCCCTAGACTTCTTTTTCCATTTACATCTAGGTCCTTTTCTGCTTCTTTTATTTCTTTTTATTTCTAGCGGCATTTTCTGGAATTTATTTGGGGTACTTAAATAATTTAGAAAAATTCATAAATATTTGTGAGGCTTCCACATAGCATGTAGTAGCTCCACAAAATTTGGCATTTCAAAATAAAATGTTTTGAATCATTTTTGTTCATAGGGTTTTAATTATGGAATTTTGTTTCATTTCAATTGTTTTTACTTTTGAATTTTTAAAATAGGTTTAAAATATTATTTGAGAGAGATAAGTAGTAAGGATGAAATGGGAGGGTTTGCATTACCACTCCACTGAATTTTTGTTTGAAACAATTTGAGTTTCCCACTTGGAGAATTTGTGTGACACATGTCACATTCATTTTTCTTGTTTCAACTTTTATTTTATTCCTCTAATTTTCTTCATGTTTTTCTTTAGAGCAAGCAACACACATTTAGCAAGAACTAAATAACACAAGCAACAAGAATTAGTTACCATAAGCAACAATTTACAACAACACATAATAATCAACAAAAGTTTTTGTTGGTTCTCATTTTTGGAATAATAATACTTATAATATTTTTGGGATGTTACAACTAGCTAGCCTGTAGTACGTGCAAGCTCAGCCGCATCTAAATTACACACTCGGGATCGAAATAATATACGGCCAGCGGCGTACAGTGAGCGCTGATATGCCTGATACGTGATTTGAGCTGCCGCCGTGGAGCCTATCTTCCACCGCAGGTCCGTAGTCATCAACGTTGACGTCATGGCCAAAGATCAGGGGTCTTCGCACACGGATAATCCTACCCAGTCAGCTATCGGGCGAGCATAGCTTCTGATCAATGGTGAGACAGAGCGACGGCCATCATGATTGCAGGTTGGGGGAGGAAACGAAGAAGGCAAGGAGGCCAGGCGGCGGTGCAATCTCTCCGGCCGGCGGCAGTCATGAGTTAGGATGAAAACAAGGCTTGCGCGAGTGGAGGCGCAGGAACGTGGTTGGAGCAGCGGATGGCGGCCGGACCGGCGGAGCATCGCCGGCGAGGCGTCCTGAGGGGCAGCGCGAGAATGTGCGAAACCTACATGTTATGCTTTCTTTCCTGGTCGATCGATGTTCTGTTTCGCTCGGGAAGTGGAAAATAGGTTGAAGCTGTATCACTTATCGGTGGCGGCGTGGGTAATTTAACCGAGAAGTTGGTTTTTGTCGGCCCAGTGAGAACCAGGATGTGCTGGGCCTGTCCTCCATAGCCCTCGACACTCGGTGGCTGATTTTCGCAAAGGACCAGGCTTACGGCCTGGAGAGACTCGCGAGACAAATTGCCTCGCGAAGGCTTGGGAGGCAGCAGAGGCCAGCGGAGGCCCCCCTTTACTGCTACCCTTCTTCAAGGAGATCTTCCCTGAAGGGAAGTCAACGCCGAATCCTCCACAGGGCACCCCAGCCCTCGTGGGGATTCCTTCGCTGCAAAGCAACCTTTGCAGAGCGCACATGGGCTCTGCAGCGGCCGCAGAGTGACGCGCGCCTCTGCGCGCGGTGACGACGACGCCGCAGTTGCCATTTTGGTGATTAAAGGAGTCAACAAAGCTGTGCCACGCGCACCGGACTACAAAGATTTCCTCTTTGGTGATAAGGGGACCGGCCGGCGCTACGCTCCACGGCCGACGTCACCGTGGGCACCCAACGTTCCTCTGCAGCCCCAGCTGGCCGCCCTGCATGGACGGTGGCTTCTCTGCCACATGCATCAGCTTTGCGCCCATGGACTGCGTCCATGGACAGCTGGGTTGCGGTGTACCTTGCTCCTCCTTCTGTCACCATGTGGTAGCCCTTCCGCTGCGCAAGGACAGGGAAGAGGCCCGGGGCGCCTATAAAAGGAGGCGGTGCTCCACCGTAGAAAAGGATCACACTTTCATTCTAGCTTAGCTACCTACGCGCAAGGAAGAAGAAGACTACGGTTTCATCTTCCTTGAGCACACCATTGCCAAAAGAGAGCCCTCGGCAAGCTCATTGTACTGCAGCCTCCATAGCAGTGCAATACAGACAAGCAGGAGTAGCGGTTTTACCTCCACACGAGGGCCGTGAGCCTGGGTACGGGCTGGTGTTCATCTCTGTCATGATGTCCCTCCTCATGCTTGACGAGCACCGTCGCCGTGCAGGTTGAGGGTTGTTTGACCAACGTGTTCAGCCCCTTACACGAACTCTCTTCGTGAGTTTGGCCACCCCTGTTCCATGGGAGTCATTCTCCGACAATTGGCGCGCCAGGTAGGGGGCAGAGGCGCGTCTTCAACCTTCACCGACCTCTGCACCATGACGGACACTCGCGCTAACCGGCGGGCGTCAGGCAGGGCTAGCATCGAGCCCGCTGCCAACACCACCAATCCCCGCGGCCGTCCACGCGCTAGCCGTGCTTCGGGGCGCAACACCGCTGAGTCGCGTGTGGAGCACCCCGAGGACGCTGACGGCCACCACGACGACCGCTATGACGAAGACGTCGACCACGGGCACGGTGAGGACGTTGAGTCCTCGCATCCGTTCCAGCGCCAAAGCGCCTCCACTCTTGGGCGTCCAGCACCCAGTCCGAACACCGCCCTACTCATGGCCGCGGAGCTCTTCCGCTACCGCCCCACCGCCGAAGCGCACGACAACTGGCTCGGCCGCCTCCAGCACCTCGTCGACATCGCGGCTGCACCGCGCGCAGCTCCGGCGACGTCATCACGCTCTCTGGTGCACCCCAACGCAGGGCACGCAGGGACCGCCGCGCACGGCGCACCACCGCCGCCGCCTCCGGCTGCGGCCCACAAAGCCGCCTCCCACGCGTCTTCGCCGCGTGATTGCCAAATCGTGCAGCGGACTCCTCCAGACGCGCGGGTGGAGATGGAGCGTCAGAAGGACCTCCAGAAGCGCATCGTCGAGGAAATCGGCCAGGCGGGGCGACAGAACCGCATAGCTCTTCAGGGCGGCGTCGCCTCGTACGCCACAGGATGTTCATCTGGCCACAGAAGTTCAGACCTGACTTACCCAAGGACTACGACGGCACGAACAACCCCATCGAGTTCCTGCAGCTCTACACCACCTCCATCCAGGCCGCGGGGGGAGACGACAAGGTCATGGCCAACTGGTTCTCCCACGCCCTCAAGGATTCTGCCTTGTCGTGGTTCCTGAACCTTCCAGAGGACTCCATTGACTCGTGGAAGGAGCTCTGCCAGCAGTTCGTTGCGAACTTCAAGGGCACATACGAGCACGCCCTCACCTACAACACCTGCGCGCTGTGTGCCAGAAGCCTGGCGAGACCCTCCGCAGGTACATCCAGCGCTTCAGCCAAGTCCGCAACAAGATCCCGAACATCCCGGACTCGCACGTCATTGCTGCCTTCAGAGAGGGCGTCACCAACCACAAGATGCTCGAGAAGCTCGACATCCACGATAGCCTCTCCTCCATGGTGAAGCTCTTCGACATCGCAGACAAGTGCGCCAAGGCAGAAGAAGGCCTCATGTTCGTCAAGGTGGCCTCAGCGGACGACCCTGTCGAGGGATCCAAGACCCAGAAGAGGCGTGACGAAACAAAGCGCAAGCCTACCGCTGTTCTAGCAGCCAAGCCCGACGCCAAGCACGTTCACGAAGACTCTCCCGAGGCAGGCGAGAAAAAGGTGGACAGCCGCCCGTTCTGCATCTGCCACAACAGGCGCGGCCATGCGACAGAGAACTGTTTCGACCTCAAGCAGCTGAGCAAGAAGCGCGAGCAAGAAGAAGGCAGCGGTAGCCGCGGCAGAGGCCGTAGTTACCACAAGGGTGGACGTAAAGGCAACTACCAGAGGCCGCAGGGGACTCAGTCGAACGCCGCCGAGAAAAACAACAACCTCCCCGACGAAGAGCCCGGGGGTTACCAGGGCCCTAAGGGTGCTATGGCATGCATCCTCGGCGGATCCCAAGTGCCCAAGTCCAACAATCAGTTCAAGCAGTCAGCTCGCGAGCTCAATGCAGTGCTTCCCGGGATCGAAACGTCCCGGCCCCTCAAGTGGTCCCAGTACACCATAGCCTTTGACGCCAAAGATCATCCCAAGTCGACCAAGACTATAGGCACCCTCCCGTTGGTGCACACCCCCACCATCAACAATATAGATGTCGGCAAGACGCTCATTGATGGGGGTGCATGCCTGAATGTCATCTCTGTCGAGACCTTTGAGACGCTTCAAGTGCCCTACGAGTGGCTTATGCCCTCCAGGCCTTTCACTGGGGTTACCAATGGCTCAATCTCGCCTCTGGGGCAAGTGAGGTTCGCGGTCACCTTCGGCACGCAGAAGAACTACCGCACCGAGCTAATTGACTTCGACGTCGCGCACATTGGCCTGCCTTACAACGCCATCCTCGGCTACCCCGCCCTGGTGAAGTTCATGGCCGTCACGCACCACGCCTACAACATGGTCAAGATCCCTGGCAGCGGTGGCACCATCACCATCCATGGTCACGTGCAGGACGCCACGCGCGCTGTCGAGATCGCCTACAAGGCCGCTGCCATGGCATTCCCGCTGACGAGGACATGAAGCCTCTCGAGAGGCCCAAGAAGAAGAAGCAGCTGTTCTCTCAAGAGCAAACATCTACAAAGAAGGTGTCGCTGAGCACCAGTGGCTCGGGGGCTGAGGGCTCGGAGGCTAGCGTCACCATAGGCGCTGGCTTGCCTCCCAAATAGGAATGCACGCTCGTCGCCTTCCTTCGGGCAAACTCTGACATGTTCGCATGGACTCCGTCAGAAATGTCCGGTGTACCAAGAGAGGTGATCGAGCACCACTTAGCCGTGTGTCCAAACGCACGCCATGTAAAGCAGAAAGCGTGGAAACAAGCCCCCGAGAAGCAAGCGTTCATCATCAAAGAAGTAGAGAAGCTAAAAGCAGCAGACATCATTCGAGAAGTGGCCCACCCCACTTGGCTCTCCCACGGCGTGGTTGTCCCAAAACCCAATGGAGACAGCCGGCGTTTTTGAGGAGAGGTTCTCCAAGGCGTCCATAAAGCAGCCACAAGAAGCAGCAGCCGCGAGCGCAGACGAAGTACTCCCACCACCTCCTATAGGTGGAGCACCCAACTGCGGTCCGCCCATCAGGGGAGCGTCTGCTGCTGGCTATGGTGCATCAAGAGACAGGCTGGGTCGACAAACTCAAGGACTATTTGCTGAAGGGAGTCCTCCCCGAGGAAGACGCGGAGGTGGAATGAGTCGCTCGACAAGCCAAGTCATACTATATCCTCGAGGGAGACCTGTACCGCAAGCGCCCAAATGGAATTGCACTCAAGTGCGTCCCCCCGAGGAAGGTCGCATGCTGATAAGAGACATTCACAGTGGAGAGTGTGGCCACCATTCCTCTGCACGCACCCTTGCCGGCAAGGTCTTCAGGAGCGGATTCTACTGGCCCCAAGTGTTTCAAGATGCCACCACCATCGTCCAGTCTTGCGATGCGTGCCAGTTCCACGCCAAGCAAGTCCATCAGCCCGCACTGGGACTCCAAACCATCCCACTCTCCTAGCCTTTCGCGGTCTGGGGGCTAGACATCTTGGGCCCCTTCCCGAGATCGCAAGGGGGCTACCGCTTCCTCTTCGTGTCCGTCGACAAGTTCACCAAATGGGCAGAGGTTGAAGCGGTGCGCAGCATACCGGCCAGAGCAGCAGTAAAATTCATCAGAGGCCTGGTCTGCCGTTTTGGTGTGCCAAATCGCGTCATCACCGACAATGGCTCACAGTTCACCAGCGGCATCTTCAGGGCCTACTGCGAGAGTCTTGGCACCAAACTCTGCTTCGCCTCGGTGTCTCACCCACAGAGCAACGGTCAAGCCGAACGAGCAAATGCTGAGGTCCTCAAGGGCCTCAAGACACGAAGCTTCAACCGCCTCAAGGGCTATGGCAAGGGCTGGATAGACGAGCTCCCGTCCGTGCTCTGGTCCATCCTCACGAACCCCACGAAGCCCACCGGCGAGATGTCTTTTTTCCCTCGTATATGGAGCTGAAGCAGTCCTTCCCACAGAGATCAAGCATGGATCCGCACGGGTCCTTGCCTTCAATGAGGATAATCAGGAAGACCTCCACAACGATGACCTGCTGCTCCTCGACGGACTACGCCGCTGTGCCACTCTCAGGGCAGCAAAGTACCAGCAAGACCTGCGACGCTACCACAGCCGCCACATACGCCCGCGCACTCTCGAGACAGGCGACCTCGTCCTCAGGAGAATCCTCTCCAGGGAAGGTCTCCACAAGCTCTCGCCCATGTGGGAAGGCCCCTACAGGGTCGCCCACATCGCCAGGCCCGGCGCGGTACGCCTCGAAACGGAGGATGGCATCCCGGTCAAGAATCCATGGAACATCGCGCATCTACGCAAGTTCTACCCGTGATCAAAGTCACACCAGACATTTTTTGTCTCTAGAGGGAAGCGCACAACTTCACCTCCAAGCTTCACAAAAGCTTCTCTCCCGAGGGCCAGCCCTCCGAGCTCTCCACATAACATGCCGCCGCAGGCCGTGAAGAGTCTCAGCCACTGAATGTGGTCCCCATGCCTCGACATGGAAAACTTTATCTTGGCAACACCAAGTGTAATGAACCAATTCGTTTCTCAATGAAACATTGCGCTGAGGCACCGCTGTGTAATATTCTGGTGGTGAGTTTTTACTTTTCATCATTTTAGTCCATTCGCGCTTGTATTTTTCCCCATGCGCACCTCGCGAGCGGGGGCTGAGTATGGTGACTGTGCCTCAAGAGCACCCCAGCAGCACCGCAAAATCTAAAGATCCGAGCTCTAACACGTGAGCACGCTCTCACGCCTGTTACCTCACCAAAGAGCTCTGGCCCAAGGGCTTGCTCCCAAACACGCCACCTCACCAAAGGACCTTGGTGATTACTCTCCTTGCGAGATACTCATGAGGAAACCTATAAGCGCGCATGAGTTTTACTACCATGTTTTTGCTTTGGGTTTGCCTCTCTAACCAATACAGGGAACAAGAGTCCCCCAAGCTCATGAAGCCACGCTCTGGCCTCAAGAGGAAAGCGCACCATCAGGGAAACCAATACCCTCTACGAGGCCAAAGTCTCGCAAAGCTAAGTCCAGCGCTCACGCCTCAGGAGTTTTTTCCTCTCTCTCACGAGTATCTGTTGTCCCTCGAGCGGGTTTTTTCTCCCTCACACTTCATGGACTGCTGGTGCGTCAAAGGGGGGCCCTCGAGCACCGTGACTCGAGAGCCCTTACCTCTCTAAGCCTTAAACACCCCCCGGTCTTACCGAGCCAAAGCTCTGGCATACCGTAGTGGCGGAGTCATAGCGCAAAGAGATGGGTCATGACGACGTAGAGCGAAAAAGACATGGAACAGGGATAAAGGGCCCATCAAGGGACACACACATAGTAGCACACATTACAGTGCCTTACAAACCAGAATAAAATGAAACAAGTCTTAAAACAAAGATAACTGCGCCTCAAGCGCGTCTTGTTGCAGGAGCAGCCTAGGCAGGGGCATCGCCATCACCGTCCTCCTCGGCCTCCTCAGCAGTTTCCTCTTCGGCGCCTTCCTCCTCCTCAGCGGCCTGCTCCGCCTCGACCCTCTTGAAGCGGTCGACGTAATCATTGACTTTGCCTCGAACCAAGTTGGAGCCTTGCGGAGCCTACGACGCTTCACCATCACCAAATCCCTGACGAGCAAGCAAAAAAGGCGTTCAAGAGGGGAACAAGGGTTTTCCATAAGCAAAAACAATCAAGAGGGCCAACCCTTACCCATGTGTCTTGGCGCGGGAGTCAACCCACACCGTGTTTGACGACCACCACAGTCTCGACGACGCAGCACCGGCACCAGACTCCTCAGGGGCAACCTCGGCTTTCCTCTTGAGAGGAGTGCCTGGCGGACTCTTGGCGGCCTTGTCATGGCTGGCCTTGGAGCGGGGCTCGCAGCGCCCGCCGCGGCCTCCCGGCCGCCGTCTTCTTCCTCCTCCGCGGCCTGGCCTGAAGGGACCACAAGGAAATCCTCGTCCCCGCTGGACGAGATCTCCAGAACTTCTTCCTCAGGAGGCGCAGGCTTCGAGGAGCTCGCCTCCCCTGCCGAAGGATTCGCCCCTCTAGAGGTGACGCCCAGATCGGCATCAGACGCGACAGATGACTCTGTGGCCGGTCCTCTTCAACCACGGGCGCCGCGGCTCCTTCGTCCCCTCCCCCTCCAGACCTTGAGGGGTAAACTAAGGCATCAACTCCAGGATCGCGAGGCGCTTCTTCGGAGTGAGCTGATGGAGGGGCCTCGCGATCTCACTGCGCGGCACAGGAACATCCGGGGCGGTGAAGAGGATGCCCATGATGGAGGCAACGACATCGGGGGTGTGGGAGCTGCAGTGCAGCCGCATCGGGTCCGCCGGGCCAGAATACATCCACGCCGGCTTCGTGTGCTTCTGGAGAGGAGCGATACGGCGCCTCACGAAGTCTTCAGCAACCATCTGCCCCGTGAGGCCAGCTTCGTGGACGAGCCTCATGCGCGCGACCAAGTCTGCAATCTTCAGGCTTTGGAAGGCCGCGCTTGACCAGTTCGAGTTCTTCAGCGGTGGCGCCTCAGGGACGTCGAAGAAAGCGTTCTGCGTCTTGGCGTCCACAATGAACCACCGCTGGCGGAAGTCGTCCACTTTCTTCGTCACCCGTGTGACGGGCGTATCGCCGTCCCAGGACATTGGGATGTAGATGCCACCCATCCCATCCGCGATACGGAAGGACACGCAGCCAGATCGCTCGCCGGGCGCCGAGGAGCGCAGCGCGTAGAAGCTCCGGAAGAATGCCACGGAAGGCATCACCCCCAAATACGCCTCGCAAAGATATGCGAAAATGGCGAGGATCAGTATGGAGTTGGGGTGCAGATGTAGGAGCTGGATCTGGTAGAAGGCCAGAACCTCCTCCAAGAAAGGGGAAAATGGCGGCACCAGGCCAACAAACAGGGTATGGAAGAAAATGGGGTATAACCCCGCCGCGAGCTTGCTGAAGCACGCCGCCTTGAGAACGCTAGCGCCGTGCTCGTTGTTCTTGCCAGCGGCCACCAGCCTGAACTTGTCCAGCGCCTCCGTCGTGTGGATGCGGGTGCCCACGAGCGCCGGCGCAAACTCTTCCTCCTGCTGCGCCCCAGCAGGGCCACTCACCATCACCGCCTTGCCCTTCTTGGCACCCATGGTCGAGGAAGAAAGGGCGGCGGAGGATCTGAGAAGGATGAAGAGCGCCGGGGCCAAAGGAGCGCAGAAGTCAAGAGCAAGAAGACGAGAGCGCGAACGAGGGAGTAACTACTGCCTGAACCGGCGCTGCAGGCTTTATATCACCTCAGGGAAGTTACCGAGACATGGTGGGTCCCTCCACTACGCCCATCATCTCCGAAGAAACCGCGTCGTCGCGGCTCCTAACTGCCCTACACGTGTCTCGGGCCGGCCGGACACTTTGGGCCCATGACGATTCGCCTGCGTCCACTGGACTACATCGTGCCCATCATGGGCCCGGGGGCTACTGTCGGCCCAGTGAGAACCAGGGTGTGCTGGGCCTGTCCTCCACAGCCCTCGACACTCGGTGGCTGATTTTCGCTAAGGACCAGGCTTACGGCCTGGAGAGACTCGCGAGACAAATCGCCTCGCGAAGGCTTGGGAGGCAGCAGAGGCCTGCGGAGGCCCCCCCTTACTATTGCCCTCTCTTCTAGGAGATCTTCCCTGAAGGGAAGTCAACGCCGAATCCTCCATAGGGCACCCTAGCCCTCGCGGGGATTCCTTCGCTGCAAAGCAACCTCTGCAGAGCGCACATGGGCTCTGCAGCGGCCGCAGAGTGACGCGCGCCTCTGCGCGCGGTGACGACGACGCCGCAGTTGCCATTTTGGTGATTAAAGGATTCAACAAAGTTATGCCACGCGCACCGGACTACAAAGATTTCCTATTTGGTGATAAGGGGACCGGCCGGCGCTACGCTCCACGGCCGACGTCACCGTGGGCACCCCCACGTTCCTCTGCAGCCCCAGCTCGCCGCCCTGCATGGACGGTGGCTTCTCTGCCATAGGCATCAGCTTTGCGCCCATGGATTGCGTCCATGGACAGCTGGGCTGCGGTGCACCGTGCTCCTCCTTCTGTCGCCATGTGGTAGCCCTTCCGCTGCGCAAGGACAGGGAAGAGGCCCGGGGCGCCTATAAAAGGAGGCGGTGCTCCACCGTAGAAAAGGATCACACTTTCATTCTAACTTAGCTACCTACGCGCAAGGAAGAAGAAGACTACGGTTTCATCTTCCTTGAGCACACCATTGCCAAAAGAGAGCCCTCCGCAAGCTCATTGTACTGTAGCCTCCATAGAAGTGCAATACAGACAAGCAGGAGTAGCGGTTTTACCTCCACACGAGGGCCGTGAACCTGTGTACGGACTGGTGTTCATCTCTGTCGTGATGTCCCTCCTCATGCTCGACGAGCACCATCGCCGTGCAGGTTGAGGGTTGTTTGACCAACGTGTTCAGCCCTTACATGAACTCTCTTCGTGAGTTTGACCACCCCTGTTCCGTGTGAGTCATTCTCCGACAGTTTTGAACGCGATGGAAGCAGGGTAAACCTGCTTTGACAATTACACTACAGGAATCTGCTAGCTTCCGTAAAATCTGTGGTGAGAAAACCCTGTTTAGTTAGCTTTTAGATTTTAGAGAGTAGAAACAGGTTAGAAAAGCCAAACCAAACGCACCCTAAAATGCACCCCAATTAAAAAAATTAGCAAACAAATATGCACCCTCATCTGAGCTGTCACGTAGTTCGGCTCCATGGGCTGCCCGAGAGGCCGGGGCTTCTTGTGGGCTTCGGTGTGCAGGCCCGGCCCGCTAACAGAAACAAACACCCTGAGCCAGCGGCGGATGGATGGGTTGCTTCTGTGTCCAAGCTGCAGCACGCGGCCACCAAAATTCCCCAAATCCCCAGGGCTCCTCGCCGGCGCCGGGTGGAGGCGAGCGGCAGCGGGAAGGAGGAGGCGGCGCCAAGAAGTGCGTTGCGGAAATACGCGCTCGCCAGGAGGAGCTAACGAGGCTGGCGTAGCCACCGGGCGGGAGCGAGGCCCGGCTGCACTCGACGTGTTCGTCGGATTGCCTCGCGATGGCCGACAGAGCGGCGCGGCACTCCTTCGTGTAGCGGACGGAAGGTACGAGAAGAGAGTCCTTCGGGCGCCGCGTCGACCATGTGTGTCGTCACCCGTCCGCCCGGCGTTCCTCCGGCATCGGCATCGGCCAAGAAGACATTCGGGGCCGCGTGGCTCCTCGGCGGCGATGGCCGTGGTCACCTTCGGCCCAGGGCTCTGGTCTCTTGAGCGGGGTCGTCCAGTGGAGGAGGCCTTGCCAATGCCAAGGGATCGGCGTACTGTACTCACGAAGAGGACGCCACTGCTGCGAATGAAGATGGGGCGTTAGGATGGAGCAAGGACGAACTCGAGGCCATCTCGGCGCTGTTCGCCCGGCCGATGCACCAAAAGCCGCTGAAGCCACCAAGCCCGCGACACGGCGGGCGCTCCCGCTGCCGCAGCCCCACAAGACGAGGCTGCCCACCGCTCCGGCACCGAAGCGGCATGTCCGGCTCCCCATGCGCACCTCGTTCAGCGACTGGGTGCGCAAGGACCCGGAGGTGCTCGTCGGGATCGCCCGGGAGATCGCTGCGCTCCGGCCGGAGTCTGACGTGTCTGCGGTGCTAGACCAGTGGGCTCCGTTCTTGCGTAAGGGGTCCCTCTCCATGACCATCCGGGAGCTCGGGCACATGGGACTCCCGGAGAGGGCGCTCCAGACGCTGTGCTGGGCGCAGGGGCAGAAGGCAGTGCCGCTGTTCCCGATGACCGAATCCTCGCCTCGACGGTCGAGGTTTTGGCCCGCTTCGACGAGCTGAGGATGGAGTCCGCGCTGGAGGAGTGTGTGCCTTCGGCGAGCCGCGCCGTCCTTGAAGCCATGGCGAGTGGGTTCATCAGGGCAGGCAAAGTAGGCCTGGCACGCAAGCTCCTCGAGCTTGCCAGGATAAACAAGAGAACACTGCACCCGAGCATCTACGCCAAGCTGATTCTGGAAGCTGCCAAGACACCTCAAGGCTACGGGCTAGCTGCTGCGCTGCTCGACGAGCTCGGTGAGAGGCCTGACTTTGACCTGCGATCACAGGACTGCACGTCTCTCATGAAAGTCTGCATAAAGCTCAGGCGATATGCAGCGGTGGAAAGCCTGCTCAGCTGGTTCAGGGCGTCCGGCAGGAACCCGACCGCGGTGATGTACACAACAGTGATCCACAGCCGCTCCCGGGACGGGAGGCACAGGGAGGCGTTGGCGCTTGTGTGGGAAATGGAGCAGACAAACTGCCTTCTTGACCTGCCGGCATACCGGGTCATTGTCAAGTTGTGTGTGGCATTGGGTGATCCAGAGAGGGGTTTTCGGTACCTGTCGAGGTCCAAGGAGGCTGGGTTTGTCCCGACCAGTGGCATTTACTGTAATTTGATTGAAGGCTATGCCGTGGCGGGGAGGATGGCCAAATGCCAGCAGCTGATCAGGGAAGCTGAGTCAACTGGCGTGATGCTAGACAGGAGGCTGGTTTCAAGCTTGTCTGAGATGGGAAGTGGGCATCCCTGACCCTGAGGCTGGGTTCATTCCGACCAGTCACATATACTGTGGCAGCTGATCAAGGAGGCTGAGCCATAGAGGGGAAGCGTATGCTCGTGTAAGTATCTGTAAGTGGTAAGTTGTATCACAAGGAGTGTGTTTTCTCTTATCTGGAGTATTATTTTAGTTGGCGATTATGTGCTAGAAGCGTGTATTTGTGGTGCTTCTTCATACGTACTACTGATATTTGGTGTGCATACATTGTTTAACCTGTGAGATTGTCGATAATTTACATTCAGCATTCAGGCAACGGCTCGAAGTTGACCAATATCTATCCGCTTACACTGCGCTTACATCGACGACTTAGATTCAGTCAGAAACTTTATCACCCACTGTTGTTGTTGTTATTCTCGTTTTCACTTGTGTTATGGAACTGATTGCCCAGCTCGCGAGCACCATAAACGCAAGGTAGACCAATGCCCGGAAACAGGCCGGTCGGCGTGCTCCTCCTCGCCGCTCTTCTCCTCGTGTCATCCGTCTCTCCGACCGTCCGCGCTATTACGATTACTACCGTATTGCGATTCAATCGACTGCGGTGGAGGTACTAGCATGGTCAGATGTATATGCAGCTTCTTGGATTCTGAATAAAAACGCGAGCACCTCACGCCTACTGGCTACTACTAGCTCTCGGGGCTGGACCTGTCCTACAACGCGCTGGGCTTTTATACTGTCACCAGTTTGAGTATTGTCAGATCTGAAACAACACCTAACCGTAGCGGTCCATTTCCATCCTACTCCGTACATCTTCTAGTATCATTCCTAGTCAACGGTGTCAACTTAGTCGGCAGACCACTCGAAATCAATTTCCATCAGAAGATGTGTGCACCTTTGGTACGAAGAAGGGGCGAGCGTGGTTGTTCGCTCGGCTGCTCGATAACCAGGGGATATCTCAGAGGCATTGTCTGCAAGTATGTCTCAATTATCTTGAATCATGATTCTACCTGGGTTCTACATATACAATGAAATTCAATCATTCAGCTACACTTGCTGTGTTTACAGATGAATCAACAATAATGTTTGTCACAACTACAAGGATAAAGTAGGAGTAATTGAGACAACTACCCAAGGAACTATAGCCTATCCAACATTCCTTTTATGGGGAGTCAGGCTGTCACACTACTACAGCTATCCAACAGGCCCTGTATGGGGAGTGGCACTCCATTTTGCTGGAAGACTAGTCAGGTCAGAATAACTTACGACACCCTCCTCCTGGTATGCGCCTCGCCGAGCTCGTATCGATCAACCTTCTGACGGACGAATGTTGGGGAGTGGACAGCCCCACAGACTCCGGGATGTCCAGTCAGCATTCGCCACCGAGCCAGGCATCTCGTGATGCTTCTGCGACAGTCGTGCATCGGCTGGATTTGGATTCTAACTTTCTCCACCTGAAGAGGAATTTGAAGTTGAACTCCTTGTATAAAATGCATTGCACAAATAAATGATGACAAGCGGGTACCAGAAAACTGTTTTGGGCAAGGCAAGGGCTAGCAAAATTGTCTGACTTCTACAACAAGACATGGGTGATCAACACCAGATTCTGACTTCTCTACTTGATGTTTCACACCACAACACTGTTTCATACAAATACTGGAACAAAAACGAAACTTGGCTTACAAAACGAGTTTGCGGTTTTCTTTAGCAATACAAAAACAGTGGCTCTAAAGCAAATCCCTTTTTGTTTAGAACTACAGAGAAACCAATTGCAGGCTTCATGTGATGAGCTGCTATTGCTTCTACACATTAAACCTCCAGACGATCTATTCAAATACTTAATGCACTAGTACCATGATTAGTACTTATTTTGGAAGAATATAGCAATATACCTTGTAATCGCATGCTTATTCGCTATAAGTGACAACACTTGCCAAATTGTGTGTGGCTATTATGCTGGTTTATGACTTGTACGCTATGTCCATCTTAGAGACTTGGACTGGTATTTGTATACCTCTTATATTTTTCTAATGCAAAACAATGGAACTATTTGTATGCTCTTCAGAACAATAAAAGTAAGTGTGGCAAGCATAGTGCAGATTGCCACACTTTCTGTGGCATACCACATGCCAACACCTGGTTTAGATGCGCCAAAGACCCTATGATATGGATTTTCTACCGAGTTTAAAGACACATTTAAACTGCATTACAATTAAATTTAACTCTGCAAATTGCAAATGTTCACTTCAGAGCTGTGGTACCATACCAGCTCCTGGTGAAGAGCGTGAGAACGAGCTTCAGTCAGTCTTCTCTGCAGATCAATTTCCTTTTTACTTTCATACTCGGAGTTCTCCATTTCATTTTCCCTCTCTTCTAATTCCCGATATAACTCTGAAATAAGACATCAGTCACCATCAACCTCCACAAATTTGCAGTCACAACATGACATGCAAATGAAAAGATTAAATAACCAGCGTATGCAAGGAAATGAAACCAAAATAGAGGCACGGCTTTTATAACAATTTCAGTTTTAATTTACCTTGAGAAGAAATCCATGTAACTCATGACATACCTGTAAATACTGACAAGATCCAGATTTGTGTTGGAACGTCATATAGTGTCTTCGCTAACGTCAACGCTGACTTCAAGATCTCTCTGGCCTGACCAGTGTCATGTAGCTGAAGTGCTAATGTACCGAGTATTGTTAAATACTGAGAAACCAATTGGATGTTGCCCAACTGTTGGTGTGCTATTCTCAAACCACTTGCAAGGCGAACCCTACATTAGATAGAAACATTAATATTGACAACATATCAGCAAAGTATCTGAGAAAACAAGAGAGGAAATGGGATGTGGCAGACAGCCGTAGGAAACAAATAATGCAGAGCCTTATCTAACATGAGGATGCAACTTTTCCATTTCAAATGTAGATGTGTAAGACAATGTGGGCTCTAAGCATATTGCAAGAGAAAACATTCCCATGTATTATACTCATTTGACTAGTTACTATCATAGCCCTTACCGTGCTTCTTGTGGATTCTGCTGTCTCATAAGTAAAAGGCCATAAACAAAAATGATACAGGTCTTCTCTCGCACGCCAACAAATGAGTCCATGGTTCTGTAAGCAGGACCAATCAATTCTAGTGCCTAAACAGTGAAAAGAAGTAAAGCAATGTTTAGTCTTATTAGATAGATAGCTTGAGACAAAAAAAAGATAAGTCACAAGATTGATACCTCTGAAGATGATTCTGCGTCCCCCTTACAAATGTAGGAGACTGCTGCATAAACTTGGCACATAGATTGCATTGATTTGCTCTCTGTCAGCTGAAATCATTTCATTTATTTAATTAGAAATAGGCAGGAAGACTTGCAACAAAACATAAGCGGACTTGGCCTAACATATCAAGATCTATATTATTCAAATACATGGTTTTTAGATCACTGGTCACGTGAAGCACAGTTGGAGATGCAGCATGCAGAACATTGATGTGTTTGGAAGCATACAAGAGAAGACTAGGAAGTCCATGGCAGAGAGGTTCTCATCCAAAGCAAAATACTGTGGAGTGGCACGCCGAGAGGGGGAAATACCTTTAATGCTTCAAGGAAGTGGAAAGCAGCCTCATCAAAGCAGCCAACAGAATGTGCATATTGCCCCCTTAGCATTTCAATTGTGCTTTCACTGCCTTGGAGAATTGTTGGAAAACGAGTCAACCAGCTTTTCATCTGCGCTAAAGCCTACAGAAAAAATGATAAATTAATAGGAGTTAGCTAAAGAACCAGACGATATGTAGATCTGATATTTGAAAAGAAACATATACGTCCTAGTTTATGGCCCTATTACACCAGACAAGATGTGTTTATATATCAGCTCGACGTATCGTGAGATATATTGGCTGTTACAGACAAATTGGCATGGATGCACTCATAAGAAATGGACAAATATATTTAAGAAGCATAAACTATCAAGCATGGTTGCAAGTTGCAACCTTAAGCAGTCTTCCAACATATTGGTAAAACATGAGTATGCTGGTTGATTTACCTCTAGGGCTTCAACAAATTCTGATCTCGTGAGTTCTACAGCAACACTGTTTTCGAGAAATTGAAGCAAAAGCGTCAAGTACAGACCAGCCGTCCATATCGTGGAGTGTTCCAAATTTTCCTCTGCATAGCATGATAAACACTAGATAAGATTAAGGTCAAAGGAGGACAATACTATAACAATTTAGTTCTCAACCCTCATTTCGAAAGTAAAAAACAATTTAGTTCTCAATTGGTGAAGATAAGTTTTTGTGTCAAGCACAAAAGATTTGAGGGAAAATTCTTCATATAACACTGAGCAGTTCCCCTAGTCCCTGATCTTCCACTGAACAATTTCATGCCCGGTCCATCCCACAGTTGACCAAATTCCATCAGCATAGCTATGATGAGACTGCAAAGACAATTCTGCTACCAGCATCCGTACTCCTCTTCCTGATTGTGAGTTGATCACATGGGAGCAAAGCTCAAGATGCTTACCGGTGCTCAACTCATCTGCCTGCCTTCTTTTTCCACTTCATTCAAACAGATGAGCATGGAGGAATGCCACAGCCAATGGTTCTCGATGAATTGATCACATGGTGACATGGTAACAAAAAAATGATCAGCCAGAGATGGGGCTCGAGATGTGTGCTATCAACTTCCATAGAAGAGCAAAAGAAGAAACAGTCAGGAGGTTGTGCAGGAGGCCACAATTAGAAACACTCTGAACAACACTAAGAAAAAGTCCAGTGGTGGTGATGAGTATTTAGCCTCTGATGAAGGAGCCACTAACAGCACTAGCGTGATAACTTTGTCAAGCGGAACCAATTTTAGTAAATGATGGCACAAGATTAAAGGTGTGAGTGACTGATGTAAATCACTAAATCTGCATGGGAAAACATGGCGAGGCTGCATGGGCCAAAGACGTATTAAAGTCATGGTGGTGATGGTCAAGAACGTGAGCATAGCAGGTGCAGCCGCCATGACACACACACCCTGGGAACTCCAGCTTGCCCTTCTTGATAGCTAGCACGCAATTCTAGCTACGCCAGTGATTAGGTGTCAGGAAAGAGAACTCTTGTACGTACATAGGCCCCAGTGGCCATCAATTTGGGTGGTCTTGTTGCAATTGAGCGCGTGGCTATACTGTGGTGTGGATTTTGTGCTTCAATGGGAGCCTAGCAGAGAGAAGATATAGCAAAAGTAGGAGAGTGGAGGTAGATGAGGATAAAGAGGTATTATAGAAAACTCTGACCTGAGAAATATGACGGAATGGCAGTATGATTGTGTGAAAATAACTGGCATGTTTTGCTACAGTGGTGGCATACAATGGAGAAGTCATTATTTAGTGGCAGATCAAGGAAAGTATTCATTGGTATATATTTTTTGCCAAGATAAGAATTTGCACCAAGCACACAATGGATTAAATAAATGTCTGGTATGAAGAAGTTGACGATTTTATTCAATATTAGTGGCATGACTGATTTGGTTGATCTAGTTGGCAGCAGTAAATATTGAAAATAAGATGTAGGGATCCAAAATTCCATTTTCTTAAAATGAAAAACAAAGAAAGAACAAGGAAAAAAAGGATAAGCACGCTTGAAGGGGCTAAAAATTCTCAAAAAAGTAACTGTGCATAGGATTGCCACATTGGAGCCTAAGCAGGACTTATACCCAGCACACAGAACGAGAACCAATCGTGACAACTGATAGCATGGTTTGTAAGGCGGTAAGGCGACCTAAGGCGCTGGGGGGCGCTCTACCGCTTAGGCGACGCCTAAGCGCCTAAGGCGGGCGCCTAAGCGCCTAAGGCGGGCAAAAACCTAAGGCGCTAGGGGGGCGCTCTATCGCCTAAGCGTCGCCTAAGCATCCTAAGGCGGACGCCTTAAAAAACATGACTGATAGATTATATCATTTGACTCTGCCAAGGCAACTAAGAACACTTTTAAACTGGAATAAAGGTTTTTTTTTACCTGAAACTGGAATTAAGGTTGGTTCTGAATGAAATGATTTTTAAAATTAACGTCATGATTTGTAATGGTTGCTTAGAAGATCAAGGATGAAGGAGGTAGATGAAAAGAAGAAAGGTCTAGGATTGTGTTGTTTGAGTCGCTGTAAGAGTAGTCTCCAGTTATGTTGTTTTCTGGATTGTTGGTTGACTTCCATTGTCTCGTCTCAATGGTTTAGTGCAGACTTTCTTGTATCTGAACTGCTTTTCCTGCTTATTTCAAAGATACGGAAGGCTCTTGCATAGTCTACAAAAATTGGCTTATGTTGCTTAACCAAGTAAAAAAGTGTGTGGAAGCCATACAGCATAGAATGGCACAGATCCTATCAGGACCATGCATAAATGAGAGCTCTACCATATGGTAGTACAGATATAACTACTCCCTCCGATCCATTTTAAGGTTCGTGGGAAAATAACTAAACCAGTACAAACCTATAGCACAACTAGCGACCGTTTTTTAGGATCAGAGGGAGTATCACAAATGGTAACAGGTCTTCCTAGAATGTAATTGAAGTTCTTATATTTACCTGTCACACCATCCACGATCCCAAGCTTCGATAGTTCCTCTGTGAAACAATGTGAATAAACAGTAAGTACCACTAATGTACTAATATATACAAGTTTCTACAGATTTCAGCTTTTACACAAACAGGATAAATCTATCAGATGCTAAAGCAGATCATGTTTAGAATCCAAGAAAACATGTGCGCTCAAATAGTATATTTAAGACTACTATTAGCTTATGGATGTTGACATGGATCAATTCATATGCTTCCCGTAGTTACTCAACAAACCTTACATCCCAGTCAATGTACTCCCTTCCAATTTCCCGGTGATAAGACTAAAGTGTACCACATTCCATGAATCATACCAGGGCAACGAAATCTAGTATGCAGGGAGTTAGTGCGAATTTGGACACTGGTGCTGATAAGTTCAAAATATACAAGATCACGCATCTACATTTTTGAAAGGTCGTGTCAGGCTGACAGCTGTGTTGTCAAATGGATACGATCAGCGCTTCAAAGGTAAAACAATATTTCCTTATTTTGTGGAACACCTGTTTAATGAAACCTAATGGCATAATTTTGCTAAAGCTGGGCCATACCTCCATAATAGGTGCCTAGATCAGTCAATTTATAATGCACATTTTCCATTCTCTTTGGTCTTTCCACTTAGCTACATTGTACATCTAAAACCCAGCAGCATCAACATGGCCACTCCCGTTTATACAAGCCTCTCCCTTTATGTTGCAGCATCGACACAGCCAAGCCACATTCATGGAGTTGGATTCAACAAGAAAGATTGTCATGGAATCTCCTGAAAATACAAGCTCGGCCAAGTCACGTTTGATGAAACGGTGGCATCCTTCTCAGATCGGCTGACAATCATACCAAAATCGCAATAAATAATGCTGAGCTCAAACACTGTGAAGTGGTTAATAATAAGACCAGATGGGGAAGGAGTGAAGGACCCCTTGGCCTTTTCGAAAGAAGCAAGAAACTCGGCTGCAATATTCGCCCCGTGCAGAGTCGAACCCAGCTGGCTTGGAGCACCAGCCAGTCCCCCTACCACTATGCTAGTGCTCAGTTCTCTAAGTGGCTAATAATAATAATAAAACCTTGTACTGGTCGCTGAGCATATAGATAAGTCTACACTTCACATATCAGTGTCGCCGTCACTACATTCTTGCTGTATACGTGTATGAGGAAATGGTGAACATGTTCCGAAATGGCCTTTATAGGTAGTTTGTTCATATGAACAGTAGATCAAACTTATCGATGAGCGAAGTTCCCTGGATTGTCGTTGAGACGGACTGCAAATGCAGCATTGTAGCATTTCCATAGGGATGGTGAAATTGGAATAACTCAGAACATTTGCGTATCGCTTCCAAAATTACTACTGATGGACTGTTTTCCACGGGAGATGCGGAAGTAAATGGGCAGAAGTGAAAAAGATCATATTTGGTTCAGAAGGACAAATAGACAATAATAAATGGGGAAAACCCTTTTAGTACAAAAAAGATGTAAACACCTTGCACAATAAACCCTAGATGAGAAAACAAATTTCAACCCTCACTATATTAACCATTGGGTTTAATAAGCACCTCCCTATGAGGCAAAAGACACATCAGTATCCCTTAAGGACTATTACCGAGTAAAAATGGCAACTATTTCATACCCATGGTTGTAAATTAGATGTGCCTATTATCTTGAATCATATAACATGTGCAGTTAGCTACAAGTACTTCAAATAAGTTAGTAGCATTGAGCAGAACATACCATGGATGATCTGCAGTCCTGACTGTATTCTCTTTCCACATTCCCTAAATATGCCTTTTGGCCGACTGACCATGACGACCATGAGATCCACGAGCACAAACACCGCAGTCCGTGGGAGCCATTCCCCGTGCATCGGCGGTGGTGCCAACAGCAACTTATCCCCATAATCCAACACATCATTCAACGTGTCATAGCCACACAGCGCTCGCAGCTGAGTTCTCAACTGCCTCTGCTTATGCGCCAGCGCCGTCCTCTCCCTCTCCTTGAGCATGGGCTGTGCCAGACTTCTCTCCACTGCACTAAGCTCAGTACCGAGGTCTTTAATACGCTGGCCCCTCTGCATCTCGCTCTTCACAGCGGTGTCCAGCCTCTCCACATGCTTTGAGGCAGCCTTGTAGTCGCAGACCCTGAGCAGGTAGAAGGTCTGCAGCAGCTCCGTGTAGAAGAAGAGCCCAACCCAGTGCTCTTTCTGCACGGAAATCAGCAGAAGACAGACACGATGTGAAGAAAAAAACATGAATTTTACATCTCCTCGCTGCAATGCAACTGACAGCATCAACGTGAAGGAAGAAAACTGAGTTAGTTTACCTCCTGGTCCGTGAGCGCATCCCAGAGCTGGGAGACGCGCGTGACGGCAGCCTCGACGGCGGCGTTGTCCTCCCAGCAGAGTAAGTGGACGTGGAGAGTGGTGGCAGCGAAGAAGAGGTCGAGCTGGGGGCTGTCGAGCTCGGTGGCGGCGGCGGCGCCCTCGGACAGGGTGGAGAGGGCAGACGCGGCGTCCCCGTCGACGGCGAGCGCGGAGGCGAGCTGCGCCTGGAAGTTGCTGGTCCAGAGGAGGGAAGGCCCGGCGGGGAGGAGGCCCGACGCGGAGGCGGAGGCGAGGAGGGCGAGGCCGCGGCGGAGCACGTGCTTCTGCGAGGGGACGGCGCCGAGGAGGCCGTAGACGTTGGCGAGGAGGGAGTGCGCCAGCAGCTTGAGCCGCGGCGGCGCGGAGGGGAGCGGGTTGAGGACGAGCAGGGCGCGCTCGAGGTGGGCCTTGGCGGTGGAGAGCCCCTGGAGCGGGCGAGCAGCAGGCTGGCGAGGCGCAGCCGCGCGCGGGCCTCGGCGAGCGGGAGGAGCGAGGAGGCGTGCGCGGGGCTGAGCGCCGATTCTAGGCAGGACGCCGCGGTGGAGAAGTCGCGGCGGCGCTCGGCCTCCTCCGCCAGCGCGAGGAGCCCGTCCGCCGCCGACATCGACGGCCCGGCGGCGGCCGACATGGCGGGGCGGGGTGCGGGGACGGGGAGGGCTACCTAGGGCGGCAACGGCACCATGGAGATTTGGGGAATTGGGGGAGGGGGAAGGGGGGAAAGAGGCGGGTGGGAAGCGTGGGCTGGAAGGAGGTGAGGGGAGGACGGAGCGGGTTCCGCCGCCGCCGATTTCAGCGGATCGGGAGACTGAGCCGGCGGATCAGATCTTTCAAATCGACCAAGTCACCACGGACGTCTCGATATCGATGGGAACAAGTCACCACGGACGTCTCGTTATCGACGGGAACGTCGTCTCCCACTGAAAAATATTCCACCGAGAAACGCCAGCGTCAAACCTGGAGTTTGAACTCTTGTGAGTTGGGGGTACAACCACCCTCATAACTATCTTGCCACAGGCAAGTTCTCCGGGTTCGTGTTTTGTGTGTTGTCAACTTGTGCTCGGTCGCTGTTCCCGTCGCCATCGCCTGCCGGGCCTGCTTCTGCTAGTTGAGAACACGCAACCCTGCTCTCTCAAGTGTGGAAAGGAACCGGATATAGCCAGTTCTTTTTCGAGAAAATTCTTTATATGGCACTCCCCTAAAATTATGTTCCTTATTTGATACTGGTGAAAATTTTCTTCCTTGTATGACCTTTTTCCAAAATTTCTTTCCCTATATGACACTCCAGTGTATTTTGTTCACCAAAGAGGCATGAAAAGACCTTTTTACCCCTAGTGCATAATGTGTTCAAAATTCTTTGCAGGACAATAACTGAATGTTATATATATTTGGTAGGTATAGCTAAACATGATAAATCTGCTTAGCTTGCGAGTATGGTGGCCCAAATTACCATCAGGTATCTGTAGCAAATTTCATCTACTCCCTCCGTCCAAAAATAACCGTCTTAAATTTGTCAAAAAGTAAATGTATCTAGACATAAAACATGCATAAGTACATTTATTTTTGTATAAATTTGAGACACTTATTTTAATACTGATGGAGTAGAAGCTTTCTTTGCTAGCTCGGCAATCACTTATGATTGAAGTGCAGTCCTGTTCATTTGACATCTTATCAGAATTGTCCATCTGGGAGAACTGAAACCAATTGCTAGTCTAGATCCACGCACCGAGTATTTTCGCTAGGACGACGACGTGCTTACGGCGAGACGCGCAACGTACGTAATTCCTTCCGATCCTTCCGACGCGACGTATATGCAGAAACCAGCTAGGCTAGCTAGCAGATGATCGATTGCTAGTAGCAGTCATGTCTTTTACTCGATTGATCACGGTGGTACTGTACATGGGTATTTATATCCGGCAACTGACACAGCGCAAGAACCAATTTTGGTCACATTATACAACAGGGGTAAAAATGTCTTTTCATACCTCTTGGGTGAACAAAATGCACTAGAGTGTCATATAGGGAAAGAAATTTTGGGGAGATGTCATATAGGGAAGAAAATTTTCACCGGTGTCAAATAAGGAACATGATTTTAAGGGAGTATCATATAAGAAATTTTCTCTTCTTTTTCTTTCTTTTTTTTGAACTTTTTCTTTCTTCTTTTGAAAATGATATAAATAGGAAGGTTTATGTTTTTTGATTTTTAAGGAGGCAAGAGAGAAGAGAAAATTGAAATTTACAATTTCTTTCTACAAACAAACAATCCAACTTTATTAATAAAAATAATAATGGTACAATAATATTGGTGCGCAGTCGTGCACTATCAAAGGAATGTACCGCGTACTTGACTGGGCCTCTTTTGGGCTTTTATGTGCTTTCCACAAAAATAAGCTGCCCAAACAAAATAAAGAGTCGGCTGTGCGGTAGGTTTTTACTGAAGCGTGCTCCCACACACGGGGAAATCACCTACTCGCTCCGTACATAAAAGGATGTCTCAACCTATCTCAAATTGAGCGACGTGAGTCGGGAAGATGGCTCCCTCTCTCTCCCTCAGGGACCCGAGGTCCTGTACCGACCCATGGCGGAAACACCTCGGTTTCCGGCCATGGCGCGACCAGAGACACATGGCGTGCGCGAGTACACCTGTCGCCCCCGTCACCCACCACTACCGGCTTCCCGATCATGTCCACCGGTCGTTTCGTCTCCCCGGTGTCTCCGAGGAAGAGGAATTCCAACTTTTCGCGGAGATTGACCCTGGCGATTCTTGAGGATGGAGCGCAGGATGAGCAGAGCGGTGGCTCTGCTACGTCACGAGCCCCCTCCCGAGGTTCGACGAGGCGAGGCGGCGGAGATGGGGAGGAAATTTGGGCTGGTGTACTGCAGAAGGGCGGCGCGGAGTTTCGAGATCTACGGGAAGGGATCGAGGTGGAGCCTGGGGCTGCCGAGCACGCCGGGCTGGGCTCGGAGCGGGCGGTGCTATCCACGCAAGTCGGCGAGATGGGGCGCAGTGGATCGTCGCCGTGGCCGTGGCTCTACATCAACATCGGGTCGATCCAGACGGTGCTCGATGATTTCGATCCAAGCGCTGTGGGATCGGGCCTGGAGGATACACGGATTGCGTGCGAAGTGGCTGAAGAGGAAACTAGGAGAAGCAATGGAGATCCCGGCAGCCCTGAGTTTCGAGGAGAGAGGGGTGTGGTGGAGGAGCTCGTCTCACATCGGGAAGAGATGATGCCGCCAGCTCCTCAATTCCAACCGGAGATGAACATGGAGAGGCAGAGTTTCTCCATCAGCGACATTATTGCAGCAGGGACGCTAGTGCAACTGAACCAGCAAGTCCTACGGATGGACGAGGGGATGGGCACGCTTCTGAATTGTTTCCAGAACAAGCGACGAACGAGGTCTCTGAACCAGTTGTTTCCATGACTGGTGACCTGCAAGGTCGAGACCTCGGAGAGAGCTCGGACGCAGAGGAGCGGGTAGGTGAATTCCAACCAAGGCCCATGGTACAGTCCAGGAAGAAGCTCAACTTGTTGGGGAGGCGTTTGGGCTGTGTGGCTGCTACAGGTCCTACTTTAGATGGTGGGGGAGAGGACATTGAGGCCTTTTTTGCTCAGCTGTGGCTTATTCCGGAGCATCTCAACCACTCCACTAGGACTCGTTGTACTATAAAAGGGTTGGTGGGTGCTAGGGTTTGCTCTAGGAAGCTTGTGCGAGAGCGAATTGTCATTGACCTCACCACCGCCGAGGTTGAGGAAGAGAGAGGTGAACCAGTGGTCATGGCGAGCAACGGGAGGGGGAAACCTAGAGGAAGAGGAGCGAACAACAACGAGCAGTGGCAGCAACAACAGATGAGGCCGCCACAGCTTGAGTACCAGCAGTTTCCTCCACAGCAATTCCCCTACGGTCCTCCGTTTGGCTTCCATCCAGGCCAGATGCAGGGGACTTGGGGCTTCCCGCAGCAATTCCCTTCTTTTCCGCAACAGTAGTTCGGGCAACAGAACAACCAATCACTAGTACAGAACGACACATCCGATACCCCTCTATGGCAAAGGCAGGAGTTAGGCGACGGAGAATCGCGCTTTCTGCGCGACCGGTGCATACAAACCTGACCTGGCCCGTCTACATTGGCAACGGACCCTTTCCAATCTCCGTCACTTATTATATTGGCAACGGTTAATAAAATTGTCCGTTTCCAATATTTGCCTCGATGGTAACGGATAGAATTTTCCAACCGTTGAAAATGTTGATACGTGGAGGCTAGCGAATGGGCAGATGGGGAGGTGGGCGGAGTAGACCCGCGAGTATAAACGGCGAGAGGTACCAGCAGCGGTCTCTTTGAAGCCCCGGTCCATCGCCTCCAGTTTTCAAACTTCGCCAGATCCCCTCCGTCCAAATCCATGGCGAGAGGTACCAGCAGCGGTCGCGGCCGTGGACGAGGGCGAGGCCGTGGTAGGGGGTGCAGCGGCAATGCCATGCCGTCGGTGTCGCCCTCACCGTCCTCTGAAGACATGTCCCCGGCGAGAGGTACCATCAGCGGTCACGGCCGTGGACGTGGGCGCGGCCGTGGACGAGGGCGCGGCCGTTGATGAGGGGTACCCTCATAAAATCCCATGGTTAAGGACCTAGGGTTGAGATTATGGGGAGAGAACGTGGTAGTGCTGGTAGTTTCGTCGGCTGACAAGTAGAGCCAAAGATTTACCCAGGTTCAGGCCCATCGGGTGGAGGTAAAGACCCTACTTCCTGCTTGTCTGTTATTGATCGTGGGAGATTATGAGGTTACAAGGTGGCTCCGGCGAGATGACGATCTCGCTAGAGCTTTGGTGGTTCGAGTATGGCTTCTCCCTAGATCGGCGCCCCTCCCAGCCTTTAAATAGGCTGGGTCTCGGGAGTTCTTAACCGATCTAGTTTACACATATGGAAAGTTTTAAACCGACTATGCCTATGTCTAATCTTGGAGGGTACTCCATCTTCTTGGGCCTCTTGTCTTGAGCTTCGAGTGGGCTCTTCGCTATTGGGCCTTAGTCGTTACGTGCACCAGGTACCCTCACGGTGGGGTACCCGAGATGTATACCCTTGTTAGTAGCCCCCGAGTACTTGTCTGACTCGAAGAATCGGGCATGGACTCGTTTGTAAGTGCACGTCATATGCTTTGTATTCTGTACATCATAATTTGGAATTCCTGTATGAATAGCACATGTTGGCTATGTCGAGTATTTCATCGACTGTGGTTTTTGCTTATGAAAATCAAGGGATAATAGCTTAGTAGGCCCAGTACACTCGACGGATCGGGACTGGTTAACTACACAATCGGGCAAAACCTTACTAGCTTTCAATCAAACTCAAGTCCCCGGACTCGAATCTGGAATGAACTGGTCAGATTCGACTAGGCCGCTTGAGGTCTTACTGAGTCGATCTGCAGTATAACTTTGAATTTGCCCAACGCGTCCGTCGGGATTTTTCATCATGTCTGCTGACACGGAAAGTATAAGGATTGACGTTGCTGGAACGGTCCTTAGCTCAGCTCGAAAGTTCGGCGGTCTTACCTTTGCACTATGCGTCCAGCATCCGAGGTATTTGCGACGGACGCAACTCGAGAATGTTTCGAGTATGATTTTGTATATGAGCGGAGTCGATACTTTTGTCGACTGATACTTTGTCATTATTCTATCGGGCGCGCGACAGCGCTCCCGATGGGAGTAGCCCCCGAGATTGTGCTTTATTGCTTGCAATGGAGGATAATCTCAGAATCATCTTATCTTTGAGCATCTTCAGTCGAAGAAATTTTGGATATGCTCCCGATGGGAGTGATATTCTCAGTCGAAGAAACGGTCGAGTGACCATTCACCTGAAAACAATCGAGTGATTGATATGCATTGGGCTAACCCGAAATCTGCTCTGAACAAATCTGCTGTAATGACGTCAGGGATGACGTTTTATGGCGACTGCGCCACCTGACACGCGGTGGCGTGCACTATGCTGCGATGGATGGGACGTGACATGTATGTGGGCCCAATGTGCAGCCGTTTGGACGGATTTGACCGTTCAAGCACGATTTGTCCGAAGTTATGTTGGCAGTTCCTAGATTCCTGTGCGTAGTGGGCGGAGTGGCCGGCGACGGTTGCTCTCCATGGCTGCCACGTGTACGGCTGGATTTGCTTCTTTGCCCACGATCTCGCATCCACGGTGAGGATTCTTTTGCGTGAGGTTAAAAGGGGACGGCGGAGTAAATAGTACTTTTTACTTGCCATTTGCTCTCGCCGCCGCCGCTGCTTCTTCTTCCTCCTTAACATCGCCATAGTCTCATAGCAAAGCTTTTGCACCCACCACTGCGATGACGAAGCCTAGCACCCGGAAGGGCAGGAGTGCCGCGAACGCATCGGCGGACAGCGCCGCTGGAGCCGCTGCCAGCGGTTTGAAGAGGGACAAGGGCGCCTGGACCAAGTCCTCCTGCAGCAAGAGGATGCTCACCGGCCTGCGGAACGATGGGCTGATCCCTGAGGATACCTCGCAAGTTCGCATCCCTGCGCCGAGGTAATCCCACGCCCAGGCCCCAATGAGCGGGTCTGTTTTGTGGATTTTGTGAACAGGGGATTCTCCTTCCCTGTTCACAACTTTCTTCGTGCACTGATGCACGTTTATGGGGTGCAATTGCACGATTTTACGCCCAATGGGCTTTTGCACATTGCGTGCTTTTTCGTTCTTTGCGAGTGCTTTCTGGGCGTTGCGCCCCACTTCGGCTTTTTGCCGTATCTTCAACGTCAAGCGCCAGCACAGCGCCAAAGGACCTGGTGGTTTTGGAGTACAGACTCGATCTGACGTCGAGTACTTCAAGATCAGCTTCCTCGAGTCTGTGCAAGGATGGCGCCAGAAGTGGTTCTACATCAAGGATGTGACCATAGGCACCCAAGCTTTCGGGTTGCCTCCTTTTGATGCAGACGCTCTGGTGAAGAAGAGGCCTCCTGGATCGCCCAGCCGACCGGAGTCGAAGCCGAAGAGGCTGACATTCTGATGGAGAAGGTGCTTAAGCTCCAAACCACTGCTGGTCGAGAGGTTACGGGCATCCACTTGCTAGCCATTATGGCCAAGAGGCGAGTGCAGCCTCTCCGAGCTCGAGCGCATGCTTTGTGGGCGTACAGTGGGGCTTCTGATCCAACCCGCTCACACGCAGTGGAACTGTCTGATGCGGAAGCGGAGAAGTTGGTAAGAAGCCTTACCAAGCTTACCGATGAAGAGCCTTGCGAGATGAACTCGCCTGTGGCTCCTTATGAAACCAGCAACCCTCTACCAGAGGTAATAGCCGATACTATATGTCAGTTTATATGTTATGCATGTGCGATATTGACTCGTTTGCTGTTTCTGTGTGCAGGGCCACAAAATGTATGAGTCGATCCCCTCTGCCTGAGGACGGCCCAGTGCCGGACAACGAGCCACTCGATGCGGGCTCTGATGATGAAATGGCCTCACTCGCCACTGCACACACGCCAGAAGCCGATGAGGGCGATGCTGAGGTGCAGGGCAAGCAGAAGCGGGCACGCGAGGAGGAAGACACCGCTGATTCAGAGGAAAAGGAGGGGAACGAGACGGAGTCGACAATGGCGCCACTCAACATCCCTCTATTCGCTCGCTTCCTCCACGCGCCCGAAGAAATCGCGCCCCAGCATGGGTATGCTGGCACCGACCGATTGTGCGACCTTACAGAAGAGTAAGTATTATGTGCATATGCTTTGTCACTTTATGAACAATGCCACTTGTATACTTATAATGTTTGATACAGTGTTTCCTCGGATGAGGATATGCCTCCGCCACCTACAGCGGAAAAGAGCAGCGCTGCGTCCACTGCACGGATGCTGCCACCAGAGCAGCCGCCCACTACTGCGACTCCGGCTGCTGCGGACACGGTATCCCATCTGAGCCTGAGGCTGCGGCTGACAAGGAGGAAGCAGCAACAACAGGCACCCTGCATCGACTTCCTCCTTTTTGGAGCACGTAAGTTTGTGCTTTTGTATAATAGTCGAATCAGTAGCGAGTGGCAAAGCTGTTCATGGACCTGATAAACTTGTTCTGAATCTTCGTGTAATGCATTGTAGCCGTTTGTGCGGGAGCTACTGAATGCTGGCTCCAAGTATGTTCAGAAGGAGACGGAAGCCGCCACCCTGCAGCAGCAACTCGAAGCTGCGAAGAGTGCGTGTTTCTTTATGCTAGTATCACTTGTTGAGGTTGATTCCTCTTGCAGTCTGTTGACCATGTATGTTTGTTTTGCAGAGGCTTCCGCTGACGCGGCAGCAAATTTGAACAACGCCACCCATCGAGTGGCTGATCTGGAGAAGAGGCTGAAGGCAGCCGAGGTTAGAGAGGATCGGCGATTAGTCGACTTTCTACAGCCAACACCACTTTGACTGGTATGAATTTTTGCTGTGTTCCTTAGATGTTTGAAGTTTCTGCGATATGATACTGATTATGCTGTCCACGTGCTATGCTAGGCGTGATGGATGGCCCTACTGCTCCTGGCAAGCAAAGCCTTGGCACCTCACTCGATGAAAGTGTGGCTGTCTCAGAGGTTACCAGTAGCAGAGCAGGGGAGATGCTGACACTGGCGGCGAGTGCCCTGGGCGCTCCATGGCAGCTTTTTCCCTGGTGAAGAGCTTCCATCTTCCTTCGCAGAACTAGTGGAGCTGTTCAAGCCTGAAGGGACTGCCGTCACCGATTTCTGTCGTGAGCAAATGGTAAGTGGTGCTCAGACTACTTTTCTCATGTTGCTCGCGCACGGAGTCGAGGCAGATTTTGACAAGGCGACGACGAAGTTCCCACGGGCTCTGATGGCAGAAACCGTTGGGTTCAGCACTTGGATGGAAGCCGCCAAAAAGTATGCCCAACAGCTTGTCACAACTGTTGAAGATAGGGCAGCCAAGGTCCAGGCGAAGAAAACTTCCTCCAAGAAGTCGACCACTTAGCGAGTGATCCATTTGTTGACTAGGTCTAGGGATTTCGTCCTTTTGCTTTTGCTATATGTAAATTATCAGACATCGTATCTGTCCTTTATGAAATATGAACTTCAGTGATCGGGAGGCGCAGCCCGAGCCTTTTGCTTGATCTCTTAATGCTTCCTTATGCCCTTAATTGTTCTGACTGTAGAACCGA